>CM062811.1:689653011-690900511 GCA_031772625.1 Pinus tabuliformis | reverse complement strand
AACGTCATGTCTTTCTTCAATAACTTTTCCATTGGTATGATTATCTAAGCATAAGCCTTGATAAACTTACTATAATAAGCAGTGTTCCCCAACGTCATGTGTAGCTTCTTTGCATTCCTCGAGGCTACCAAATTCACAATCACAATGATCTTTGTAGGGCCCACTATCAATGCTTTGTTACATACTACATGACTAAGAAATATTCCAAAGGGTACTAGAATATTCACTTCTTCAAGTTCAATGCAATCTCATATCTGCTGCATGTATCTAACATAAGGTGCGAATTGTAACATGGAATTTCACGAATTTGAACACAGTCCAATCGTCAAAATAAACCTCCAAAAATTTGTGAATAAACTCTTTAAACACCGTGATTACTACCAAGCAAAAGATTGTAGGTGCATTCTTTAGTCGGAATAGAATTATTGTATATTGAAAGAAACCCCACCCTATCGTGAAGGTTGTCTTGTTTCGATATTTTGGTGCAATCTTAATTTGATGGTATCCTATGAACCCATCAGTGAATGAATAAGCCTCCTATCCTCCAGCATTCTCTAACACTTCATCTGTAAATGGTGTTGGAAATAGATCATGCATGCATGCATCATTCAACTTTCTAGGTCTACGCATACGCTGATTTCTCCTTTTTGTTTCTTTTCTTTGACAACCATTGGGCTCACCCAATCAGATTCTTCTATTGGTTCAATAATTTCAGCATCTAAGATTTTATCAAGCTCTTGGAACACCTTTTATTTATACTTTGGATTGAGCCGATATGGTCTCTGTTTGAAAGTGATTTTCATTACGCCCAAATATCCTACAACCCCCTCTAGATCTGAGAAATTTGTTAGGAATAGATCTTAGTATTCATGCAACAGTTCAACCACCTTATCGACTATATCTACCTCTCAATAGTCTCTTATCTTTGTAAACTTAGGCTTTGCTTCATATCCAATACTTACTTGTTTAGTTTTCATATGCTCTGATATATCTGGGTTCTCCGCTTTCGGTCCTTCAACTGCACATTGTCCTTCTATCTCTGGCATGTTAATATTCCATGGGTCTTCCTCTTCCTCTTCAGTAGTCACATTGTAACATTCCAATGCATCACACAACTATGTACTCTAATCCAGCTAAGTCCATTCTACCAGTTCCTTAGGCATTTTGAATATAGCTACTTTGATCGCTTGGAGTGCTTCATCAATGCATTCAAACACATCCACAAATATGAAAGTAAATAAGAAACTCTCTCTTAAGATGTCCCATTTAGTTGTCCCATGGAGAATCTCCCTTTCCAAATACTAGTTCATTGGGATTGTATCTAAGGTATGACAGAAAATGCACACCCATTCTAGTTGTGTCTCCGTTCCCCAAGCTCTAGTCCACGGCACCAAATTCTCACGAGGATCATCCTTCCCACTGTATTTCTCATTCATCATAGGATAATCATATCCAAACCTTAATTTCATCATCGTTCTATATTCCTTCCAACCAGTGAATTTCTCCTTGTGCGTACCCCACCATTGGGAAGGTGTAGCATGTAGGGCCAATTCAAGTGCTTGAAAGTGATGTTCTTCAGGTACTTCCCTTTCAAATTCATCCAGAAACAAATCAACATGAATCAAACCATCATAATGTGGAAGCTTCCTTACCTCATTTGAGACACACTGCAGTGATTTGGTCATCATTTGAAACATAACATATATTCTTCATGCAACTGATTCTACTAGTGTTCGAGCTCTTCATCTTAATCTGATGTGTAGGAACTATCCATGTCACATGCAATTCGTCCATCAGACATATCTTCATCCAATATTTGTCTTACATTGTGATCTTGTATATTTGATCAAGATAATCATCATCCTCCACAGTCGTGAGAAGGTTCAGTATATCATGTTCCCTCAGCAGGGTCTAGTGGCACTACAACCTTGAGAGCATTCCTTTCAAAAATCATCTTCCATTTCTTCAAGTTGATTACTGTGTCCATGTCAAAAGTCCAGTCAATTCTTAGTAGCTCGGGGTAAGGGTTACTATCATCCACTATTTCAATAACCTCAAAGTCATCCAGTGCACTTGCACCCACAATATCTATCCTTACACCATATAAGCAACCCTTCGGAATAATCTTCTGTTGATTTGCCATGTGCAACTGAATAGGAGACCACTGTAGCATAGGTCTCCCCATTCTTTTCCACGTCTACCTTGGTAGTACATTCACATCAACCCAAATTGAAGATAACTTGGTCCATGTTTGGTCAATTTAATGTTCTTAAATTGATAGCATAAATTATCAACCGGAGTTGGTAAAGTTGTGAAGTGGAGTTGCACTATATATGCTAGAAGCTTATTCTTTCGTTTAGTAAGATGATGGTTATGTTTGTTTTGGGATTTTTGTTGTTATCTAGATTTTTATTAGAGTTAGATTTATACAAATTAATATATGGAAGTTAAGCTACTATTAGAATAAATGGGCTTTAAGCTGGTGTTAGATTAATCTACCAGATCATATCTAATCAAGTTTCACACTAAAATGTCTTAAGTTATTCATCCTAAAATTATGAATCTATATAAAAACCTTGCTGCTATGAAATAGAGTATTGGAATTCAAACAAAAGCTTGTCTATGAAATATATATATATATATATATATATATATATATATATATATATATATATATATATATATATATATATATATATACAAATTCTGATCTTCAAGAGCATGAAAGAAATCTCTGATTACAAACTATAGAGTGATATAAATTCTGATTCTAAAAACCATTAAAAGGCTAACTATAATAAAGTGAAAAATGTTAAAGGACTAAACTATTAAATGACTGTAAGCATAAACAAAATACAAAATGATAAATGAGATAACTGCGTTATACGAAATAATGAAAATAGCGAAGTAACTAAGCTAGAATGCAGTGATAACAGAAAGAAATTGAATGAAAAAAATCATAAAGCAACGAAAAGAAAATAAACTGAAAACCTTGAATATCTACAGGTGCCCTCTGCATCCAGTAGGTATAATTCACACTCACATATGCATCGAAGCATAGAAAGGTAACTTCAAATTAATCAAAATAAAGGTCTATTTCACAAGTCTTCAACAATTAACTATTACTTCCTCCCTGATATCATTTACAGAGGATACATAATTATATAAAATGCATGCTCCAAAGCTTTAGACTTCTAATCCTACAAGTTTGTTGTTCAATCCTAATTCAAATATGAAACTAGGCAAGAAAAGTGTTATTTCATCGATTTACTATTTGGAAAGAAAATCGAGAAAACGTGATGCACTTGGATTGTTGTTGCTACGGGTTTAAGCTCTATCTTCGATTGCACCACTGGGTGATTCCTTCAGTGAATTGGATCGAGTGAATAGGAGGATATCCATGAGGGGATCGATCCTCAACTACCCATGTGCTTAGTTTCTTCCTTGGCACACCAGAACCCTGCGAACCATGGAGGTAGCTATAGAATCATGTTAATTTCGTAGCTAATGCAATATTTAACATAACAATAAGGAACATTAACGAATATGAAAACTAATACATGTAAGAGTTGTTACCTTATCAAAATCTATGATTTACAACCTTTATTGAGTTCATAGTGATGATGAAAAAGAGGAAAATCGTGGAAAAAGGGTGTCAAAACAAAATAGTTGTGGAATTCTACATTTCCCCACACTGAAGATATTGTATGTCCTCATACAAACCACAAAATTGATACCTTGAACTACTTAATTTCCTTGGACACTTTTACCAGTATACCTAACTTCATCTTTTCCACTTTCTTTCCAGTAATTTCCATCCTTTCTTTCTCATGAGAATCTTGTATTTCAAGTAAATAACTTGTCTTTCTAAAGCCTTTTTTTCTTCTTCAATTTCTTGTTCTTATTAATCCACAAACTTAGATGTAAGAGGAAGTTTTCACTCTTATCTATTTGAATTTCGTTATGTTCTTTCAAGGCTTGAATTTCATTTTCAATGTACCTGTTTAATGTCTCTAGTTCAAATATTTCCTACTTCCATATATTGAATACTGGAGGTCCTTGTAGCTCATTAAACTGACTTTCTTCTTCCTCTTGCATTGGAATTGATGTTCTTGTTGTGTCCCTTTTCTCCAAGGACTCAATATAATCATAGATCTCTTGCTACACCTAATCAATCTCTGCCATTCTTCATCTTGGACTCTGAGGAGGCAATGTGATAGTTGGTGATGAAACCCTCGGTGGTGAAACTCTTGGTGATGAAACCCTTGGAGATGAAACAATTGGACGAGTTCCTGAATCTTCTTCTTCTGCTTCTGAGTTTTCTTCTATTTCTATATTGACATGCTCTATGGTCTTTGAGGGTACTCCTTTTGTTGAGTTGAGTCTAGTACTCCTTCTTAAACCTATGACAAGGGTCTTTTGAGTTTTCTTCCTTTCTATTTTAGGCTTCTCTGCTTGTGATGAAATGTCTATTTATTTACTGTCTTTCTTTCTTCTAACATTTATTTTGTTTATTTTCTCTAAAAATTTTGCAAGAGCGATGTCATCTTCTGACTGCTTTTGCGGCTATTGTGGTTCTTGTTCCTGAGTATTATCAATTTTCTTTTTCCTTCCCCTCTTAGGTCTGGTACTATTTGGCTTCCTGTGATTTTAATCCTAAAAGTGATTTCTTACTAAAATGTTCTCCCAATTATCACCTATGTTTTGGAGAAGAAATTCAAAAATAATTTTGACTAGAATATAGTGATACATTGTATTATCTATAAACTAAATTGTCATCTGAACATTTCCTGACATATTTCTAAGACTATTCAACAAGAAATATGGAAGGTTTATCTCATTTTCTTCAAGAAAATTCATTAGCAACAGAATATAATAGAAAAACATACATCCAAACCTTCCTTCACAGGTAACAAATTTTTGGATTATTAGAAGTAGGTTCCTCCACTTACTTTTCAATGCCATGCTTGGGATGCCCTTCTTGAAAATGGTGGAGTCCATGATTGGTTTCTTCAGGAAAACCTTCTAGTCCTTTGTTTCAATACCTTTGTTCTTGAACTATTTCTCTCCAATATGTGATAGTTCAGTGGCTTCTTCTATAAATGATTCTGTCACAGTGAATTTTATGTCCCCTATCTCCACTTCGACTTCATCAAAGGCCCTCACAAAGGATTTGGTCACTTCTCTATGGAAACCATTGAATTTTTCTACAAATTATAGCAACTATGCTTTTTCCAATAATTATTTTGTCTGTGGATACCCCTCCAAAAATTTCTTCCCTGTTGGCTTGTTATGACTATCACACCCATGGCCTAGAAGATTCATTTCAAAACTGTTTTGCTTGATAGGGTAGGATGGATTTGTAGGGTTTTAAGAGTTGAGAGGCCAATAGTGTGAGTGATGGAACAATGAGACTGTACGTAGAGAGGGTATAAGGAAATGAGGTAGATTCTAACTGTTAATATCATTCATGGTTATGTTTTGGGTGACCGATTCAATGGACTGAGATATGAGCTATTATGATTGGAAGTGAATGACGGATTTATGCAAGATTTGATATGACACAACTGGCTCTTCACAATAATGATTTTTATTTTTGGTAGTAATATGTCTTAAAATAAATATATGTAATTTTTTGATCCCTATTATTAAATTAAAGAAGTGCATACCTTTGATTTATTTGCTTGCTAACATCTGGTTGATTTTTATGCTGTCTTCAAGTACTTTGCAGTGGAGGGAGTCAATCATTCCTTCAATTGTATGATCAGAGATGTCTGTCAAATTGGCTGCAAAAAGTCATCAGAGCTACAAAAAATCAATAATTTTGTAGCTATTTATTTAATTTATTTTGTTGAAAAGAAAGGGATAAAAGAAGATGGATTTCTAGAAACTAGGAAACAAAGAAAATTTAATATGCCAAGAATTCTTGGTTTTCACCTTGAATTTTTTGCATAAATATGTCAAGAACTGTTGGTTTTCATGTTTATACATATTTATTAGTTATTATTATTATATGGAAAAGAAAATTTTAAGGTGGAGAAAAAGAAGAATTCTTCTTAACCAACTTCAAATCAGAGTTGTCCTAGAAAATCTTTACAAATTCCTCCTTTGTCATTGGCTTGTGATAGATCCCGAGTCCGTGTCCATTCACTAAGAGAGGAAATTTTTCTTTATAAATAGTCCTAATTCTGACTACTTCATTATCAAAAACAATTTCAATCTCATAAGGCCGAAGCCAATGAGTTTGAAATTTTCCTTGGAAATTTTTGAACTTTGAATCAAAGAGTAATGCCTAGTCTTGTGACTGAAATTTTCGTTCTTTGATGTGTTTATCATGACATCTAGATCTCTATTGCTGGACTAAACTAGTCTTTTGGATAACATCTTGCCTTATTTCATCAAGCTCATTGAGTTCTCCCATTCTTTTCTTTTGTGCTTCTAATAAGTCAAGTCCCAACCTGACTACTCTCTTGTAGGTCTAAATCTCGAACTCAATTGGAAATAGGACATGCTTCCCATAAACAAGTTCATAGGGAGTATGTCATGTATTATTTCTCCATGTGGTGCAATAGGCCCATAAAGTGTCTGGAAGCTTTTCTACCCAGTCTCTTATATGCAAGTGAACTGTATTGGTGAGGATTGCTTCAATCACTTTGTTGGTAGACTCTACTTGTCCATTTGATTGTGGATGGTATGAAGTCAACTTCCGATGCCTGATTTTGTATTCTTCCACTATCTTTTACACTACTATGGATGTAAATTTCTTTCCTTGATCTATTACAATTTCTCGTGGGACACCAAAACGAGTAAAAATATCCTCAAAAAGAAATGAAAATACATCATTTTCAGTAGCAAAAGAAGTGCTTTATCTTTTACCCATTTACTAACATAATGAATGCATACAAGCATATATATATATATATATATATATATATATATATATAGAAGATGGATTAATTGGTCCAACAAAATCCAAAGCCCATTTTTCGAAGGGTTCGATGAGTACCTATGGTTGTAGTGACATTTCATCTAAAGGAACAGGTTTCCCCATTCTTTGACAACTATCACACCTCTTAACATATTCCTTGGCATCCTTAAAAAGAGAAGTCCAATAATATCCTGAGTGATGGAATTTATAACTAGTTCTTTTGTCAGCAAAATAACCCCCACATGGTTCGTCATGTCATGCTTTAAGTATTTCAGGTATTTCATCTTCTCTTACACACCTTTGGATGATGAGATCTGATCCTGTCTTGTATAATTATTCATTTATCCATGAGTAAGATGCACTTGCTTGGATTATTCTTCTGTTTTCTCTAAGAAACAAATAGGAGGGTAACTCTCTTGAAACTAAATAATTGGCAATATCTGCAAACCAAGGTGATTTAGTAGACACTATAAAAAGATATTCATCAAGAAACTTATCATCTACAGGTGTGTCATTTCTATCATTTTGAATTCTAGATAAAAAGTTAGCAATTGTGTTTTGTTTTCCAATTCAGTCTACAACGGTGATATTGAATTCTTGTAACAGTAATAACCATCCTTTTACTCTACCATTAGTAACTAGTTTATTCATTAAATATTTAATGGAATAATGGTCTATATAAACAAAAGTTTCATAGCCAATAACATAATGTCTAAATTTATTAATGGCATGAATGACATCTAAAAACTCCTTTTCTGTTACATTATAATTTAGCTATGTGGGAGTTAAATTTTTACTGGTATAATATACGATATAAGGAGTGAGGTCCTTTTGTCCTAACACAGCTCCTAGAGTTGTGTCTGAAGCATCAGTTGATATATGAAAAGGGAATTTCCAATTAGGTCCTTTTAAGATGGGTGCTTTAGAGATCTTCTTCTTCAACATTTCAAAAGCATTATGACAATTAGAGTTCCAGCTAAATTCACAATCTTTGGTGAGTAATTTGAAGAGTGAAGATGCAATCTCTGTGAAGTATTCTATAAATCTTCTATAATATTGAGTAAAACCAAGAAAACTCCTAACATATCATTGAAAACTTGGGATTGATAATTTGGAAATAACTTCTACCTTAAATGAGTCTACCTTAGTTCCATTTCCTAAAATGTGGTGACCTAAAAAGATTCCTTCATTAAACATCATAAAACATTTTTCATGACTTACTGAAATATTTGCTTCTTTACATCTTATGAGAAACGTTTCTAGATTTTCAAGTGCTTCTTAAAAAAAATTTCCATAGACTGTAAAATCATCCGTATACGCTTCCACACAATCATGAATAAGATCAGAGAAAATTCCTAGTACAACTCTTTGGAATGTTGGTGGAGAATTGCATAATCCAAAGGGAAGTATTCGGTAAGCATAAGTCCCCCATCGACAAGTGAATGTGGTTTTGTCTTGATCTTGATGTGCTACCTGAATCTGATTATACCCACTAAAACCATCCAAAAATGAGAAATATTTTTTTTCCTGCTAATGTATCTGAAACTTGATCTATGAAAGGAAGTCGAAAGTGATATTTCAAAGTTGCTTTATGCAATTCCCTGTAATCAATCCATACTCTCCATTTTCCATTTTTCTTAGGAATGATTACTAGAGGTGAAGCCCATTGACTGTCTGATATTAGATAGATGAAATTTACATTTAACAGTTTCAACAATTCCTCCTTAACAATTTCTTTTCAGTTTGGATTCATTCTTCTTTGTAGTTGTTGAACTGGTCTAGCATTTTGTTGAATATAGATATGATGCATGCAGGTTTTAGGATCAATTCCTTTCATATCAATGTATTCCCATGCATATGTAGAAGAGTGTTTTTGTAATATTTCTACCAGTTTCTTTTTCTATAATTCTTCCTGGTTTTCATTGATGTTAAAGATTTTTGATGGAAAAATTTCTATTGCAGAGTTTCCAAATTTTTCCATAGAATGTAAAGACATTTGTCTAGATGATTGATATTCACTATTACATTATTCTTGAAAATTTTGACTATTGTCATAATATAAAGAGGGTTCATTGTTTTCTATTGAATTTAAAATTTGATCCTCCTCATTTATTTGTGCAATAGTGAAAACTAGTTGTATATCACTATCTTCATCTTTGCATTATTCATTTTCTACTTCTATCATTGTTTCTGTAGGTGGGTACAATGTAAATTTCTTTGTTGAGCTTCCATTTAAGATAAACATGTATCCTGATCTACAACTTATAAAGGCATCAACTATAGCTAACCATGGCCTTCCTAAAATTAATGGATTCCTCCTAAATTATTGTTGGGTGTTACGATCATGAAATCAACAGTATATTCCCAAGAATCTAAGGATTCATATATATCTTCTAACACACCATCGGGTTTAGTTACAGACTTCTCTGCTGATTGTAACATTGTTGGTGTGTATTGAAGATTAGGAAGCTTCAATTTATCCATAGTTTGTTTTTTTGTTATGTTTATGGTTTCTCCTAGATTAATTAGAGTGTTCGGTATTTTAGTTCCATTGATGTGTGTTTTTACAATGGGGCTTCCTGGATCTAAATTTCTGAATTGTTGTCTTCCCCATCATAATATCTGAAATTTTCCCAACTAGTTGAATTGTTTTTATTTCTTTTATTTTTTTTCCTGGTCCTTTAATACTCAATTCCTTAATTGTTTTTGCAAAAATCGATATTTCTTTTATTGCTTGTAATAAAGGAATTTTTATACAGACATTTTTTAATTCATCTAACATATCATAATCTGGCAATACGATTTATTTTTCTACTCCTTTATTGATTTTCAACCTTTCAGGAAAAGGTGGTCTTCATATAGATACTGAACGTTATACTATAATAGGAGTATTATTAGAATGTGTGATTTTTTTTATTTTTTTTATTTTTTGCTGTTTCAGTATTTTCTTTCCGAGGAAGGGAAATCTCTTCTTCAGAGTTATTATTATATTTTTGAGAATTCTTTTCTATTTCCTGAATAAAAACAGATAGTTTCTTCCTTTCTAATACTCTACCAAACCTTAATTGAACATTATTTAGATCTAAGGGAGCTATCATATAAGTTTGAGGATTCTGTCCTTCTAATTTGTAGCTAGGTTGTGAATTTTTATTGTTTGGATTTGGGAGTGGTTGAATGGGTAATTGATTTTGTCTTTGTGAAACTCGAAAAGAAAGTTGTGGAATTGCATTTTGAGTTTGAGCTTGAGGTAATTGGTTGGATTGAGGAAAGTATTGTGGTGGAAAATTTGGATAAGGTGGTGGATATTGCTGATATTGAGAATATATTCCATAAGGACTTTCCCATCCTTGATTCCAATATTGTGGTGGTTGAGCCCGAGGCTGCCATGGCATAGGTGGCTTCCAATTATTTTCTGATTATTGTGGAAATTGTTGAGTATTAAAATATTGAGTTTGATTTGTTTGAGGATTTTTCCATGGTCTTTCGGCAATAAAGTCTACTTGATTTGGCATTCCTTCTTCACTAAACATAACCTTAAGATTTGGTATAGAGGAACATTCTTTTGAATCGCGATTTTCCACACATATAACAGAAGTTTCTATTCTTTTTGAATCTAAAGGACATTCTCTCAGAGCATGCTTCTTTCTACACCTAGGACATGTTGTAGCAGCTACAACCACCCTCCAAAATTTTTCCTTAGCCTGTTTTGGAGCCTCCCTACCAACCTTATACAACACTTTGTCTTGCTTCATCAAGGACTCAAGCTTCAAGTGTTTTCCTAGCACAAAGGTAGCCTGTCGATCACAATTTGATCCATTCCCCTCATAGGTTGTTCACCTGGACTTGGTCTAGCTACAGGTTGATAAACTTCCCCTTGAAAATTGCACATTACTAGAGGGAAACTAACCTTCCCTCTAGGAATTGTGAAATCCTCTCTAACAGCCTAATGGGCTCCAATATTGTGCAACCCTACCAGTCAACCCTCCTAGTAGGATTTGCACAAATTTTCCAAGCAGCAGGTTGTTCAACCTAGGAATTATGCAAATATGGGTAGCAGTCAGCTACTCTACCCAAAAATTGCACAAACATCTTGTGTAGTCAGCCCATCTCCCAACCCAAAATGTGCATTTTTCTCCAACAGTCAAGCAGTCTCTTGTATGTGCAGCTAAGTTGACCGGTTCCCTCCGACATTGAGAAAAATAGATTTGAATGTATGGACTGTGTCTCCCAAGGTAGCATGCAAAGACATCCATTGTTTCAAGGATAAATGTTTAGCAGTTGGAGGTTACATGCAAGGAGAAGTTCAGAAACCTCCCACTAAGTTTTGCTTCTCCTAGATTTGTGGCATGCTCGTAACAACCTCAATGTTATCAGAACTCATCAACCGGATGCTACAGAGCTCATTTCTCACTTCAAACTTGTAGCTCTGACAACTCACATGACATCAAGGAGTAGTCGGCACATTCATCTCAGTTTTTTGGGGTAATCTCGCTTCCCATGCCTTGTGTTGCATTTCTGTCACTTTTTGTGTTTTCGCTTGTGGGAGTATTATTTGCTTCATTTTTTTGAATGCCTGCTTTCATTTACATTTATACTAGCTTTTCCTAGATTTATTTCAGTTTTCATTGCTATCTTACTGTTGTCGCATGCATGGAACTATTTTGCACGGATGTTCGCCCAACCGGGCAACTGCCTCACCCTCATGCATGTTGATCTATTTGCTGAATATTTCATTCATGTTTTGCATGCATTGTTAATCACTTATGCTATGACTTAGTGTCACCATGAATTCATTGACTTACTTGCTTTTAGTTTCCCATCGGCGAGTTGGGCCAACCTTGGCCCGGGCTCTGTCTTCACCCAGCCTGCATTGCACAATCTGGGAAAGGAAGGCTCACATTCCTCTAGAGATTTGCACATTCCTGCCCGACACTAACCTCCAAGACTATTTTTGTGCATTTCTAGAGGACAATGACTGCTTGAACCAAGAAATTACGCAGACGTGTCCCTAGGCCAGTAGTCCTTCCCAGCTAGAATTGTGCATTGCACAATCCCAGTAGTCAGTAACCAGACTAGACTATGTATTGTGCGGTTCCAGTAGTCAACCAATCTCCCAATAGCCAAAACTATGCATTGATCAGTGTTCGCAGTCGATCTCCCAACCTCTCAACCGAAATTACGTAATCTTCATGATCATTCACCTAGGTATGTTGCAAGTTAGCCCTCATATTCATTTTGGTTTTCAACTGACAGATTGCTTGCTATGAGTGTTTCCACTTCTTTAGGTATTGCAGGTGTTCATATTCCTCTTAGAACTATAGGTACAATGGTTTCCAGGTGAGTAGAGATGAGGACACTATTCACAACATGCTTGGGGATGCAGTCAATCAAGTGTCTATGAGCTTGCCTACTCATGAAGACATCAAGTTGTTCATATACAAGGGCATCAAGTAGCAACATCACATCGAGCAACATCATGAACAGAAATTGAAGACAACATACCAAATGAAATGAATGCAAGAGGAGGGTTGTTGACAACACGAAGGTGAAACAAGTTTGCAAGATCAAGCAGGTCCATTGATGATGAAATAAACTTTGGAGACTCCAGCTATCGAATGACGATGCGACATGAAGATCGCACGAAAGTAGAAGATCAACAAAGAAGGAGTTGCATGTGTTGAAGCAGCAACTTAGGAAGAAAATGAAGCTGCGCAGACAGACTAATGAGTTCCAACAGGCTTAGGAACAACAGTGGGTGTAACATGCGCTCATGAATGAAATTGTGCCTAGACAAGTTAAAGATCTATCTAAGCAACTAACACGGAGCAGACATGGTGAGCAGTGTGTTTGATCACATGCAAGGGATTCAACAACATGCATGTCATTGTGCGCATGCATGCAATCCAACCCATTCAACACACTCACCAAGGCGAAGACAAGAAGCAAGTCCAACTGGAGTCGAGTGGGTACTTTGGCAAGTTGATGCACATAACCACCAGCACACAGTTCAATATTAGCACGAACATTATGCATTACTGTGATGTCAGTTCAGTTGTACTCAAGAAGACCATGCACATGTTAGAAAACAAGTTGGGTGAAGGGGGCGAACCAATGCATCAATTGCAATGAAAACAAGAGTTCGCTTTAGCAAGATGTCACCATGAGGTGCATGCACACCATCACGGACGAGCAAGCTTGGCATCATCGCACCAGCTTCACCATAAAAATCATGTCAAAGAGTTGGTCTCACCACAGTGGACCGAGTGTCAGTGATGTCTTGCAAGGCTTGCTCAAGCCATGTTGTCTCACATGAGTACATGTGCATTATAATGTTGAGTCATGTCAAGTCTAAGTAAAGTGTCAACAGTTGGATGTAACAATCATAGAGTAGGTGAAGAGTCATGAGGGTAGTTGAAATGTCACAAAGGGGACTGTCAAGGGTCACCCCACCATCTACTATAAATAGTCCCTCATAACTCATTGTTTAGGCTTTTGGTCATCCAAGCTTCTACTTAGACTATTTTGAAGGAGGCTTGGACAATATTGTAATATGCCTTGGCTTCTCCACTACATGGAGCTAGTACATCTCTTTGGAGGAGCAGGGGGATGTGGCTATAACATTCCACTGTTGGGGCTAGTAGGTTTACATTTATGTATTGTATGATTATGACTTACACTTATTTATATAATAAGTGCCAACACATTTTCATGCATATGTTGTGATTGTAGTTGGAATGCTCCTGTTACTTTAATGATATGTGTTGTTTAACTTACGTACTTGTGTATGAAATGATTTTTATGAAATTATATGAATCTTGTTGTTAATGTGTTGCATATGTTGTTAATGTTGTCACCATTTGTGTTGACTACTCTGTCAGACATCAGACATGTCTTTCACATGAACCTTGCTATAACAACCATCACACTCATCTTAGACTGATCTGTGACTGTTGTTCATGTTACCTTACCTTGTATGATGTGATTGTCACATATGAGTGGACTTCTCTGCTGGAAGTTGTGCATGTCCTTTGTGTGGTGTGTTCCTAGCTAAGTTGGGATTGATGCCTTTCAAACTGGAACTCACCTTCACCTTCCTCTCCCTTCAAAGTGTTGGAACCTCCCATAAACCTTCTTTGACTCACTGCATCAGTCACACCCTTGCTACTGACAGAGTTATTCTACTTGCCTCTATGCAACTTTCCGGTGAAGGAATTATCTTATGACCCACTATTAGGACTCCTACACCAAACAGTTTGAGGTTTAATTGGGTCTTCTTACCAGGGAGATCCCCTTGACATGTTGGTGGGTCTAGCATAGTCAACATTTTTGGCACTAGAAGGAGGGCCTGATGACAAGTTGTATCCTCTCATCCAATTTTGAAGCTTTGCATATCTTTCATGGGGTCTTGCACTCTTCTTCCCCTGGGGTGTTTTTCTAATCGTGAAGATGTCTCCATCTTAGGGAAGCTTTTCAATATCTTCTCCACTCACACATAAGATGGTGAAGGCGAAGTGGCATGGCCTTGGCACTTACATCAATTTATTTCCATGATTTATGAGGAAGATGATTTTACTCACGAACATGCCACTTTGCTGCTTGAATACACACTTCACGAATCTCCATTTTGTTGGGTGCTCAACCAACTAACTGACACCATGCACTCATGTGAGCACTTTTGTGATCTTATTGAAGACACGTTCTATCATTTTGATCCAGACCATCTTGACTAGAAACTATTACAACAACGAAGGGCTCCGCATGAATTAGTTATTGATTTTTGGCAGCGCTTCCGTGACTTGCAGTTTCAAGTTCCGAGGAGCCAGATGAAATTTTCTTACCTTTGGGACCAGTTCAAATATTACCTTAAGAAATCTACCTGGCCCAAGAGAAAGCTTGAGATCCAGCCTCATTCAACATTCTTCATTGATGGAATTGCATAATCTCATGTGGGAGCAGGCACTATCCCAACTGACTGTCTACCTCCCTCTCATTCAACAACTCCACCACTGCCCAATGATGTTGAGGATCATGCTCACACACTTGTTTAATCTTCACACTCTCCCAACATCACTCCATTCAATTTTCACGCAGATTTGGTTGTGAGTCCTTCAAGTTCCCATATGAATTCTTTTCTTCAACTTCCTCTTCACACCTAGGTGTTCCTCAAGATGATGTTGTCTTATGTTCATCCATTCTGGACTCTTCACTTGTTGTGAACAAGGAAGAACCCACTGACAGAGTTGGTGTTGCATAACCAACATGCACTGTCATTCATGAACAGTATGAGTGGGAGTTTGATTATCAACACTTGACGAAGGATGAGCCCCTTCCATCTGAGCCCCCTCTGTTCTTCCCTAACATCGTTAGTGAACCTTCCATCCATGATTTCACATTTGTGCCTTCCTCTACGGATGCACCCATTGTTGATCTTTCGCAGGATACACTGTATGTTAGCCCACCATCCAACAATGGAGAGGACCAATCATTCATTGGAAATCCACTTGATCTTTCATCTTCTTTTTCTGGAAACATGGAGGGTCAACATCCTTCCTCCTCATCTACCCCTATGTGTGATTCATCAGACCATGAGGATGTTGATCAACATCCTGATTTTTCTAATCTTAGTTGTCGTGATCTCTTCACCTCATCATCTAATCACGATATTAATTGACTCGTTGTTAATCCATCGGCATACGAAGATCCATCTATCTATGAAGTTGAAACCCCACAGACTGTTGAGGCACTTCAGCCCAAGCTGATGGTTATGTCATGCCCTTGTTGTCTTGAGGTTGGTTTCACTTCCGATTAGGAAATTGTTCAAACACTCAAGGCTTCTCATCACTCATCTGTATGCACTCAAGATCAATCTAACACTCATATTTTAATTCCTCCACTCGAACTACACAATCCCATTACTCATGCATTAGAGGAGTTTTATATTGCAAGAACTTGTGCACGACACAAGTTATCCTTGTTTCTCTCGTTTTCTTGCATATCATAGTGAAGAGCGTGCTTATGCTTCAAAGTTGCAAGTGGTGTCACATAGCACCATGATAAGTCCATGGACTACACATCATGCACATGCACTCACTTATGTCCCGTGTGCACTTTGAAACACGAAGTGTGGCTGTCTTCATTTTTATATCTTTCTTTCTTTTTGGTTCACACTACCAGGTTGCTCGTGGACCAAGCCTTCACCAACATGGGTCTACCAATGCGCTAATGGCTGCATTGGAAGTATCACTTCACGATCATGCCCATGCACTGTTAGTGTAGGATTAGAAGTAGTGTTTGCTTTCAGTTGTTTTCTTGCATGCTTGTTTGCACACATGCTTTGTTTGCTTTCTTGTTTTCTTACTTTCTTTTCTTTCACTTTTGCTTCTGCTTTTCTTCGATGTTTGTTAGCTCATTTGTTTTGTTCATAGGCTAGTCTTGCATGAAACCATGTATGACTCTTGGAGTGAGCTGGGCAAAGTACAAGACGGCTTGTACATCTATCACTACTTGGTTATCTATTGTCTTGTCTCTATATGATGAGCTTGTTAGTTTTAGTCCATGATACGTTGAAGGAATATACATACTATTCAAAGTGAACCTTGGTGTAAACACTACGCTTGCATGCTAACTAGTGTCACCTTCTCTAATCGATTGTTTTTTGGGTTAACCCTTGTCAGCTTAGTCAAGTAGAGTAAGGTAAGGGGGAAAACCTTAATAGGCATGTCAGAGATATAATAAACTACTTGCCTACTAAAGCAACCTCTTCTACTCTCAATAAGTCAAGATCCCTCTTCCACCTCTGAAATGAATAGGTGTTATGCACAATGAAAAATGAAAAAAAAAAGAAAAGTCAAAAATTCAAAATGAAAAATGAATAAGGTGAAAGAAGAGAAAGGCTTCCTGTGTAAGGAGGTGATGCAAGTAACTCTGCCAGGGTACTGACCAGGTTCGCTGGTAGCAGAGCCATGCTTGTGTTCCTATATGACTCCATTGGGTTACTGTCCAAGCCTGCTGCTAGTGGAGCAACACCAGAGATGAAACTAAGACTCTGACGACTATACTGCTTGTGCACCCATATACCCCTCAACCCCAATCGAAACAATTGTGTTTCCTTGGCTTGGAATATGTGTCAATTGACCAAGATTTTGGTGAATGCTACATATTTCAATTAGGCTAGTGTGAATCCAAGATGAGCTGAGAGCTAAAAAATACTTCCGGAGGTGCTAGACTTACTTTTCACGAACAAGGCCCATTTAGAGAGCTAGAGTTCTACCAGTGTGTCGCCAAGTGTTGTAGTGGATACAACCACACTTCAAAATTTTTCCTTAGCCTATGTTAGAGCCTCCCTACCAACCTTACACACCACTTTGTCTTGCTTCGTTAAGTACTCAAGCTTCAAGTGCTTTCCTCGCACAAAGGCAGCCTATCGATCACATCTTGATCCATTCCCCTCACAAGCTGTTCACCCAGACATGGCCAAGCTATAGGCCGAGAAGCTTCCCGTTAAAAATTGTGCATTCCTGGAGGGAAAAAATTCTTACCTCCAGGAATTGCCCAATGCTCTCTGACAACCTACTGGGCTCCAAGATTGCACAATCCTGCTAGCCAACCCTCCGAGTAGGATTTGCGAAAATTTTCCTAGCAGTAGGTTGTTCAGCCCAGGATTCGCACAACTCTAGACAGTAGTTGGCTACTCTACCTAGAAATTGTGCAAACCTCCTAGGCAGTCAACCTAGCTCTCAGCAAGAAATGGGAATTTTTCTCCAGCAGTCTCTTGCATGTGTAGTTGAGTTGACCAGTTCCCCCTGGGATTGAGAAAAATAGACTTGCATGCATGCATTGATTCTCCCAAGGCAGTATGCAAAGGCATCCCTCATTTCAGGGATCAATGTTTAGCAGTTGGAGGTTACATGCAAGGAGAAATTCAAAAACCTCCCACCAAGTGTCGCTTCCCCTAGATTTGTGGCATGCACTTCACAACCTTGATGTTATCAAAACACATCAACCAAATGCTACAGAGCTCATTCCTCACATCAACCTTGCAGCTTTGACATCCCACATCACATCTAGGAGTAGTTAGCACATTCAGCTCATCCATTTTTGGGTAACTTCGATTCCCATGCCTTATGCTTTTATGTTTTCATTTGTGGGAGTACTATTTGCTTGATTTCTTTGAATGCTTGATGTCGCTTACATGTGTACTATATTGTCCTAGCTCTGTTTCGGTTTCCATTGCTATCTCACTGTTGTCGCATGCATGAAACTATTTTTCACGGACGTTCACCCAACCGCAGAACTACCTCACCCACATGCATGTCGATCTATTTGTTGAATATTTCATTCATGTTTTCTATGAATTGTTAATCACTTCTACTATCACTTAGTGTCACCATATATTCATTTATTTACTTTCTTTCAGTTGCCTATTGGCAAGTCGAGCCAACCTTGGCCTTGACTATGCCTTCACCAAGGATGCATTATGAAATCTGGGAAATGAAGGCTCACCTTCCTCTCCATATTTGTGCATTACTGCATGGCACTGATCTCCAGGAGTGTTTTGCGTATTTTTGTAGGACAGTGACTACTTGGCCCAAGAAATTGTGTAGATCTGTCCCTAGGCTAGTAGTCCTTCCCAACTGGAATTTTGCATTGTGCAATCCCAACAGTCAGTAGCTATACTGGACTATGCATTGCACAGCTATAGTAGTTAGCTAGTCTAAGAGCAGCCCAAACTATTCCTTGAGCAATCTTGGCAGCCAGTCTCTCAACCTTCCAGCTGAAATTGTGTAACCTTCATGATCATTCACCTAGGTATGTTGCAAGTCAGTTCTCATGTTAATTTTGGCTTTCTACTAACAAGTTACTTGTTATGAGTGTTTCCATGTCTCCAGGTGCCACAGGTGTTCATCTACCTCTTAGAAGTAGAGGTACAATGGTTTCCAGGAGAGCATAGATGAGTACACTATTCAGAGCATGCTTCGGGATGTAGTCGATCAAGTGTTTATGAGCTTGCCTACTCACGAAGACATCAAACAGTTCATAGAAAAGGACATCAACCGGTAGCATCATAGTGAGCAGCATGATGAACAACATCTAAAGACAACATACCAAATGAAACGAATGTAAGAGTAGGGTTATTGACGACATGGACGCAAAACAAGGTTGCAAGCTCAAGCAGGTCCATTGATGATGAAAGCAACTTTGGATACTTTGGCTATGAAGTGATTACGCGACATGAAGATCATGCAAAGGAAGAATATGTAAAAAAGGATTTGCATTTGTTGAAGTAGCAACTCAAGAAGAACATGAAGTTATGCAGACAGATGAATGAGTTACAGCAAGATTAGGAATAGCAGTGGGCGTAACGTGCACTCACAGATGAAACTGAGCTCGGACAAGTTAAAGATCCATCCTAAAAGCTAACACGGAGCAAAAATGGTGAGCAGCGTGGTTGATCACATGCAAGGGATTCAACAACATTCATGTCCTTATGCACACGCATGCAATCTAACCCATTCAACACACTCACAAAGGCGAAGACAAGAGGCAAGTCCTACTAGAGCCAAATGGGTACTTCAGCAAGTTGATGTGCATGAAAACCAACACACAATTGAAGATCATCATGGACACTATGCATTAGTGTGCTACCAGTCTAGCTGCACCCAAGAATACCATATGCATGTTAGCAGACGAGTTGGATAAAGGGGCTGGACCAATGCATAGGTTGCAACGAAAGCAAAAGTTTGCTTCAATAAGATGTCACCATGAGGTGCATGCACACCATCACAGATGACCAAGCTTGGCATCAACTCATGAGCTTCACCCTCACAAGAATGTCAGAGAGTTGGTCTCACCATAGTGGACCGAGTGTCAGTGATGTCTTGTAAGGTTTTCTGAAGCCATGTTGTCTCACATGGATACATGTGCATTGTAATGTTGAGTCATATCAAGTCTAAGTCAAGTGTCAACAGTTGGATGTAACAGTCATAGTGCAGGTGAAGAGTCATGAGGGTAGTTGAACTATAAAAAAGGGGAATGTGAAGGATCATCCCACCCTTTGCTACAAATAGTCGCTCATAACTCATTGTATAGGCTTTTGGTCAGCCAAGCTTCTACTTAGACTATTTTGAGGATGTCTTGGATATTATTGTAACGCACCTTGGCTTCTCCACTGCATGGAGCTAGTACATATCTTTGGAGGAGCAAGTAGCTGTAGCCGTAATGTTCCACTGTTGGGGCTAGTAGGTTTACATGGATGTATTATATGATTGTGACTTACACTTCTTTATATAATAAGAGCCATCACATTTTCATGCATATGTTGTCATTGTAGTTGGACTACTTCGGTTGCTTTAATGATATGTGTTGTTTAAATTACGTACTTGTATATGAACTGATTTGTATGCAATTATATGAATCTTTTTATTAATGTGTTTCATATGTTGTTAATGTTGTCACCATCCATTTCGACTACTCTGTCAGACATCAGACAAACTTTTCACATGAACCTTGCTATAACAATTGTCACACTCATCTTTGACTGATATGTGAGTGTTTTTCATGTTATCTTACCTTGTATGATGTGACTGCCACATCCGAGTGGACTACTCTATGGAAGTTGTGCATGTCCTTTGTGTGGTGTATTCCTAGCCGAGTTGGGACTGGTCCCTTTCAAACTGGAACTCACTTTCACCTTCCTTTCCCTTTGAAGTGTTGGAACCTCTCATACACCTTCCTTGACTCACTACATCAGTCACACCCTTGCTACTGACAGAGTTATCATACATGCCTCTGTGCAACATCATGGTAAGGGCATTACCTTACAACTGACTACTAGGACTCCTACACCAGACGGTCTAAGGTCTAATTGGGACTTCTTACCAGGGAGATCCCCTTGACATGCTGGCAGGTCTAGCACCATCAATAGGACAAAATATGGATAATGCAACATTTTTGGATTTGTGCCTATTTTTAATTTTAAGGGTGTTAATTTATTCACTAAGACTCCCTAAAATATCTAGTTTAAGGCTATTAAGAAAACTCCCAATTTATGCCCTACTTACTGTCCTGTCTGCATATTTATTTACTCTTGACAAAATAGGATTCATTGAATTTTTTCCTCTTCTTGCATTACCTCTTGAAATATGTACACATAGATCACAAATATCTTCAAATGGTAACTCAAAAATATCTCCTCTTCCCATTAGATTGAGAAGATCAATCCACTCATCTTTAATGGATTTAAGTAAGAGAGCTTTCAAAGTTTCCCCATCCAGATTATTTGTTTTTTCCCTTTTGATATTATAGACAAATATTTCGACAAAGTCTTCAATATTATCATCTTCGTTTTTTACCATTTTGAAGACTACATCTTTGACGCTATGAGGCATACAATAATCCTTATATTTCTCTAAGAATGCATCTTTCATTTGTTCCCATGTCCTTATAGAATTTGTTTCTAAACACATAAACAAATTTAATGATGCATCCTTTAAGGTGGTAGTGAACAATTTTAGTTCTTGAGCATCGTGCAGATAATCATATGATCTACATAATACTTCAAATTCAAAGAGAAATGTCTTTGGGTCTTCACTTGTTATTCCATGGATATTGGGTAGAATAGAAGGTGAAATTTTTTTCATTATTAATGTTGTATCTTCATTAAGGATAGGGAACCCAAAAGGTTTTGGATCTCCTCTTCCTCTACCTCTATCAGCCCCTCTTCCACCTCCTCTATTTCCTCCTCCTCCTCAACCAATCCTATGTTGTTAACCATTGACATTGTGTACTTCTCCTTGTCCTTCTTCAGCCATGATGGATTCCTTAGAAGAGATATATGGTTCTACAATAGGATTATATAGTTTTTCTTCTGGTCTTGTATCAATTCTTTGAAGTAAGTTTCTGACTCTTCTTCTTCATAAGAAACTTCCAACTCTTGAGTTAGAATTTGTTCTCCAGTTGAAGATCGAAAAATTATTTCAGTTGTTGGAGATGTAGGATCTACTTCTATGACAACCTCTATTGATGAAGTTGGTGAACCTTTAGATTGGATTTTGGATATTAAGAATTTAGGAATTCAATATTGGTATGCTATGGATGGAATTCGATTTTGTGTGGGTGGTGTGGCACTAAAAGGTTGTGGTGCAATGAGTGGTGATGTAGGAATTGAACTTTTTCCTCAACCTACAAACCTCTAGAGTCTCTCTCCCTATGCATATCAATTTTTTACTCAATTTTTTTTTTAAGGCTTGTACTTACACTTCCCTAGTAATGACGCCAAAATTTTTGGTCAATTTAATGATCTTAAATTGCAAGCATAAATTATCGCCCCAAGTTGGTAAATTTGTGAAGTGCAGGTGCACTATATATGGTAGAAGCCTATTCTTTCATTTAGTAAGATGACGATTATGTTTGTTTTCAGATTTTCATTGCTATATAGCTTTTTATTAGAGTTATATTTCTACAAATTAATATATGGAAGTTAAGCTACAGTTAGAATAAATAGGAGTTAACCTAATATTATATTGCTCTTCCAAATCATATCTAATTGAGTTTCACTCTAAAATGTCTTAAGTTATTCATCCTAAAATTATGAATCTCTATAAACACTTTGCTACTATGAAACAATGTATGGGAATTTAAACAAAAGCTTCTCTACGATATATCTATATATATATATATATATATATATATATATGCAAATTTTGATCTTAAAGATCATGAAAGAAATCTGTAATTACAAACTGTAGAGTGACATAAATTCTAATTCTAAAAAGCATGAAATTAATAAATATAATAAAGTGAAAAATGTTGAAGGACTAAACTATTAAACAACTATAAGCAGAAACAAAATACGAAATGACAAACGACATAACTGATTTATACGAAATAATGAAAATAGTGAAGTAACTAAATTAGAATGCAGTGATAATAGAGAGAAATTGAATGAAAAAAGGTAACTTTAGATTAATACGAACAAAGGTTGTTTCACAATTCTTCAGCAATAACTATTACTTCCTCTCTGATATTGTTTACAGAGGATACATACTTATGTAAAATGCATGCTCAACAATTTGAGACTTCTATGCGTACAAGTCTATTGTTCAATCCTAATTCAAATATGAAACTAGATAAGAAAAGTGTTATTTCATCTATTTTCTATTTCTAAAGAAAATTGAGAAAATGTGATGCACTCGGACTTTTCTTGCTACGTGTTTGATCTATGTATTTGATCATGCCACTATGTGATTCCTTTGGTGAATTGGCTCAAGTGAATAGGAGGAGATCCATGAGGGGGTCGATCCTCAACTACCCATGTGATTATTTTCTTCATTGGTACACCCGAACCCCGTGAACCATGGAGGTAGATGCAGATTTATAAAATAGCTACAGAATAATGTTAATTCCATAGCTAATGCAATCTGTAACATAAAAATAAGGAACCTTAATGAATATGAAAAATAAGACATGTAAGATTTGTTACCTTATCAAAGTATATGATTTACTGCCTTTATTGAGTTGATAGTGATGATTAAAAAGAGGAAAATGGTGGAAAAAGGGTGTCAAAACAAAACAGATATGGAACTCTATAGTCCATTTCATATTCACCTATCCGTGCAGGCAGCGTCATCTCACATCGTGTCCTCTTCTTATGGTTACCGAGTTTCCTTACAGCACGATGTTCCGAAGGAAATTTAGTCTTATCTGTACACTTGTCTATTAGTTCTTGGAGCCCTTCTACTACTTTCTTATTGCACAACAACTTCATACAGGTGTTTATGAAAGTAGCTAACACCGAAGGATCTACTTCTGGTGTTGTACTAGTTTCCAGCATTTTCTCCTGGCTTCTTGATATGGAGGCCTCAACAAAGTTCTTCTTTGCTTCCATGAAGGTTTATTTGCCTCTATTAAGATGAAATTCTACTTCTTTCTTGGTAGCCTTGCGCACCCACCCATTAGTTTCAGGCTACTTGCTCTTATCTGCACCAGTGGCCATACCACTTCTTGTTACTATATTTATGTTATGATATTCTTCGCAGGGCTCCACCCTCATCATCTAGATGTTCTGTGTAGTTTGTTGGGGTTGTGTCTTCTTTTCTTACATCCTTTCTATAAGGATCGAACACTCTTCTATCACATGGTCGAACTGTCTTCAGTATTGACATGACGGTTGCGTTGGATTTTGATAGTCACTGTAGAGTCTCCAAAATGTATTCAAAATATCATCCACTTTCACCTTTATCGTGACCATTTCACTCACATGTCGCAACTCCATGACCATATAACCTTTCAATAGCATCCATTTTCATAATTATATGGGTTCCATTTGTGTTTTCCAAAAGTTAATGATTCCTAGTATTATAAGTGAATTAAATGGTTGAAAATTAGAAAAATGACATATACTTGCTAATACTTAAAAGTGGCTTGAGTTTCATGACATGTGTAGGTCATTTGGAAGCTTCCAAGGAACACTTATGTGGCCTCCAATGCTCAAATTCGAATTCCCTTCAAGATATGGAAGAGGATTTGGATAAAGGTCAAAGAGGATATGTATCTCATCATTTCTTATTTGAGTTGTAACTCTATGATATTTTCTAGGGATCTAGGGAGAGAATAATGGACCTCCATTAATGAGGTAGCTTCTTATGTTTTTGTATAAATAGGAGAGCCTTCTTCTTTCAAAGGCATGTCTAAAGTTGGGGAAATGTTCATGTTTTGAATATAGAATTTGGATTTGGCACCATGCTTATGAGTGATGCTCACTTTGATTTGGTTATGTGTGCATTTGGAGCCTCTCAGCTTTCCATCCCTCATGCTTTTGGATTGGCCACCTGTAATGTGTGAGATTTATTGTTTTTCATAGATTAAAATTTATTGCTTCCATAGATTTAAGATTTGTTTCTTTCATATCTTTTCATGGATGAGAGGTTAAGAGTGATTATTTTTATTTGATTTCATATCTAGAGGTTAAGAATCATTGTTTTTTTCTGTCATTTCATGTCATGTGGTTTTGATTATTCATTTCATAGGATCTGATTTGATAATGCACACATGATCCCTTGGAGTATATTTCATTTCATGCAATTTCATTTCTGAAATAGTAGTGTGCTTTTCAATTCCTTCAAGTGTGATAGATTAAGATTTCAATTCTTGCAAGTGTGGTAGATTAAGATTTCATTCCTGTAAGTGTGGTAGATTAATATTTCAACTCCTGATACTGTTCTATAATTTCTTTCGAATTGATTGTTGAAATAGAATAAATGAATTTGGTTTGTCATTATTTGGTTTGATAGTTAGATTGATCTAAATTGGAAGTTAATTTCTAGCATATATAGTGCACGCATGCTTCACAAGTTTTACGAAACCCCCAGATTGACAATTAAATGATAGGTAATTAACTTGCCTCAACATTTTGGCACCGTTGCCAAGGGAATGTGCATAGGAACTAGCTTTCACTCTAGAGTTCATTTTTTAGTTTTTCTTCTAGATGCACGATTAAAGCATGTAGATGCATAAATCATTTAGGTGCATATCATATATATATATATATATATATATATATATATATATACCTTCAATGACCTACCACCCCCACTATATCATGTGGTGCAGTAGGAGCCATTCATCCACATCATGAATTCTTATTTTTGCAGGTAGATGAGATGACAAAGGATGATGAAGAAATGGATGGAGATCCTTTTGGATTTCCAATTCAAGAAACTGATGTCAATGTTGAAATGAAGAACATCGCTCCATCTATACTTCCTAACTTCAAAGTTATGAGATCAGAAGACTCGGAAAATTTTCTTTTTGAATTTGAAATCATTTGTAGATATTATGGCTACTCATTGCACATTCCAAAATTAATTTTTTTTCCAACAACATTGAAGGATAAAGCTCTTACCTGGTTCATGAATTTAGGAACAAATTCTATGTGGACGTGGGATGATATGAAAAGAGTATTTTTGGAAAAATATAAAAATCATTACAAACATCATGACCTTAGAAATGAAGTCTTTAAGATGAATAAAAAAGAGTATGAAAATCTAGAAGACCTAGTCGAGAGCTTTACTTATAATATCAAAAGATCTAAAATGCATAATTTAGGATCAAACATATTAAAAACTCTCCTACTAAATGCTACAAAGGATGAATGGATTGATATTCTTAACCTGGTGGGAAAGGGAAATCTTTATCAATTGTCATTTCAAGAGATTTGTGAACTATGCAAGAACATATCAAGAGGAGAAGCAAAGTATGGAAGACCTCCTCAAGATCTAGTTACGGCAAGGGAAAGTAAGTTGACAATGGGATTGGTAAGTCAAACTAAACTTAACAATTTGCTAAACATTCTCGGTAATTTAAATGAACAAATTGATATGCTAAGAATGCAAAACAAGCAAAAAGTTGAAAATGTTTCTTTGCATGAATGTCCACTTGATAACATTAAAGTTTGTAAAATTTGTGCAAGATCACATGCTACTAAAGATTGCCCATCATTACCAGGGTTAAAGGTAGTTTACGAAAAGGATAATGGAGTGAATCAAGCTCCGAGAGGACCATGGTAGCCTCATCAACCCAATATGATGCAATATCCTTGTGCACAATTTCAGGGTTATGACAACAATATAAAAGTAATTGGCAAACACCTTTGCCTTGGCAACCTTGGCCATCTCAATCCCAATATCAAAAACAATCTTGGAAACAGGGTTGAAAAGAGCCTTACAGAGGAAATCCACCATTTAATCAATCCTTCCCTCACTATCCTCAATACTAATATCAATGTTATCCATACCATTCACCTCCACCACAACATCAGTTTCACCCTTAGTGAATCTCAATTCAACCTTTCCCATTACCTACATAACCATTTTGAATCTCCAAAAATAAAACACCTCAATCCACTTACAATGTTGAGGTATTGCAAAATGATTCACTAGCTACCATTGAAGAACAACAACCAAAAAAAGAAGATTCAGATAAGGTCCAAGAGTCATGGATGCCCGTCAATAAAGAGCAGTTGCTAGAACCTAAGTTTTGAAAAGCTTCATGCATGCCTATCCCAGATTCTATGAATGGAGATCACATATGTGAGGACTTGCATGACATGATAGAAGAAAGACAAGGAAGACAAGATTATATTGAATCTTAGTTCAAGACAGTCATTGGATCCTAGTTTTCCATTCTTCAGTATCTTCTAACATCATCTCAATCAAGACAGTTGGTCCCTCATATACGAGTACGTATCAAAGAATATATTTCAAACCTGCATAAGAGCATATCTATTATTTTGTTACACACATGGCTCCAATGGAAACATTCATATACTTAAAAATAAAATAAAAAATTCAAGTAGATAAATTAGGAAAAATAAAGTCAAACTTGATTGCATTTTTTTTAAGTTCTTAATTGTATTTTTATTTAGAATTTAGAATTTTTAAATTCTATTTATTTTCTTGCATTTTAATGATCTAACAAAAAAGTAAATCAGTAAATAAAAATACAAAGATGAAAATGAAAATAAAACAAATTTAAACCAATCAAACAATTAACAAAACCCAATTGAAAAAAAAAAACTCAAGGGGTTCTTGAATTTGGAAATTTTTTTTTTTCATTGCTCTGGCTTTGCCTCCCTTAAACCTGCAAATAAACCAGTTAATATAAATCCCACCAATGTTTGAGGTCCAACTGGATGGAAAACTAATGCTGCATTCCCTATTTTTGAAAAAAAAATGAATTTCACCAGGCATTTACCTGACTAGAGGCCAAAAACAATGTAAACTTTGAAACAGGAACTGTAAACTCAAAACGGGAACTCTAGCCAAAAAACCCCGAAAAAACATAAAAAATAGTGCTAAAAACGAAAAGTGTTGATGCTGGAATAACACCTTTTTTTTTCTTGGGTAAATTTTCAACATGTTTTAAAAATGGCGGTGAAAACCAATTTTTTGCACAAAAATTGTCCAAAAAACACCATCAAAACGAAAAGTGTTAAAGCTGGGAAAACAATTTTTTATTTTCAAAAGTAAAATTTCAACATTTCGAAATAATGGCGTCAAATATTTTATCATGACCTTGAAAAACATTAAAATTAAAAAAAAAAATGAAAACATAAAATTAAAAGAATAAAAAATAAAAAATAAAAAAAAATTTAAAACAATGAAAAAGCACAAAACAAAAAAAAAACAAAATTAATGATAAGAATTAAAAAAAAAAAAAAAAAAAAATATATATATATATATATATATATATATATTTATATATATATATATATATATATCTTGTAAACCATAAAAAAAATTGGCAAAAGAAAAGAAAAAAAACAAAAATATGGAAAGGAAAAAAAACATTTTTAAAAAACTAAAAATTAAGTAGGTAAAAATAGACAAATTAACAAAACATTAACAAAAAAATAAGAATAAAAAAATAAAAATTAAAAACAAACTAGATTTAAAAAAAATAGAAAATTAACCAAAAAAAAATAAAAACTACTAAAATTAAGATTAAAATGTTGATTACTTAAAAAAACAAATATAAAAATATATATAGAAAAGACAAAAATAAAAGATGTTTAAGAAAAACTATCATAGTAAAAGTCATTAAAAAAAATTTCATTTTTTTTAAACAAATTTCATTTTTTAATTTAAAATTTAAGAATTTAAAAAAATAAAAATAAAAATTTTTAATAGTTTTTTAATGAGTTTTTTTAATTAAAAAAAAAAAAAAAGGGTGTGGCCCCTCCACTGCCCCGCCACCCGTGGTGGCGCGGCACGCCCGCCTCCTATCCGCCCATGGTGCCACGGTCATGGGTTTAGGGGCCTGCACGCAGGCCCTTCGCACATGGTCGTGCCACCATGGGTGGTGGGCGAGCGGAGGGGACACGCCCAATTTTTTATTTTTTTTAATAAAAAAAATCTTTAAAAAACTATTAAAAACTTTTTTTTTTTTTTTTTTTCAAATAATTTTTAAAATTTTAAATTAAAAAATTTAATTTGTTTAATTTTTTTTTAATGATTTGTTTTTTTAAATAAAAAAAAATGTTTAAATTTTTTTTTTTTTAATAAAAAAAATTGTTTAAAAAAAATGTAGGTTTAATAAAAAAAAAAAATACTCATTTCTTTATAAACTATAAATTGTTTTTTTTCATTTGAAAAGACATATATTTTACGCCATTTTCATATTTTTTTTGGGTTTTTTTCTTTTTTTTTTTTTTAATTTGAGTTTTTTTTTTTTAATATTAATTTTACTAGTTTTTTAATTTTTTTATTAATTTTCTATTTTTTTTTTTTAACTGGTTTGTTTTTATTTTTATTTTCCTAGTTTTCGCTAATTTTTTTTTTTTGTTTCTCTATTTTTACTTATTTAATTATATATATATATATATATATATATTATATATATTATATATTTTGTTTTTTTTTTTTTTTTTTTCCAAATTCTTTTATGGTTGATGAGATAAATTTTTTTTTAACATTTTTTATTTTTGTTTTTTTTTTATATATATTTTTATATTTTATTTTTAGAGACAATTATTTCATGTGGATTGAAAAATTAATTAACGATGTATAAATATGTAGCATATCAAAAATGCAAAATCTTGACCTTCTTCTTTAAATACGCAAAACAATAAAAACCTCACTACCAAAAGAATAAAAATAAAAATAAAAACAAGAAAATATGAAGAAGAAGACCACTTCCAAAATTATTAAATTTACAAAATAATTATTTAAATTTCATACATTATAAAATTAAAAGTAAAAAAAAAAAAAAAAAAAAAAAAAAAAAAGAAAAAAAGCCTTTTAAAAAAAGGGCATGGTGTAGAATTACCACTTTTCAAAGTCAACATCAAAATCACTACCATTCTAAAACACAATGTACATAAAAAAAATTATAATGCCAAAAACTATGCTCTAAAAAAAACATGTGTCTTCTGCATCACCCCTTTTCAAAATTGGGCCACTTTTTTCCTATCTCTACAAAATGGGTAATAGTATCAGTTCCCGTTTCAAAGTTTACATTGTTCAAATATGCAGAAGTTAAAAACATCATTTTTAAAACACATTTGTGACCAAGTTAAAATGAATCTCAGAAATCTAAAACATGGGTTTTTTCTCAGAACGGGTGAGTTATTTTTATCATGGGAGATTTTCTCAAACTTCGTAACCGTAAGAGAGATTTTCAAGGTTCTCTGGAGCCTTATTTGTGAGGTTGTATGAAAAAAATGGTTTTCAATTAAATGCAGCAGCCACGACCATCCAATGGCCCAGCCACAGAACCATGGAAACTCACTTAGTGTTGCCAAGCTGCAAAGAAAAAAAAAATCAATCAATAAGTTAAAAAAAGAAATTGATAATTTTTTTTTAACAATTAAATAACAAAAAAATATTGATTATTAAAAAAAAAAAAAAAAAAAATTCTTACTACAGAAATTTTCAGAAATGATATTTTCTAGATGCTTACAACCTGCAACAAATATATATATATATATATATATATATATATATATATATATATATATATATATATCATAAACATTTCCTAAACTTTTATAGAATAAAAATTGGTTAAAAAAATCCACTTTCTACGCAAAAATGATGAAAAATGATTTGGCAAATATTTTGGAATCCCATTTTCTTAAAAATCTTCGAAAGGATGAATTCAAAAGATATGAGAAATGATTTGGAAAATATTTTGGAATCATATTTTCCTAAAAATCTTGGATTTAGATTGGCCACTTGTCAAGTTATTATTTCAATTTTCATTCTTAGTATAATTAAAATTTCCAAAATTCCATTAAATTCATGAATGTGATTTGTGATCTATTGCTAAGTCATTCAAATTACATAATGGAGGTCATGAGTTCAAATGTTATGGGGATTGAAATTTTTTAATTATTCTAGAATTTTGACACAACATTAATTAAACAACAATTTTTCCACCACATGACAGCACAACATTGGCCAATATTGCACATTCATCACCATATCATCATTCAAACGTCAATATGTCACATCATCCATTTTCCATGTCATCCACTGCCACATCACTATTACATAGTCACCCTCCATCTGCCAACTCATTTTTCAACATTGAAAATGGATCAAGAAGAAGAACGATAAGGGTCCTTCATCTACAAGATTTTTGTTTTGCAAAATACCTTGAAGAGAATCTTGTAGATGGACGATTGAATCCTGTAGACATGCGTTTTCGTTTCATAAAATATTTTTATATGATCATGTTTCTTTGACTCTTTTAGGTACAAAATCCAATGGAATCACAAATAGGAAAATTTTATATCATGACTCAGCCGAAGAAGATTGACAGAATTTTTAGATGCAAGAAGGGCACAATCCTGCAACTGAGAATCCTCATGACAATCTTCACTATTTCACCCAAATTTCAAATCATCGTAACTTTTTCATACGACATCGGATTTCGACGATTCAAGCATTGTTGGAAATATCTCCATGAGATGTACATAATGAAAAAGCTATAGTCAGAGTTTGAAACAGAAAAAGAATGAATAAATTGCTAACAAGACACAATAGGTAACTTGAGGCACTAGTTTCAATACACGTAAAACTTCATTTGGTTTTCTTTCATGAATTTGTTTTATTGGTACCGATTCTCAGTTTTTATGTGTAAATTTCATTAATAGAGAGATTTATCACCTCTCCCTTTTGATAATCTTACATTCTATTGCACAATAAGTACTAGTTTTTTTGCAGATTCCAGGAGGAAGAATAGATGACCATAACCGAACAGTGTCTCTCTCAAAGACCACATTTATTTCACAAAAACATGATGAAAGAAACATCAAAGATGAAACATAAAAGCATGATCATATGATGTCAGGTCATATCCAACACGTGAGATCTTTCAGATGCCCGTCTCACCATTGCATTCCTCCTTTTTCAGTAAATACAACCTTCATTGCATTTCCACTTCCTCAGTCAATAAAGTTTTCATTCCATTTTCCTTTTCATGTTTTAAAATAAAACCTTGATCCACTATTCATTTTCCTTCACAGTCATTATACTTTCCTACCTCTCTTTCACTAACCTTTAAACCCAGCAATAAAACCATTTAGCTCCCCTACAAGGTTGATTCATTCCATTTTCCCTGTTCGCTTTTTCAAATAAACCTTCAATCCACTGCAAACTTTTTCATTCATAGTCCTTCAAAATCATTGTTTCATGCTCGCGTTAGATGATGGAGGATTCCTTAAGGCCTCCCTTCTAACAAGTCTTGGCCTATCAACATCAGCACATTATCTAGGTTTAGGGATAGAGTCCTCATTAGTACCTTGAGTCTTGTATGCATCAATGACAGGTTCTCTCATTGACAATCATGGGAATACATCAACGTCCCTTGATCATTAGATCTTGAAAGTGGCTAGACATCAGCTCATTTATTTGTACTTTGAACAACGTACTTAGGTACCTTGGCACTTTTTGACATTAATGGTGAGTTCGCCTTGGATTGGTTAACGAAATTCATCAATGGATGGTAATCCAATGACTTCTCTTCATGCTCGACAACAACACATTTATTCGCATGACTAGAATTGTACCATCAGGTTTTGTAGCAGGTGAAAACTATATCATTTCAGCATTTTGCAACAGATACAACAAGATTTAGTAGCAAGAACAAAGAATCCACTTTCACCACCTCATCCACCATTTATGCAACCAAGAAGGAGATGAAATTCTACATTCTATTCCATGATCCAGTAGCAGTTACAACTTCCATACATATGCATAGTTTGTCCACTTCCTAGGTAAGTAAAGGTATGTTCCTTTCTAGCTTTTAATCATAGAATTCCTTGAATACTAAAATTATAATTTTTGGAAGATACTTCACCATATTTCCTTTCTCATTTGAAAAAAAAAATTGTAAACACCTTTAGTTGGGGGGAAGGGACATCCATTTATGATCACTTTTCATATCACTTCATTCCATTTCACTTCATTTCATTTAACATACTTGTCCTAATTGTTATAATTGCATTATGGTTCAAAAGTTATATGATTTGAAAATAATTTCTAAATGATGAGCATATTATATGGCTGATTTAAAGATGCATTCTTAAATATGTTCAATAAATCTTGCTGCAACAAAAAGAAACAAGGTATTGAAACACAAGAACCAATACCAATTAAGATTTGGTTGTCACACAAGAACCAACCAAACATGTTGCAATTCAATGTATGACAAGGAATACTTTGAAAAAAAAAGTAAAAAAAAAATGAAATTGACAAATGCAAAGTTTAAGGACAATTGATATAAGCCAAGCTCATTCAAAAGCAAATCATGATTAAGAAATGTTGTAGATTGCATGAGGACATGCAATAACGTCAGTTGGGGGGAATGTAGAGTCTCCAAAATGTATTCAAAATATCATCCACTTTCACCTTTATCGCCACCATTTCACTCACACGTCGCAACTCCATGACCATATAACCTTTCATTAGCCTCCATTTTCATAATTATATGGGTTCCATTTGTGTTTTCCAAAAGTTAATGATTTCTACTATTATAAGTGAATTAAATGGTTAAAACTTAGAAAAATGACATATACTTGCTAATACTTAAAAGTGGCTTGAGTTTCATGACATGTGTAGGTCATTTGGAAGCTTGCAAGGCACCCTTATGTGGTCTCCAATGCTAAAATTCGAATTCCCTTCAAGATATGGAAGAAGATTTGGATATATGTCAAAGAGGATATGTGTCTCATCATTTCCTATTTGAGTTGTAATTCTATGAGATTTTATAGGGATCTAGGGAGAGAATAATGGACCTCCATTAATAAGGTAGATTCTTATGTCTTTGTATAAATATGAGAGCCTTCTCCTTCCAAAGGCATGTCTAAAGTTTGGGAAATTCTCATGTTTTGAATATAGAATTTGGATTTGGCACCATGCTCATGAGTGATGTTCACTATGATTTGGTTATGCTTGCATTTGGAGCTTCTCAACTTTCCATCCCTCATGATTTTGGATTGGCCACCTATAATGTGTGAGATTTATTATTTTTCATAGATGAAAATTTATTGCTTTCATAGATTTAAGATTTATTTCTTTCATGTCTTTTCCTGTGTGAGAGGTTAAAAGTGATTGTTTTTATTTGCTTTCATATACAGAGGTTAAGAATTATTGTTTTTTTTCTTTCATTTCATGTCATGTGGTTTTGATTATTCATTTCATAGGATCCTGATTTGATAATGCACACATGATCCGTTAGAGTAGATTTCATTTCATGAAATTTCATTTCTAAAAGAGTGGTGTGCTTTTCAATTCTTGCAAGCGTGATAGATTAAGATTTCAATTCCTGCAAGTGTGGTATATTAAGATTTCATTCTCGCATGTGTGGTAGATAAATATTTCAATTCCGCGTATTGTACTATAATTTATTTTTAATTTATTGTTGAATTAAAATAGATGAATTTTATTTGTCATTATTTGGTTTCATAGTTAGATTGATCTAAATTGGAAGTTAATGTCTAGAATATATAGTGCGTGCACACTTCGCAAGGTTTACGAAGCCCCCGGGTTGATAATTAAATGATAGGTAATTAACTTGCCTCAACAGTCACATGAAAAATTTCTAGCTTCGCCACTGTTATAAAAGATCACTTGTCCACAACCTCTACCAACCCCTCCTCCTCTTTCTCTTCCTCGACCTTGGAATCCTTCGCACGTTGCACCCATGCCCTACTCTTAAGCCTGATTTTCTGCTTTCATTTGGTAGGTGGGGGTTCTATCCATCATTAATTCATAACTCCTACAATGTCGTTCATCATGATGTACAAACTTACATAAATTTCAAAAAAAATACTGGGGGGTCTGCACAAACTTCTTTAGTAAGTGACAATTATTTGTTGCATGTTGTTCAGTAACCTGACAAATAACACATGATGGTGTAGCTCCCACACTTGGCCCAGTGGTCTTTTCTAGCTTCAGGGGGGTAGGCCCCACCATATAAGATAATTATGATAAATTATGCAATGGTCCTTATCATGGCCATGGCCCTTTCATTTCAAGCACCAAACCTTAGTGTGCACCTCAGGTCGGGCTTCCTTCCTTTCTTCAGGTTGTGTAGCTCCAAGTGTAGGCTTTCCAGTTGTGAGTGAATCTACTGCACTCCAATGTTTGTATCCTGTATTGGTGAGGCTTCCAACATCATCATGATTTCTAAGGCTTCTGCTTGTGTTGCTACCTTTCGTTGTGACAACAAAAATCTTAAATTTGGTAAGAGTGATGCGATATACCACTCTCGAAGCTATGAATTTCAGATCACCATATTGGCCTTCTTGATCAAGAATTTCAATCTCTAATCAAAATCCGAAGATGACTCATTTATATCTTATCGAATTTATTTAAACTTAGTTACCGACTGTGTCTTTGACGTAGGCTTTCTAAACTCTTTATTTAGTGCTTGTTGAATTTCTACCATCATCATATTGGTGTGATCTGCACAATATTTGATATACTAGGTTAAAGCTCAGTCTTGTAAGCTCGTGTCTAGCTCTTCTTTCTTGATGTTATCATCTGTAATCTATTGTGCCATCCACATAGCTCCTGCCACAAACCAGAATTGTTCGGGGTATTCACTCCCTACCCATTTAAAAACAAACATCTTCATTATGTTCTCCATGTTGAATGGTGGAAGTTGAGGTGGAGGTGGAGGTGAACGTGTGGGCATATGAGGTGGAGGTGGAGGTGGAAGTAAAGTGGAAGGATGAGGTATCCTTGAGATACCCTGCTTAATCAACTTTACTGCACTTCGTAGTGTAGTTAGCATCATCCCTTCTTCGTCACTAGAAGGGGATTCGATCAACAGACTGTACTCTAAGCTTGTTCCTTGGTTTGTTCTAAAGAATTTCCCACTTCACGTAGCTCAAAACATCAAGGTAATTGCATAACCCTATTTTCACATAACAACATTGTAATCCACATTTTCAATAACTTCAAATACATACCTCACGGTCCCTTGAAGAACCTGCATTCTGCTTCACTGTAGATGATAGTTCTATCGATCACAAACTCAATCACAAAACTCCCAATAGTGTGATCAATCTAGTGATCCACGTCCTGCGTGATGTTTCTTTTTGATGCTTCTAGTCATCACAATAGTTAGGGATTCCACATTATAGGACCGTAGAGCCTCAATGTCTCTTGACTATCTGCCAATCTAGATAGCCACTCGTGTAGTTCGTTAGGGAAGAAACAAAAGAACGCTTTGGTTTCATCTTTGTATAGATATCTTTGGAACTAATTCTCCTTGGACAATTTAGGTCTCCTATTCTCTTCAACCGCAAACACATGCACTTTCTCAGCAATCCACTTCTCGATCTCTTTCTTCATAGGAAACCAGTTATTTGACATCACAGATCTCTTAGATAGATCCCAATCCTGACAAAAAAACCATTCATTGGCTTAATGGGGCTTGACCCAAGTTCATAGTTATTTGCGCCAACCAAGAAAACCCTAACCCCTAGCCCTTTCAGCAACAACCTACGTCGCGCAGGCTATAGTCCCACCCACAGTAGTATTATGGGATGTTAGAACAAGGTTTCTACATCCAGAGACCATGTGATGTGTATTTATAGCTCAGATCTTCCTTCATGCAGATCTATACCTTCCTACTATCTTCTACTATAACTTTATCCAATTGACCTCCAACTCTTCATGAAGGTACACAATCGTGCTTATCAGGCATAAAAGAGGTAGATTCATGACTTTTGCTTAGTAAATAACAACCCTAGATCTGCCTTCACACATATCTACCCTTTCCAAATACTTATAAATAATATATCTATCTAATATCTTCGCGAAAATAGTTCATTATAATTTTCATGCATAGACATTAAAGATGCAACAGATTCGCGTAGTAGAACATGTTAATTTATAGAAAGAAACTCACAGATAGAAGATACCTCAACTTAAACATAATTAAATAACAAGCAACATATGCATTCAATTCAACCCAAAACAGTCTTTATTAGATTCAACATTCAAATTACAGACTCTTCTACCCTACGCACTCAGCTACATGGGCCCGCACACTTAGCTACGGACTTGCCACGGTCTTCGTGCACTCATCTGCAGGAGCCTTCCCCTTTCTCCTAAGTATAGTAAATAGACTTTTCCTACCTTAGCACCTTACCCTTTCAACAGATCTTCATCGAAAGTTATCTCTTTTTTAGACTCATTATGACTCAAATATCTATAGCCTTTCTATTACAACACCATGGCCCACGGTCTATGGGTGAGTATCAAATCCATCCTATCACTTACCCATAAAAGGGGCTAAAGCAACTTTGACTCTTAGTTAATTGTGCACTCTTCTTCCACATTTCACGAAGAATTTACATTATTTACAAAATTATAACCAAAAATTGCTTAAAATGTCAAAATTTTCCCTTAGGGACCCTATCCTGACACTATGTCCTTTAAAATCTGCCAGGAACATTTCTCCTTCATTAGAGCTCTATGCCTCCAGTTTCTTATTAACCTCACAAGTCGCAACCAAGCACTAGCACATATTGGAGCCCCTTATCGGTGTTTTTCATTTGTGCCACATGAGCCAGCACCACAACATCATCAATCACCGATTGCTGATTGAGGACGTGATATCACTACCTTCCATGTGGCGCTTTCTGACAAGTGACACATGTCACTCGAATATGGCCCATTGGGAAATCGAAAAACACTAAAATGACCTGCCAAGTGTCCCTCCATATCGTGACATTATGCTATCATAAGATGCCAGGTGTCCCTTATCGGAACCAATCAAATCCTACCATGTGTCCCCATTAGATCTCCTCCGATGCTTCCAACTATCCTTATCGAGGAAAACCAAATACCTATATGTCTCCTCTTGGAGGAGAGAAGAAGGGCCTCACCATTCTTGGTTTTGCAACAATTTTCTTTGTAAAAACATTTTCATCTCTCCCAACGATTTAACATTGGAGGCCTGAATCAACATTTATTGATCAGTGAATTCCAATGGTTGTGACATATGAAACCACTGATTATCAATCTCTGATGCATCATTTTGTGTCGATACATAACTTCTCTTCTTATACACTTCTATGCCGACTGTCGGGACCTCCAATACGTGATCAAAAATCGCATATCACAACTTTTTGTTGTGCTACACCACAATTTCTCCATCTTCCATTCTCCAATATGTCGGGACCTCTGACTCAACACATGCCACAAAGACAATGGAAGTTCTCTTTGGAAGGGGCAAAACTTCAACTAGCTCTAACTTTCGAACAACAATTCCATTTGTGGACTTCCGCATACTCTTGGAAAGATCTTCTAGAGAATTTCCAATGAAATAATTCTTGTTAGCCACTAAATCCATCTGTTGCCTCAAAAGGTGACTCCAAGGTCACTACCTACCTTTTTCTCCTTAGATCTCTAGACATCTGAGATCACACCCACCATGGTGATCCTTTGCATGAAGCCTTCTGCTACCTTAAGATTCCATCCTGATGAGAATAGCAGTTGATCATTTTGTGGATTTTCCGCTAAGCTTGCTATTGTGATGATTCTCTACATAAGGCTTGCAACTATCATATGAATCCTTTCTCCTAAGACATCACTATAATCATTATTTTATGGATTCTCCAATAAGCTTGCTACCACGATGATTTTCTACATGAAGCCAACAACTACATTGAGATTCCTCCTGGGACATCATTACCAACATCTGCTGCAACAAGCTTCTAAGCTTATCTAGTTGACATCAATTCTAATACTCCTGCCAATATTTAGGAAAAGGAAACTACCCAACACATCTCCCTTGCATGACTGTGTACATAAATGCTAGAAAACTTGCAGATGCCTTCACTAGGCCACTAGCCATCCAAACAATGCCAACTATACCATAACCTCCCCCTTTGGCATTGATGGAAACACTCCATCCTAATCTTCAAGTGATGGCCAAACCTCATTCTGCTTCCACACATCTCATTGCATGAGACATCAATGGCCTACTTGCCATCACAACTTATCCACAACTTTCACCCCCTTTGAAATCAATGGTAAGGGGCTACAAGATTCTCTTCTCCCACTCTGATCACCACTCATCTCATACAATCACTAACTGTGAGGACAAGAGTCTAGTTGTCTTCACAGACATCTCTGAGAGGGCAAGTGTTATTGCTACTCCATAAACTAGGCAAGAATGATATGCCCCCATGAACATATATTGCCTCCGATTTGTCCTTCTAGTTTTTTACTTCTAATGGTTTCTTGGGTGAGAATTTGGTCCACCAATTCATCTTTTGTATCAAAAAGCTTAATTCCTATTTCACTGCGCATGGTAATTTTCTTGTTGCAAATACCAAGTTATAGTGATGCATTTTGGCTTGACCTTATTTGCAGTTGTTGCTGCTTCTGAGACTATGCTCACTTATTTGAGCATCTACACTACTCCCCTTGAGATCATTCTCATATATAGGGACTTCTTCACAACTCATCCCAATTGCATAAAAAAGGATTTAATACTAATGGAACACTATACTAGGCAAAATATGTTATTTATTTTCTCAAAAAGAAATGTGCATTTTCAAACATGGTTGCTCAACATGAGCCCATCACAACTGATTGACATAGCTACAAGAATTGAGAGTTAAGAGACATGAAAAAGCTTCTTCCAACTGTGCTTTATGAACACAAGACTGTTATACACTATCATCTTACAAGTTACATCAAATAAGAGTGTTTCATGAAAGATGCAAAATTTTCCTTGCTCAACGATCCTTGTTTTTTAGGCTTCCCATTGTTGCATACTATTTCTTATCAAGGCATCTCCCCCTGAGCCAATTCTCCCTAGTCTCATGCAAAACTATATCGCCTTTTCTTGGGGATTGATCCTGTGGACCTGACTAAACTGTGAGCTTCGAGCCTTTCCACAATACCACTGTAGCCCATCTTCTTCCCTAAAAAAAATATTGTTGTATACTCCTCATGCTGAGTGCACTCCTCCTTCATCTATTAGATGCACCATTGTGATTATACTTCTTGGGCTCCGTCATCTGACTTACTCAGCCTCCCTTGAGGCCCTTCTCTTCCTTCATTGGAGATAAATAGAGGATCTACTCCCCATGAGTAAATTGTCTCCCTTTTTTCTCCATACCTTTAAAGGTCGACACTTGATGAAAGCATTCCCATCTTGCTTCTTTTTTGCTGCACATGGGTAAAGGAAATCTTTCTCTCACCTCATCTTTCTTCACCCAAAGCCACTTGGAGCCTCTCTTCCTTTTAGAAGGGATTGCTATAATATTATGAGGACCACTCTTTTGATATCTTCCTCATCTTCTCATCTTGCTCTCTTGAAACATAGTACTGAAGACAATTCTACATTTCTCAACTCTAATGGTCATCCTTGTCTTCCAACCTCGAGCTACTACATTCATATTCTTATGCTAAGAAGTATTCAATTTCTTCTCATTCACGCAACATTCTCTCTTGTGCCAAAATTTTCCACAATCATGGCCACTCATTTTCATAATGTTATTTCAGGACTCCTATCATGGCCAACATGCCTTCTCCCAACCATTTTGTGCGTTAGGCATGGCATCATCGTTCTTCATTTATTTTTGCAAAGCATGCACCAAATCTCTTCAACTACCACTTCCATTATTCGATAGTCAAACCTGCAGCTGTTGATCCATACCTCCTTCAATACTTTGTACCATGCTCTATCGAAAGAAAAATACACTATAGATCACTATCATAGCTTTCTACACTTAAAATAAAACATTTAAAACAATGAATTCTGATTAGTTTGGCCCTTCTTGTTCTAGCCCCCTTTATTTCAAATTTCTTTCAAAGGACCGAGGGCTATGACTGAGTGCCAAGACCTGAGGTGCTATGTCCTTTAGAATCTGTCAGGAACCTTTTGCATTCATTAGATCTCTATGCCTTTGGTTTCATACTAGCCTCATAACCAAGTGTTAACACATATCAGAGCCCCTTATTGGTGTTTTTCATTTGTGCCACATGAGCCAGCAACACAACATCATCAATAACCGATTATTGATTTCCAACATGATGTCATTAACTGCCACATGGCACTTTCTGAATAGTGACATGTGTCACCCAAATATGGCCTATTGGGCCATCGAGAAACTCTAAAACTACCTACCATGTGTCCCTCCATACCGTGACATCATGTTGTCATAACCAACAATGTGTCCCTTATCAGAACTAATCAAATCCTACCACGTGTCCTCATCAGATCTCCTCCGAAGCTACCATCTATCCTTATCAGAGAAAACCATACACTTCCACGTGTCCTCCTAGAGGAGAGAGAAAGGGCCTCACCCTCCTTGTTTTTGTAGTGATTTTATTTGTAAAATCATTTTCAGCTCTCTTGATGATTTAAAACTAGAGGCCTCAATCGACATTCATTGATCGATGAATTCCAATGGCCATGACATATGAAACCACTAATCACCAATCTTTGATGTGTCATTATACACTGGTACATAATTTGTTTGTCAATACACTTCTGTGCCAACTACCGAGTCCTCCGATACATGATATCGCAAATCACATATTGCAACTTGTTGTTGCGTTGCACCACTATTTATCCATCCTCTATTCTCTAATATGGGGGGGTCTGTGACTGGACACATGTCACATGGAAACTAGAATTTATCTTTTGAAGGGGAACAACTTCAACTGGCTCTAACTTTCGAACCACAAGTCCATTTTTAGACTTCCACATAATGTTGGAAAGTGCTTCTAGAGAAATTTCAAATAAAAGAAGTATGATTAGCCACTGAGTCCATCTGCTGTGTCAAAAAGGTGACCCCAAGGTTACTGCCTACCTTATGCTACTTGAATCTCCAGACATCTGAGATGACACCCACCATGGTGATCCTTTGCATGAAGCTTGTTGTTGCCTTGAGATTCCATCCTGATGAACATAATAGTTGATCATTTATGGCTTTTCGACTAAGCATGTTACTATGATGATTCTCTACTTAAGGCTTGTAGATATCGTAGGAATCATTTCTCTTGAGACTCCACTGTAATAATTATTTTATGGCTTCTCCAATAAGCCTACTACTATGATCATTTTCTACATGAATCCCATATTAACTAACTTGAGATTCCTCTTGGGCAATCATTACGGAAATTTGTTGGAACAAGCATCTGAGCTTATCTAGTTGACGTCAATGCCAACACTCCCGCTAATAATTAGGCAAAGTTAGATGCCCAAAAAATCTCCATAGTATGACTATTGACATCAATTTCGACACACTTACAGATGCCTTCACCAGGCCACTAGCCATCGAGACAATGCCAAGTTTCAAACAGTCATGCTGTCCAACATCAAAGACAATGCTACATGAGTTAGTGAATTGGGAGGGATTTTCTCTATCTCTGTTGTGATTTTTGTATGGTGGATCATAACATCCTCTAATGTGATATGAGATGTAGCATCATCTTATGTAGGGATCGATGTTGCACTCTAATCCTTAGCTTTGGCCTACTTAGGACCTGTAAATCATAAACATAATTTAACATATATATGTTATGAAACAAGCTCAAGAAAAGATAGAAAAGATAGATCAATGCCTTAGAATTCAGCCTCTTCGAGGGGGAAACCTCCTTTACATTACATAAATGAACAATTCTTGGATGATTCAAATGACAAAACCTCCTTTCTATGTATAGGAGTCTAAGGAGTTACAATATAACCCAGCCAACCTAACAATAATAATATAAAGCCACAAAAATAACAATAGAGGGATTCTATGGGGCACAATAATAACAATATGGGGGTAATAGGGGCACAAAATTATTAATAAGGGATGCAACTACAATATTAATGGGGTAATCACTAGTATTATAGGGACCCAACATGCCCCTCTCCTTCAAAAAAGTGTTTTCCTGAACGCTTGAGTAGTTCAGGATGCTTCTGTATAAAATTCTCATCCTCCCATGTGGAATCTTCAATGGATAAGTTCTTCCACTCGATAAGATACTCCAAAATTGATCGATTTCGTAGTTGTCGAGTTCTTGTTTCTGTGACTGCTTCCGATTCCAATATAATTTTTCCTTCCTTGTCAAGTTCTGGCAATATTGTTTGAATTGGGAGCTTTTCGCCTATAACCTTCTTTAATCATGAAACATGGAAAATTGGGTGCAATCGGGAAGCTACAGGAAGCTCCAATTTGTATGCCATAGTACCAATCTTTTGCAACACCTTGTACAGACCATAATACTTTGGTGATAATTTATTATCCTTCTTAGCTTTCTTGAGGGACATTTGCTTATATGGTTGTAGCCATAGGAATACCCAATCACCTACATCAAAACTTCTTTCGCTGCGATGTTGATTTTCCTATTGGTTCATTCTATTCTGTGCCAACACGAGGTTATCCTTTAAGAGTTGGAGGACTTGTTGTTGATGTTCGATGTGATGTTCAACTGCTTGAACCTTAGAATTTTCTCTTAAATATGATGTGATGGATGGTGGATGATATCCATAAAGTGCCATAAATGGGGTCATTTTTGTTGTTGTATGGAAGGAAGTGTTATACCACCATTCAGCCAAAGGCAACCATTTGACCCATTGTGTCTATTTATTAGATATAAAGTGACGAAGATATCCTTCCAAACATTTGTTTACTATCTCAGTTTTCCCATCAAATTGAGGATGATAAGATGAGCTATGAGTTAACTGAGTACCAAGACAAGAAAATAATTCTGTCCAAAAATTTCCAGTGAAAATGGGATCTTTGTAACTTAGAATAATCTTTGGGTTTCCATGTAGCTTTTGAATTGTTTCCATAAATGTAGTAGAAACTGTACTGGCTTTAAATGGATGTGATAATGCACAAAAGTGTGCATACTTGGTAAGTCTATCAACTACCACCATGATGACAGTCTTTCCCTCAGACTTGGGTAAACCTGTGATAAAATCCATTGAAAACTCCTCCCAACATTGGCTTGGAATGGATAAAGGTTGTAATAGACCCAGTGTCTTAATTGTTTCAACTTTATTTTGTTCGAAAACCAAACATTCCTCCACAAATTTTTGAATATCCAATTTAAGGCCATCCCAAAAAAATTCCTTCTTAACCCTATGGTAAGTTTTTAAAAATCCTGAGTGCCCTCCTAAGGGAGAAGTGTGCAATTCCATAATAATCTTTTGTTTTAGTTGGGAATTCTTACAGAGGTATAAGCAATCTTTGTACTGTAAAGAATCATTTTGCCAGCTAAATGTATCAGACATACTAAAATATTGTTGTAACTTTCGAATAAGTGCCCAAAGTTCTTCGTCATTCTTCCATTCCTCCCTTGCTTCATTTATCTAATCTAGTTGGATAATAGAAATGGCACACAACAATTCTTCCACATCCTCATCCTTTCTTGAGAGTGCATCTACCACCACATTTTGTTTCCCTTTTTTGTAGATGATTTCAAAGTCATAACCCAACATCTTTGTGACCCACTTTTGTTGCTCTTCAGTGGATAATCTTTGTTATAAAAAGTATTTAAGGCTATCTTCATCCGTTTTTACCTTGAAGTGTCTTCCCATTAGGTAGGGTCACCATTTCTTAAGTGCATGGAGTATTGACAACATTTCCTTCTCATAAATAGCTTTGTGTAAGAACTTTCCCTTGATTGGACGACTTTCAAAAGAAATGGGTCTTTCATCTTGCATTAAAACAACACCAATTCCATTTCCTAAAGCATCACATTCCACAATAAAGGTTTTTGTGAAGTCTGGTGTAGCTAAGATCGGTGCTTGGCACATTGCTTCTTTAAGATGTTTGAAGGCCTTTGTTGCTTCTGAAGTCCATGAAAATGCATCTTTCTTTAATAATGTTGTTAGAGGTGCTGCTATTCTCCCATAATTCTTAAAAAACTTGTGATAATACCCTGTCAACCTGAGAAATCCTCGCAGATGCTTTATGGATGTGGGGATTTTCCATTCCTTAATGGCTTTAATTTTGCTAGGGTCTACCTTAACTCCTTCATGAGATACAATATGAGCCAGATATTCCACCTCTTGTACTCCAAAGAAACATTTGGATCTTTTTGCATATAATTGTTTCTCCTCCAATAGTTGTAGCACCCTGTCAACATGTTCAACATGATCCTTCCAAGACTTGCTGTAGATTAGTATATCATCAAAAAATAGTAACACAAATTTTCTAAGGAATGGTTTGAAAATGGAATTCATCAAACCTTGAAATGTTGAAGGTGCACTGGTAAGGCCAAAAGGCATGACCAAAAATTCATAATGACCCTCATGAGTTCTAAATGTTGTTTTCGGAATGCCTTCAGTCTTCATTCTGATTTGATGATATCCTGAACGAAGATCCAACTTGGTGAAGTAAATTGATCCATGCAATTCATCTAGTAATTCATCAATGATAGGAATGGGGAACTTATCTTTAATAGTGAGCTTGTTGAGCTCCCTATAATCCGGACACATGTGCCATGATGCATCCTTCTTTTGCACTAGTACTACTGGAGCAAAGAAAGAACTTTGACTCGGTTGAATTATACCAACCTATAGCATTTCTGCAACCATACGTTCAATTTCACTCTTTTGGGCATAGTGATATCTGTACAGCCTGATGTTTGGAGGAACACTTCCTGGAATCAGATGAATAGCATGATCATGATCACGAATAGGTGGGAGACCTTTGGGAGTCTCAAATACCTTGGAATGATTGTCCAAGACTTTTTGGAGATCTAGAGAAATAGATTATTCCAATGTGGAAACATCTAACGAACATAATTTTGCAATTACACCCCTTTGGTCCCTTTTTAGAAGCTTTGTCATACTGTTAGAGCTAATTATCCTTCCCGGTTTCCCTGCAATATCCCTTAATTCAACTTCCTTTCCTTCCACAGAAAATTTCTTGAAATTTTTTTGAAAATTAAAAGCTATTGTACCCAAGGATTGTAGCCATTGGAATCCTACTACAACATCAACACCTCCTATTGGAATGGAAAGCATTGGGCTAGTCAATACATATTCTCCCATCGATAGCTTGATATTATGGCACTTTCCAGAGCAATTTATTGTTCCTCCATTTGCAACCATCACTTGACACTCTGGTGCTAGATATAAGAAGCAATTCAATTCTTTTGCTACCTTATAATGAATAAAATTGTGGGTACTTCCTGAATCAATCAACACTATTACCCTTTTCTTCTTGATTTGTCCTTCTATCTTGATGGTTTGAGGAGTGGTAATTCCCGTCAATGCATTACAAGATATGGTCGGATTCATTTCTTCTTTATTTAGGCTTTGTTCCTAGAGTATATCCTCTTCTTTTGACCTTTCTTGCTCCTTTTCTTCTTCCTCTTCACAATCTATGTAGAATAATTTCTTCTTAGCACACTTATGACCTTTAGTGTATTTGCTATCACAACTGTAAGAAAGCCCTTTTGCTCTCTTTTCTTCCAATTGTTGTGGTGTCAACCTTATAGGTTGTGGAAGACTAGGGGCAACAACACTTCTATCTTTATAGTTGTGAGTGGTACACTTCTTGGTTGCCATAATTTTGCTTTCCATTTTTATTGCTAACCTAAATGCCTTCTCTAATGAATCAAGTTCCCAAAGGCGAACATCATGTTGGATATTATCCTTTAAAGTCCCTATGAACACATCAATCCTATGCTCCTCTGGAATATTTTTTACCCTTATGTTCAATTTTTGGAACTCCTCAATGTGCTCCATTATTGAACCCCTTTTTTTGAGACTTATCAATTGGCTAAAAAAAGTGTTGCTTTTTGTATCCTCATAATGTGCTGTCAATTCTTCTGTAAAAATTTCCCAAGTGATAATTTGTTTATCAGATCAAAGCCATTGATACCATACAAATTGATTTGGTTCCAAATATAAAGTTGCAATACGTACCTTTTGTGTGTTTTGCACATTATTGAGATTGAAAAATTGCTCCATCTGTAATATCCATGTTGTGGGATCCTTGCCATCAAACTTCCTTATATCAATTTTTGGAATATGGTGGGTTTTTGATCCCACATTAGAGTCTATGAAATCATGATTAACATTTCTTTTGTTCGCATCATGAGTTTCCTTTACTACCTTTTCACCATTAGTAATTATTTCTTGTAGAGAATTGGTCAAATCTGTCTTCAAATCTGCCATGTCTGTCTTCAAATATGTCTTCAAATATGCCATGTCTCTCTTCAAATCTATCTTCAAGTCATCCATCTTAGCTTCCATGACCTTTATCTTAGATTCCATGCCATTTATCTTAGCTTCTGTTAGCTTTTGTGAGAGTGACATTTGTTGCACTTGTTCTTGTAATTTTGATATATCATGTAGCATTTCTTCCTCTTGTTCATGAGTCATGCTAGAGCTTTCAAGTTGCTTAGTAGGTGTTTGCATTTTCTTTCCTTGGGGCATCTGTTACTGATAATAATTCTCTACGATGCCCTTTGAATTACTTCAAAATAAATTTTCAAACCAATCTTAAGCAAAAATTTAAAAGAATCTACACACCTTTTTTCACTTTGTAGGAGCTCGATATTTCCTCTGATGTATCTCTATACTTTCAGATCATCCAATTCTGAAATTGTGACCTACAGTAGCCCTCTGTGTCCTCTTTCCAATGCCACCAATTTGATCCAAATTGGATTCTCCAAGAAAGAGTTATGCGAAATCTCCCACAGTGACCTGATTATAGACTAGTTCAGTAGAGCGAACTTGTATGATGTGCCACGAGTCACTGTTTCGACCTTTGGCTCTAAAAAATATGTACAAGAAACTAAAGTCTGTCCTCTTTCTATACCTTCTGACAAAATTTCAATTCGATTCTCAGAGAGAAAGTTATGACGATTTTCCCTAGGTCACCTGTTTGGAATGTAATTCAGGAGTCTGCAAAAAGACCAACTTCCTCAGATCATATATCCGCAAATATAGCGTGAAAAGATCTAAAATTCGAACCCAAGGTTCAACGTGATTTATTATAAAATGGTTTTTTTTTTAGCTTCTAAAACATTGCAGAAAAAAATTTATAGCGAAAATGCCATGATGACCTATTTGGAGCAACGAAACCCTAGAATCCAAAGCTCTGATACCAAATGTTATGAAACCAGCTCAAGAAAAGATAGAAAGATAGATCAACGCCTTAGAATTTAGCCTCTTCGAGGGGGAAACCTCCTTGACATTACATAAATGAACAATTCTTGGATGACTCAAATGACAAAACCTCCTTTCTATATATAGGAGTCTAAGGAGTCACAATATAATCCAGTCGACCTAACAATAATAATATAAAGCCACAAAAATAACGATAGAGGGATTCTATGGGGCACAGTAATAACAATATGGGGATAATAGGGGCACAACAATATTAATAAGGGATGCAACTACAATAGTAATGGGGTAATCACTTGTATTATAGGGACCCAACAATATATAACTAACAAAATAGAATCATAATAACATATACATTAATATCAAGCACATCATTTGAAGATGACTTTAAGACTTAAACACATAAAGTTTAAAGATGATTTAAAAATGCAAGAGGTCTACTAGAAATGGATGAAGAAGGCGTGTGGTATGTAGTATGGTCATTAATAGAGACAAAAACACTGCCTTTAACACTCTGACTGGCATCGGAGGCAGGATCTACAAGGGGAACTTGAAATCCCGATGGGCTACGTGATATATCACGAACCCAACCATGTATATCCAAACCTGTCGCACAACGATGGCTTGCAGTTGGGTGCATATATGGGATTCCTGAACATATTAAATATAATACAAGTAATACATATAAACTAATCCAAGAAAAAAACTTTGACAAAAAATCCATTTCGAAACTCAAGTAGATTAATATTGCGTGATGTCCTAAACATTAGAGTCCATTTTTTTATAATTTATCAACCAAAGTACATTGAGTTTCATGTAAACACAATCGAAAGAAGTGATCAAATCTACCCTCAGACTATTTCTTGTTTCTAAATAATGTATTTTATTCAAAGAACATAAATATGTAAATATATATGTAAAATTTTGAAATAAACATATTTACAAAACTAATAAAATTTCATGCCAACCAAATACTACGATATAGTTTACATTCTCAATGTTTGACTTACACACATGACATGTACTAGGTGCAAGAACCTGAAGACAATGTTTCTTGTACATCACACTACATAATGAAACAATATGGTACAAGTTAGAAAATAGTCTAAATGTTTTTATTCACTACATCAAATGCACTTTTCGCGATGGATTTAATGTATCTATCAATGATGCATTGTTGAAAGATGAACTCATATATATATATATATATATATATATATATATATATATATATATATATATATATATATATATATATATATATAATGTCAAACAACTTTATGTTATGATAAATAGTTACAGAATTATCTTATGTTATATATATGACTATAATATATAGCTATATGATGTTATAGTATAATAGTTAAATTATATATCTAGTTATATAATTATGTTATGAACTATCTAGTTATAGTTACATGTTATGTTATGTTATGTTATGATATATATATATATATATATATATATATATATATATATATATAGTGTGTGTGTGTGTGTGTGTGTGTTATGTTAAATAATTATAGAACTGTGATATTTTATGTTAACTAATTTTATGTTATCTTTTAAATGTTAAATAGAAAGTTAAGTTATGTTAAATAGTTATAGAAAGTTTTATGTTATGTTATATATATGTGTGTGTGTGTGATATGTTATAAATTTATAATCTAGTTAAATATACATAGTTCTATTTAAATAATTATATAGTTACATAGTTATGAAATATTTATAATTATGTGACATTCTATGTTATATATGTGCGTTATGTTAAATAAATTTATGTTATACATATTAAATAATTATAGAGTTCTATGTTATAACTTTGTCTTACGATGTAAATAGTTATAGAACTATGTTATGTTATAAACAATAAATAAATATTGTTGGAAGTAATGCTTCCATGTCATGTGTTCCATGTCTATTACAAGTTGTTAGTGAGTATTTCGAGGTGTCATTCTAGATGTGCTTGTTTCCCATGTGTATGAGTTGTAATTGTGAATCCAAATGAGTCAATCTAGAAGTTGTTATTTCCCTATGTGTTTCACTTGTCTATGAGTCATAGATCTACCTTCCTCGTATCCTATCATCTAGAAGTCGGTGATCTAGTTCTTATATATGTAACTTCTTTATGTGATCAATAAAGAAGAGTATGTGATTTGTTGTGTGCATAATCTCTCTTAGCTTTCTTGTATTTTTCTAATATGGTATCAAAGCTGGTACAACATTGAATCCCTCATGGGGGGACCAGGAATATCTTAGGGATCCTGTGTGTTATTACTTATGTACATATTAGTATAGATGTGTGAGAGTTTATTTTTAGTGTGTGTACATTCATTTGTTTGTTTGGAGGTTCTTCAAGCATTGTCAAATCCTTATGTTATCTTCCTATATGTAAATTTTTATTTCTGCTTATCTACCTGAAACCTATAAAGGAGTTAAATTCATTCATGGAAGATTTTGTGAATGTTATGTGCACTATTATATTATAAATTTGCAAAATCAAGTCGCTGCACAGATTGGATTTGAGATCTGGATCTGAGATTTGGGTTAGAGAAGTTTCAAGTGGCCAATGATATATGTCAAAAGTGTTAAAATTGGAGGCAAATCTAAAGTTTTTTCTTTTGTGTGGAAGATATCTCTACATCAAATGTTTATGTCGCAATCTTGTTCCGATCTCAAATTTTGGAGTTTGCATTTTAAACATATTGAGTTTGGTCAGCTCGATATGTGAGTGTAAGTTAGTTGGAATTGACCACTCTAACAAACCCTACTTTGTGAAGATGAGAAAGCTCTAAGACAAAGATTTAACCAGATGAAAAACTTTTGACATGTGTTAATGAGGGACTTGGTGACTTGTCTATGCCAGAATGAGAGCTAATAGTTTGATGATTATTGAGTTTGTAGTTGTGAAATTTTTCAATTTTGGTTATAAAAAGAGTTGGTGGTTCTTAAACTAGAATCCATGATGTCTGAAACATCAATTATTGTGTGTTAGTAATGCCAATTTGTTTGATAAACTCTTGAACACATTCAGTATCCACACCCCCATCCTAGAAATTGGCAGATAGATGAAAGTGAAATATATGATAGATGGTGGCTGGTCCATAGGATGGTTCATTACTTTAAATCTCTTATTGCAGAAGCCCTGATGAGCCGAGGCGTCAATATTTTTGATCTTGAAAATTTTATCAAGGATGGTTAGAGACAGTTACATTTTGAATAGAGGTCAAGTGACAACTCAAAGATGTGGTGGTGAAAGAGATGTGTTTGAGAGACTCCAGAGTGGATGTGAGTGTTGATGAAGACCAGACAGACAAATTTCCTTTGTTGTTCTAATATGTGTTTTCATGTAAGCATTAAGGGAAGGTGTTGGAAGTAATTCTTCCATGTCATGTGTTCCATGTGTGTTACAAGATTTTAGTGATTATTCTGAGGTGTTATTCTAGATGTGGTTTTTTTCCATGTGTATGAGTTATAATTGTGAATCCCAAGGAGTAAATATAGAATCTTTTATTGACATATGTGTGTGAGTTGTCTATGAGTCATAGATCTACCTTCTTCGGAACTTATCATCTAGAAGTTGGTGATCTAGTTGTTATATATGTAACTAGTTTATGTGATCAATATAGAAGAGTATGTGATTTGTTGTGTGTATAATATCTCTTAGCTCTTTTATATTTTTCTAATATATATATATATACATATATATATATATATATATATATATATATATATATAGTATATTCTATATATATATATATATATATATATATATATATATATATATATATATATATATGCTATAAGTAAGTTATAATTTAGTTAAATATATATAATTATATATTAATTATGTTACAAACTATAGTTATGGTTATGTTGTAGCATGATATATATATATATATATATATATATATATATATATATATATATATATATATATATATATACATTTTTTTTATAGATTTTTAACTCTAAATATCAATATTTTATTTTTAAACTAGAATCATACTATATTTATTATTAAAAAAATATTTAAAATATAAATTAATTTAAATTTAAAATAAGAAAATAAAGAAAAATTTCTTATTTTATAAATAGAGATTCACTATGAGAAACCACATTCATCATCTCAATCTCAAGCTCCTCATTTATTTATTTATTGGTTATAATTTTGTTGTTTTCCGTTTTGGAGTTTTTTGGGGTATATCTTCGGTCAAATTTGCTATAAATTTAAAATTCATTTTAAATAACAAAATGTTAAGAAGAAAAATGAGAATTTATTTCACAAAATTCGTAAAGAATAATTTTAAAACCTAAAATAATTAGAAAAAATGTTTTTACCATTCAAAATAAAAAAATATGCAGTTAATACACAAAACATTGCAAGTAGGAATAAATTTTAAACCTAAATTATAGTTTTCTTTAGTGGTTTCGAAGTGTCTTGGAGGTTTTTGTTTGAAAGGATTCTTTGATGGTTTTCTAGGTTTATTTTGTATTTTTCTAAGATGTTTTGAAGAGTTTTTTTTTCTGGTTTTCTTGGATGGTTTTGTGATTTTCTAAGCTTTTTTGAAGGGATTATTTTGTGGTTTTCGTTGTTTCTATATGGTTGTTTTCTTAATTAATTCACTTTCATGGTTTTTTTTCATAATTGTTTCTTTTTAATTAATTTGTTAAATTGTGCGAAAAAAATAAATAAGAAAGACAAAGGATAGAGCACCTACCTTCATTTGAGCCTCTGTGATGTTGGCGAGGTGGTTAGCAAGATTGATTTGAATGCTCCATTGCTTGATTGAGATCCAATAATCTCGGTCGAGTTACTTTCAAACTCTCTCTCAAGCTCTTGTGATTTATACAAATGGTGTGCGCTGGCTATGAGAGCGGTATATAGTAAAAAAATGGCTCGATCGAGCCCTAAAGATCGATCAAGCATCATAGATCAATCAAGGGTTAGTTTTTAACCGAAGATCGAGCTACCTTTTTAGTGTCCAAGGAGCTCAATCAAGAGCCTAAAAAAGCCTCGACCAAGCGATTAAATGGCTCTATTGAGCCATTGATTTTTCCACCCAAACATACCTTCTTTTTCAAAAACATGTAACTCAACTCCATGTGTTTTCTCAGTAACATGAAATAAGTGTTTCACATAAGTAATGAACCATCACCATCAACACATACCATTTGTACACATAAGTGATGTGTCATAAGTGAGAGATAATTAATCTTCTCACATGACACACATAATTCGCACACCTAATGTGGTCTAAATTAACCATTGTATATAGTTGATACAATACATTCAAGAAGATATGTAAGGAGATTTCTCCTTCTATTAACCAATCCCCAATGTTGACAAAAGATGATGCCTCCATTTTTGAAAAATGTAGTGTAGCTTCATAGATATGGGAAGATGGAGAGAATAGAATGCAAAATGCTAAGAATTGGGCACCAAAAATTCAACATGGAGAGTTTCAGTCAGTGCATAATATGAAAATGCAAGTAAACATAACATATTTACCTTGCATCAAAAGTTTTAAATTCCCGTCGATCAATAATGAAGTGTAATTTGAAAATACCTAGTTTTAAGCAGTTTTGAAACCCTTGTGTTGACAGTGATGAACCCACTAAAATTTAACGGGATCTCCCCTGTAATAAGTCCCAATTAGACCTCAAACTGTTTGGTGTAGGAGTCCTAGCAGTGGGTCATACAGTAATGCCTTGACCGTGATTTCACACAGAGGCAAGTACGATGTCTCCATTGGTGGCAAGGGTGTGACAGCTACAACAAGCCAAGGAAGGTTCATGAGAGGTTATAACACACTGAGGGTGAAGAGAGTGCACCCCTTGGAAACCTGTAATAGTACGCGGCTTGGAAGGGAACAAACGAATGAAGATGCATCACAAGCTGGAAAGCATGTTAGCAAGCAATCCAAAGTGATGGTTAAACGAACATCACATTTAAGAAAGATTCATATATACTTATACAGAATATCCCATACATGCACACGTAAGAAAAAAATATATATATATCATTTAGAGTAAATCAAGTAGCATAGAATACAATACAAAATATGCATAAAATGTGATGGATCTATTATATTAAGTGTAAGTTTCAGTCATACAATACATCCATGTCCAACCACTAGTTCCAATAGTGGAACGTTACAACCACAGCCTCCTGCTCCTCCAAAGAGATGTACTAGCTCTGCACAGTGGAGAAGCCAAGGCTCATTACAATATTGTCTAATCTTTCTCTAAGATACTCCTATCGAAGCTTGGTTGACCAAAATCCTTTACACTGAGTTATGAGGGACTATTTATATCAAAGGGTGGGGTGATCCTTGACATTCCCCTTTGTGACAATTCAACTACCCTCATGAATCTTCACCTACTCTATCACTATTACATCCAACTATCACAACTTGACTTACACTTGACATGACTTTACATTACAATGCACGGGTACTTATGTGAAACAAAATGTCTTGAGCAAGCCAAGCTAGACATCACTCTGACATAGACAACCATGGAAGTCCAACTCCTCAACATCCTCATGTTGATCGATAGTAACATACTGATGCCAAGGTCGGTATTCCTTGATGGTGTCTGTGTGCTCCACGGTGACATATGTCTAAAACCTTACTCTTTCCTTCATAGCAGCTGCGTACACTGCTCGGGCTCCTCTGTCCAAATCATCTGAAAGAATTTGCATCATTGCCATCAATGCGGCCGGACCAGCAACATACTTGTGCATGATTTCTACATTGTTGGGAAAATCTGGGTTGGTGGCAATGCGCATCAAATCATTGAAGTACAAGTCAAGCTCTAGTCAGACTTGTTTCTTTATCTTTACCTGAGTGAGAGTCCCAATAGATGGGATCACATGTGTGCACACCACAACATCCATGCTCTTGAATACTCATGCATGGGAAGCCTGTATGCTAGTGATGAGCCATGGGAGCTCTTCATAGTTCCAGATCTAACTTCGGATACATGGCTTTAGCTTGAATGCATTGGCCCTCATCATCTTAGGCAAGTGAAGTGAAGCTCCCATGTATTTCATCGCCCATGTATGCATGTCATCAATACCAGCATGCAAGTTCCTCAAGATATGTCCTCCTGTTGTACATCGTTTCTGCCATCTGTTGAGATTGACGACTTCCTTATGCATGGTACCAAACGTGGAGTATAACGCTCGCATCACTGTGTCAAGGAAAAATACTTCATCTAGTATTTCCTTCTTCAGTTCAGCTCAAGCAGACATTGTCACCAAGTCTCCTCCTTGCTTGGTCTTCTATAGTTCCTTCAACAATCGCTCATTCTCAGCTATCAAAAAATGGACACTTGAGCTAGTGGCTTGGGCATATACTCTGGTTGCATCGGCTAAGGATGTTGGATGTTTGTTCACATTAGTCATGATCACTTGCTCTTCAACTTGTGCAGGAGATGTATGATCCTCTGGAGTTGACACGGCAAGACTGCACAACAATATGTTGAGGTTCGTCAAATGATATGTTGTGCATCTCTCCTTCCGGCTGATCACCAAGGGTCTCAGTGCCTCATTGGTCACTTGATACTTTCTCATCGTCTAGATGTGGTGAAGTGGGTAAGTCAATCACTCAGTGATGAGCCATAAGGTCGGTGTCATGTTCCAACTCTTGTTGCTCAATGTTTACATCCAACTGTTGAAGTGCTTGTTCTATGTCACGAGCAAAGTCTTGCTCCTATGATGGTTCACACTGTATGCATGTTGCCATCTGATATTATAAGTCCACTACCTGTACGAGCATTATTTCATCTGTTTTCACATGTTTTGCACCTTGATGTATCTGCTGTTGCTGCACTTCCCTCTCCTTTTTGCGTAGCTCTTGTTCCTTTCGGAGTTGCTCCTTCAGCTCAGGTAACCCCTTCTTTGCTTATTCCATTCTTTTCTTATCCCTATTTCTCTACGTGATTTACATATTGCATTGATGCCTCTTTGCCTCTATAACCATAACTTCTTTCCCTACCAATGGATCCACTCAGAACTTGTACATTTTCTCCTCCTCCCTGCGATCGACAATCTTCCTCTTACCCTTGTCATGCACTGGTATGCTTGCCTCCACTATTATTACTAGTGCTGGTACTAGTGCTCTCCGAGATGCTACTTCATGTTGCTTCTCTAACCATTAAACAAGGAAGCTAACTAGTTCATTGGGTATGGAGAGACTATATCAATATCTCCATGGGTCTTCCTCTTCCTAATGAAATGCATTGTGGATCTAGTTGAACTGAACTCTCATGCAGTGATCCTTCACAATACAATGCGGGTCATACAAATTGTAACCTTAGAGGTCGAATGGATACTTCTTCATCTGTTCTATTTCAAAATCCACTTGCTTGATACTTTGGATATCATATAACCCAATCTGCAATGGAAGGGAGGGCTAAGGTGCCTTCGGCTTCTAGTGCAATGTAGTTGTAAATCCTACCGAGATGTGATAAGCTACTTCCTGCATGACAAGTATGTCCAAGGAAAACTTTAGTAGAACATGCAAAGGCTTCTCCGCGTTGAACATTTTGATGAAGGTGCCAGACAGTGAGGCATACGAATCAGCAATGTCTAAAAGTGCCTCCATTTCTTCCTTTGACATGCAGGGTGAATCTTGTTCGAATATCATCTTGTAGAATGGGGTGACAAAATGATGGGAAAACCATGCGATTACTCCTTTGAAGTTTCATTTAGACAAAAACTTGAATTATGTGTTCATAGAAGTCTCTGTTGGTGCCCATTCCCACTCCAAGCCCAAGAACTCCTGTCGGGCACAGACTACATCTAAGATGTAGGTGGACATGTAAATCTTTGCATGCATACCTTTGGGTGTCTGTTGAGCCTTTGTTACTTGTTCCTTCAGCTCATAAGCCAACATGCCAGACTAGTTACATGGCTTTCCCTCTCTACCCAGTTGGTCCAGTGCAATCACCCAACCCAGTGGGAAGGTTTCCATGATTTCTTGGCCATATAGTCGACCTGAAAATATGACCAAGTATTGATATGCCTTTCACAGTATCTTCATCTTATAGATCTAGTTGGGTGTCAACCTAAATTGAACTGGCTCCTTTAACAAGTTCTTCATAATGTCTCTGGAGTTAGCACTATTGTTGGGTAATTTGAAGGGAGTCTTCATGATAGTCACAGGCTCTAACATCTGATACATCTTGTCATAGTCTTATGCCTAGAAGGTTGCAAGCTTCATCCCACTAACACTGCTCAAGGTCATCGTCCCTGGATCAGTGTGAGAGATGATCTAGTGTATCAGGTTCATGCATGGGAACGCGAGGTATCTGCATGGAATTTGGTACAAGTTGGACTTTTGAATGTTCACATATAGCTGACGGTCTTTGAGGTCTTCCTCAAAAGTACCTACAAATGCTTCATTGAACTCTTTCCACTTGAAATTGATGTCCCTGTCTAGAAACAACTTTGTATATTCATAGATAGATAGACTAGAAGACACAAGCTCAGCTATTGCTCCAGTTGCCTTTCCATCAGTGTCTTGTGATCCCGCTCTCTTGGAATCCATTGATCCTCTACTACTAAGAGGTGGATGAACACCTAAAAGATCTGGAGACAAGCGACATGCATGGTAAGACATCTATCGGAGAAAAACAAAGCAAATTCGGGGAATGACATAGCACATACCTGGGGAACTGATAGGCAAGATTGTGTAATTTCTTTTGGGAGGCTCGGTGACTAGCTGCTAGAACTGTGTAAAAGGTAGTTTGGGCTATCTGGGAGGCAAGACTAGTTGTGGGATTTGTGTAATGCGCAATCCAGACTGGCTACTGGCTATAGGGATTGCACGATGTGCAATCCCAAATGGAAGTGACTAGAGGATCAGGGATTGCATTGCGTAATTTTCTGGGCCAGTGGTCATTATCACTCAAAAATGCACAAATTGTGCAATGTTGTCTCGGTGAAGGCAAAGTCTGGGCCAAGGTTGGCCAGACTTGTCGACGAGCAACTGAAAGAAAATATGAAAGTGAATGCATGGTGAAACTAAGTGAAGGAAGAGGTGATTGATAGTGCATGTAAACTTGAATGAAAGATTCAGTAAACATATCGACATCCATGTGGGTGAAGCGAGTCGCCAAATCAACGACCATTAGTGAAAAATAGTTTCATGCATGCGACAACAGTGAGATAGCAAAAAAAATAGGAACAGTGCTAGGACAAGCTAGTATACATGTAAATGACAACAAGCATTCAAATAAATCAAGCAAATAACACTCACACAAGAGAAAACTTAAAAAGTAACATAAATGCTGAAAACGAAAAGTTGAGGCCACTTACCCATGAATAGCTAAGACAGATGTGTTGAAGAGTCCTAGATGTGCTATGGGATGTCAGAGCTCTAAGATCTGTTAGATAAACTTGACTCGGGATAGAGTCAAAGTTGACCAGATAAAAATTGATGGTTTTGGGGCACATGGTATTGTGCAGCCATAGTATTCTGCCTGTGGTATTATATGTAATGGAGCTTATAAAAGGCTAGAAGGACTTCATTGTAAAGTAGGCCTGGAGATGAGCGGTGAAGGATCACTTGGTCGGATTGGCCAGGGTTTTGGCCAATGCTAATGAGAAATCATTAGGTTGGATTTTTCCCCGGATTTGGGGTTTTCCTAAATAAACATGTGTATTTATGTGATTATGGTTATTGCTGGTTATTTTTATATTTATTCCTTTCGGTAATTATTTATGTTATGCAATCAATTTCTTAACAATTGTTATCGAAGCTAGATATTGGCTTCAAAGGGATTTTTTTGATGCCAGGTTTTTATAGGGCCTGATGAGATTAATGCAACTCTGAGGTATGGGATGGTGAAGGAAACCTTCGCATTGTCGAAAGACAATAACAACAAAAACCATAACAAAATATTGTCATTGTCAGTGAAGCTTCAAGGGCGGTAGACTTATAGCCTGTAAAAGTTTTGCCTTTAGGGTTTTGCCATTAGTGTTGCAAGCCTATAAGTTATAATTTATAGGTTCGATGGCCACGCGGAATCCCTTTGACCTGCTTGATGATGATGATAATGGCGACTCGTCGGCATTGTTGGACACCCTCGCTGCTACAAAGGACAAGCTGACAGTGGTGGCTGCTAAGAAACAACAACCAGCAGTGTCAGTGAGCGTAAAACTGCCATTGAAACCCCTTCCCCCAACCTAGGATGTTAAGGAATTGGGGGTTTCTCCAAATGAGGGGGGCAGGGGATGAGGTGGCGGTTGAGGCAGCCGTGGATTTGGCAACAGAGAATCACAGGAGTTTGGACGTGGCTGCGAGGGAGGTTATAACGTTGAACGAAACTTCAACTGCGAGAACAATGCCTATGTTGGTTCTCGTGGTGGGTTCTATGAAAACAATTATGATTTGATCCCCAGCCGCAATGAGGATGGAGATTCTCAGAGGGATGTTTTACAGAGGTTCTTAGGTTTTGAAAGAGTTTGCTTGGGTCATCTTTGACAAGATTCACTACATGAAGGACTAGGAGCATGGGGTCGTGTGGGGGAAGAGCATAATTTTCCTCCCCCCAGCTATAAAAATGGTATTTCTCTTAGCCACTATGTCGAATTCCACGAAATTTTCTGAGTGGATCTGCAAGCTTCATGCCCAGCCTTGTCATGTCATCTACACTGATTTCCGGCAAACTCCGTTTCAGCATTATGCTTCTCCGGTCGGGGGTTCCGGGCTATATCTCGTGGTCAACGAGAAAGAAGGGTTCAGAGATGACAATTTCTTTAAGGCGCAGCAGTCATTCCCCAAGAAAATACTCGACGGTGGATTGGCTTCATCGAAAAATGGGTTACAGGGGAATGGCAAAGGTAGTGGAGGAGGACAGTAACCACAACCAAAACCACAATGGAGGGCTGGATCCATTGTACTGTGTGTGCATGGTGAGGTGGAATGGAGCAGCCTTCATCCCATGTGACCACACATTTTGCAAATTGTGCACAGAATATGAGAATCAAGATCAACATAGGAATGAAGGAATTCATGGTAGATGATAATTCTACAGTGATGTTGGATGGGAATTCAAGCAGTTTAATAGAAGCTTTTGATCAAATCAAATTGAGAGAGGATGGGTCAGAATAGCAGCAACAATAATAAAAATAAATAAATAAATGAACAAATAAATAAAAATGTAAATAAAAATAAAAATAAATAAATAATGAAGTCAAAATTATTGCATGTAAATGGGCATACTACTGTAAGACCTGGTAAGGCATGTGTAACCTGAGATAATCACTAGTAAAGTCTGGTTAGACCTAGGTGATAGGGGGGATGTCGTGTTAACAATACCCAGGGTAAGAACTCTGAGGGGGGTAAGGGCTAGAGTGAGCAGGATTGTTTCACTTAGCAGGTTTGGCTGGAGTTAGTCAAGGAACCCCAAGTCAAGATTAAGAGGGGAATTGTTAGATAAACATGACTTGGGATAGAGTCAAAGTTGACAAGATAAAAATTGATGGTTTTGGGGCACATGGTATTGTGCACCCATAGTATTCTGCGCGTGGTATTATATATAATGGAGCTTATAAAAGGCTGGAAGGACTTCATTATAAAGTAGGCCTGGAGGTGAGCAGTGAAGGCTCACTTGGTTGGATTGGCCAATGCTAATAAGAAATCATTAGGTTGTGATTTTCCCCAGATTTGTGGTTTTCCCGGATAAGCATGTGTGTTTATGTGATTATGGTTGTTGTTAGTTATTTTTATATTTATTTTTTTTGGTAATTATTTATGTTATGTAGTCAATTTCTTAACAAGATCATTGTGAAAGAATGATCTCTTATGTGTCAAATAAATAAGTTTTGAGCTCATGACATGCATGCCACAAATCTAGGAAAGGGCGAAACTGGGAGGAAATTTTCTGAAACATCTTTACCTATAACCTCCAGCGGCTAAAAATAACTCCTTGAATCATGGGATTCCTTTGCATGTTTCATTTTTCTATTCCGGGAAAAATGAATCCATGCATGCAAGTGAAGTTTACATCATTCCATGTGGAACTGGCCAACCCAATTGCTCATGCATGAAGCTGCTCAACCCCTCAAAGGAAATGCACATTTATGGATGAGAGTTGGGCTGACTGCCTAGGATATGTGTTCAATTTCTGGGCAGAGAAGCTGACTTCTACCCAGATTTTCACAAATTCTTGGTTGAGAAGTCCTACTGGGGAAAATTGTGTAACTTTCACTATGAGGGTTGACTGGCAGAATTGCGCAATTCTAGAGCCCAGCAGGCTGCCAGATAGGATTGCACAATTTTTAGAGCGAAGGCTAGTTGCCCTCCAGAATTGCATAATTTCTTGGGGGATTTGCTCAGCCTGTAGCTCGGTCATGTCCAGATGAACAACTTGTTAAGGGAATGCATCAAGCTGTGATAGACAGGCTACCTTTGTGCAAGAAAAGCATTGAAGCTTGTGTACTTGATGAAACAAGACAAGGTGCTATGAAATTTTGGTAGGGAGGATCCACAACAAAGCTAAGGAAAAATTTTGGAGGGTGGTTGTATCCGCTACAACACTTGGTAACACACTGGTAGAACTCCAACTCTCTGAATAGACCATGTTCATGAAAAGCAAGTCTAACACCTACGGAAGTATTGTTTAGTTCTCAACTCATCTTAGTTTCACACTGGGTAGATTATAAGATGTAGCATCCGCTAAGCTCTTGGACGATTGACACACATTCGAAGACAAGGAAACACAGTTATTTCGATTGGGGTTGAGGGGTATATGGCACACAGGCAATCTAGTTATCAAAGTCTTAGTTTCATCTATGGTGTTACTCCACTGCCAGTAGGCTTAGAGAGTACCTTGACAGAGTCACATAGCAACACAAGCATGGCTCCACTACCAGTGAACTTGGACAGTACCCTGGTGGAGTTACCTACATCAGCTCTCTACACAGGAAGCCTCTCTCTTCTTTCGCCTTATTCATTTTTCATTTTTCAAATTTTTTTTTCTTAACTATGCATAGCACTTACTCATTTCATAGGCGAAAGAGGGATCCCAACTTATTGAGAGAAGAAGGGGTTGTTCCAGTAGAGAAGTATTTTATTATACCTCTGACGTGCTTGTTAATGTTTTCCCCTCACCTTACTCTACTTGACTGAGCTGACAAGGATTAACCCAAAAAGAACTGACTAGAGTAGGTGATACTAGTTAGCACACGAGTGTTGTGTTTTCACCAAGGTTCACTTTGAACAATACATATTTTGCTTCACCATATCATGGAATAAAAGTAACAAGTCCTTCCTACAGAGGCAAGATGATAGATAACCAAGTAGTGATAGTTGTACAAGCCCTCTTGTACTTTACCCAGCTTGTTTCAAGAGTCATACATGGTTTCATGCGAAACTATCCTATGAACAAAACAAGCGAACTAACGAACAACAAAACAAATCAAGAGCATAAGAAAAATCAAAATCAAAGCAAGCAAGAAAACAAGGAAGCAAACAAACGAACAAACAAGGCAAGTAAGAAAACAAGCATGCAAGCAAATTGACTGAATGAAAACACTACTCCTACTTTTAAGGTAATGGTGCATGGGCCTGATCACGTGAAGTGATATTTCTAATGAAACCACCGACGCATTGGTTGACCCATTTTGGTGAAGGCTTGGTCCACGAGGAACCCAGTTGTGTGAACCATCAAGCAAGAAAGATATAACAATGAAGACAACCACACTTCGTGTTTCAAAGTGCCCACATGACATAAGTGAGTACAAGTTCATGACGAGCATTCCATGGACTTACCATGAATCTGTGCAACGCTGTGTGCAATTTTAAAGCATAAGGACACTCTTGACTGTGACATGCAAGAAAATGGAAGAAAAAAATATAACTTGCGTCATCCACGTGTGATTGCAATGTAAGATTCATCCAATGCATGAGCGATAGGATCTTGTAGTTCAAGTGGAGGAAACGTGATTTGTGTGTGAGATGGATCTTCAACGCATATAGATGAGTGATGAGGAGCCTTGGGTGATTGAACAGTTTCCTAATCAGAAGTGAGAATGACCCCGAGAGAGCGAGGACCTAACATAACCATCAGCTGGGGCTGAAGTGCCTCGATAGTCTTGGGTGTTTCAACTTCATCGTCAGGTAGACCATCATAAACCAGTGGCTTCGAAAGATCAACTATGATAGAGTCATGATCGTGATCAAATATGGTAGTAAATGGATCATGACCACCATGATCAGGAAAATCAATGATTTCATTAGCATCCTCATGATCAGATGAATCAAATAGAGGGGTAGATGAAATGTGAACAAACTCATCCTCTATGTCTCTGGGAAAGACAGACGAAAGATCAAGTGTATTTTCAATGAATAACTTATCCTCTCCATTGTCGAATGATGGACAAACATATGATGTGTCATGCTAGTGATCAACAATGGGTGCATCCGTGGATGGAGATACACATGTGAAATCATGGATGGCAGGTTCACCAAAGATGTCAGGAAAGAACAGAGGAGACTCAGATGGAAGGGAGTCATCCTTCACTGAGTGTTGATACCCAAGTTCCCACTCATACACTTCATGAATGACAACGCATGTTAGTTGTGCAACACCAACTCCTTCAATGGCTTGTTCCTCATTCACAACAAGTGAAGAGTAAAAAATGGAAGAACACAAGATAGTGTCATTTGGAGGAATAGCCGAGTGCGAAGACAGAGGTTGTGGAACAAAATGCACATGAAAAATCGAAGGACTCACAACCAAATCTGTGTAAAAATTAAGTGAAGTGGTGTTGGGAGGATGTGAAAGATTAATAGGTCTGTGAGTATGATACTCAACATCACTCTGCAGTGGTGGATATGTTTGATGAGGGGATGGCAAATAGCCACTCATGACAGTGACTACATCTGAATGAGATTGTGCATCTCGCTCACTAAAGAAGGTTGAGTGAGGCTTGATTTCAAACTTCTTCTTAGGATGAGCAGATTTCTTAATCAAATACTCGAACCGGTCCCAAAGATAGAGAAACTTCATCTGGATCCTCGGAGCTTGAAATGACAAGTCACGAAAGCACTGCCAAAAATCCATAATCAATTCACGCGAAGTCTTCCATTGTTGTAGTAGTTTTTGGTCAAGATGGTCTGGGTCAAAACGATAGAAAATGTATTCAAAGAGATCACAAAAGTTCTCAAGTGAGTACACATTGTCACCCGGTAGGTTGAACAACCATCGAAGTGGAGATTCGTGAAGTGTGTATGCAAGAAGCAAGCTGGCCTGTTCATCAAAACACCCATCTTCCTCATGAATCATGGAAAGAAAGTCATGTAAGTACTCAGGCCAGGCCACTTCGCCTTCACCATCATACATGTAAGTGGAAAAGTGATAGAAAAAATCCCTCGTGATGGTGACATCTTTGTGATTCGAAAATGATCGCGGAGGGAAAAAAGTGCAATAGTCCATGAAAGATATGTAAAGGTTCAAAACAAGATGAGAGGACACATCTTGTCATCTAGCCCTCCTTCTAGAGCTCGAAATGTTGAAGGTGCTAGAACTGTCAACATGTAAGGGGATCTCCCTAGTAAGAAGTCACAATTAGACCTTAGACCATTTGGTGTAGGAGTGCTAGTGGTGGGTCGTACGATAATGCCTTGACCACCATTTCACACAGAGGCAAGTACGATGTCTCTGTTGGTAGCAAGGATGTGACAACTATAGCAAGCCAAGGAAGGTGCATGAGAGGTTCTAACACACTGAGGCCGAGGTGACTATGCCCCTTGGAAACCTATAATAGTACGTGGCTTGGAAGGGAACACACGAGCGAAGATCCATCAAAAGCTAGAAAGTAAGTTAGCGAGCAATCCAAAGTGATGGGTAAACCAACAACACATTTCAGAAGGATTCATACATACTTATATAGAATAGTCCATACATGCATGCGTAAGAAAACAAATACATATATCATTTAGAGTAAACTGGATAGCATAGAATACAATACAACATATGCATGAAGCGTGTTGGCTCTGTTATATTAAGTGTAAGTTCCAGTCATACAATACATCCATGTCCAGCCACTAGTTCCAATAGTTGAATGTTATAGCCACATCCACCTGCTCCTACAAAGAGATGCATTAGCTCTGCACAATGGAGAAGCCAAGGCTCATTATGATATTGTCCAATCTTTCTCTAAGATACTCCTATCAAAGATAAGCTGACCAAAAGCCTTTACAATGAGTTACAAGGGACTATTTATAGAAAAGGGTGGGGTGACCCTTGACATTCCCCTTTGTGAAAATTCAACTACCCTCATGATTGTTACATCCAACTATCACAACTTGACTTACACTTGACATGACTTTACATTACAATGCACATGTACCCCTGTGAAACAAAATGGCTTGAGCAAGCCAAGATAGACATCACTCTGACTTAGACATCCATGGAAGTCCAGCTCCTCAACATCCTCATGCTGATCGACAGTAACATACTGATGCCAAGATTGGTTGTCCTTGATGGTGTCAGTGCACTCTACAGTGACATCTGTCTGAAACTTGACTCTTACCTCCATAGCATCTGGGTACACTACTTGGGCTCTTCTATCCAACTCGTCCGAAAGCATGCAGATGATTGTCTTCAATGTGGTCGACTAGCAACACATTTGTGCATGATGTCTACACTAATGGGCAAGTCTGGTCTGGTGGAAATGCGTATCAACTTGTTGAAGTATGAATCAAGCTCTAGTCAGACCTATTTCTTTGTCTTCACCTGGGTCAGAGTCCCAATAGATGGGATCGCATGTGTGCGCACCACAACATCCATGCTCTTGAATACTCATGCATGGGAAGCATGTATGCTAGTGATGAGCTGTGGGAGCTCTTCATAGTTTTGGATTTGACTCTAGATACGTTCCTTCAGCTCGACGGCATTGGCCCTCATCATCTTAGGCAAGTGAAGCGAGGCTCCCTTGTATTTCATCTTCCATGTTTTCATCTCATCAACAATAGCATGCAAGTTCGTCAAGATACGTGCTCTTCTAGCACATCATTGCTACCATACATTGACATGGACGACTACCTTATGCACTGTATCAAACTTGGAGTGCAATTCTTGCATCACTGTGTCAAGGGGAAATACTTCATCTAGTATTTCCTTCTTCAGTTCAGCTTGGGTGGACGCTGTCACCAAGTCTCCTCCTTGCTTGGCTATCAGTAGTTCCTTCATCATTATCTCATTCTCAACTGTCAGAAAGTGGACGCTTGAGCTAGTAGCTTCAACATACACTTTGGTCACATCGACCAAGGTTGATAGATGTTTGTACACATCAGTCATTATCAGTCATTCGTCAACTTGCATAGGAGATGTATGATCCTCCGAAGTTGAAAATCAGTGAGACTGTACAACTATATGTTGAGATTCATCAAATGAGATGTTGTGCATCTCTCCTTCTGGCTAATCACCATGGATCTCTATGCCTCCTTGGTCACTTGAGACTTTCTCATCATCTAGATGCAGTGAATTGGGTAAGTTGACCTCTTGGTGATGAGGCATGATGTCTTTGTCTTATTCCAACTCTTGGTGCTCCATATCTACATCCAGTTGTTGAACTGATTGTTATATCTCATGAGCGAAGTCTTTCTCCTATGATGGTCCACCATGTCCGCCTGATCCCAGCCAATCTGATAAGTCCACTACGAATATGGGCAATGTTTCATCTAATTGCACATGTTGCATCCCCTAATGTATTTGTTGTTGTTGCACTTCCCTCTCCTTTTTACGCAGCTTTTTTTCCTTCTTGGAGTTTCTCCTTCAGCTCATGAAACTCCTTCTCTTCTTCTTCCATTCTTCTCTTATCCCTTTGTCTCTAAATGATTCACATGTCGCATTGATGCCTCTTTGCATCTATATCCATAGTTGCTTTCTCTACCAATGGATCTTCTGCGAACTTGCAGCTTTGTTCCTCCTCCATGTGATCAACAATCTTCTTCTTACACTTGTCGTGCACTGGTATGCTTTCCTCTGCTATTACTACTAGTGCTCTCCAAGATGCTACTTCATGTTGCTTTGCTAACCACTCCACAGTGAAGCCGACCTTTTCATTGGGTCTAGAGAAACTATAGCAATATCTCCATGGGTCCTCCTTAGCCCAGTGAAATGCCTCGCAGATCCAGTTGAGCTGAACTCTCTCACAGTGATCCTTCACAATACAATGTGGGTCATACAGATTGTAACTTTGGACGTCGAATGGATACTTCTTCATCTGTTCTTCTTTAACATCTTCTTGCTTGATACTTCGAATCTCATATAACCCAATTCGCAACAGAAGGGAGGGCCAAGGTGCCTTCTTCTTTTGGTGCAATCTAGCTGTCAATCTTGTCGAGATATGATAAGCTACTTCCCGCATGACAAGTATGTCCAAGGAAAATTTTGGTACAACTTGAAGAGGCTTCTCCACACTAAACATTCGGATGAAGGCATCAGACAGTGAGGCATTCCAATCAAAAATGTCTAACAGTGCCTCCATTGCTTCCTTTGACATGTAGGGTGGATCTTGTTCGAATATCATCTTCTGGACTAGGGTAACAAAATGATCAGACAACCATGTGATTACTTCTCTAAAGCTACATTAATTTGAAATATGTGTTCGTAGAAGTCTCTGTTGGTGACCATGCCCATTCCAAACCCGAGAACTCCTATCGGGCACAGATTGCATCTAAGATGTAAGCAGACATGTAAATCTCTGCATGCATACCTCCAGGTGACTGTCGAGCCTTCGTTACTTGTTTCTTCAGCTGATGAGCTAACATGCCACACCAGTTACATGGTTTTCCATCTCTAGCCAGTTGGTTGAGTGCAAACAACCAACTCTGTGGGAAGGTTTCTGTGCTTTCTTGGCCATACATTAGACATGCAAATATGACCAGGTATTGATACTCCTTGCATAGTATCCTCATCTTATAGATTTGGTTGGGTGTCAACCTGAATCGAGTTGGCTCCTTTACCGAGTTCTTCAGAATGTCTCTGGAGTTAGCACTGTTGTTGGGCAAGCTGAAGGGACTATTCATGATAGTCACAAGATTTGACATCTGATACATCTCATCATAGTATCATGCCGAGAAGGTCGCAATCTTCATCGCACTAACACTACTCAAGGTCATCGTCTCGGGATCAGTGTGAGATATGATCCAGTGTATCATGTCTATGGATGGGAATGCAAGGTATCTGCATGAAATCCAGTACAAGCTGGACTTTTGAATGTTCACATACACCTAACAATCTTTGAGATCTTCCTCAAAAGTTCTTGCAAATGTTTCATTGAACTCTTGCCACTTGAGTTTGATGTCCCTATGTAGAAACAACTTTGTATCTTCATAGATCAGTAGACTAGAAGACACTCGCTCAAGTACTACTCCAACTTCCTTTCCATCAGTGTCATGTGATCCCTCTCTCCTCGAATCCATTGATCCTATACTACTAAGAGGCGGATGAACACCTGAAATATCTGGAGACAAGAAACATGCACGGCAACACATTTGTTAGTGAACATTAAAGAAAATGTGGTGAATGACATAGCACATACATGACGAACTGATATGAAAGATCGTGCAATTTCTTCTTGGAGGTTGGGTGACTGGCTACTAAAACTACGCAAAAGGTAGTCATGGTTGTCTGGGAGACAAGATTGGCTACTAGATTTGTGCAATGCAGAATCTAGACTAGCTACTGGCTATTGGGATTGCATAATGCGCAATTCCATCAGGGAGTGATTGCAGACTCAGGGACTACGTTGCACCATTTTCTGGGCTAGCAATCACTGTCCCTCAGAAATGCAAAAAATAGTCCTGGAGGAGAGTTCCTAGGTAGAAATGCACATTTCTGGAGAGGAAGACAGAGCCTTCCTTCCCTAGATTACGCAATGATGTCTTGGTGAAGGTAGATTTCGAGCCAAGGTTGGCTAGACTCACTGATAGACAACTAAAAGAAAATATGAAAGTGAATGCATGGAAAAAATAAGTGAAAGCAGAGGTGATTGACAATGCATGGAAACTTGAATGAAATATTTAGTAAATAGATCATCATGCATGTCGGTGAAGCGAGTCGCTGAATCAATGACCATTCGTGCAAAATATTTCCATGCATGTGACAATAGTGAGATAGCAATGAAAACTGAAACAATGCTAGGACAAGCTAGTATACATGTAAATAGCAACAAGCGTTCAAACAAATCAAGCAAATAACACTCACACAAGTGAAAACATAAAAAGCAATAGAAATGCTGAAAAGGACAACTTGAGGCCACTTACCCATGAATAGCTAAGCCAGTTGTGTCAAAGAGTCCTAGATGTGCCATGGGATGTCATAGCTCCAAGATCAATGTGAAATAATGGGCTATGGTGTGTCGAATATATAAGTTTTGAGCTCATGACGTGCATGCCACAAATCTAGGAAAAAGCGACACTAGGAGGAAAGTTCCTAAACCATCTTTGCATGTAAGCTCCAATTGCTAAAAATAGCTCCCAAAATCATGGGATTCCTTTGCATGTTTTCTTTTCCCATTCTAGGAAAAATCAAGCCATGCATGCAAGTCAATTTTCCACGATCCTGGGTGGAACTGGTCAACCCAACTGCTCATGCATGAAGCTGCTCTAATGCTTGAAGGAAATACACATTTCTGGCTGGGAGATGGGTTGACTGCCTAGGATATTTGTGTTATTTTTGGGCACAGTAGCTGACTGTTTCCCAGATTTGCACAAATTCTGGGCTGAGTAGCTATGCTCGGGAAAATTGTGCAATTTTCACTATGAGGGTTGACTGGCAGAATTGTGCAATTCTGGAGCCCAGGAGGCTGCCAGATAGGATTGCACAATTTCTAGAGGGAAGGCTCGTTGCCCTCCATAATTGCACAATTTATTGGGGGAGATGCTCAGGCTACAGCTAGACAAAGTCCACATGAATATCCTATGAGGGGAATGCATCAAGTTGTGATCGATAGGCTGTCTTTGTGCAAGAAAAACACTAAAGCTTATGTACTTGACAAAGCAAGACAAAGTGTTGTGAAAAGTTGGTAGGGAGGTTCCAAAATGAAGCTAAGGAAAAATTTTGGAGGGTGGTTGTAGCCGCTACAACACCTTGATTTTGAGAAATTTTGTCTAAGAGATCAACATAATATTTCTCTTGATGCACATTCCTTGGGATGTTATATTTGATTATTATATTTTTTTGTTATGAATGAATGAAGCATTATATGGATGGAGTTATTTTTTAAACTAGTGTGGCTGCTTTATACCCAACACACTATAAGCCACTGTCATAAGTGAGACACTTAAGTAACACACATAGGTGACATGATTAAGTCATTTCCCATTAGCAGTTTATATAAGTGATACTCTTTAAAGGGAGACACATAGTCAACATGCCATAAGATACCTACCATAAGTGACATAGTTAAGCATCAATTCATTAAAATGATGTACTAAATCCATGGTAAGCCATACTAAGTGTCACATATAAGTGATCCACTATAAGTGACACAAAACTAATATTCTTACATGAAACATATAATTTACACATGATAAGAAACACCCATAATCTAAATTAACCATTGTACATAGTGGATGTAATATACATGAGAAGGTATGTAAGGTAGTGGTTGCAATATATGAGAGGATATGGAAGGAACTTCTACATTCTATTAACCAATACCAAATGTTGGCAAGAGGTTGATGCCTCCCTTTCTAAAAAATGTATTATAAACATAAACATGAGAATGTTGGGAGAATGTGAAATTTTAAAAACCTTAGTTTTTTGCAATTTGAAAACCCTAGTTATGTGGAATTTGAAAAACATAGTAATGTGGAATTTGAAACCCTAGTTGGGGGCTAAGGCTCCTGTTTTTTGTTTGGAGAGTCTAACTTGTGCCAAATTGTACTAAGTTATGGTGGCTAAGGCTAAGTATCAAAAACCTAGTTGGTGGCTAAGGTAATGTGTGGATAACCTAATATGTCAACATAAGCTTTCTCTTTATGCACTTTTCTCGGCGTGTTATGTTTGTTGATTATAATTATGAATTACATGATGTAGCGTAATAAATTTACTAAAGAGATGTGCAAAAGAAATGCAATAAACCATATTAGGTGTTGCATATAAGTGATGTACCTTAACAAACAAGAAATAAGTGCTGCACATAACCAATGAACCATGACAATCAACACATATCCATCAATGACATAAGTGATGCATCATAAGTGCCATATAATTAATATTATTACACGACACACATAATTAACACACCATAACAAATTGACATAATCTAAATTGAATAGCGTACATAGTGGTTTCAGTATAGATGAGAAGATATGCAAGATATTAGTTTCAATATGAATGAGAGTGTTATTGGGAAAACTAGTGTCTATTCAGAATTGCTAGTCCCACTAAGACGGGTAGCTATCTTAGAAACAAACAAACTAAATTCACTTGTGTTTTCCTTTACGAGAGATAGATGAGAATGAAGCAGAGAGTACCAACCTCAGTCTTTCGCTTGGCTCCTTACTTGTTTCCTTTCCCCTTCAACATAATCTCGCCATTGCTTCCTTACTTGTCCCGCTTCAAAGAGCACATGTAGAGTCACAACAACATAATACCATCAAAGCATAGAGATCTATCACTATAAACAATATAGGATCAAATATATATTGACCATACAAATGCATATATCAACACAATATTCAGAGATACACAAGAATATGGAGGAAAACTCAAATAACTTTATTGATAAAAGTAGTAGAAGATAGGATTACAACCACCTGGTCTAACCCAGTGCCATCCTCCCAGCTTGAAAGCCCTCTTCACCTCATACAAAGCAAGATCACCCAAGAATGTATTCAAAGAGAAACCAGCAGCACCTCTTTGCAAATTACCCAATTCCAACCTTTGGATCTCTAGGATGAGGGATCCATATATAGATATTTTCAGGGGGGTGAGTCATCTTCTGAGATTTTGATTAGTGTCATCTCTCTGATAGGTCTTGGTTCCACTTGGAGATTTCATGATCTCTTACTCATCCTTGGGTGAATTCAGTGAGGCAAGTGTCAAATGAACAACTTCTAGAAGATTCTCAGGCTCTCCAACTAGCAAACTGCTTGTGCCATTTCTCTGCTCTCCCTCATCGGACCTTACAGAAGGGCTTTCCAATATGCATCGCACTTTTTGCATGTGGCAGGTGAGATGCATTGTACCCTTTGCTCTTGCTAGTCTGTATGGTCCTCCTTTGACCAGTTCTAAGTAGTTTTTCATGGAGAAATTCTAGGAGATGATGTAATCAGCTGACCTTTCTCCTTTAGGGTATGAAACAACAATTTTAGGGACTTAGAATCCCTTGGTTTATGGATATATGAGATTGCGGTTGTAGTGCACAAATATGTCTATAACAGTTGCCCCCTAAAGCATGAGGTTGTAAATCTTTTGATGTCGGGTGAAATGCTTTATAATGAGGATCCGAGGTTTTTCGAACTAGAAGGTGACCTGCAATAAGATACAACACAAAACATTATATTCATAATATTTTGATGATCTAGCTGAGGTGGGCATTCTCGTGCTCAGCTTGATAAATTCATTTTCATGTACATAGGATAGACAATTGTCTGTGTGCAAACTGATGATTCTGGTAGAGCCATCATCCCTTAGTTTGGATGATTATCTATGCAGCAATGATGTACATTTGATGTCTTTATTTTCCTGAATATATCGTAGCCCATATGGGTGAAAATAGATCTGGGGTCTTCAAAACTTGTTCAATCTTCGCCCGAAAGTACAAGTCGATCCATGTGAAAAGATGTTCTGATGACGAACATGGAAAGACATCGCCTGATTACCAGCCAATGATGTAAGTTGTTAACAAACGCAAGAGGAATCACCGATGATGATGATGACCCTCAAGGTACTGCAATACAATTCACGTGGTGTGAATACATGAGTCGATGTCGAAAACCATGAAAAATCTTTTGGTCGAAGGCCATTAATGTAAACCTGTCGCTAGAAGTGAGAAACTTGCCATTGAGGCATGCAAGCTTCAAAGTACTGAAAGGGTTGTTCCTAGGTACGCTTCTTGGATAATGAGCTGATGTCAACAAGGAGTGACTCGTCATAGGAGGGCATTGATGGATCCCACATCTACGACACGGAATGGAGCAAATGATTTTGTAGAGGTGAAAACGATCTGATGATACAAGGTTCAGGGTGGTGGTCATGAAAGAATGAAGCGTGAAGGTATTGCAATGGATGAGACACAAGCTGGATAAGTGAATTCTTTGAGCGACTTCTCTTGAACATATCGGTGACACTGAAATGGATTGGTAGCGTTAACCCCAAAAGTGGATGGTATGGTGGACCAATGGTGATATGACTGGTGAACAGAATAACCCAACCTGACTCAATCATGGTGATCGAGCGAAAATGTCATGTTCAAGAGCGACCTGCTACCAATAAAGTTTCTTCAAGTTTTCTTCCCAATTTTTCCTCAATCATTTCTGACCAGTACCTCTTTATTTTTGTCAAGCTTGAGGACGATAACATATGCTTGTTCTATAATTTTCCCTTCGGGCAAACCCATCGCTATGTTTTAACGAGCCTAGCGACAGTGAAACTCGTTCTTGTCTGAATGGAAAAGTTTGTCGCTATTGTTTTAACAAGTTTAATGACAAGGATAACTCGGTCCTTTTCAATTTTAGAGAATCTGAAAAGAGATGAAAAGGAAACTCCAATATTCCTTTTTCATAATATAATCCCTTCAGTCTGAAAAAGTATAAAACAATGTGAAAGGGATGACTTTTCAATACCTTTAATGAGCAGAACAAGACAAACGCTCGATCTTTTTGTGTATTAAAACCTAGAGGAGGGATGGCACTTCCAATTACTTTAACGAGCTGGAGAGGCCAATTGCTCGGTAATCTTTTCATATTTTACGAGTCATATGAAAAGAGCTCAAAGGAGACTCGTTTTTGAGGAATGAGTGATATTTCGGGTAGCAGCTGGTTCCAGGTGAGGGTTGGAACTTTGTAATCACGACAGTGTTAAGAAGATGGCTAACAGAATCACTCATCGTAGTCATTCCTCAAAAGGGGTAAACAATCAAATGGAGGTGAATGATCGGCTAAAACAGAGTGAAGGTGATGGTAAGAATACACGACCAAGGCTCAAAAGCTGATGATAATGCGTTCAAAATGGTTATTTACCGGAAGTGGGTTCATTTTTAATGAGCTTAAACTCTGGTGGAACATATGCTCCTTGCTAGGTTTAATTTTTAATGAGCTTGAACTTTGCGTAAAACAACTCGTGCCAGTCATATAATAAGGATGTCTCATTGATAGGTTCATTTTTTAGGGAGCTTGTACCATTCGAAATTATGCTCCGACTCCTTTTATTATGTAAGCGAGGAACGACCAATCCTACAAGTTTAAAGGGTTAAGAATCTACAAACTAGGAAAATAAATGGTCGCTTTTCACTTTCACGCAAAATTTTTTGCATGCCCCGAGGTATAGCGAAGTAGAGTTTCCAGGTTACGCTTCAATTTGCAGAAAAAACAATTGCTCTGTCGGGAAAGGCATACCGAGGTTACCCTTCAATTTGCAGACAAAACAGTCGCTCTATTGGGAAAGGCATACCTTCTGATGGAGGTATCTTATTCTAGTCTAATCCCATTTTCCTAAATGGATGGGTGTGTCAGACTAGTCATATATCCTCTGCGGAAACCTACCCTATACCTGAAGTTTTCCTGCCAAAGCAGACCAGGGTGCATGCCCCCTGGGTTTCAGTCACAACCACCGAATCACTCGTGCTCATCAGATGGACAGATTGGAGATTGATGAGACATTTCTTGCACAAAAAGACATATTAAGGATGGAATTTGACTATAAGCTATGTGTGAACTGGGGAATGAAAGCTGGTCTACGAGCTGGACCACTCTTCCTTCATGCGAAAAACTCATCACTCAAAAGAGTGAGGAAATAATAGCTCTCATGTTATAAATGTAGTCACGTCCAAGGAGAAGATTGTAATCTAAAGGCCATTGGACTACCATCACATTTAGATAAACGGTTTTCCTTCTCAAAGTTATAGGAAAATTTGGAAGGATCCCTAACGGTCGACTGGTTCCTTTGTCAAAGCCTGTTAGATATTGCATCTTAGGAAAAAGCGATGGTGAACCAAGTGCTTTCCAAGAATTTGAGGGAAGGATACTCACAAAAGCCCCTTCATTTATGATGGTAACAACCATGACCATTTTGTAAGCTTGCACTATGATTCGGAATGGTACATTAGATGGTAAATGGGGTTTGCCTCGTAGATTCCAATCGAAGGAGACAACTAGGTTAATTGGAGGTGGGACCGAATAAACGACTGGATACATCTCTGATGAAATTCCTTCCTGCAGTAAAGGAATGGGTAAATTGCCCCCATGTTCATCGGAGTCTATGTTTACGAAAAGAATTTGAACGGTGTCGTTCTCAGTCTCTTTGGTGACTATATCATCTGAAGGTAAATCCTCTGAAGAAAAGATGGGGTTGACTACCGTCTCGACCTGTTGACTTTGGTCTGATGTGGACTTAGAGGGTTCATCTTCAATGATAGGTGCTTCGACTGAAAACAAAGGTGCATCAGTCAGATTTTCAACAAGCAATGGACTCGGCAAGAGTTTCTTGTATCTAGGAGGGAGTCGCTGCGGTGATGCAGGACGATTATCCAAGACTCTTTTAGCTTCATCTAGGAAGGGACAACAATGGAGGGCATGATCGCCTTCACACAGTCTGCAAGGAAATTTAGATTTTCCTTTCTGTCCGGTGACTTTGTTTTCACTAGTTGACAGTGTACTCTCAACATGATCGTCAGAGGTTGATGACACCGAATTGTGCAAGAGGGGAGACCAGTCCCTTAAGATTCATGGGATGCAAGGACAATCTCAATGATAGTGGTCCCCTTTGTAGATGACACGTGAAGATTTAGGTTTGGATGGTGCAGTGTGTGGATTTTCGCTATACGATGTATGGTTGCCCATTTTTGTCATTGGCTCCTTCTTCTTCTTCTCCTTCCCTTTCTTCTTCTTCTCAGTTACTTGGTTTTTAGTTTAACTATCTTCACCAAGCAAAAAGGAAGAAGGAGAGGGAGAAACAAATGAAGTAGAAGGTTGGGTGGTAACTCTAGTATCATCTAGTTGTTGATTTGATTGCTCAGGAATCATGGTGCTTTGAACAATAGAGGTCGAGAAAAGCCATACTGGAAAGCCAATTTTTAGTCCTAGAAGGGACAATGTGGCCATATGAGGTGCACCAACATCCCCCCAAGAGGAGAAAGGACTAGGATTCCACCCAAGGGGAAATTCTTGGTTAGTGGACTCCATTTTCGCAACCTAAGATCAATGAGGGAACAATGACATTATTCCGATTAAAATAAATTTTAGATGCTTTGACACAACTTGCTTTTTTAAATTTTAAGAGTCGAGAAAAAGCTAAAGATGACTCTAGTCGCCTTCAATTTTTAATGAGCCTGAAGTGACAAGTGCTCAGATGGACCTTTTCCTTTAGGGAGTCTGAAAAGGAATGAAAGAGACTGTTATCCCCCTTAGGTATATCTCCTTCATCCGGACTCCGATTCGACCGATTTTTTTTTTGAAATCGGGTATTTTTTCACATAGAATCCAGATCTGCAATTAGATTTTGCAGATCTTGCACCAAAACATACAGATCTAATCTGCAAACTCGCCGCACCAAAAATTTCCTGCAAAACATAAGAAAAATTCTCCACTTTTTTGCCCAGGAAAGTGCTATGATACCACTTGTTATAGAGCTGATATGAAAATATAAGACAATGAAAATAAACCCAAGAAATAACAAGATCTTGTCACACGGAAAGAGTCGTTAGTGCGGACACAACCGACCTTCCTAGAAGCCTAAGACTTTCTAATGACAAACAAGACAAATAATAGCAATCCTTCCATAAATATGCTTTTACAATATGAGAAATCAAGTGTTTAGATCCTACCTATAATCCAACGCTGTTGTAGTAGTCCAGCTTCGTTGATCCGGATGAGCTCCTCCTTCCCTTCGAAACCTGCATTCACCAAAAATCAAATGATTTAAATAGCACCTGAATATCACATAAAATAAAACATATTTAACATATAGACCAAGGAGTATATGAAACAACTCATAAATAACAAATTGTTGAGAAGAATGGACTAATTTGTATTAAAGGTAACAAAAGGAACCATTACAACCTGAGCCTTGGTGTTGTGCAAGCTCCTCCCAGGGTCCACAAGAGTTCTCCCTTACTCTGATCAGCTCACCCACCTCCCAATGGAAACAAGCAAAGATGGTAATCTCTCCTCACAAGCTTCTACAAGGAAGTCCTAATTCCAGCAGCATCTACCCTTAGGAATATTCAGCTTTCAACCTCCCCTCCTTCTGGCCCAATGCCTGTATTTATAGTGCTTTAGAGGAAGTTAATCAGGTCCACCATCAATGGGATAAGCGCCTCTTTGGATGGGATAGCTCCCCTCTTGACGGGATAAGTTCCTCTTTGGTAGGGATACATGAACCATCTGGAGGCGCTTCATACACGTCAAACAAGCTTCTAGAATGCTCTAGAAATGACCACAAGTAACTTTTTTGGAGTGAAACTTGCGCCTTTTGACCTTTACAGGAGTACGCACCCACCCCTTTACATACAGAGCATACAAGTACGCAGGTATTGTGAACTTGGGTTGCGTACACGCAGGTAAGGCTAAGAGAAACTGCGTACCAGAGATAATTGACTTTAAGTGACTTTTCTCTCTTTCTTGAAGTTTGACATGAAGAGCAGAGGCATGAGACTTGCCAAGGAGGATAGTATGACAATGGATGGAGCCATACTAACTGCAAATAGTCATGGTGACATTTTTTAGTGTAACAGATTGCCCCCTAAAGTGCGAAGCCTGTAGTAGATTAGGATTTTTATGATCTAGGAAGGGTGAAGTACTTTATCATTTCAAGGAGTATCTTGCGGAGGACCTGGTCAGAACCTGCAAATATTCAACACAAAATACATATATAAGATGATATCATCGCTGAGGTAGGCATTCCCATACTCATATTGAAAACTTTAACTAACAATCTAACTACTGCTCTGATACAAGAATGATTTTGCAGTACATCACAATCATAGACTTTTGTAGACACAGTATGGATGCAGCCATCTGTTTATGATTAGTCTACTATATAATGAATACAAAACTCCTCGCAGCCTGGATGGTGGAAACTAGATCCAGGGTCTTCATTTCTACTTCCCGAATTGGTACGATTCTATCCATGCGAATAAATGAGTTGATGTCGAGCATGGTAGAAACCACTTGATTACCGGTCAATGATGTAAACCGTTAACAAGTGTGAGAGAGACCACCAGTAATGTCAATGGTTCTCAAAGTACCCAATACAATCCATGAAATGTGAATGAATGAGTTGATGTCGAACACGTCACGGAATCCTTTGATCGAAAGTCAATGATGTAAACTGTCGTAAAAGGCGAGAAACCTGCCATTGATGCATGCAGACTTCAAGGTACTGACGATTTCTAAGTCATCTTTCTAGATAATGTGCTGATGTCGATAGAAAGCGACCCGTTGCAGGCAAGCCCACAACACGAAATCATAGTTCAAGTTGAAGAGATGTTGCTGTAAGGACTGACTCAGGGATGGTCAAAATGGATGACAAGTATTTTGCATATGAATGGTTTATTTGCAGAGACCTCTTGAACACATAACGACACGACAGATGGCTTGGTGACGATTGACCCAAAGTTAATACCCAGAAACGGTTGAAGACTTTCAAAGTGGTTTGATCAACTTTAAGGCAAAGGATTTCCCAACCCAGGTGAATGAAAAGTGTCGTGTTCAAGAGCGGTGGTAAGGTTCTTCTGTAACAAAGGATAACAAATAGGTTCATTCTTCTCTCTTTTCCCCCACCATTTCTGGCAAGTACCTCTTTATTTTTTACAAGCTTGAGGAGGATAACATATGCTTGATTATAAGCTCATCCTTCGGATGAGTCCAACTTAGTTTAGATTTGGACCCTAAGAAGGAGTGGTCCGTTCCTGTTTGTAATCGAACAGGTCCTTTACTGTGAAATTTTAACGAGTCCAGTATAGGAGAAACTCGGCGCTTTTCATTTTTAGAGAGTTTGAAAAAACTAAAGAAGACTCCAAGGTGAACTTTTTCCTAAATTTGTGTCTCCCAAGCCCGAAAAAGTATAAAATAATACCTGAGAGAACCGCTTGATCTTGCGACCAAGGAGTACTTTCATGATTAATGCCTTTGACCTGAAAAGTAAAAAGCGATCAGAGGCATGTCGTTTTATTTCCAGTATCGAATTTGAAACGACAAAAATCCGGCAATCTTTTCGTGTTTTTACAGTCAGAAAAGGGCTGTAAGAGGACCGTCTTTCAATTCCATTTTAACGAGTGTAAAAGAAACGCTCGGAAATCTTTTCATGTTTTAGGAGTCAGAAAAGGGCTTAAAAGATGACTCTGATGTCTTGGTTCGTAAAAAATGATGATTTTACCCTAAAGTCCCTTTGTCCTGCACAAAAACAACACATTACTCATACCTGTTTAAGATGGGCAAAAATACATTGAAAAATATCTTTTCATGGTAGAAAATAAACAAACTTAGCATTCATTCATCCAAAAAACCTATAAAAAGACTTTTTACCATGTCATTTTTACCATTTTACTGTTAAGGTCGAGAAAAGGGCTTTTGACAAGAAACTTCCCGTGGACTTTGCGGAGAATCCGACCGTCAGAATCGAGTGCCGTCTCTTTCAGGTATTTCCCAACATCCTCCTCTTCAATTTCATCCGTTTAGAAATTCATTTCAAGTTGTAGTTTGATTTTTTAGAGGGTTTTGGGTTTTAGGGTCCGCTTTTCGGGGGACGCAGGTGCCCCATGGGCGACCTGCGTACCCCGACTTTTTCGTATATGGGAAAAAGGTCGAGTACGCAACCCACCTTCAGAATAGCTGTGTACCGCCGCTCTGTTTTCTGAACGCGGGGTGCGTACCCCGTGCAACGCGGATTTTCAAACCCCAAACCCCAAATTTAACCAACCAAATTTTGTTTAATGAATTCTAATCAATGTTTTTTGGTGTGTAGACTGCCCACCATGCTAGATTGGCGTGAAAGAGAACACGAAGTTGTCGATTTGGCCGCAATAGGTCATCAACCTTCCATTGATGCTTTAAAGGCATGTGGTCTCTACAAGTACTGGGCCATACCTGGCATGAGGGCCCAGGTGCCATTCTTAGAGTGGCTGGTTGAAAGGTGGAACGTCCAGGATCAATGCTTCTACATTGGAGGGCGCCAGCTCGAGATAGAGCCCTCTGACATATATTTTCTCACTGGCTTGCCTAATAGGGGCGAGCAACTGACTCTGTCCGGGACTAGGCAGGGTGGCCAATCCCTTGCTAGCCTCCGGCTAGAGTGGTGCAACAATCAAAACCAGGAGAAGGGGATAGAAATCAAATACATATCCCGACCTGAACTTATGGTAATTGCCTTTACAGTTACCAGACTTTGCGGCGCAGCCGCTTTGCACAATGCCACCGGGTCCCAAATGCGGATGGCTATAGATTGCTTCCGAGGCACCATTTTCAACTGGTGCGATGCTGTGTTGGCCAATATGAAGGGCCAACTAACCAGGGCAAAGAACGGACAACTGAAGACCTTTGGATATGGGCCTTTAGTTGTGAGCTTTGCCCTAGAGAGAGTTCCAATGCTGATCCCCCAGCATCTTACAGTTCCAGTTGGGCCTCCTCGGGAGCCTAAGTTGACGCGATGGGTTGTGTTAATGGCCCGACATCCTGATGAGGGAGCGGTAGTGGTCCGATTTCCTGACGGTTACTTTCACTGGTTGGAGAACCAGGTCTTTGCGATTCAGGATTTTCCTTATGCCAGAATGGATTTTCGGAATGATCCGGACATGGTTCTTCCACAGGGAGAACAATGGGACGACAGAGGTACTTCATTTTTCACAAATTTTTTAAATTATCTATTTTTTTGTTTTTTATATATCGTCTCAAAACTGACAGTGACAAATTTTCAAAATGCAGATGTAGGTCCACGGCGCCCGGCCAATCTCCGGGTTTTTGAGAGAAGAGTACCAGCTGCACCAGCACCAGCCCCACAGGATGCGACCACAGAGACCTTAGCCGAGCTGTAACAGGATCTAGAGCGTCTGACGGCGGGTATACCAGAGACCACTATAGATGACATTCCTATCCGACTTCAGCGCTATGTGGTCGCAGTCCCAGGACCTTTCAGGAGGTTCTTGTGTAGGGTAGCGCGGGCAGTGGTCTCGTATAGAGAGCACCACCAGTGATTGGCTAGTCACTTTTTGTAGACACATGTGACATTTTTGGTTTTTTGTACTTATCATTTTTGCCGATCATAAGGTGTTTTTCAACCTATGATCGAAGACGATGTATATTTTTGACACACTCCTATCTATATATATATCATTATTACTGGCTTATTTTGTTAAACATGTGTGATGAAATGTTTATAAATTTACATTTATGATTGTTACAAATGTCTATTTAACATTCGAAACGCCATTGCATCTGCTAATGTATTTAAAGACCTTGGAATATGCTGATATTCGATGTAAACAAATTCATGTTCCAAGAGACGCACCCTCAAAAACAATCTTAATAACACTGGATTTCTAATGGCATAGACTCTATTAAGCTGTAATACAACGAGTTCAGAATCTAACCTCACTATCAAACTCCGAATCCCAAATGAAATAGATTCAGATAATAGTTCAATCACTGCACTGTATTCTGCAATGTTGTTTTTTGTTTGACCGAGGCTCACCCCATGCATAGAAACTAACTCGTCAGAGGGCGAATAGATAACCCAAGCTGCGGAAGAGATATTCCATGTACTACGACAAGCACCATCAGCAAATCCAATGTACGTTTGGAGAGGCGTCGACATCTGCAATATCAAGAGTAAAACCAAGATAAGCCAGAATAACGACGAAAAACACACTCTCTAAGCTAAGCACACTGTCTAAACTAAGCAAACATACCAGCTAGAAAGAAAAATTAACCTAACTAAACTAACTGAATCTCCATACCCACCATTTAAGCATAATACCTCTTTAGGTAAAGTCCATTTCTGGGCTTACCCAAAGAGTCCCCATCAAAATCTACCAGCTCATAGGCCCCTTTTGCTAGCTTTCGCTTGATAATGTAGGGCCCATGCCACATGGGAACGAATTTTCCAGCACCTAGTTTATCGTTAGCTTGATCATATAATAGCACTAGGTCGCCTTCCAAAAAATTATGAGGGGTTACGTTACGATCATACTGAGCTTTCATCCTTTTTGCGTGAGTCTCGATTGCTAAAGCAGCATCACGTCGAGTCTCATCTAATTTAGCTAAGTATAACAGAGGTTTCTCCTCTTCGGAAGTAGCTGGGAGTAATTCGATAGCCATTTGAAGTGATGGAATTTCGCATTCAATGGGCAACACTGCTTCCAAACCATAAACTAGTTGGAAAGGAGTGAACCCTGTTGATGTTTTTACTGAGGTTCGGTACGCCCAAAGTGCTGAAAATAACATGATATGCCAATTCGACCGATGAATACCAATGATTCGTCGGATCATGATAACTAGAACTTTGTTGATGGATTCAACCAAACCGTTTGCTTGAGGATAATAAGGAGTAGAACTATCATGTCGTAAACCAAGCTGGCTTGTAAGTTCTGTCATCATAATGTTTCGAAAATGGTGCCCATGTTCAGTGATTATCGCTTGTGGGACACCAAACCTAGCAATAATATGATTGAATACGAAAATTGCTGCTGTCTTGCCGCTTGCCTCGAATGTAGGCATCGCCTCGGCCCACTTAGTAAAATAATCAACCGCAAGGATGATATACGCATGCCCCCCGGCTGAGTGAGGGTTACATGTAATAAAATCGATACCCCATTTAGCAAAAGGACCAACGGCAATTATAGGGTGGAGAGGAGCAGGTGGTGCGCGCATCTTGCGATCAAACACTTGACAGTTGTGGCATTTCCGGACCGCAATGATACAATCTTTAAACATGGACGGCCAGAAATAGCCAGCACGCAACACCTTCTGAGCTGTGGCATACCCAGACATATGACCGCCACATGCTCCAGAATGACAGTCATTTAGAACCCTTTCTGCCTCTTCATGAGTTAAGCAACGACGAAAAACCAAGTCCGCCCCACGACGATAAAGAGTATCTCCAATAATTCTGTATTATTGGGACTGGAATCGAATTTTCCGGCGTTCCGACTTTGAAGCTTCGGGCCGAAAGGATTGGGTTTGGAGATAGACGATTATATCCCCATACCACGGATCTAAAGTGCTGATAAGAAACAGAGATTCGTCCGCAATGGGTTCCTCTGCCACAGTTTCCGTGTCAGCACACGGGAAGTCACACATCAATTCCGCAAAAACTAAGGATTTCTTAGACTTGGACTTCTTGAACTCCAAATCGAACTCCTGCAGGATAACAATCCATTTGGAGTACTTGCCCCCTAACAATTGTTTAGTCAGAATATAGATCATAGGGTTGCAATCCGAAATCACTGTAGTTTTACGGAGAAGAATGTAAAGACGAAAACGCTGGACAGCCTGAAAAGTTGCCAGGGCCAATTTCTCCACATGTGAATATTTTAGCTCGGTGGGATTCAACGTCTGACTGAGGTAATATATCACATGTTCCGCTCCGAATTCGTCTTCCTGAACTAAGACCATTCCAATGGTGGAGTGGGAGGCGGCGAGATACAAAAAGTAGTCCTGGTTGTAGTTGGGAGGATGCAGCAACGGTGCATGGGTCAACGCGTGCTTAAGTGCATCAAAAGATTTCTGAGCTATCTCATCCCAAGAAAATTGAGCGTTTTGTTTTAACAACCGGGTGAAACCCTTTGTAACCTCGGCGTAGTTAGGAATGAATCGACGTAAAAAGTTTTCTTTCCCCTGCAAACTTTGGAGTTGGCGCAAACTCGAAGGAGGAGGCAATTTGATGATGGCTTCGACCTTCGAGGGATCGACGCGGATACCGGCTTTTGAAATGACAAATCCTAGCAATCGTCCCACTTCTATGCAGAAGACACATTTGTGTGGGTTCAACCGAATTCGATAATGCTGACACCTCATAAAAATAGCGCGTAAATGGACGAGGTGATCAGCTCGATGTAAAGAATGAGCAGGCAAATCATCGAGGTACAGTTGCACAATGTGTTTGATGTCGTGAAACGCGTAAGACATTGCCCGTTGGAAAGTGGCTCCGGCATTCTTAAGTCCAAAAGGTAATTTGCAGTAAGCAAATGTCCCCCAGGGACAACTGAAAGCCGTTTTTGGTTGATCGGCAGGTAGAATATTGATTTGGTTGTAACCGGAAAAACCGTCCATAAAGGAAAATATTTCACTGCCGGCACAATCATCAATTATTTGATCGATATAGGGCATGGGATAGTTGTCTTTTGGACAAGCACGATTTATATCTCTATAGTCGATGCATATTCTTATTGTTCCTTGCTTCTTGTTAACTGGAACAATATTCGATACCCAATCCGTTAACGGGATCGGATAAATGAAACCTGCTTTCAACAGCTTCTCGACTTCTGCTTTAATCGCAGCCACTTTCCTAGGGTGTATCTGATGCAGACGTTGCCGAACGGGTTTAGCGTCCGGGTAGGTCTTGATTTCATGAACAACAATGGAGGGATCAATTCCTGGCATTTCCTCATAGGACCAGGCAAACACGTCGCGGAATTCTTGAAAAAGGACCTTGTATGTTTGAATTTCGTCATCTGTACACGAGGCACCTATATGAATGTTTTCAATAACTCCGGTTTTAACTGAGATGTCAATGGCAATAGTTTGGGAAATGTTTCCCAAATTCAACTCTGAATCAGGATGTTTCATGGGATTCTGAGCGTCCTTGACATATTCAGCTGTAAAAATTGATGAGAAATCATTTTCAAAGTCATCCCCCTTAGGTAAAAACAAAGATCGATGATGAAGATCTTCCCATGGTAGATCGTCTACACTTAGGATTTCGCGAAGTTGTTCGTCAGATGACACGACTTCAGGAAATGTTATCCGTTCTGAGGTTGATGTGAAAAGTGATTCCTCACGGACCACATTCATTTGGTCGAAATGGGTTGAACGCGAGTCGGTAAAAGACTGCACAACTTCATAAGCAATTTCATATGGACTCAAAGGCATGGCATCACCGAATGAGTCTATCTCAGATTCAGATGGGACAATCCAAAGATCATCGTAAATAATAGTGTCTGAAGTAATCATATGAATGGACGCGAATGAAGGGTCTGCATTGATCGAAGGAAAAGGAAAAGTTCCCAGTAAACCAAAATCTTTAACTAATCCTACACCAACATCCTTGTAAGGGATAGTCGTTTTACCGACATGCTGGATACTCTCTGAAGAGGCTGGGTCAGATGAAAAGTAAGCCAGCTGATCTATCGTTACGATCTTACCATTGTGTGGAAAATTTATAACTCTGAAGACCGATGACACGACCGCGGTCATAGAGTAAGACCAACTGCGACCCAAAAGAAGGTTGTAGTCTAGAGGGGCATCAACCACCTCCACATCTAGACTAACGGTTTTTCCTTCAACCCCTATAGGCAAATCCTGTAGAATGCCAAACGGATGGAACCCACGGCCATCAAAGGCCTTAAGAATCGTCGGGGATTGGTTCAGTGAAGGAGAACCAAGCGATCTCCAACACTGAATCGACATAATACACGTAGAAGCTCCTTCATCAATTACAGTCCGATGAATAGGCATGTTTTTTACTATCACTGGAATCTGGAAAGCCATCTGATGAGGGAGACGCGGTGTACTATTTTCTAGATCAAAGATTATCAGGTTCGGGTCCTGAATGTCAACAGCTCCTATAGCCGACAAGAGTAATTTTTGTTGTGCTGGGCATGATTGCAGCACTTCCAAAGCCGACATTGCTGAGGGTGAAACAGCTAAATCCTCAACAATGTTATAATTCTGAGCTGCTGATCTCGCATGTGGATTGAAAGCAGACTTTCGAAGTATACCCTTGGCGGGCGGTTTGATTACCAAGTCCGGGTTAGGTTTCTCGATCTGTAGTGGATCGGAACCGGGAGCTGAGGTTGATGGATTAGAATGAGAAGATTCTGCTTCTTTGCCATCAACAGGATTCTTACTACCATAATCTTGCGATTGAGTCGCAATCCGTACATGAGACATCATCAATATGGGTTCTTCACTGGCACTCGAGGAAGAACCTATCATTTTACTCTCCTGCTTCGGAAATGGATCTTTCAAAACAGCAGGAGTTGGGGAACCTTTAATGATTTTCACAACCTCTGCCCGATGAGGGCAATCTCTTGTGAAATGATCTTCTTCACAAATTAAACAAGGATAGCGAGGTTTGCGCTTTTCGTCGTTAGATTCCGACTTCTCTTTTTTCTCCTTTGGAGCCTTGTCTGCTTTATCCTTCTTCTTGCCTTTCTTCTTACCACCGTTTTTTGATTTAGCCGTAGATGACTCTACAGCGTGAATGTCGGCGGTAATTTCAGGAGAAGACTCTCCTGTTGGGGAGTCTGGTAAGGTTATTATTGGAGAAGAATTCTTTGAGGATTTCTTCTTACTTTTAGTATTCACCGTACCAATCATGCCATCAGCAGCATGAGACCCCGAAGGAGCAGCAGCGATTTGATTCGACTTAGGAAGATCTGGGATCTTCTCGTGCAACGTACCCGACTGAGTGTAAACTAAGTCAAGGTACTGGGCTTGAGCAATGACTTGCTCCTCAGTAACTACTTCGGTCTTAGCTACATCTTCAGTAATCTTCGGTAATAATGATTTTACAAACCATTCAGCCAAGATTTGGTCCGGGATAAAAACTTTCACTAAACGTCTTCGACGTCTCCATTCATGAATATGATCGGAGATATAAGTGGACGTCAATTGTTTTAATGAAGTTAATAACTCAGTACCATTATCGTATCTGACCGACAACTGAAAATGAGTTAGGAACGAGGTAGCTAACTGGCTAAAATTGTAAAAAGAGGCCCGTGGTAACTCAATGTACCACTTGGCCGCGAGACCAATGAGCGTACGTTGGAAAAGACGTAAGTGGATCGAATCATCCGAGATAGAATTTGAAGCACACCAGAGGTGGTAAGTCATCACGTGATTGGACGGATCCTCTCCAGACTTACCTTCGAACTTGGGTATATCACTGGGCAACTTATTTGGCATTGGCGGCCAGAACGGAAGATATTGAATTGGATCATTCGTTAGGCGCGTCAAGTCGGGTAAATCCAAAGTTGCGATAAACGGTAATTGCCGGTTAGGATCTCTAAAACTCTGGGTCACAAGACCAGTCCCAAGAGGAGGATATCCAGGATAACTTGGAACAGGAATCGCATTCGGGATATTATATCCTCCTGGAAAACCAGGATTAACCGGACCGTACTGGGGTTGTTGAGGTTGTTGATAAGTGTACCCAGGATACGGTTGATACTGGTAAACCGGCTGTTGGACAGCAGGCCCTTATTGGTACTATCCCTGGTATGGTTGATAAGCGAATTGTGGTTGACTTGTTACAACAGTACTTAAACCAGTCTGCCCTACAGGCATCTGGACCGTGGTTTGAATCGTAGATCCGGACAACGGTAAAGATGTCTGAGGAGTGGTTGCAGAGACAGTAGAAATCAGAGCTGTCGATACTCTAGAAGTAAGTGCGGTGGATGTTGCGGTAGTTGCAGCAGCTGTTTGAGATGGAGTACTAGGTGCAATTGGTGGCTGAGTAACTACCGAAGTTACAGAAGTTTGAACATTTGACTGGACAGGTTGTGGTTGCTGGGGTGAACTAGAAACTACGGGTTGTCCAGTTTGAGGTAACAACTGTATACTTGGCTGCAACACCTGTTGACCTTGTGATGGATCCCACACTATCATTCCGGAGTATTGACCCGTAACAGGTTGAGGATACTGAGATCCATAACCGGATTGAGGATAGGATTGATAACTGAAAGGCACAGTTCCGATACCTTGAACATATGACTGACCTTGAGGTGGTTGATAACCTTGACTCGAGTGTTGACCTTGAGGTTGATAACCTTGGGGTAAATACTGATACTGGGGTTGACCTTGACCTTGAGGTTGATACCCTTGAGGTAAATATTGATACTGAGGTTGACCCTGCGGTACATATTGAGGCTGGGGTTGACCTTGAGGCATGTATTGTACTATGGGTACATACTGTCCTTGAGGTTGCCCCCCGGATGCAATTTGTGTACCTTGAGGTTGCCCCCCAGGCGTTAATTGAGGCTGCCCCCCAGGCGGTAATTGGCCACCTTGAGGTTGAGAAACGGGAACTGAACCTGACATCATGTAAATGTCCCCTACACCCAACGGTTTATTACCATTGTTTCTAGCTAATAACCCATGATCAATGGGTTGAGGAGATGCCCCCGAAAAGGTACCAGAAAGTGATTGATACCCGAAGGGAACAAAAGGACCGCCGTACAAGAAAGATTCAGGAGATTGAGTGAACACAGACGACTGACCAGACATATTTACAGGAGTATAAATACCTCCAGGTGGAAAAGGAGTACGAGGTGGAGAAAAACCTACCTGAGTTGTCTAAATAATTGGTTAACGAAAGGTACCAAGTAGTACTTCTAGGAGGACTATAAAAGATAGATTCACACTCCCTTAGATCAATAGTAGGTTGATCTTCAAGGATAGATACGCCTATTTCTTCCTCTGGAGCAAGTTCTTCAATAGCTATCAAACCAGTAGGAAGATTTTCGGTGATGACTCTTTCTACCCTAGGTGAATCTGGTACACTGGAAGTTGGAGTAATAGGTTCAGATACTTCAGGTTCTTCGCCTATATCACTAGTAGATGAAAAACTACTAGCAAGCTCAGAAACTGCAACAACTTCAGGATTATAACCTGTTTCTAGACTTTGGTAATCTTGATGGACTACCAACGAAGACTCTCCTTCTTCAGGTGAACCTACTCTACTGCCACTAGGAGGAGTTACAAGGACTTTTAAACCTTCGTAATGACTTGGGACGTCTTGAGGAGGTTCACCCCGAAGTCTACGGGATCTCCTCAACAATTCGGCCACAGAAACAACCTCAGGAGACTTGCCCCGAAGTCGACAGGACTGTCTCGGTAATTCCGCCACAGTTAAAAACTTTTAACTACTGCACACGCGAACAAAGTAAAATCTCAAAGCAAACCACCTAAAGTCTCTAAAGAACCAAACAAATCTGAATCACACGCCTAAAGAATCTAGGGCGTCAAACCAAGCACAAACAGTAGCCTTCCAGACCGAAAACGCTAGTTGGAGATGAAACCCAACATTGCCAGATTCAGTACAGAAGTGGCGGGTGGAACAGTTACCCCGGCAACCTGCTTAATGAATAGACCGGCACAAGTTCCTCCACTTTAACCGTCTCGAGTGAAGTGAACCCCCCGGAAAATCCAAGTGAGTCTAGCCGACGTCTGCTCCAGGTACAGTGGGATCTTCCCTCCACCGTCACCTCGGTAGAATCCTAAAGATAATGGTCACTAAGGTTACCGACCGCAACAAATGCACCTGGGGGAACAGTCTACACTCCGACAGCACGCAAGGGCAGAGTATCAAGCTCAATCCCCTTGCCGTCTCCTTGACAATAATCCAAGGTTTACCGACAAGTGACCCCTGGCTCCTCGACAATGGTTAATCCGAGGTTTACCGTTTGTAATACGTGCGTGTCTGGCGTCGTTCCCAACGAGGGAGGATTGATCCCCTCACTGGTTCGGACACGAGCTCGTGCTTCTCCTTTAAGACGAGCTTTCCCAGAGTACAAATGAAACAATTGGATTTATTCTATCACAAGATAAGCTACTTGTTTGGTTTTGTTGTCTTGGAGAGTTAATTACTCTCCTACTCCAAGACACTAGCCTGATCTAAATTGGTGTTTCAGAGCCCTAGTAAATAAAAGTTACTAAGTTGATTTTACTTTAAGCGTTAATTTTATGGTTTTTCTTAAAGACAAAAGGTAGTGGAGATGAACCTGGTGGTGTGTAGACTCGACTCGCAACCACTACAAAGATGCACCTAAGATGATTTACACTACTTTTCTTTTTCAATGAATCTCCTAACTAAGAGAGTTGGAAAATGCAAATTTTATAGAAAACAACTTTCTTAGTAAAGACAATCAAAGAAACAATCTCTTTATCTTTTCAAAACACACAACTCATGACCACTAATTATTCTACGAAATTTCCTTTTTCTCCCAAAAGTCTACAAATGCTACCAAAGCAAACTTTTTCCAAAAGAATTTTTGTGTTTTTTCTATATTAATAAAGCATGTAAAAACTATTTATCAAATCAAATTTAACAAATCTAATACAATCAAATCAAATTCACTCAAGAGCAAATTAAAAGGAAATTTACCTAAAAGCAAAAAATAATGAGGACAAAAGCCTACAAGGATGATTCCCGGATGTTTTACTCAGTCAAAATGCAACTAAGGATCAGTTCATGCAGAATCATAAACTAACCAAAAAACAAAATCGAAATCTTTTTGTTCTTTTTTCTCAAGAATGAAATTCAAGGTTTTAACAAACAAACTTTTCGAGATTTGCAAAGAGAAGACACAAAGGTAGGTCTCTCACAAGGGTGACTTCTATGACAGGCCCGACTCCTAAGAGCACTGATCAAAACCAAGGAGATCCAAAGTTTGACAACCTCTAACGCCAAAGTCACTACAGGACCAGTTAAAAATCAAACCCTAAGGCAAAATCCCTATGAATTCCACCAAAACCCTCGACACTAACGGGACAAGTTCAGGTGAAGATCTCCGACAGTAAACTAATGGATCTGGGTAGTAAAAACAATTTAAAAACAAAATCTAAAGAGCAAAAAGAGGAAAAATGAAATTTTCCCAAATTTGACAGGGGTACGCAGGTGATCTGTTGACACAGGCGCGGGTACGCCCTGTGCACAAAGACGCAGTGCGTACAAGTACGCACTGTGTCAAACTCAGAGACTGCGTACTACTGGCAAAGCTAAGAAAAATAAAAATCTAATTTGACTCTAAGCTAACCCACCCAAATACACAGTTAGACAGCCAAAAATCAGAAAACAAGCAATTTTTCTCAGACCAAAATATCAAATCAAAAAGAACTCAAACACATTCATGGATTCCCCAGTATGGTCGCCATTTTGTCACACGGAAAGAGTCGTTAGTGCGGACACAACCGACCTTCCTAGAAGCCTAAGACTTTCTAATGACAAACAAGACAAATAAGAGCAATCCTTCCCTAAATATGCTTTTACAATATGAGAAATCAAGTGTTTAGATCCTACCTGTAATCCAACGCTGTTGTAGTAGTCCAGCTTCGTTGATCCGGATGAGCTCCTCCTTCCCTTCGAAACCTGCATTCACCAACAATCAAATGATTTAAATAGCACCTGAATATCACATAAAATAAAACATATTTAACATATAGACCAAGGAGTATATGAAACAACTCATAAATAACAAATTGTTGAGAAGAATGGACTAATTTGTATTAAAGGTAACAAAAGGAACCATTACAACCTGAGCCTTGGTGTTGTGCAAGCTCCTCCCAGGGTCCACAAGAGTTCTCCCTTACTCTGATCAGCTCACCCACCTCCCAATGGAAACAAGCAAAGATGGTAATCTCTCCTCACAAGCTTCTACAAGGAAGTCCTAATTCCAGTAGCATCTACCCTTAGGAATATTCAGCTTTCAACCTCCCCTCCTTCTGGCCCAATGCCTGTATTTATAGTGCTCTAGAGGAAGTTAATCAGGTCCACCATCAATGGGATAAGCCCCTCTTTGGATGGGATAGCTCCCCTCTTGATGGGATAAGTTCGTCTTTGGTATGGATACATGAACCATCTGGAGGTGCTTCATACACGTCAAACAAGCTTCTAGAATGCTCTAGAAATGACCACAAGTAACTTTTTTGGAGTGAAACTTGCGCCTTTTGACCTTTACAGGAGTACGCACCCACCCCTTTACATACAGAGCGTACAAGTACGTAGGTATTGTGAACTTGGGTTGTGTACACGCAGGTAAGGCTAAGAGAAACTGCGTACCAGAGATAATTGACTTTAAGTGACTTTTCTCTCTTTCTTGAAGTTTGACATGAAGAGCAGAGGCATGAGACTTGCCAAGGAGGATAGTATGACAATGGATGGAGCCATACTATCTGCAAATAGTCATGGTGACATTTTTTAGTGTAATAGATCTGAATATAGATAGAAATGATTCACTTTATTGATCAAACCCTTAAGGTAGGGCAACACCATATATTCACTCCTTAAGGAAGGAGAACACTCCACAAGCCATATGCCTGTTCATACAATAATCCTTCACATCCCTCAATGTGGAGTCTCTAGCCTCTTTATAGGCCTGATACATACAATACCATGGGTCATTACCATGGTTCCCTCAATACCATCTATCTAATACCATGGGCCCATTACATTATTACTAACTACTTGTGGTCCCTTACATGATATGGGTTAACCACCTTATTTATTACTATGGCCCATCCCATTATTACATTATTCCCTTGGATACCTCCCTTTGTACCCCATGTTATCCCCCTTAGGTATATAACAGAGACTACTCTAGAAGTCTAGACATAGGGATTACCAAACCAATCACAAAACTGCAGAATACTTTTTACAATATGGCAGTCAATCTTCCCGAATGGTGCGTTCAGTGCATTGTGATCGATAGGGCGGCAGACACGGCTTCCTAAGGATAAATGATATAGCTTATTGTGGTCTCCCAATATATACTTGATGGTACGTGGGAGCATAAGTCCGTACTGGCACTTGTCATCTCAAAGAGGAGGAATTACCCAACCTACGATGAAAGTGATAGTTACAGGCTTTACGACGCCGGAATACGTCTCTAGCCTAGACTTCTAAATGTTCTGCATTAGGTTCCAAAGCGTTTTTATGTTCATTGAATTTATTTTACAATTGATCTTTCTTAAGAAGTTTTCCTTTAAGTTTCACTGCGTGTAAATATGCAATCTAAGATGATAAATAGTCATTTATTCTTAGTTTTGCAATGAAAATCCTCGCTACGAAGGAAAGAGAAACGAAATCCTTTCAACATAGATCAGAGAGCACACACTAGATGCACTGTCCTAAATCAAAATCAACAAGCAGTCTAAATGCAAATGCACATGCATGTATTTGTTTTTCACTTTCTTAATGTGTAAATGACAAAAAGAATGCTAAGTACAAATCTGAATTATATCTTCTTTCAAAGCGACAGTACTAACGATTTTCTTTTCAGAAAACGAAAAGGAGACAAGACAACACTTTACAATTTTGAATTGAAAACTACTTTTGACACTTGAAATACTATTAATTTAGATCAAATACAAGAGTAGCAGTGTAATTGACTATCAAAAAGAGAAGGATTCTTTTCTTTGACTGAAAACAACACTTGCGACACTTTCAAATCAAAAGACGACAGTTCAATTGAGCTAATATTTTGTAAATGAGAACTGTGAATGGCAAAAAAATACATAAAAACATTGAAAAATATTTGTACAATGGAGGCTGGATGATGCAAAGGGAGGGGGTTTCAACAGTGGTCTACTGATCACAGACAGCAAAACTCCTGAATAAAGCTGAAGACAGTGAAGAAAAAACCAAAATCTGGAGGCAGAAATAGTCTTATCTAATCATCGCACCTATAACACAGGGAAACGGGGATGCATCTCACCTACTGCACACGGGTGGTGTGATGCATCCAGATTTCCAAGAAGAGAAGGTGTGATGGTCCAGGGATGAGACTTTAACTTGGTTTTTGGTCACAGTTTGCAGCTTAGTTCAGGGATTTAGGCCGAGCTAATCATAGTCAGTAAATACAAAGTATAGGGGCTGATCTAATGAGTTTACTTGAGCTACCTCTAGGGCACCTAGGATGTTTGCAAGCCAATTTTTCAGTTCATAAACAAGCCCAGAGATTGACTTAAGCAGCGTTGATCTACTTTGCACTTTCATAGCAAATCTAGTTCAAAGGCTAGCTGGCTTAAATTCAGGCTTTGTCTATGGTTTATAAACCAAACAAATAGAGACAAGCAATCAAACTAATTCAACCCCAGCGGAGTCGCCATTTTATTATCGGGAAAACTAGTGTTTATTTAGAACTGCTAGTCCCACTAAGATGGGTAGCTATCTTAGAAACAAACAAACTAAAGTCACTTGTGTTTTCCTTTATGAGAGATAGATGAGAAAGAAGCAGAGAGTACCAACCTCAATCTTTCGCTTGGCTCCTTACCTGTTTCCTTTCCCCTTCAACAGAATCTCGCCACTACTTCCTTACTTGTCCCGCTTCAAAGAGCACCTATAGAGTCACAACAGCATAATACCATCAAAGCATAGAGATCTATCACTGTAAACAATATAGGATCAGATATGTATTGACCATACAAATGCATATATCAACATAATATTCAGAGATATAGAAGAATATGGAGGAAAACTCAAATAACTTTATTGATAAAAGTAGTAGAAGAGAGGATTACAACCACTTGGTTTGACCCAGCGCCATCCTCCCAGCTTGAAAGCCCTCTTCACCTCATACAAAGCAAGATCACCCAACAATGTCTTCAAAGAGAAACCAGCAGCACCTCTTTGCAAATTACCCAATTCCAACCTTTGGATCTCTGGGATGAGGGATCCATATATAGATATTTGTAGGGGGGTGAGTAAGCTTTTGGGATTTTGATTAGTGTCATCTCTCTGATAGTTCTTGGTTCCACTTGGAGATTTCATGATCTCTTACTCATCCTTGGGCGAATTCAGGGAGGCAAGTGTTAAATGAGTAGCTTCTAGAAGATTCTCAGGGTCTCCACCTAGCAAACTGCTTGTGCCATTTGTCTGCTCTCGCTCATTGCACCTTATAGAAGGGCTTTCCAGTGTGCATCACACCCTTTGCTCTGGGTAGGCTGTATGGTCCTGGTTTGACCAGTTCTTAGTAGTTTTTTATGGAGAACTTCTGGGAGATGATGTAATCAGGTGACCTTGCTCCTTTAAGGTATGAAACAACACTTTTAGGGACATAAAAGCCCTTGGTTTATGGACATATGTGATTGGGGTTGCAGTGCCCAAATATGTCTATACAAGAGAGGATACATAAGGAACTTTTACCTTCCATTAACCAATCACAAATGTTTGAAATAGGTTGATGTCTCTCTAAAATATGTCGTGTAAACATAAAAATTAAAAGGTGGGAAGATTATTGGAGTGGAATTTGAAAAACCTTAGTTTTGTGCAATTTAAAAACCCCAAATTTATGGAATTTGAAATCCATAGATATGTGGAATTTGAAATACCTAGTAATGTGGAATTTGAAAAACCTAGTTGATGGATAAGGCTTATAACTCTACATTAGAAATTCTCACTTATGACAAATTGTACTAAGCTATGGTGGTTAACGATAGGTAAAAAATCTAGTTGATGGCTAAGGTAAGGTATGGATAACCTAAGAGGTCAACTATCATGCTCCCTCTCTTATAATTGGATTATAATTGGTTGTGGAAGGTGTTACTTTTCAACTCATCTTGATATCCATAGTCTATCAAGAAGATGGGTTTATGAAAAATGTTATTTCTTCAAAATTTTCAGAATTAAAATGTGATATCACTATCACACTCAACTCGGCGAGACCTTTTCGGTAATATAAAATTCTCCTCAATCCAAGTTATAGATAGAAACATTATTCTTGTTAGGAAATTTGGCCTATTGAAGAATTCCAAGTCATCACTAGAGCACCAGGTGGCACCCACATGGCCTTTGTATGGTTCAAGTTTCATTGCCATGTCATTCTTATGGGGTTTTCTAGTGCTAGTTATAATAGTTCGGGCTTACTAGCGCAATAAACATAGTCGTTGTGTAAGGAATCTGAAATCCACAATCTCTAAATGAAGTGGATATCTTAGGTCCACGTCACACCAGATAGAGGCTCTCTTGGCTCAACACTACACATTTTTTCATTGTTAACCTAGTTTTCACGATTCTGTAAACCATATGGGTCCACCTCTACAGAATTCTCTATGGATCAGGAGGACTTTCCATTTCTATGTGTTCATTGATGATATCATGTGATGTCTAAAGGCTAAGATCCTTGTCAGACTCACCCTTGAGCAAAGTCAAACTGGGTCATCTCTACTAAACTACTCTACCCATTATCCTTTTGGGCTTACTCATCCATTGGCATGGTTCCATTGGTTTGGGTTCTACCAATCGACCGAACCCTTTCCCATTTATTATCACATAGTAGTTTTGGGGGTCTAGTGGTCTGATTGCGAAAGACCCAATTCATTTCAATCCATAAGATATTGGTCACAGTATTGTTCAATTTCACATGATCTCCCTTGAAGTTATAAAAACCAAAATTTTGTGGGACCTACATGATATATGTCACATCAGACCGAGGAATAGTCAATCATGACTACTTTTGAATAATTTTATTTTTCAACACTACTCTCAACACTTTTTAGCCTCAAGATCTATCGGCCTATCACCTATCCCAGGTTTCACACTATAGTAGTTCAATGTGGTTCACAACGATTCCAAACTAATTTTTAAATAAAATGTAACAATGTTATTCTTGGATGGATATATTCAAATAGCCCAAAGGCCTACATGTTGAGTTCCTACAAAATTGGCTCTTGGATTGGTAATTAACGTAAGGAAATAGGTCTCCACATTAACCCAGCTACTAATTTTTGAGACAAGAAGATTGGCATGTCCCCAAATAAAATTTCACATAATATATCCATGCTACTCATGAAATTTTGCACCAATCAACTAAGTTTTATTAGTTCCCCATATAGGTTGTTCAAACTTATCTAAGGAAATGTGCACAACCAATTGGTCTAAATAGGAAATTCTCAAGAGACATGACTTCTCGAAGGAAAAATATAGCTTGATTATTAGGAATCGCAAAATACTTATGAGTATTCTAAGTTGTGCTTTATAAGTTATGACTGTCAGGTAAAGAGAGAGAGAGAGAGAGAGAGAGAGAGAGAGAGAGAGAGAGAGAGAGTCTAAATACATATTTCAATAATTTCATCATGTCATTAACCAATACAACTCGTAAATTATGTAAACTATAAATAGAAAACATATATGTAATTCATATTTGTAGTTCATACTCCAAACATTCCATACAACCATAAATAGGTAAGGTAAGTTGTAACTTACAAACATAATAGTGAATTTTGGCAATCAATTGTAAGGTATGAGATATCCTAATATCGATATATAGGAGATTGATTCTATAATCCAAGAAAAATATGTAAAACACATTCCAAACATCTATTCAACATATGAGATAATATGTAAGTCTCAAAATAAACAACTAAATTGACAACACTAGACATTATGATAGCCATGATCGTCTCAAGTAGTTATCAACCAAGAATACACATAGATTTAATCATTGAATTGTGAATCATATAGAACATATATATCATATTTATATCATAATTAATCATACCTCATTATTTAGAAACTAAATGAAAATAATCCATTCTACTTATTCTAATGAGTTTAATTCAACTAGAAACTAGAGAACAGGCTCACACTCTCCACCGAAAATAGGAAAACTACACTAAAATATTTCTTGCAGTTGATCACCCTTGACCTAGACCCAAACTTTATGGAAATTAATACATATGGGTAACGCACCAATGAATTTGTTAAGCTCTTAGGAGCTTCAAAACATAGGGATTCACCCAAATTCTAGAAGGGTATGCTACTAAGATTCAAAGGATTGATTTTAGTTTTGTAGTTGGTGTTAGTAGTCAGAATTTTCTCTAGAAGTTATCAAATGAAAGAAAATGACCGAGGTAACCACAAAACAACTTTTAACCATAGGCTCTAGCCAACCTATGGCTCAGAGAGGGTTCTCTCTATATGGTTTAGCTTTGTTTGCTGGGATTTCAGGAAAGTTCTTAAGGTTCACGGGGTTTTTGATTTGTATTGATGATTGGATGGTGGAACCCTTAAAATAGATGGATAGAATGATGTCTTTGGACCATTAGGCTATGAATTCAACAGAAGTGTAGTAGAACTAGAATTAACTCACTAAAGGGACTATTCAAAAGGCAAGCTAGCAGAGTACAGTGCAACTCTTCGAGCCAGATGGGTGAAATGGTCTTAACCAGGGCGAGAGAGCAATTAAGAATTCTCAAATTGGGATCAAAACGAGGAACAGAGGATAATTGGAAACAAAGGGAAATTAATAATCCTTTGCTATAGATTACAGGGAGAGAACCTAAACTAAGGAGCAATTAAGAATTCCTTAACTTAGATAATCAGTAGAAAAAAATTAAATGCATAATAGTTAAAAAAAAGTGCAGTTAAGAAAATTCTGAGATATCATTCCATGTTATATCATTCAGATATAGAAATACATTGAGGATTGTGGGAAAACTTTAAGAAAGATAACAAAAGCATGGGAAAATACTTGTTTTCACTTTGCTCTACACATGAATCCTGTGAAATATCTTGTCTTTATTCATCAATCTAGCTTGCTAGTCTAGTCATTGATACAATAGCTTTATAGTCTTTCAATCAAGAAGTCTATAGAAATTTCTAAGAATCCACCCTACATACTTCGAATTGTGAAGTATTTATACAAACGTTTATTACAAAATATCTCAAACTAACTTGAGATTTAATATAGGAAATACACATATCTTCTTGCAAGAAGATAGAGAGAGCTATTGAACAGTTTTCATGCCGTCCCTCTTATTGTGGTGCTACTGGCCTTTACAGTTTGGTTTGTATCCCTTTATGATGGCTTGTTGTTGTGGTCTTTGACGTTGGAATCTTATTTAATTTTTAACATTCACGTGATACTCTTTGACACTGATACACTTTGGCATGCTGACGTATTTTCATCTGTTTACCTGGTTGTTCTAATTTTACTGTACAGTAACCTTTTTACTGTAAATTTCTTGGAGTAAATCAGTCATTTTTTCCCACCATTTATCAACGGGTAACTTGAAATTCATCATTCGCCTATATATCTCATCAATCTCATTATACTTGGAAAAATTGGGCTTGGTGATGAACAAGTGTTTTATCTCATGTTGGAGAAAAACAAGTTCTCAAATGTATTATACAAAACTTTGCCTGTTGGTAGTGCTTTCATTGCTGAAGTTCCAGCTTGTTCATTAGCCAAATTCCTGAGTCTCTTATAATAGTCTTATTGTGTCATAAGTTTGTCATTAATGACCAATGGATTGGGCAATTCTTTTTCCCTCAAAATTTGGAACTTATCCATGAATCTATCAATGGCTACTTACATGTTCTGGCACTTTTCTTCCAAGTTTAGCATTAGGTTTCTCTTGGAAAGGACCTTCCTTATTTCCAAAATGGTTTCAATTCTATCTTCTATATCCAGCTCATGAAGCTCATACCTATTTTTACTGTTAATGAAGTGGATGAGTCTATTGGCATCCCCAGGCATGTCTCCCAATTCCTCCTTGACCTTTTGGATAGCTTCTGTAGCTATCTTTATCAATTTTGTCTGCTCAAAAATAGCTTGAATAGATGGAAAAATATCATTGACCCATAATAGTTCCTTGGCTTGTCTGAGGGGTTTCTCCAATGTTAGGTCTTTCTCCATATCATTACTCTTTCACTCATTCTATTAGCTTTTTTTGTCTCTTCCTTTTGCATAATTTGGGCAAGTTTGTAGTCAGTTTCTAAACTTGCCACCTTTTCTTTCAGTTTGTTCAATTTTGTAGCCTGAATAGACATTTCCTCCATGGCTCTGACCAACTCTGCTAATTTTTCTCCTGATGCATCTGTTGTTGTAGACTTTGCTGTGACTGGCAATGTTGTGGCAGGTAGAGCTGTAGGTGCTAGTGCAGCTGCTAGTGTGGAAGGGACTGATGTAGATACTATTGGGATGACATATGCCAATGTAGTGGCAATATCACTTTGCTTCAATTGAATTAAAGTGTCTAATTCCTTATCTGTCTCCCTTAACTGATCATTAAGCTTTAAGGCCAAATCCATCAAATCTTCGTGTCTGGTTTGTCTTTCTAACACCTCCTATGTTTGGGGATGCTGCAGCTGAGGTATCTTTAGTTGTTTCTTCAGTGCTACAATGTCATCATTCTTCTTCTTTATGAGTTGCTCTGTAGCTTTAATATCTTTGGGATCATGTCCTAATTCAATTAATAAGTCTTCTAAGGAATTAATTCTAGTATCCTTGGCTTGTGAGGAGGCCTTCTCCAACTGAAACTATGCCAAGATATTATTCAATGAGTTTTGTAGCTAATGGGTAGCTATGGCTTTACCTGTAAGGGTGGAGTATATCATCTATCGAACCTGTTTATGCAGTTCTATTTGGTCTATGGGATTAATATCCCTTTCCAATACTTCAAAGTCAACCCTCTTGAAGTCTGATGATGTCTTAGGCTGCTGTGTTGTAGATTTGATAAAGGACATTGGTAATTTTCCCTCCTTGATGTCAAAAGATGACATCAACCTTGTCTGATTGGTAGGTGTGAGTTTGAGATGTTGAGCATAAGTTTGAGCCTTTAGTTTCACATTTCTCATCTTGATCTCTTCATATCTATCTTTTATATCTTTATCCTTATTAGCAGGCCTACTAAATGAGGATACTTCTACACTAAACTATCTTTCTAAAATTTAGGTCTGTGATGTAAATGGCCCTTTTGTTTCCTCAGATAGAGTTGTGCCTTTACTTCTGTTTAGCTCAGTATCAGTTATTTATACTAAGCCATTTGTGTCTTCCTGCTCTGAAACAAGATTCAACCTAGGTTTTTTGCTTTGACTGGTCTCATACTGTACATTTGATGTGCCCATTCCTGAACTTGAGGGTTCCTCCCTGGTCCTTTTGGGGTTCTTTTACTCATTCTGAGGAGTCTGCATGATAGGATGGGTGCTCATGGCTAGCTCTTGTTGTTCAGGTACCTACAGAAACAAGATCTCATCAAACTATCTTTCTAAATCACATAAGGCATTCTCTACATCTACCTTTGTATTGTCTCTGTCTAAAACAGTGTTTTCCACCCACTCTGATCGATTTGCATATATTTCTATCTTTAGTATGGTGTGGTGAATATAAGGTCCCAGCTTGGCCTTCTTTCTCAATCTGGTCATAAATTTGTGAGGGTCATACCTGCACATGAAACTCTATTGGAACTTAATTTGCTACAAAAATTGGTTTGCTTCCTTCCCTGCCTCTCTAGAATTGTAGATGAAGGGGCCTAACAGGTTTTTTACTTTGGATTGTGATCTTCTCTTGGCTGAGACAAAATTTATCTCATCAAAGTTCATTATTTTTCTATAGTACTCTAGAGCAAATAACCTCATGGGGAGGTATTTGGGTAGTTTATATGGTGCAAGTTGGCACCCATAGATCCTTATCTCTGTGTGGTTTTGGTAAAGGTACCAATCTCCCACTTTGCTTAGTTTGGAAAGCTGAAGGACCCTTTTGATCTTTGGACTTATCCTAGGTGGAGGGCTTCCTTTTAGCATAGTCATCACTGGATGAATGAAAGAATCTAAGAAATATGAATAGGTATATGGTGACTCATACTTATGGAACAGTGGGGTCCAAAAAATGATAGACCTAGGATGGCCTTTGGTATCCATCTTTTGGAGGGGGAAAGGAAATCTTTCTAGTTGATAGTATAGGAAAACATGATAGAGGACAAATGAGTATTTGAAAACTCTTTCATTGTTCATCCTGGTGAGCTGTTCATGCATTCTCTCAGCTATGAACTTAGAATAATTGTACAAAACAACAGGAGGATGTCCTGGGGTATAGATTGACATGAAAGCTAGGACAAGTTCATCAACGAATTCATCAACGGAGCAGCCTAGGACACATGATATCATGGTGACGATTTGTTTGCCCCTTTCAGAGAACATGGCATAAAGATAGTGGGGCGGGGGGGATTTTAGCAATGTATTGTTCCTCCACAATTAAATCTTGGAAGAATTGGGCTAGTCTAGAGGGACTTAATTTGGAATATTGGTCTAACAAATATCCAATTGAGAGTGGAGTGAGGTTTGGTCCTGGTTGGAGTTGTAACATTTCATTGATGGATCCAGCTGTGATAGTAAACAACACCTTTTGGTCATGAGACATTAGAAATCTATGGCTAGGGATGTAGCATGCATGGCACATATAGAAATTTTTTGGGAAGGTATGTGTTTAGTCAAATTAGTATCCTAAGTTTCTTTGCATAAATTATCATAAAAGACTCGTAAGCTGATGAAGTGTAGTGCATTGTATGTGCTAGTTAACCCTTCTTACTTCATTGTTTTGTAGTTTATATTGTCTTGGGGGTTTCTGTTCTTTGATCCCTAATGATGTACAATTTTAACTATAGAAAACCGAATCTAAAATTCTTAAAGGTGAACCAAGAGCTCAAAAGCTAGTCAAAATCTAAGTTGAAAGAAGGAAAAAAATAGAGCAACTATCCCATCTTCTCATCTAATCCTAATTCATGAATTAAAGGGTGAAGTTGTAAGGAAAATTAAAATCATTATAGAGAATGAAACTAACTGAAGTACTTCCAATTGCCCAAACCTTCAATTTTGAAGGATAACTTTCTTGAGATGGTATACAAGCAACTTATTTTACTTTTATGGTCCAAAGAACTAAATAAAACATGCAGAAGGTAACTGATTGGTTTCAATCCTTGTGTGAAGTGAATGTTTAACCATTTGGTTTAGGATGGATATCAGCTTGAAATGGTGACCAAAAACATTTATTCACACAGTGCATTGTGTTAGTTCCAGTCTTTGTAGCCTATCACCAGGGATCAACAAGAGCTCTTGGTTAGATGTTTTACACATGATATTCAACAACAAACATGTCATAAGTGTGTTTATCAGGATCAGTTTCGAAAAAAAATTCCAACGGTATATCACACTCCTATAACAGGTTTCCGTATCATAAGATATGGTCGAAATGAATGATTGATTCTTGGTTATGCATGTTTTGAGGCCAGTTGCTACACATAGGGACAAGTTTACTACAAAATCCGTTTGGACAAGAATTTTACAATAGTGAAAGAGGTTTTTGTCCATCACATACCAAATAACAAAAACCTCCTTTAGTTTATGCACAGGTTATACTATGTGGGAGATATACAGTGATATTTGGAGCCTACATTAAAACAAACCAAAGTTTTCATTTATTTTACTATTTTAGTCATTTTAGTGCGGAGCCATTTTACAACAGATGGAAAGTAATTTTGAAAAAACCAAGGAGGTTTTTGTTAACCACGAGCCATATAACAAAAATCTCTCTCATTTTATTCATAGGTGTCATGAATTTGGATATCTGACTAGATCTTTACAACTCATTTTCACAAATTTAAAATTTTAATGATTTTTTATTTTAGAGATGATTTTGTGGCACATATTGCGAGCAACTAGAAACGTGTTTCCAAAATTTGAGAGAGGTTTTTCTCTAACATGACCTTATCTACAAAAACCTCTTTTATTTTTGTAGCAGGTGCTATTTTTTAGGAGATACGAGTTTATCTTCAACACCTATTTTCAGAAATTCGGCCCAAGTTTAATGTAACTGATTCTATTTTGAAGAAGATGGTTGAGCTCAATTCCCTTAGTACAAGGATGAGAAAATGTATATATTTTATGAATTTCATAGTGTAGAGGTTTGATTTTTGTAGCAGAGAGGCTGTCTTGGCTTTGTGTAAAATATTTTTCTGAATATCATTTTAATAAAGCAGGCTTTTGCCCTTTGGATCTGGGATTCATCACGGTGCTGATGTTTAGTATGTTTTTCCTGTAATTAATTTACACATTATGTTTTTTCTACCTTTTTATAGCATTATCTAAGTGATATGTTAGGAATTCATCCATAATAATGCTCCTTTCATGATGATTTTACTGTTAGTTGTAATGGTTGTCTTAGTAGAATTCATCCTTGGCTAGATGCTCTGTTGAGCAACCTCGTGATTGTCTTTCATCTAAAGTTGTTGTTGCAGATTCATCCTTTGTCTAATTCCTGCAGGGAAATGGGATTTCTCCCCTATAATTCTCCCATTTACAATCTTCACTTGCCTGAACATGGCACTTAATTTGCCCCAGGTTTGTCGGTAGAAACTGACATCATTTCCATAGTCCAAATCATCCTTTCTCTTCTTGTTTCGACCCAAAAAAAATCCAATAAAATCCTATGAGCTACTATACCTAGCCTAAAATCCATATTTGATTCAATCATCTTGACTAAAACTCACGAGGAGAGAGCCCTCTCCCGACCTGGTAGGGATAGCTACCAAGTTAAGCGTGGTTTGATGTTACCCTAGACTTGCCTTCCTTAAGCCTAAGGTAGATCCAGGCACTAACACATTGGAAATCTAAACTAGGAAATAAATAACAAAGAAAACAAAATAGTGAGTAAACTAATCAACAATACATCCTCATTACTTTCAACCTTACCCTGTTTAAAAATAAAGTTTTTTCCTTTATGAAATGGGTTAGAGAAACAAGACTGCACCATCGAATTCTAACATTGTGCTATTGATCAAAACTAAAGGAAAACAAACTACAAGGAATCAACCTAAGTTACAAACACTGCTAAAAGAAAATAATGAAACTAAAAACTAAACAGTAAACAAATAAAAAGAAAAAAAACCTCCTTCAGTGTAAGGGCCCTCTGCAACTAACTGGGTTGAGCTACTAACTAGTTGAAAATACTCTTTCAAATGATCATTGGTCAACACATGACTTTATATTATAAACATGAACAAAAGTTCAAAATTATAGAGCTGCAAGTCTGAGCTTAATACATCCAAAAAAACTTCAAACTGCTCTCAGTTCTGTACAACTAGTATTTAAAGAAAACATTCATAATTGTCTTTTGAGGAAAATTAGCTACAGGTGGCCTACACATATTGCAACCAATCTGCCTAAATGTTTGATCAGCTACAGGTGACTTGAATTTGAATAAGGTGGTTGCACAAAACCGTTGACATGGGTGGCTTATCCAAGTTAATGCTTCAACATATTTGTTGGATTTATTAATCAACCATGAAGGGGTAGAAAAAGAGTCCTATTGCTTCCGGGTTTCATACGTTTGACTCCACCTTTGATTGTGGTCTTGAGCTAACTTTTTTTGTCGATTTGGGCTGGGTGACTAGGATAGGATCCCTGTCGAGATGATCCTAGAGATGCCCATGTGGCCAGTTTCTTCGTTTGACACCTGTAACCTATTCAACCATTGAAGTAGCTATGGAACACACGGTTAGCTGCAAAATAGGCTGCATTCAGTAGCTAATTTGCAAAAACGTATTTCAAATAGAAAAAACATAAAAGTATAACATGTCAATCATTTAATGTCTTCCTTGAGACAAAATCTATCATTTATCAGTGATGGGGATCTGTCTTTTATGGAAAACAAGAGAAATAAGTGAGAAAAGTTGTCAAAGAGAGAGTAATTCTGAGGTCCAACATACCCCCACTGTAAAATCATTGCATGTCCCCATGCAATTTTGCCAAAACTGTGAACTCTTCTTTCCTATTGCATCTGCTCAGATACCTCTGCTAGTACATCTAACTTTCTTCTCTTGCTCCTCTTTGAAGTGACTGCCATCCTAGGTTTCTTCATGAGAAGTCCATATTTAAGATTCATGACTGTTTTGTTCAAGTTTCTCTTCTTCCTCTTCAACTTCCTATTCTTCTTGTACCATAGCCCTAGGTGCAGTATTGTATTATCATGAATGGCTTTATCCAATTTTCTTTGTTCCTTCAGGGTTTCATTTTCTTTCTCGATATGCCTCTTCAATATCTCTAACTCATAGATTTCCTGTTTGAGAGAGTCAGTCAGAGGTTCTTGTGGATTGATAGGTTGATCTAGATTGGCTAAGGATCCTGGATCCATTGAGGCACTTTTCTTTTCCAAGTGGTTCTATGTAATCATAAATTTGTTGCTACACTGGGTCAATGCCTGGGGATCCTCTACTGGGGCTGCCTTCAAAATACTATTTAGGAGAGTTTGGAGGACTGTATGTAAATGGAACATTTTCAAGAGATCATACTGGGGTTTCTTCTTCTAGATTTATGAACTCTGTTCCATTTGATGATACCTTCTTTACCATACCTCAGAGTCTAGAGCTCCTTCTAAGTTGTAGGGGGGTTTATGTTCTCCTCCTTTGTACCCTTTTTCTCCTTTCCTTTCTTTTCCTTCCTCTTGATTTGTTTCCTAATCTATGTCACTTTTTTAGAGATTAGTTGTTCATCATCTTGTTGTAATGAAGATTCAAGTTTGTTCTTAGTAATTCCACCAACTTTCTTTTTTATCTTTCCTTTTGACCTGATCTTATCCCTGATCTCTATCTCAGAGACTGGATCTTCATCATTTTTCTGTGTGGAGGACTTAGGTTTTCTTTGAATGGTCATACTAATCTTTTTCTCTTACTCCTTCTGACATTACCCTCTTAAGGTGATTTTGGTGTCTCTTGGAAATAGTTTCTTATCAAGAAGTTTTCCCAAGTATCTCCTATTCTTTTCACATGATACTCAACCAATATTTTTACCAACCCATGATGGTACATAGTTGTGTCTATGAATTCTATTTTCTTCTGTACATTTGAAGCCATCCTCCTTAGACTATTTAGAAGGAAGAAAGGGAGGTTGATGTTTCCATTTTCTAGAAAGTTCATCAATAAACATATATGATAAACATACATGCATCCAAATCTTCCCTCACAAGTAATAAATTTTGTAATATCAAAAGCATGCTTCTCCATTTATTTTTAAGTGCTGAAATAGGAATTGATTTTCTAAACACAGTGACATCCATACCTAGGTTTCTGAGGATTACCTTCCATAATTCACTGTGAAATTCTTTGTTTTTGAACCATCTCTCAACAAGTCTTGGCAGTTCTGTAGCCTCTGCTATGTAAGATTCTGTTACTACAAACTTAATGTCTCCAATCTCTACTTCTATACCATCGAATGATCTAGCAAAATATTTTCTGATCTCCTTGTGATATCCATCAAATTTTCAATGAAATTGAGCCATCCAATCTTCTGTAGCATCTCCTTGAGTTGTGGGTATCCTTCCATAAACTTTGCCCCTACGGGCTTCGCCCTGACAATGAGCCCCATGGTCTATGTTTCGTAGAATTTTCTAACCTTCAAAATTACTCTCCTGGTCTACGAAATGGACTGACTGCGAGTGTGGTGAAAAATAACTATGGGTTTGCATGGAATAAGTAGATGGTGAGGGTTTGGAGAGACGTGAATATGTTGGTCACATCATAGTTTTGGGCGTTAACAGATGGAGTTATTAGAGACCGTTTAAGTACAAAGTAGCAGAGGTGTGGTATGATGAAATCATTATAGACCATTTGGTATCAAATGTTGAAGATGTGGCGGAGATGTGGTATCATGAAGTGGCACTCAAATCAAATGATGACTTGTTAAGGAGACATATGATCATTCATATTATACATGACTTTTGTTTATGACTTGCAATTTGAAATTAATTTGCATTTTACCTTTAGAAATTAACCTTTTTCTTGATAATTGTTTTGGTGTTGATCTGTAGGTACTTTGAGCATGGTTGATCTCCAAAACTTGATTCTTTAGTTTCCCTCCATTCATGATTTATTTGTAAGCTGTACAATTGTGTCAGAGCTAATAAGTAAGTTGTAGCTGCAGAATTAGATTAGCTGCAGAATGGAATCAGCTGCAAATTGTGAAAAGAAGGAAAATTAAAATATGGCTTATGAAATATGGATGTAAAAATAAAATGGAAATGAGTTATGATAGTGAGATGGAATGAGATGTAAGATAAAATGAAAAGTAGGGTGAAGTGGGGTAAAACTGTAAAAAGATAAAATGTAAATGAAATATGAAAAATGAAGATAGAATGAGATGGAATGAGATGATGAATTTGCAAACTCTAAACAATAAATGAATGTAGCTTTTTTTCACTACTTATTACAGAAAGGAAATGGAAAATATGGGATGTCAAAAATCTCTGATTTTCACCCTATATTTTCTGTATAAGGATGTCAATCAATGATTGGCTTTCAACCTTGTACAATTTTCTTTTTTTTCTTTTCTTTTGGGGGGGGGGGAAGAATAAGTTAGTGGAGAAGAAGAATTCTTATTCACTAGCTTCATTTCAGAGTTATCCTAGAAAATCTTAATGAACTCCTCTCTTGAAACTAGTTTTTGATATATCTTCAATCGATGACCATTCACAAGAAGAGGTATTTTGCTTCCATCTATTGTCCTTATCTTTACAGCTCCATTATCAAAGACTTCTTCAATCTCATATGGCCCAAACCAATGAGTTTGAAACTTCCCTTAAAAATCTTTGAACTTTGAATTGAACAACAATGCCCAATCTCTTGCTTGAAACTTCTTCTCCTTAATATATTTATCATGTCATTTATCCCTCTGTTGTTGGACTGTACTAGTTCTTTGGACTACATCTTGCCTAATTTCATCAAGTTCATTGAGTTTCTCCAATCTATGTTTCTGTGCCTCTGATAAAGCCAATCCCAATTAGACTGCCATCTTGAAGGTTTTGATTTGAAGCTCTATAGGGGATAGGGCTTGTTTCCCATAAACAAGTTCATAGGGCATATGTCCTGTTGTGTTCCTCCATGTAGTTCTATAGGCCCATAAGGCTTCAGGAAGCCTTTCTGCCCAATCACTTCTATGTATATTCACAGTCTTAGTGAGAATTCCTTCAATCACCTTATTTCTAGATTCAAATTAACCATTTACTTATGGATGATAGGGAGTAGATTCCTATGTTTGATCTTGTAATCTTCCACAAGACCCTTCACCATTTTACATGTAAATTGAGATCCCTGATCTATCACAATTTCTCTTGGAACACTAAAATGAGTGAAGATGTCCTCAAAAATAAAATTAACTACAGATTTTTCATTAGCAAAAGGTAATGCTTTGGCCTCTACCTATTTAGTGACATAATCAGTGAATACCAATATATACTTCTTTTGCATAGATGAAGGATTAATTGGCCCAACAAAATATAAGGCCCATTTTTCAAAAGGTTCATTGAGTACCTAAATCTGTAATGGCATTTCATTTGAAGGAGTAGGTTTCCCTACCCTCTGGCAGCCATCACACCTCCTGACATATTTTTTGGCATCTTTGAAGATGGATGGCCAATAATATCCTAAATAAAGGATTTTATAGGCTGTCCTCTTATCAACAGAACGACCGCTACAAAACTCATCATGACATGCCTTAAGAATCTCAGGCATTTCATCTTCCATAACACATCTTCTGATCATAAGATCTAGGCTTGTTTTATAAAATTCATTAGTGATCCATAAGTATCTTGAACTTAGCTGAATGATTTTTCCTTTTTCTCTAGGAAGCAAATGTGAAGGTAATTTCCCTATGAATAAGTAATTAACAATATCTACAAACCAAGGAGTTTGAGCAGTCACTGCAAAAATATATTCATCAGGAAACTTATCTTCAACTGGAGTGTCATCTTTGATATTTTGAATTCTATACAAGAAATCAGCAACTGTGTTTTGTTTTCCGGGTCTATCTAGCACAGTAATATTGAATTCTTGCAAGAGTAAAAGCCATCTTATAAATCTGTCATTAGTAATAGGTTTATTCATTAAATATCTAATTGCAGAGTGATATGTATGAACAAAGGTTTCATAGCCTGTTATATAATGTCTGAACTTGTTGATTGCATGAACAACATCTAAAAATTCCTTTTCAGTTACAATATAGTTCAACTCAATGGGAGTCAAATTCTTACTTGTATAGTAGATGGCATAGGGAATCAAATCTTTTTGTCCTAATATAGCTCCCAGAGTTATATCTGAAGCATCTATTGAAATGTGAAAAGGTAGTTTCCAATTTGGACCTCTCAAGATGGGTGCTTCAAAAATTTTTGTTTTTAAAGTCTCAAATGCTAATTAGTAGTCATGATTCCAATTCAATTCACAATCCTTGGTGAGTAATTTGAAGAGTGGGGATGCTATTTTAGTGAAATTTTCTATAAATCATCTATAGTATCTTGTGAATACTAGAAAACTTCGAACATACTTTTCGCAATTTGGAATTGATAATTTAGAGATGACTTCAACTTTAGATTTATCAACTTTAATCCCATCTCCTGAAATGTGATGCCCTAAAACAATACCTTCTGTAAACATCATAAAACATTTTTCATGGCTTAGTGAAAGGTTTGCTTCCTTACATCTTTTAAGAACTCTTTCCAAATTTTCCAAAGCTTCGTCAAATGTATTCCCATAGACTGTAAAATCATCCATATATACCTCTACACAATCACGTATTAGATCAGAAAAAATTCCTAGTATTTCTCTTTGGAATGTTGCAGTTGCATTACATAACCCAGAAGGAAGTACTCGGTAGGCATAAGTTCCCCATGGAAAAGTAAATGTGGTTTTATCTTGATCTTCAGGTGCCACCTGAATCTGATTATAACCACTAAAACCATCCAAGAATGAGAAATACTTCTTACCTGCTAATGTATCTAACACTTGATCTATCAAGGCAAAGGAAAATTATCTTTGAGGGTAGCTTTATTCAATTCTCGGTAATCGATGCACACCATCCATTTACCATTCTTTTTAGGCACAATTACTAAAGAGGAAACCCATTGGCTATCTGAAATTGGATAAATGAAGTTTACATTTAGCAGTTTTTGCAGCTCTTCTTTCACAATTTTCCTAAGATTTGGATTCATTCTTCTCTGAGGTTGTTTGATAGGTCTAAAATTTTCCTCAATGTAGATGTGATGTATACAAATCTTAGGACTAATTCCTTTCATGTTAGTTTATTCCCATGCACATGCAACAAAATGTTGTTGTAATGTCTTAATTAGCTTTTCCTATTGTAATTTCTCCAAGTTTTTGTTTATGTTCAATATTCTCCCTGGAAAAATTTCAATTGTAGAGCTACCAAATTCTTCCATAGAATGAAGAGACATCTGCCTAGATGACAAATATTCAATATTGGATTTTTCTTGAAATTGATCATGTTCATATTCTAGAGATGATTCAAAATTTTCCATTGTATTTAAGATTTGACTATCTTCACTAATATCTGAAATAGTAAAGAGAGGTTGAATGTCATTTTCATCATCAATCATTATTTTTCATCTATTTCTGTGATTGTTCTTGCTGGAGGATATAGAGTGAATTTCTTTGTTGAATTCCCGTAAAAAATATACATATCACCAGATCTACAGCTAATGAAAACATCTGCTGTGGCCAGCCAAGGTATTCCTAATAGGAGTGGATGTCCTCCTAGATTGTTCTTGGGGGTTAAGATAATAAAATCAATAGGATATTCCCAAGAATCTAAGGATACTAAAATATCTTCTAACACTCCATCTGGTTTGATTACAGATCTATCTTCTAATTGCAGTAATGTAGGGCTGTAAAGAAGATTAGGAAGCTTGAGTTGTTCCATGGTTTGTTTGCTCATGTTGTTTATTGTTGCCCCTAAATCAATCAGTGTATTTGGAATTTCAACTCCATTGATATGTGTTTTCACAATTGGACTTCCTAGATATACATATTTCTGTATGGCCATTTTTCCCATCATTATATCTACTATTTTTCCTACCCGGTGAATTCTTTTTGTTTCTTTTGCTTTTCTTCCTAGTTTCTTTATGCTCAACGCCTTTATTCTTTTAGCTAGGATTGGAATCTCCTTAATGGCTTGTAACAAAGGAATTTTGATACAAACATTTTTTAATTCATCTTGAAAATCATAATTAGTCAACATGATCTGCTTTTATACTCCTCTATCAACTTGTAATCTTTCTGGAAAAGGAGATGCAGAAGTGGATATTGGCTGCTCAATGATAGGAGTTGAGTTCACTGGTTCTTCCTATTTTTCATTTTTAGTATTTTGGTTTCGGAGATATGTTCCCTCAAAAATTTTATTGGGTTGTAGAGAATATTCCTCAGAATTATCTTGTTTCTGAATAAATACAGAAGGTATTTCCTTTTCTAATATCCTACTAGATCTTAGTTGAATTTCATTGAGATCTAGAGGAGTGATCATATAAGTTGGAAATTGTTGTCCTTCCACCATGTAAGTATTCTGAGGATTTTTATTGTTGGGGTTTGGTAATGGTTGGGCAGATAGCTAATTTGGTCTCTGCTGAAATGGTAGTAAGAGTTGATGACTTTGGTTTTGTTGTGGAATTTGTTCTGGAAATGGTAATGAAAGTTGAGGGTTCTGATTTTGAAGTTGTGGGTGTTGATTTTGTTGTGGAATGTGTGGGGGGAGGATAATTCTAATATGATGGAGGATATTGATAATATTGAGAAAATCTCCCATAAGGATTTTTTACTCCTTGTGCCCAAGGTTGAGATTTAGATTGAGGTTGAGGCCAAGGTTGCTACCGAGAATTCCAATTTGGTGGAGGTTGAAGATACATTTGATTGTTAAATCTGTTGGAAATAATACTGAGAGGGGGGGGGTTTGAATCAGTATTATCAGATCAATAAAACTCTTTCAATTTCATACTCAGAAACATATACGCTACTTCAGTTAAGTGAACCAGCGTGTACACGCTACTATGTCTAAAGCAACCAGCGTATAACCAGAAACCTTATGATTCAGTTAGCTTATCTTCAGTAAATGCATCAGGACATTATTAACCATATTAATAGTAAACAGGTGTCGTATAACAGAACAGATCATCACACAAAATCCATACACATGAACACCATGATATAAGGTGGAAACCCAATGTGGGTGAAAACCACCTGCTGCAAGTCGTCTCTATCTTTCTTTAATAAGAAACTTCAGTTTACAATCTTTTGTACTGGTGCAGCCTTATACCAGTACGCAGGTTACAACCTACAGAAGGCTACAACCTTCTCTCGTTTTCCAGACTGTCCTGGAAGGGAGCTCCAACCCCCTTTGCTCTTGTACTAGCTAAGATACTAGTACGTAGGTGCTGACCTACAATCTTATTTCTTTCAGGTACCACTTTTCATACATTTTTAGACTGGATATTCCTGAAGCACAACATTACAATCTGAAGACCACAATTCATCCAATTTTCATAACAGATCATTGAAGCACAAAACAACCAATACTAGCATCATCAATCTTTGAATCACTGAACCACTGAAACCCTGTCAACACCCAGTCACCAGAACACAGAGCAGACTACAGAACTCTGCAATAACAGTCAGACCCAACTGCAACCCCAAAAATTAAGCTTCAAAAGATATACGCTACTTCAATGAAACCAACCCGCGTATACACGCGCTTTTACCAAAGACAACCTGCGTACAGATCTAAAAATAATTTCTCATAACTTGCAGCTGTACCAGACATCAGTCATACTCAGAACATAACATTGCGTCAGTATGCAGATCTAAAAATACGCATAATCAACCATATAACGATAGTTCATTTCAAACCATTTGATCCCGATCTATCCTTAGATCTAGTCTTCCATCAACCGGTGTGATCTCTCCTTAGCTTAGATCAAGCAACCCAGAACCTGCATACTAGATCTCTTTCTTTATCAGATATTCAAGACTTTCTCAATACCATTGCCTAATGATCTTCTTCTCCTTATATAGCCTTAGGCCCTTCACAATACCACGGTCCAAAACCATAGTAACGCAATACCATCAACTTCAAAACTAGGGATCAACACATCTGTCGAGATACCTTGGTCCAAAAACATAGGCTCAAGTACCGAGGACTAACTACCACGGACCAAAAGAAAGCTTCTCGACATGTACGCTTTTTTCTGTTCATGAAACTGCGTGTATACGCGACTTCGTATATAGCGAGCCTGCGTATCCGCGACTTAGTATATAGCGTACCAGCGTGTATACGCAACTTGGGCTTAATGAACCTGCGTATATGAAATTTCTCTTCATTCTTGTAGTCTGAACTAAGATCTGTCATCAAAGAGAGTTGCCATCAAGGACAACACCTGTACCGTAGCGCCACACCTGTGCCAAAATGCCAACAATCTCCCCCTTTGGACTTGATGGCAACCCCAAGATCCTTAGAATCATTCTCCCCCTTTGTCATCAAGGGCAAAGGGTTGTGCTCCCCCTGAGTACATGCTGATATCTCTGCTCTACTGTGCTGAACATGCTCCCCCTGACTGTAGGCAAGATCTGCAAAAGATGTTCTTCAAAAAGAACCAAGACTTATACATCATAAAGGACCTTCCTATCACCAAAAGACTCAATATATACATCCGTACTCCCAACCAAGAGGGGATACATCAGAAATTTACATATAACAACCAATTGCATTACATCATTCATCCCAGGCATAGTGGGGAAACCAACATAGGCCGTTACATGACCTTGACACCATAGAAGAGGTATCACAAAAGAGATACATGAGATAGAGACGAAAAATCTAGACCAAAACTTATGAAAGTCACCAGCAGCATCTGATAATCATCTTTTAGATCAGCAACCAAGATTTCCTTCTGTGCTCCTTCTCCTGAAACCAACAACAGTTGTGAACTAGAACCAAAAGCATCTAAATGCCAACAACGCTTTATTAGACTTTAAGCTGCTCCCCCTAAAACCGTGCCTGCTGCTCCCCCTGAAACTGTGCCTGAAGGTCTCTGGCATACAGGTGTGGCGCTATGATACAGGTGTTGTCCTTGATGGCAACTCTCTTTGATGACAGATCTCAGTTCAGACTACAAGAATGAAGATAAATTTCATATACGCAGGTTCATTAAGCCCAAGTTGCGTATACACGCTGGTACGCTATATACTAAGTCGTGGATACGCAGGCTCGCTATATACGAAGTCGCGTATACACGCAGTTTCATGAACAGAAAAAAGCGTACATGTCGAGAAGCTTTCTTTTGGTCCGTGGTAGTTAGTCCTCGGTACTTGAGCCTATGTTTTTGGACCAAGGTATCTCGACAGACGTGTTGATCCCTAGTTTTGAAGTTGATGGTATTGCGTTACTATGGTTTTGGACCGTGGTATTGTGAAGGGCCTAAGGCTATATAAGGAGAAGAAGATCATTAGGCAATGGTATTGAGAAAGTCTTGAATATCTGATAAAGAAAGAGATCTAGTATGCAGGTTCTGGGTTTCTTGATCTAAGCTAAGGAGAGATCACACCGGTTGATGGAAGACTAGATCTAAGGATAGATCGGGATCAAATGGTTTGAAATGAACTATCGTTATATGGTTGATTATGCGTATTTTTAGATCTGCATACTGACGCAATGTTATGTTCTGAGTATGACTGATGTCTGGTACAGCTGCAAGTTATGAGAAATTATTTTTAGATCTGTACGCAGGTTGTCTTTGGTAAAAGTGCGTGTATACACGGGTTGGTTTCATTGAAGTAGCGTATATCTTTTGAAGCTTCATTTTTGGGGTTGCAGTTGGGTCTGACTGTTATTGCAGAGTTCTGTAGTCTGCTCTATGTTCTGGTGGCTGGGTGTTGACAGGGTTTCAGTGGTTCAGTGATTCAAAGATTGATGATGCTAGTATTGGTTGTTTTGTGCTTCAATGATCTGTTATGAAAATTGGATGAATTGTGGTCTTCAGATTGTAATGTTGTGCTTCAGGAATATCCAGTCTGAAAATGTATGAAAAGTGGTACCTGAAAGAAAGAAGATTGTAGGTCAGCACCTACGTACTAGTATCTTAGCTAGTACAAGAGCAAAGGGGGTTGGAGCTCCCTTCCAGGAGAGTCTGGAAAATGAGAGAAGGTTGTAGCCTTCTGCAGGTTGTAGCCTGCATACTGGTATAAGGCTACACCAGTACAAAAGATTGTAAACTGAAGTTTCTTATTAAAGAAAGATAGAGATGACTTGCAGCAGGTGGTTTTCACCCACATTGGGTTTCCACCTTATATCATGGTGTTCATGTGTATTGCTTTTGTGTGATGATCTGTTCTGTTATACTGCACCTGTTTACTATTAATATGGTTAATAATGTCCTGATGCATTTACTGAAGATAAGCTAACTGAATCATAAGATTTCTGGTTATACGCTGGTTGCTTTAGACATAGTAGCGTGTACACGCTGGTTCACTTAACTGAAGTAGCGTATATGTTTCTGAGTATGAAATTGAAAATTTTTTATTGATCTGATAATACTGATTCACCCCCCCCCCCTCTCAGTATTATTTCCAACAATTGGTATCAGAGCAGGTCCTTCAGAGAAGCTTGATCGCTTGAAGGTAGATCGTTCATCATGAGCAACTACGAGAGAGAAGCATCAATCAGGCCACCGGTTTTTGATGGGACAAACTTCAATTATTGGAAGGTAAGAGTTACTGCCTATCTTCAATCTCTTGGTACATAAGTTTGGGACATCGTAGAGACAGGCTACACTTTTCCTTCAGCTACTCCTACAAATTCAGCCAAGAAAAAGAAATATGAAACAAATGCGAAAGCAGTCAGTACTCTATTGGGATGTATATCCCAAACGGAATTCATGAAGGTAATGCACTATAAATCCGCAAAAGAAATATGGGACAAAATTGTCACGAGCTATGAAGGAGACGAACAGGTAAAGCGTGCTAAACTTCAAACTCTCAGGATTAAGTATGAGACTCTCAGAATGTATAATGATGAAAGTGTGGCTAACTATTTCCTTAGGGTAGATGAGATTGTTAATTGCATGAAAAACTTGGGTGAAGAAATAAAAGAGGCTATTGTGGTTGAAAAGGTTCTAAGATCATTGTCCCCCAAATTTGAATCTAAAGTGTCTGCAATCGAAGAAAAGGAAAATCTACGAACTCTTACTATGTCTCAGCTTCACGGAATTCTAACTACTTATGAAATGAGAAAGGGAGGTCCATCAGATAGAAGAGAAGCTCCTTTCAAGGCTTCAGGCAAAGAAGATTATTATGAAGCAAGTCACGTGTCAGAAGATGAAGAAGAAGAATCAAATTTTGTCAGAAATATTCAAAGGGGATCTGGAAGGTTCAGAGGTAAGTTACCTTTTAAATGCTTTGCTTGTGGAAGAGTAGGTCATTATGCTGCCAAATGTCCTCACAAAGATAAGAATGACAAGGGAAAGGAACCTGTTAAATGGAACAAGAAACATAATGAAAAGAAGAAAAGCTATTACACTCATGAAGATAGTGATGGTCTTTCAAATAGTGACGAAGATGAACAAGGTAATAGATATAAATTTTTAATGGCTTTTGAAGATGATGACTACATGGATGCTATAGATGTAGAAGGCTTTTGTGAAGAAATGAATAATCTCAAAGTTTTCTTAGAAGAGAAAAGTGCTATTATTGATTCTCTACAATGTCAACTGGCTGAAAGGGAAAAACATCTTGAAGAATTGGAATGTGAGATTGTTTGTCTTAGAAAGGAGATTGAGAAAACAAAAGCGGTAAATCTTAAATTTGTTAAAGGATCTGAAACCTTGGATGAGATTATCAATGTGCAGCGTTCTCCTCTGATCAAGACAGGTCTGGGATATAATGGAGAAACATCTCAAGCTTCTACCTCTAAAAGTTATCTTGATGCAGCAAGGAGGAGAGAGCAAAGGCCAAATAAAATTCATCAGGTGAATCAGGGACAGTTTACCTCAAGAACAAATAAAGACTATCAAGAAATTCGGGGAAAAGTTGCCTTAAGGACAAACAGAAGCTACAGTCAGCCACAGGTAAAATCTTCCCAATTTGCCCCAAGAATGGATGTCAATAGAATCTACAATCGGTTGGATGATAGATCTGATTATCGCAGAAATTTCTTTAATGGCCAATGTTTTTCTTGCCATAACTTCGGTCACAAAGCAGCTCAATGTGTTGCCTACAAGACAATCATGACTAGAGAAGCTCAAAAGCAAAGAAGTATGACTGGAACCATGAAAAGGACTTATAACAAGTTTTCGGTTCTTGAAAATGAAGTTGAATGCTCTATTTGTAATAACTTTGGTCATGAAGACTCTGAATGCAGGAGCAGGTTCTGGAAGACAACTCAGAAGGAACAAACCTCAAATGTCAGAACATGGAGAATAAAGGAACCACAACCAGAAAGATGTGGGATAGCCTTTTATGCAGAAGGTCAAGAAAGTCTATGGTACATTGACAGCAGATGCTCGAAGCATATGACAGGGGACAAAGAAAAACTTGAATCATATACCACATTAAAAAAGGGAAAGAAAGTTTCTTTTGGAAACGATATCTCTGCAGCCATAAAAGGAAAAGGCGTTGCTCCGTTGAAAGAGAAGGTCAAAGCTGGAAATGTTTTATATGTTGATGGATTGAAGCATAATCTTCTGAGTGTCAGTCAGATGTGCGATCAAGGAACAGAGGTGATATTTAGATCAAATGGATGTTGTGTTCGTGATCTTGATACAGGTGAAACAGTGATCAAAGGAAGAAGGACTCCAAATAATCTATACATATTTGAAGAAAGACAACAACAATGCTATTTGAGCAAGGATGATGAACACTGGCTATGGCATCGGAGGTTGGGGCATCTAAGCTTTTCACAAATAAGGAAAGCATGCAAATATCAGGCAGTTTGTTATCTTCCAGATATCAAAATTCCAGACAACACCATATGCAAATCATGTCAGTTTGGAAAGCAAACCAGAACTAATTTTCCTGAGAAGGAAGGATTAGCTAGCATGCCTCTTGAGCTAGTACATACAGATACATGTGGTCCATTCAGAAAAATAACACCTCGAGGAGAAGAATATTTGATATTATTCATTGACGATTTCTCCAGGTTTGTCTGGTTAGGACTTATGAAGCACAAAGATGAAGCATTCGAAAAATTCAAATCCTTCAAAGCCTTGGTTGAAAATGAATCAGGACACAAAATTAAGTGCCTCAGATCTAACAGAGGTGGGGAGTTTACCTCGAATGAATTTTTCGATTTCTGTGAAGAACATGGGATAAGAAGAGAATTCTCTACAGCTAGAACTCCTCAGCAAAATGGAGTTGTGGAAAGAATGAACAGAACAGTCCAACAAATGGCTCGTGCTATGCTTGATGAATCAGGTACTCCCGCAACCTTCTGGGGTGAAGCTGCACATGCTGCGATTATTATTCTCAACAAAACGAATGTCCGAGTAAACAGCACTCAAACCCCTCATGAGCTCTGGTATGGTGAGACTCCTTCCGTGAAGCACTTCAAAATCTTTGGGAGCAAATGTTATATTAAGAATACTGATGAGCAACTTGGCAAACTTGAACCAAGAGCAGATGAAGGCATTCTTCTTGGTTATTCTCCACATAGCAAAGCATACAAGTGCTACAATAAAAGACTTGGCAGAATTGTTGACAGCATTGATGTTGTGGTTGATGAGAAGGGATACATTCCTAGGCAAGTTCATCATGAAGACATCGAAGAAGATGAAGGCTACCCTCAAAGACAGAATGATGAAGAAGAAGAACCTCAAGAAGAACCAGAGGAGCAGACAAGAATAGAAGAGAAGACTCCATCTAGATATGTTCATAAGAATCATCCAAAATCTCAGATTGTGGGGCAGAAAGAAGCAGGAGTACAAACAAGAAGAACAATTGCAGAAGCTTCAAGCTATTTGGCATTACTCTCTTCCACTGAACCACAAAATGTGAAAGAGGCATGCAAAGATGAATGTTGGGTCAAAGCAATGGATGAAGAACTTGAGCAGATCGAAAAGAACAACACTTGGGAATTGGTTCCTAGACCAAAAGATAAGAATGTCATAGGGACAAAATGGGTCTTCAAAAATAAATTGAATGAAAATGGAGAAGTAATTAGAAACAAGGCCAGACTTGTTTGTAAAGGGTATGCGCAGCAAGAAGGAATAGATTTTGAAGAGACCTTTGCTCATGTTGCAAGACTTGAGGCTATCTGAATGTTCCTTGCTCTCTCAAGCTTTCAAAACTTCAAGGTATTTCAAATGGACGTGAAATCAGCCTTTCTAAATGGAGACTTAGAAGAAGAAGTATATATAGAGCAGCCAGATGGTTTCATTCTTGGGAATGATCCAAACCTTGTATGCAGATTGAGAAAGGCTCTCTATGGTCTCAAACAAGCTTCAAGGGCTTGGTACTATCGTTTGGACAAATATCTTCACCAACAAGGTTTTTCAAAAGGATCAACAGATAGCAATCTCTATATAAAAGTTGAAAATAACAAATTGCTAATACTTGTTGTGTAAGTAGATGATATTATCTTTGGCAGCAATGGAGAGGCTATGAGTCAAAACTTTGCCTTGGTTATGCAGAAAGAATTTGAAATGTCATTACTTGGAGAATTGACATACTTTCTTGGATTGCAAATCCAACAAAATGAAGGAGGTATTTTCTTGTCTCAAACCAAGTACCTCAAGTAGATCTTGAAGAAGTATGGCATGGAAGATTCAAAGCCAGTATGTACCCCCATGGTTACAGGATGTAGCCTCAGTGCAAATGATAAATCAACAGCAGTTCATCAACCAACTTATAGATCCATGATTGGGAGTTTGCTTTATTTGATAGGTACCCAACCAGATATTATGCATGCAGTAGGAATTGTTGGAATATTTCAAGCCAACCCAAAGGAAACTCATCTTCAGGCAGTCAAAAGAATCTTCAAGTATCTTCAAGGGACTCAAAACTATGGCTTATGGTATCCTAGAGATACAGATCTCACTCTTCATGCTTACACAGATGCAGATTGGGCTGGAAGTGTGGATGACAGGAAAAGAACAAGTGGTTGTGCATTCTTCATGGGTTCCAGATTAGTATCTTGGTTCAGCAAGAAACAGAGTTCGATTGCTTTATCTACAGCTGAAGCAGAATATGTGGCTGCGGCATCTTGTTGCACACAACTTCTTTGGATGATGCAGACCTTGCAGGATTTTCAAATCACTTGCACTCCACCTGTCTCTATCTTATGTGATAATACAAGTGCAATCAGCATTTCAAAGAATCCAGTCATGCATTCAAAGACCAAGCACATACCAATCAAGTATCACTTCCTCCGGGAACAAGTGCTTGAACAAAAGGTCAAGTTGGAGTATGTTTCTTCTAAAGAACAAGTTGCTGATATTCTCACAAAACCACTGCCCAGGGAGACTTTTGAATATCTCAGACAAAAGCTGGGAGTAGTTGATGCTTCATTCTGCTGTTGAAGCTTGTCTGTTCTAAAGAAAAGTTGGTGTACGCGTGTTGTGTAAGGGATATCCGCGTACATACGCTGATTTATGCAGGTGAAGTCACGTATATGGAGTTCTGAACAGCAAGGGCAGACTCTGGTTGGAGAAGGTCTGAGATGGGTATGCCAGAGACCTTCAGGCACAGTTTCAGGGGGAGCAGCAGGCACGGTTTCAGGGGGAGCAGCTTAAAGTCTAATAAAGCATTGTTGGCATTTAGATGCTTTTGGTTCTAGTTCACAACTGTTGTTGGTTTCAGGAGAAGGAGCACAGAAGGAAATCTTGGTTGCTGATCTAAAAGATGATTATCAGATGCTGCTGGTGACTTTCATAATTTTTGGTCTAGATTTTTCGTCTCTATCTCATGTATCTCTTTTGTGATACCTCTTCTATGGTGTCAAGGTCATGTAACGGCCTATGTTGGTTTCCCCACTATGCCTGGGATGAATGATGTAATGTAATTGGTTGTTATATGTAAATTTCTGATGTATCCCCTCTTGGTTGGGAGTATGGATGTATATATTGAGTCTTTTGGTGATAGGAAGGTCCTTTATGATGTATAAGTCTTGGTTCTTTTTGAAGAACATCTTTTGCAGATCTTGCCTATAGTCAGGGGGAGCATGTTCAACACAACAGAGCAGAGATATCAGCATGTACTCAGGGGAGAATGATTCTAAGGATCTTGGGGTTGCCATCAAGGACAACACCTGTACCGTAGCGCCACACCTGTGCCAAAATGCCAACAAAATCCCTGCTTTTGTGGCCCCTGCCAAGGTTCTCTAGAGACAAAGCAAAGAGGTTCTGCTGAATTTGGAACTGTTTCTTCTTGAAAAACAACATTAAGACCTGAAATCGAAGGACAACCCTTGGTTTGATGATTCTCTGAGAAAATCATACAAGTCTCTATAATTTTTGCATCTAAAGGGTATTCTCTTAAAGCATGTTTTTTTCTACATTTTGGATAGAAAATAGCTAAAGCATCAGCCTCAGTTTTCTTCTTTTTTTGCAACTTAAGGGTGTCTATTTGCTCACTAAGACTCCCTAGAATATTTGTTTTGAATTCATCAAGCATATTACCAATTTCTGCCCTACTCACTGATCCAGTTGCAAATTTATTTACTCTAATAAGAGAAGGATCTCTTGGACCTTTCCCAGTTTTGGATTTCCCTCTTGAGAGATGAACACATAATTCTCCTATATCATTTAATGGGAGTTGAGAGATATCTCCCTTCCCCATCATGTTAAGGATATCTATCCACTCATCTCTAATGGCTTTTAATAAAAGAGCTTTTAAGGTATCTTCATGTGAATTGTCTATCTTTGCTCTTTTCAAATTATAGTTGAATCTCTCAATCAAATCCTCTATATTTTCATCCTCTCTTTGCATCATTTTGAACACTTCATCTTTGTGATTGGTAGGAATTCAATAATCCAAATACCTATCCAAAAACACTTTTTTCATGTCATTCCATGTTCTAATGGACTGTCTGACTAACCCCATGAACCACTTCAAAGTAGCTCCTTTTAGTGTTGAAGGGAACAACTTAAGTTTTTGAGAGTATTCTAGATAATCATAGGTTCTACACAAGACTTCAAACTCAAATAAAAATGTTTCAGGATCCTCACTTTTTAACCCATGGATGTTTGGGAGGATAGAAGGTGAGATATTTTTCATTGTGGAATTTGTTTCTTCATCCATTATATGGAATCCAAAAGAATTATATATTTCCCTATTTCCTCTGCCTCCTCCATTATTTCCTCTACCTCTTCCTCTACCCCCTCCTCTAAACAGTATCATTTCTCCATCCTCTCCTTCTTTTGCCAAATAGTTTCTTCAGGGGCAGTATAGGGTTCAACCTGTAAGGTTACTTCATCCTCCTCTAGTTCTCCTATTAATGGGATATGGGAGAGAGGTTCTACTTCTTCTGCCTCACTAGCTATTCCTAATTCTTCAACTAAAATGTGCTCCCATGTAAAGGTGAAAAAGGCTACTCCTCCTGTTGGAGATCCAAGATTTTTCTCCTCTAGGACTGACTTGGTAGATGAAGTAGGAGATTATTTTGGTTGGATTTCTTCCCCTGGAATTTTAGGAGTTCTATGGCTGGGAGTATGAGTTTGGGAAGGAGGTGTATCTCTTCTTGTTCTTGGTGGAGTAGGTGGTGTTGTAGGAATTGAACTCCTGCCTCTAGCTATAAATCTACCCCTAGAGTCTCTTTCTCTATGCATATCATTTTTATTTTTTTTGAATGTAAGAGATAAGGTCACCTAGTTACACTTCCCCGACAACGGTGCCAAAATGTTTAGTCAATTTAGTATCCTAAATTGCTTTTCATAAATTATCAACCAAGGCTTGTAAGCTGATGAAGTGTAGTGCACTATATGTGCTAGCTAACCCTTCTTACTTCGGTGTTTTGTATTTTATATTGTTTTGGGGGTTCCTTTTCTATGATCCCTAATGATGTACAATTTGAACTATTGAAAACCGAATCTAAATTTCTTAAAGGTGAACCAAGAGCTCAAAATCTAGTCAAAATCTAAGTTAAAAGAAAGAAAAAAACAGAGCATCTATCCCATCTTCTCATCTAATCCTAATTCATGAATTAATGGGTGAAGTTGTAAGGAAAATTGAAATCATTACAGAGAATGAAACTAATTGAAGTAGTTCTAGTTGCCCAAACCTTCAATTTTGAATGATAACTTTCTTGATATGGCATACAAACAACTTCCTATACTTTTATGGTCCAAAGAACTGAATAAAACATGCAGAAGGTAACTGATTGGTTTTAATCCTTGTGTGAAGTGAATGTTTAACCATTTAGTTTAGGATGGATATCAGCTTGAAATGGTGACCAAAAAAATTTATTCACAAAGTGCATTGGCAATATGAACTAGGAAATAAATAACAGAGAAAACAAAACAGTGAGTAAACTAATCAACAATGCATCCTCATTGCTTTCAACCTTACCCTGTTTAAAAACAAAGTTGTTTCCCTTATGAAATGGGCTAAAGAAACAAGACTACACCATCAAATTATAACATTGTACTATTGATTAGAACTAAAAGAAAACAAACTACAAGGAATCAACCTAAGTTACAAACACCGCTAAAAGTAAATAATGAAACTAAAAACTTAACAATAAACAAATAAAAAGAAAAAAACCTCCTTCAATGCAAGGGCCCTCTGCAACTAACTGGGTTGAGCTGTTAACTAGTTGAAAATACTCTTTCAAATGATCATTGGTCAACACACAACTTTATATTATAAATAGGAATAAAAGTTCAAAATTACAGAGCTGTAGGTCTGAGCTTAATACATCCAAAAAAACTTTGAACTGCTCTCAGTTCTATACAACTGGGATTTAAAGAAAACATTCATAACTGTCTTTTGAGGAAAATTAGCTACAGGTGGTCTACACGTATTACAACCAATTTGTGTAAATGTTTGATTAGCTACAAGTGACTTGAATTCGAATAAGGTGGTTGCATAGAACCATTGACACAGGTGGCTGATCCAAGTCAATGCTTCAACAGATCTGTTGGATTTATTAATTAACCATGAAAGGGTAGACAAAGAGTCCTATTTCTTCCGGGTATCATACGTTTGACTCCACCTTTGACTTTGGTCTTGAGCTAACTCTTTTTGTCGATTTGGGCTAGGTGAATAGGATAGGATCCATGTCGAGATGATTCCAGAGATGCCCATGTGGCTGGTTTCTTCATTTGACACCTGTAATCTATTAAACCATGGAATTAGCTACAGAACACATGGTTAGTTGCAAAATAGGTTGTGTTCCATAGCTAATTTGCAAAAAATTATTTCAAATAGCAAAAACATAAAAGTATAACATGTCAATCATTTAATTTCTTCCTTGAGACAAAATCTATCATTTATCAGTGATGGGGATCTCTCTTTTATGAAAAACAAGAGAAAGAAGTCAGAAATGTTTTCAAAGAGAGAGTAATTCTGAGGTCCAAGAGTATGTACTTGGGGGAACTTGTATTTGGGAAAATTTGACTCCTAAAGGCCAATATCATTAGCATGGCTGAGGTATATGTCCCTACTTAGACAACGAATTTTAAGCAGGTGGGCCTAGCTAGATATATCCTTAATCTAGAAATCCCTGTCAGCCAAGGGAAGGTGGTCAAGGTCCAAATGGGGAGTTGTGATAGGTCTAACATCCAAGGAAATAGGGGCAGCCATAATTTAGTTCTTGTGGATTTAAATTAGGATTTATAGGTTTATTCGAAGGTTTTGAATGGAAATTGGAAACTTTCGGAGGGTTTGGCCGCAATTTTTTAAGTTCAAAGTATTTTTTTCAATTAATTTTACTTAATGAAAATACTTGACAGGTCGAATGTTTCTAAATTTGAACGGGGAGTAGTACTTCTTGGTAAAATACCTAGAATTGGGCATATTGGCTTCAAGTTGATGGTTCACAGCAACTGTAGAGGTTTGTACAGTTCTGGTATGGAATGAAAGGTCAGTTGGGTTGTCTGCAGCATCTTATGGAGCAAATTTGGAGGTTTGTAGGCAAGTTCGATGTTTGCAGAAGTCACAAAGGTTTTCAGAGTTTATAGAGAAAATGATTGAAAAAGGGTGTAAAGAGGGCTTCATGGCCATTTATAAAAAAAACAATTACTTTTGGTAGGTTCATTTATGAATGAAAAGTTGGTGGTTTTTTCGATTAAGCAGGGAAGCAATTTTGCTTGGCCATCACACCGCTTTTATGGAGGGGGTGATATTTGGGAGGGGTCACTCGATATACTCCAGCGTTTGACACATAGCAAGCAGTAGGGGGGTCGGGGAAAACTGCTTTATTAGGTGAGTAAAGGTCTGTGATCGGGTTTGGCCGATATGGATGTAGGCCGTCGGATGAGGGGGGTGATGATCAAATGGGATCCAGGTGAGGGAAATGCACATGGATAAAGGAAAGGCTTTTGAGGGGGGACCATAGCTTTAATCTTCAATGGTATGGGATTAGTTTAGGATTTAATCATTGGATTAGCAGAATGGGTAGGTTTAAATGCCAAGATTAATAAATTTTGTCAGGATAGGGGGTAAAGTGTATAGTTTATGACTAAAGTAGGGGATGGGTTATTTATATAAAGGAATTAATTAATACGGGATAATGGAATTTTGGGGATTATATAATAAAATTAAAAATTAATATGAAGTGAATGAGAGGAGTGGGTAGTATCCCGTAAGCATAATGTAACATTTAATATTTGCGCTCTATACATACACTTAATACTTAGGACAAAATTCTTTTGTGGGTTTTTGGATGAAATATGTTTTAATGTGGGGGAGTTTACTTTTCCTAGGTAAATGAAGTTTAACCTTAGGAAAAGGGGTTTTATGAAGGGGAATGAATTGTGAATGGATTCTATGAAGGGGATTCTAGCACTTGTGTCCATAAGTCATTAAGTTGAGGGTCTGGTCCCACCTAAATTCAGAGAAATGCTCTGAGCCTCTTTGACCTAAAGGATTTAAGTACTTATAACTTATTTATGGGAAATTAGTAAGTAGAGGGGTGAAATGACTGAGGGGATGTTAAATAAACCAAGTTGTAAACCATTGTCTTTTATTTGTTTACTTCTTATGCACATTTGAAATATGTATTTAAACATGACATAAGTTATTTTGTGTAATCATTTGATATTTCTACAACCTTTCTTCTACTTACGCATTTACTTACCCTACCATTTTTTCTTCATTTTATTTGGGTGCATTTAGGCTAGCAAACTCTTATCAATCCTTTTCTTTTACAAACTAAACTATATAATTCTAACCTTATATCATCCAAGGGCTCATACTAAACTAATGAGCTCCTTTTATTTTCTCTACCTATCTAATGATTTGCCAAGTTTAAACTGTTTGGTCAGATTTTATTCTCTAACTATAAACATAAAATTCAAGGCATGGTATAATCAAGATTAAACAGTTTAATTACCATGGATTGTGGCATGAATAACAAGCTCACACAATCATTATTATGCATAAAAGTAAGTAGTAGTGGCATTTAGGCTTGCTCACTTTCATGGTCTCTTTTGTTTTTTGGGGTTCATATATTTTCATTTTCTTTGACCTTTTTTCATTCTTTTTGTCCTTTGATTTTTCTTTTAGGACATACCCTCTTTAATTTTTTTAATTTTTTAGTATGTAAAACATTTGCAAAAAGCAAAGGTATGTACAATATTACAAGGCTTAACCTTAGTCATTCAAAATTATGACTCCTATTAGTATAGGAACCTAGCAGTTGGTTTAATAATAGCTTGACATGCACTAGTGGTTTCATAGCCAATTACAAGAACCAAGTAATTAGATATTTAACAAGAAATAGGTGATATCTAGTGGTTTCAAAGCCAAGAACAAGCACCCGATGGTCAGGTGGTTTGACAAAATTTAGGCAAGCATTAGTGATTTCATAACCAACAACAAGCACCCAATCATTCAATGGGCGGATGGTTTAATATTAAATAGGAAAGCACTAGTAGTTTAATAGTGGACAAAAAAGACCAAATAATTGTATTCAATATTTGTTCTCCACACTCGAAACACAATCTTAAATTAATGAAAAATCAGTGGTCTTAAGATATGAAGAGATATCTCAAAGCATCCACTTCCACTCATCCAAAAACTCCAACACAAAGTTATAAAATATTGAATAACCCCAATTCACAGTTGTGTTGAGTTTATATGGGTTTCACCCTGTGACCATTCGTACTATCGAGAGCACACCACACAAATCTATAGTTCCTTCTCTTCCAAGTATTGTCCCCTTTGACTGTAATTGTGGAGAATGAGGAGGGGCACTGCCCCATCAAATCTATCACTTCACAACATAACTGTCGACAGGCTTTATTGACTCCAAATCATATGAATCACATCTCATTAATATTTAGTAAATATAACAGCTTTTTGTAGCCAACAATAGTTATAACATTAAATTCATGAGGATAATGGTACATACTATTAGGTTAAGGAAGAGAAACGAAAAATATTCCCCCTCAACTTTGATCTGTAAGTTGTCCCTTTCTCCAACAAGATAAATTAAATTTTGAATAATAATATCCAACTACTAAGCCATGTTTTTTCTAGCCATAATTACCCATAGTAGAGTCATATTTACATTTAATGTTTATAAAAATAGTGATAAACACAATATTGGACCAAAGGTCACAATAAGAAGGGGGGATGGTGAATCAACATGATATCAATTTTACAATTTCTCAATTTTTCATAATCACATAGCCATATATAAATGAACCATAAACATTACATCATCAAATAAAACAATGCATCATCACATAAACAACATATCAAGAAGCTATCGATAATACATGAAGTGATAACGTCACAAGGAGACACACATTTTTAGGTAGAAATCCGTATGGGCGAAAATCACCAAGCTTTGTGGTATTAACCTTCAACTCATTTACATCAATTTGTAGCCTTCAACCTATTAGAGGCAATTGCCTAAAGAAATGAAAGTTTCCGCTTGCAGTAGGCTAAAACTTGATTGAGGTACCATCCTTCAAAGAAGAAAGAAAATTCTTAGTGTAGGCTACAACTTGATTGAGGATTTAACATTGACGATGAGTGGGCTCCAAAATGCTCAAGGCTCCAACCCGATTGAGGATCTAATGTTCATGATGACAATGCTCCAACATGCTCTGGGCTCCAACCTAATTAATGCTCTCACCTCCTTCTTCAACTTATTTGTGGACCTCTACTTCATCTTCTTTTAAAATGGGATCCACTGTAATCATATATCATTGAACCTATGTATAAAGGAAGTATCAAAATTTTAATCACAACCTCTAAGCTGTATCATTGTCAAGCCAAAGAACCTACAATCATTGCATTGCTGCAAAAACCGCACTACCTATAATCATTATTCTATAATAACAATCACATAAATCGTATCAGTCGTTTCTCGTAGATGTCATAATGCTTCCTACCCTATTCTTCGACCAATTCATTAATTTGTTCATTCAAACCCCTTCTTGGAACTTGTTTTCACCATGTGTGAACAACCACTAAATCTATCTCATAGACCCTAAAAACATGCTCAAGAGGTTTTTTCCACCAAATAGGCATCAAGAGCACATCACATAACTTTGGTTACATCCATCTTTGATTCCTAATCATTCAACTTCTTTCAGAATCAAATTTGGACAAACATTGACCCAAGAAACTCAAAATAACCAAATAAAGCATTATATTAAGTTAAATATTCTATATAGACCCCTTTTCTGGAATCCTTTCCAAATTCAAGTGTTGTCCATTAATAATTTCTTAAACATTCGACAAAATGGGAATATATATTAAAAATAAAAATATAAGCTGACATGTTCACTATCGACGGTTGAACCTATGACAACTTATATATTATGTACACAGGTTACCAACTCACCTCCATGATGTCACTTGTAACATAGTGTTATGCCAATTATGTTATAATGATAATACTGCAATCAAAATAGGTAAGGTTGTCGATCTATATTCACCTTGGTTATATGAATCATTCCCCATGGCTCATTATGATCCTACCTGCATGCTCATTTCCATAGGGTCAATACTGCATATGAAAATCCATTGTTGCTTACCAACATGAATCAATCCTCCTTGGCCCAGGATAACCTACTGTAGTGGCTCATTGTTACTTGGTTAATACTGTATACATAACTCCCACTGTAAATTTCCTATGCATGAACTTACCATCGTGATATAAGGTCAACACTATACATATATGTGAACAGAGATAGGACAACCATAGCCTTCATACCTTCCATCACCTGAGTAAATTAAATGTATTATTATTACCAAAGGAAACATGACTATGCCCACCATACAAATGAAAAATACCTATACGAAAACCATAACATGAACAATAGGCACTTTTCCAATGATCTCCTAGAGCACCTTAGTAGGTATATTTTTCATATACCTTATTCGAATTTATTTGTATATATTGGAACCATATATGTGCCCTTATGTACATTAACTAAGTAGTCTTAGAGGTGCTTGAGAGAACCACAAGATTTCCTGTACATTGGAATTATCCAAGAATGTGGCCCTTCTCGAACTATCCATATGACCAAGATTTTGTGTCGACACTTATCATATTTGACTTGAACCCATATAACCATGTGACAACCCATGTGACCTAGGGGTCATTATTCCTCCACTAGATGACATAAGCATGACATCATCATGCAACATGGTGGCTTGTGATAAGTGCTATGTGTCACTTGTTTTCAAGGTTTTGAAGAATTCAAAATGGCCATTTGTAAGTGGCATGTGGAAAAACCTAGTGGCTCCATGTCAATGTGTTATTGTCAGCATGTAGATATGTCATGCTATTATGCAACTATGTGATAAGCCATTCATTAGTAGGTCCTGGTGTCAATGATCTCTTTTGTCAATGGTCGATCCACTCTCAACATGTGCACTATTTAATACTTTAAATTTTTGGGTTTTGTCCTATAGTTTGATCTCTAAACTAATATTGAAACTTCAACTAGCCATAAATTCTCATTAAGGAGGATTTTATCTGATCAGGATATACCATTATAAAGGTATCAAGGATACCTATGCAACTATGTAGTTTTGGGATCATTTGTACATCATAAATGCACAAAAATTTCAAATAAATTCAAGCACCTATATATTCATATGATGAGATATTGTGAAATATCTAGTTACCATAGTACATCATAAAGAGTCAAGTTTCTTCTTTGGTCATAATACATGGTATTTCTATTTCGTCAAGATTCCATTTGACATCAATGGCAACACTATGTGCAACAATATCCTCCTTTTCCATTGATGGCAACACCATCATAAATTATTGGTCATTAATGTCATATGATGACAAGATCCCCTTGAGAATATTCCATCCTTAGTCAATGTCAATGTTTGAAATCTCTCCTTTCCTACCTTGCTTGGTTCTTACATCACATTAATGTCATTATTCTCTCCCAATATTAAATCAAGGGAAAATGGTCATGGATACATGTTTAAAACTACCATGTTGATGATCTTACATGAGTATGCACCTATAACCTATTCTTGGATGATCCTATGGACCTGTTAATGGTGCAAGAATCTATCAACCAAGGGGGTCTCCCTAATGTGAAGTCCCAATCAGACCTCTCAATATTTGGTGTAGGAGTACCAACTAGAAAAATGGTTGGTTTCCATTGTCCATAGGAATTTTCATTATCTTCCATTATTAACATAATAGACTATACAAATATTCTTTCAAACAAGAAAGTAAGATGAAATTATGGGGCATACAGTTGGGATGTATACAAGGTACTTTCATGGAAGGGAGAAAGAGAGTGAGCCTCTCGAGTAAAACTAACAATACTATCCTAAAATATGAATACAACATCATAAGAGGATCTATATTCAACCTAGAAAGTAGTCCAAGGGACAACCATGATCATAAAACCAAACACAACACACCTTTAACAAGATAAGTACCAAAGCCACTAAAATAGTCCAATTACATTAGTATAAGTGAGCAAAACATATACCACAAACATATAAAGAATAGTATTACTATATTCACGATCCATGCATGAAAATGTGTTGGCTCATCGAGCTTCATATATTAAGTGGAAGTGCCAAGATATACAAGTATAATGCTGCCATACTAATCCAGATATTGATACATTAAGTCTCCAAAGAAATATCTTCTCTCCTATGCTAAGTTAGAGAAGCCAAGGTGAAATTTCAAGTCCCAAAAGTCCATTTTCTTGAGTTATAAGGGTGAATTTATAACGAATGAGGTGAATCTCCACCTCCCATGTGACTCTTTGCTCCCCTCATGACTCTTGAGCTTCTACAATGACTTTTAAAATTCTTACGTGACCTTTGAGATTCCATATGACTTCAAAACTCAATAATGACTCTTCATATTCCATGTGGGACCCTTGCTCTTCCAAATATTTGTAGTTTCTCATTTCAAGAAATTACATAATTACATTCCGCAAATGATGTCGCAAGACACTATGACACATGTGACTCTTGAGATGATTCCTGAAACTAATGACATGGAACTTCATGATGTGCCATTTCCAAGTTTCTCCTTTTGCTACTTTCTTTCCATCTTCATGATGTATCTTACATGTGTTTCATCTTCATCCTCAAAGGGGCCAATTGATATGGAGTCTTCATGTGGTCTAGATATTTGATCTTATGTGATAAGCTAGTGTCCCTTCATCTCCTTGATCGATGACTTCTTCATGGTTCCAACTTCACAAATTTCTTCTAGTATGATATCCTTCTCTTCCTCTCTAAGCATCATCCTATCATGTTAAGATGTAGTACCTACAAGTGGAATCTACTCATGAAAAGACTACATCAGTCAGAAATCACTTGGTCTAGATTTCTGAATGAAAATGACTAATTCTGCTAGGACTGGGCACTACACTGGGAGGAAGACCCAAGGACTGTGTGGTGCATAGTTCCAAGGGCCAAGAATGATGGAATAAATCTTGATATTACAAAATGCACAGTTCAGGAAGCTTGGACAGGAAGACTACACAATTGGGGGGCTCAGTCAGGTAGGCTAGAGCCTTGTGACTGAGCAATGCATAGTTTAGGAGAGAGAGAGAGGGGAAATGCATTGAAAATTTGCATAGTTGATTAAGGAAATAAGGCAAATTTTTGTTTGAGATTGTGCAATGCGTAGTTCTGGAGGCCTGGGAAATATGACTGTGAAATTGAGGAGCTAAAGGAGGTATACTTGAGGCTTGAGATTGCCCACTACATAGTTATAGATAGATATAAAAGCCTAGGGATTATGCAATTGTGTAGTTCAAAGAGGTAGGATGAATGCTTGAATCTTGACAATGGGCAGTGCGTAGAAGGATGCTGACTGGAGGTTGAACTACGAAGTTGTGGAAATCACGATGGCAGGGTTGAGCACTCTGACTACGCAATGCACATTTCTGGGAGGGAGGAACTATGCATTTCATGGTTCCAAAAGGCAAGGGATGAGCTTGAGGGTTGAGACTGCTCAGTGCACAGTTACAAAGGGTTGAGTGAAGTCATGTTGCTAAGAAAGGAACTTTCTAGGATTTGACTAAGTGTGGGATCTGTGAGGTCAAATTGAATAAGGAAAAAACTTGAACATGATCACACACTTAGAAAAATCAACAACATAACATTGATCACTAAAAACACATGAACAACATGATCCCCTCAAATTGACGACAATGCAACAACTTCCTCCAAGTGTGACACTTAAGGTACAGTTTTGTTGTGGCCAACAACAACCCGCCTTCTTATTTAGTTTTATTTCTAATAATAAATAAGTGGGGACCCTTATCCATAAAATTCAAAAATTAACTTAGGACTTGTATTTTCTTTTTAAATAAATCTTACTATCATAAAACCGAGGAGAATACCCGAAAATCCCAAAAATACTTGAGTTTTATGATAAGTTCAAACAAAACAGCTCCCTTAATAAAAAGCGTCGCGCTGAAAAGAGGTAATGGATGTCTTCCTACAAGCATAATCCTAAGATTGTAAAATTGTGATGCGAAATCAAACATCAAAATACCCTCATCGCATCGCATATCTCAAATATCACTTAAAGCTGAGATACCTCAAACCACCAATATGTGATGGCGCATCTCGCAAATCGCATTTCGCAAAAAACATATTGTAACGGATAATTGCCATACGCAATGAATTTGTGATATTTTGATCTACGATTATCGCAGATCTACAAGGCTCATTGTTTGAGAATGTTTTTCCATAAACCGATGCCTAGTTGTGCACGTTAATGTTAATAAATGAGTTAGTTGGCAATCATTAATGAAATATGGTTTTGATCTGATCAAGAAGTCATTTCACGTAAGGTGATATATTTTATATGTTTTCTACATTTAAAGCTTTCTTGTCACCTTTTTCTTCTCATTATTCTTGCCTCATTTGTAAACTGCAGGAGCAAAAAGCAGAGAAGTGTATATAGCAGTGTTTAGAATATTATAGGAAAGAAGGATAAAGCTCCAAGTTCTGAAGATAAAGAGATGATGCCCTTATACACAGGGACCACCTGTAACAACAATGCCGATATTACTACTTTGGAAGGCATGTACAGTCTACTTAATGAAGAAAACCCCAGAATAATGGAGGTTATAGCTACTGCTAGCTCACACGGATCATCTGAAGCATCTATTCCAGAACTAGCATGTTCTTTCTTGCACTGGATAGTGACGAAGCCCAAAATTCTTGCATACACAGACATGGTCAAATGGGTACTGGATAGTGTTGATATCACGAATAGACAATTTAAGACTCAGAGCCAAGAATATACAATGTCATTCTTTCCACAAAATTTAAGGTTTATATTAAAAGGTGCACAAGAAGAAAAAAATAGCATCAGGGAAGCCCGGATCAAGAGACCGAGGCAGTTTCCGATGCCCAATTAGTGCTAATCACGCATCGCCGAGCAAAACCTATTAAAATCAAAAGCCTCTAATCGGTCAGTCACCTGTAAGCTCAGAAATTTGTAAGAAAAAGTGCTAAAGGGGGAAGGTAAAACTTGAACTCAAAAACCAGTGGTATTTATCTTCACGCAGTATGTAAATATCTACCAAATGTACAACATCTACAGACAAGCTGGAGACAGAAGGCTCAAGAGAAAGCAGAGTCCGTCAAAAGGTTAACCAAGTTGAATTGGGATTCTTATTGGACGTACTTGGTGAAACCACACAGCCAGTGCATGACTCTCAAATGTATCATTAATTCTGCTGAGAAGATAGTGCCAGCTCTTGCCGATTTTGTTTTCGCAGCACAGCTAAAGTCAGAAGTCAGCCAGCCAGCTCTCCTCAAGCAAATGCTGAACGCTTGCGACTACAAGGAATAGATACATCTATAGTTAGTTATTAGATTTAGTTTTAGATTCAGTTTTAGTTTTAGTTTGCTTCATTTTTGCCTAAAATGAGGACGGTCATTTAAACTGTATCCTACATTTTTGTAATAAACTATTTTTAGGTTTACCTAGTAGTATTTAAACCCTTCTCATGTATTTAGAGAAGGTTCGTGAAATTTATTAAAAACTTGTCCTCAGAACATGCACTTTTGCACCCTCCGAGGAGGTTTTGATGAATGAATGGAACAGGATTTATTGATATCTATGTTTAATATGTACTACTGATGTTGCACTTTTGTACTCTTAGTGGATGTTGGATTAAGAAGAGATAGATCATTATTGCTGGAGCTCATGATTAGAACTAGTTATAAATGGTACTTTTATCTCTTAACTGTTTCTGCTTATGTGTTATGGTGATATTCATGTTCAGTTATTTATGTATGAATGCTTAAATGATCGAGTTATCATTTGGCACTTTTGTACGGTGATAGTTATTTATTTATGCTTAATATATGAGTGACTTATTATGCGATATTTTTTGCACAACTGTTCAGCTAACTTTTTATACGAAACAGTTCATCTTTATTGAATTATTTTCTTATAGCAATTGAGTGATCTTTATTACCAATTGCTGTAGAAACTATTTTAGATCGCATAATTGAAAGATCAAATCCCGGGGTAGTTTTAGAATTAGATATTTCTATTCATTAGAATATAATTGCATGTCATTAAATTAGATTTAGAATAAAAATCATTTTACTTAGAAGTTATTAGAAAGGAAATATCAATTCTCAACACACACACACACACATAAATTGGGAAACTGGTCCCATTATCCCTAGTCGGACCCACTACACCAAATAGAAAAGGAGCTGCTAACCAAGGTCGACCAGGTGGGTATCCCCCCTATTGTAGACCCGATTTTCAGGGCTTCAACATATTTGGCACTAGAAGGAGGGCCCCTAAACTATGAATGGCAAGTAAATATGAATCTAAATACCATTCTGAGAGTAAATTGCCCTCACCATCTCCCCTGACTCCTCCATCGCATTTATAATCTTCAAATCTTGAACAAGAAGTCGATAGAACAACAACCACTGCCACAAACCACAATATTTCAAAGAAATCTACTATTGAACCTCCTGAAGTTGAATCTTTGATCCATAAACTTCAGCAATTTTCAATATCTCCTCAAAAATCTGAAAAATCTAAAGGTAATGTGACTTCACAATATAACCCTTCTCATCCCCTTACCAGATTGCAAAGTGAAAAGTTTGGTATCGAACCAACTGAATTATCTCTACCTACAAGGAAGAGAGCAAGGAAATCACCTAAAGGGTCCGATAGTGGGACTCTTTCATCATCATCATCCATCTCAACCTCTCCACCGCGAAGTCAACCATCCATTCCTCAACTTCAAATCATCATCCACCAGACCACTGGAACTTCAACATCTCCTTCTCAATCATTTGGAACTGTAATATCCTCATCTTCCCAACCGCAAGCATCATCTTCTATGCTTTCCTTTGTTAATAGTTCAATGATGGCCCAAATGCCATGGAATAACCTAGGGACAGTTTTAATGTCTGCACCCTTGAGTCAATTACCAGCCCATCCCGAAAAAGGGTTGCCTAAGTTTAATCCTGAAACAGGCACGCTAGCAGAAGAAAACATAATGAAGATGCTGCCATTCGGCTCTTTCCTTATACTTTACAAGGAGTAGCCAGATCATGGTATTTCTCATTACCATCCGGATCTATCACTAGTTGGGATATTTTCCAAGAACAATTCTTGACTATGTTCGGTGATGAAAGGTCCACTGCGACACTAATCAATGACCTGTCTAACCTAAGGGCTAAATCAAGGGAACCTGTCAAAGATTTTAACTCGCGTTTTAATAAACTTTTGAACAAAATTCCTACCGCCTCCAAACCTAGCAAAGAAGTTCGAAGTGAATGGTACATATCTTCTCTACCATCAAACATAGCAATCTTCATTGATAGAGCTAACAAAACAACATTAGCTAACAATATGAAGGAAGCAATAGCGGTAGAGAAACACATCATAGCTTTAGAAAAGAAAAACATCGTTGATGAACGTAAATCTAAGAAGGTTACTTTCAAAGAAGATCCAAAGAAAAAATAGTCCAAAGACCCATTTGATTTAGAGGGATTGCAGAAAGTTTTGAAAACCATGTCTGACAAAATGGTTGACATAAAGAAACAAGTAGCAGAGATTTCTTATAAAAAGCCTTACAAGCCTTATAGAAGAAATCCTTCAACTGATTCGAAGCCTCCGAATGCTATTACTAATGCTGAATCAGAAGAAGAAGAAGAGGAAATTGCCAACAAAGAGCCTACCAATGAAGAAGAAGTCGTAGAAGTACAAGGCATGTGGGATTTCATCCCACTAGATGAAGAAGATCAAGAGGCATCACCGGTCAGTACCAAAAGTAGAAGTCAAATCGATCCTCCTCAACCTACTCCTAAGCCAAAGAGCACAAGCTCAATGACTAAGGATAAAGTCGCAGCTAAGAAAACGTCACCCAAAGCGACTCAAACAAGCCCAGTCCAAATAGATTCACCAACTCCATCTAAAACATTGATTGTTTCTGATGAGATGGAGTATAATATCATAGAAGACATGAAGAATACTAGGGCTAACATCACTTTTTATGAATTGAGCAAGTTAAAACATCAACAAAAGCTCGTTTTGAAAGAATTGCACGCAATACCAGTGGCACCTCTGCCTACCATTGTAATCTCGGAAGCTTCCCATGAGATGGAAAGACCTCCAAATACTGTGACTAGTAAAGTTGATCCTAACAACATTGCTCTAATTAGAGGAAGGTCAAGATCTCATACTCCGCCATTTCTTCTTACTTATGAAATTTTCAATAAAAATTTGCAAAATTGTTTAGTTTATTCAGGAGCTTCATCCAATATCTTACCTAAATCAATATGTGCAAAGCTGAACGTTCAACCCCAAAAATTAGTAGTACGCATAGTTGAGCTGGACTGGTCACAAGTTGAAGTAATCGGAGAACTAAATTAGGTTACCATAAGGTTGTCATCTAATCCAAAGGTATGTCAAGTTATCGATATTTTAGTTGCAGATATTCTAGAATTCTATGGCTTAATTATTAGCAGGGATTGGTCTGAAAAGCTTCATGGATATTTTGCAACCGATTGGTCGCATATGTGGCTCCCTTACAATGGCAAACCAAATCAAATAAAGGTTGAGCAAGAAAGGCATCAGAAATACATAGTAACAAAATTGGAAGGAGAAAATGAACCTGTAGCATACAATAACAATATAATTGGCAACTATTCTATTGATTCTTTCTTAGGAAATTTTAATGCTCATACTTCACCTTACTTAGAACATTCTATTTTATCTCAAGTGGAAATTTTTTCTCAAATAGATGGTTCTAAATGTGTTAATCTTATAAATAGTCCTATAAATAAATCTTTATTTTGGAAGTTATTTTTTGACGGTTCTAAGTCTAATGAAGGAGAAGGAGCAGGATGCATATTAGTTAGTCCAGAGGAAAAAAAATTATGTTAACTTGCAGACTCGAGTTCGATTGTACCAATAATACTGCATAATATGAGGCTTTAATCCAAGGGTTATATGAAGTAATCAGACTAGATATCAAGTATCTACAAGTTTTTGGAGATTCCGAGATTGTAATTAGACAGGTACGAAATACTATACATTGTCTATCAGGTCATTTAAAGCATTATCAATCTTTAGTACAAGATCTGACTAAACATTTTATAGCATTCAATATTTCATTAATTCCCAGACTCCAAAATGCTAGTGCTGACCTCTTGGTAAACATAGCTTCCAAGCTTATTCCCTCAGAAGACTTTAGCCCTGATAGATTTTCAATTCAATTAATTTTTAGACCCTCGATTCCTGATAACATTACAATTTGGAGAATTTTCAATGATGATCATGATATTGTAAGCTTCCTCACATCAGAGGGATCTTACAATAATCAGATTATAGATGAAGACCAACATGACAAACAATTGCAATAAGATAGCACTAATAATGTTATGCTAAAATCAGTAGTCAAATTGGAAGACTTATATGATTTGAAAGACCGATTCAAAAGATCTACTAATTCAAAACTTCAAGGTTCAACTCTAAACTATGAATTAGTAAATCTAGGAATTGATACCAAACAACAGAATATCAATCTAGGTCTAGGCCTAGCCCCTGAAGAAAGATTAGCATACGTTCGTCTCTTGAAACAATAAAAAAGTGTCTCTACCTGGAACTATGATGAACTTAAAACTTACGACACTTCTATCATTCAACATATGATCCCAATGATAAATGATGAAAAACCTGTCTAGCAAAATCTGAGAAAGATCCATCCTAACCTAGAAAACCAGATTAAATCTGAGCTCAATAAGTTATTGAAAGCAAAAATCCTTTTTCCTGTTCGACATTCGAAATGGGTTTCCAATATGGTTCCCATTAGAAAGAAAAACGAAGATATTAGAATTTTCATTGACTTTTGAAATCTTAACAAAGCCTGCCGAAAGGATAATTTTCCTTTGCCTCCCATGGAACAAATATTCCAATCAGTTGCAAGATCAGAATTAATGTCCTTTTTGGATGGTTTCTCCAGCTACAACCAAGTTTTGGTTCACCCTGATGATCAATTAAAGACTACATTCAAAACCAAATGGGGCACTTACGCATATCAAAAGATGCCTTTCAGTCTGATCAACACTGGCGCCACATTTCAAAGAGCCATGGACATCGCATTTAAGGGATTAGTAAACAAATCGGTAGTAATCTACTTGGATGATATAACTGTATATTCCAAAAAATGAGGTAATCATCTCAGAGATTTGAAACATATCTTCCAACGTTGCCAAAGGTATGGAATTTAACTTAACCCAAAAAAGTCATTTTTTGCATTAAGTGAAGGAAAACTTCTTGGCTTTACAGTGTCAAAATCTAGAATCCATATTGATCCCGACAGAATCAAGGAGATTTCTGAAATACCCTTACCTCACAATAGGAAAGTTGTGCAATCTTTCCTTGGCCAGATTAATTTTGTAAAGAGATTTGTTCCCGACTTTTCAAGGATCGTATCTCCATTACAAGCAATGATTTAAAAGAATGCAATCTTCAAATGGGGCCAAGACGAATATGAAGCACTCAATCTCATTAAACAAGTGATTGTTAATGCCCCATCTTTAGCAACTCCAAATTTCTCTAACCCTTTAATTTTATATACATTTGCCTCTGATAAATCATATGTTGCGATACTCACTCAAGCAAATCAAGACAAGGTGGAAGCCCCAATTGCCTTTTTTAGTTGAAATATACAAGGGGATGAATTAAGTTATTCTGACGTTGAGAAGCAAGCTTATGCTGGTTTGAAAGGAATCAAACATTTCAGACCCTTCTTACTTAAAACCCATACAAAAATCATTGTGCCATTTCCAGCGGTAAGAAATCTTTTAGTATAGAAAGATGTGGGTGAAAAGAGAGAAAATTGGGTTACAGCCTTACAAGAATACGACGTCGAGATTAAACCATCAAATATTATAAAAGGTCAAGGTTTTTGTAGAATGCTGGTTGGAGCATTGATTATTTCCGAAATACCATCTTAAGAAGTACAAATGTATGAGGTAAGCCTAAACGATATTGAATCATTGTACGCTGATATCATATTTTATCTAAAGAACGAATATGCTCCTTCAAACTTAGATCATACAAAGAAAAGAGCCATAAGGTTGAAGGCTAAGCAATATCAACTCGTAAACGATGTACTTTTTAAGATAAATTATGATTCTGTTCTCCTTCGATGTCTTGAGAAAGCTGAAGCTGAAGAAGTATTGCAGGAACTCCATGATGGACCAATAGGTGGACATTATGATGGAGATACTACAGCACATAAAATCTTGCACACACGATAGTATTGGCCTACACTATTGAAAGGTGCGCATAGCTACGTAAGGAAATGTCGAGTTTGTCAAACTACTACTGGAAGACAAAAGAAACCATCATTGCCTTTGCAACCAGTCAATATTGATCAACCGTTTGATCAATGGGGATTGGATATAATAGTTGAGATCATTCCTCACTCTTATAAACAGCATAGATATATCCTTACAGCTACATATTATTTTACTAAATGGGTAGAAGCAATTCCTCTCAAGATAGCCAATGCCGAACACATCATTGATTTCATAGATCAGGTCATAATCACCAGGTTTGGTTTACCCTCTGCATTAGTGTTTGATAATGCATCATATTTTTCTGGAAATGCTATGACTGAATTTGCACTCAAAAGAGGTTTTAAGCTTAAATACTCTACCAATTATTATCCGCAAGGGAACGAGTTAGCTAAATCAACAAATAAAAACTTAATCAGAATCATTAAGCGAACCATTGATTAGAATCATAAGAATTGGCACAAATCTTTAATATATGCTCTATGGGTAGACTGAATAACACAGAAAGCCTCCCTTGGCACTTCTCCCGTTATTTTGTTTTATGGGAAAGAAGTGGTCCTTCCAACTCATCTAGTGATTCCCTCTTTGGCCTTAGTGCAATATATTGATGAAACACCAACCTCTTCCTTACAACTAAGGCAACTACAAATCCTTAAGCTAGAAGAGAAAAGAGAACAGGATAAAATAACTCATGCCCATCACCAAGCATTAATAAAATCTTCTTTTGACTCAAACATGATGTCTAGAAAATACTTTCAGATAGGGGATCTAGTTTTAAAATGGGATAAGGCCCATGAGGAAAAGGGAAAACATACGAAGTTTCAATGAATGTGGCTTAGCCCTTTCCAAATCGCAGAAATTGTAGGTCCATCTACCTTTATGCTACATGATTTAACAGGAAAAAGAGAATCTTTACCTGTTAATGGACAAATCCTCAAAAAATACTTTCCATAGGAGATCATTCTTCTATTTTTGTAGATTAGTTTTTCCTTTATTTTAATAATAAAACCAATTGTAAATGGTTACATTTGGAATTCACGAAAAAGAGAAGCATTTCTTTTAAAATTTTGTTTTTTCGCTTGTATAATTAGAACTGATTTAGAAAATTGATCATTTTTATTATAAGATACAGTCAAAGGCTATAAACCTAAAAATGATACTACTTTCAACTTTGTAAATTTTGATAAAAAATGACCTTTAGTTGGAATTTGTTTTATATCAGTCAAATGAAAGGTATCAATAACAAAACAAAGATTCTCTGTAGAAAGGCTCTTTCCAAAAACTCTACCATTTTCGTCCAGAGCAATTCTTAAGGAAACAATGACTTCCTCCCCACCTAAGGAATTATGAGCTTCAAGGAATAATCCAAAGATACACTTTAACTTTAAGAATAAGAGGTCTCATCACAAGCCAACTTATCATGATCATAGATATTATAGCTTGCTAACTTTGCCAAAAGACAACAGGGCAATGACTCGAGATTCTTGCAATTAAAAGACAAGGGGTCTCATCACGAGCCAGCTTGTTCAGCGAAGTTATAAATCAAATCAGTGGCACTATCATAATTTGGCTACCAAACCAAGGCATTGTTCTTTAAGGATTAAAAGAAAATAAAAAGCAATAAGTGTGAATATGGATTTCCCTTTGAAAATCGTATATTTCTCTAAGTAGGATATAGGATCATTTCTGGGTAATAGGTAACCCTGTCAAGGCTATAAACGCCTGTTGGCAGCAGAGGCTCTACCTACGACAAATGAGCATATTTAAAACTGATTTACAAAGAATCCTTTGTTTTTATCTTTATAAACTAAGTAGTGGTTGATGTAAATACAATAACTAGCTCTAGGAACTGAGTAAACAAAGTTGACATAGAAGAAACAAACTATCATTGATAGTTGAAAGCATGATGTAACTTTATCTTTCTATAACAAAGTTTGATTTTTTGGAAAATTTTATGTTTTGGAAGTTTAGAAAATTCAAAAGAAAAGCAGAGATAACTGGTTCTTCCAAGCGAATCGCCAATTGTTGTGGCCAGCAACAACCCCCAGTCTTATTTAGTTTTATTTCTAATACTAAATAAGTGGGGACCCTTATCCATAAAATTCAAAAAATAACTTAGGATTTGAATTTCCTTTTCAAATAAATCTTACTATCATAAAACTGGGGAGAATACCCGAAAATCCCAAAAAGACTTGAGTTTTATGATAAGTTCGAACAAAACCATTCCCTTAATAAAAAGTGTCACATCGCAAAGAGGTAATGGATGTCTTCCTACAAGTGGAATCCTAAGATTGTGAAATCGTGATGCGAAATCACACATCGAAAGACCCTCATTGCATCGCATATCTCAAATATCACTTAAAGCTGAGATACCTCAAACCGTCGATATGCGATGGCACATCTCGCAAATCGCATTTCTCAGAAAACATATTGTAACAGATAATTGCCACATGCAACAAATTTGCGATATTACAAAGAAAATCACAAAATCGCCTTATTGCAAATCTGCAGGGCTTGATGTTTGAGAAAGTTTTTCCATAAACCAATGCCCAGTTGCGCGTGTTAATGTTAATAAATGAATTAGTTGGTAATCATTAATGAAATATGGTTTTGATCTGATCAAGAAGCAATTTCACGTAAGGTGATATATTTTATATGTTTTCAGCATTTAAAGCTTTCCCATCACCTTTTTCTTCTCATTATTCTTGCCTCATTTGTAAACTGCAAGAGCGAAAAGTAGAGAAGTGTATATAGTAGTGTTTAGAATATTATGGGAAAGAAGGGTAAAGCTCCAAGTTCTGAAGATAAAGAGATGACGACCTTATACACAGACACAACCTGTAACAAAGATGCCAGTATTACTACTTGGGAAGGCATGTACAGTCTACTCGAGGAAGAAAACCCCAGAATAATGGAGGTTACAGCTACTGCTGGCTCACACGGGTCATCTGAAGTGTCTATTTCAGAACTAGCATGTTCTTTCTTGCACCGGATAGCGGCGAAGCCCAAAATTCTTCCATACACAAACATGGTCAAATGGGTACTGGATAGTTTTGATATCACGAATAGACAATTTAAGACTCAGAGCCAAGAATGTACGAAGTCGTTCTTTCCACAAAATTTAAGGTTTATATTAAAAGGCACACAAGAAGCAAAAAATAGCATCAGGGAAGCCTGGATCAAGAAATCAAGGCAGTTTCTGATGCGTGATTAGTGCCTAGCCTCTAATCGCTCAGTCGCCTGTAAGCTCAGAAATTTTTAGGAAAAAGTGCTAAAGGCGGAAGGTAAAACTTGAACTCAAAAACCAGTGGTATTTATCTTCAAGTAGTATGTAAATATCTACCAAATGTACAGCATCTACAGACAAGCTGGAGACAGAGGGCTCAAGAAAAAGTAGAGTCCATCAAAAGGTTAACCAAGTTGAATTGGGATTCTTACTGGACGTACTTGGTGAAACCACACACCCAGTGCATGACTCTCAAATGTATCATTAATTATGCTGAGAAGATAGCGCCAGCTCTTGCCGATTCTGTTTTCGCAGGATAGCTAAAGTCAGAAGTCGGCTAGCCAACTCCCCTTAAGTAAATGCTGAATGCTTGCAACTACAAGGAACAGATACATAGATAGTTGGTTATTAGTTTTAGTTTTAGTTTCAGATTCAGTTTTAGTTTTAGTTTTTCTTCATTTTTGCCTAAAATGAGGACAATCATTTAAACCGTATCCTACATTTTTGTAATAAACTATTTTTAGGTTTATCTAGTACTATTTAAACCCTTCTCCTACATTTAGAGAAGGGTCTTGAAATTTATCAGAAACATGTTCTCAAAAAATGCACTTTTTCACCCTCCGAGGAGGTTTTGATGAATGAATGTAATAGGATTTATTGATATCTATGTTTAATATCTACTACTGATGTTTCACTTTTTTACTCTTAGTGGATGTTGGATTAAGAAGAGATAGATCATTATTGCTGGAGCTCATGAGTAGAACTAGTTATAAATGGTACTTTTATCTCTTAAATGTTTCTTCCTATGTGTTATGGTGATATTCATGTTTAGTTATTTATGTATGAATGCTTAAATTCTTGAGTTATCATTTGGCACTTTTGTATGGTGATAGCTATTTATTTATGCTTAATATATGAGTGACTTATTATGCGATAAGTTTTTCACAACTGTTTGACTAACTTTTTATACGAAACAGTTCATCTTTATTGAATTCTTTTCTTATAGCAATTGAATGATCTTTATTACCAATTTCTGTAGAAACTATTTTAGATCAGATAATTGAAACATCAAATCCCAGGGTAGTTTTAGAATTAGATATTTCTGTTCATTAGAAAAAAATTGCATTTCAATAAATTAGATTTAGAATAAAAAGCATTTTACTTAGAAGTTATTAGAAAGGAAATATCAATTCTCAACACACACACATAAATTGGGAAACTGGTCCCATTAACCCTAGTCAGACCCACTACACCAAACAGAAAAGGAGTTGCTAACCAAGGTCTAGACCGGGTGGGTATCCCCCTTCTTGTAAACTCGATTTTAAGGGCTTCAACAAGTTTGTGACAATAGTGATGACACTTGTGCGATAGTGCACTAAAATTTGGGAATGAATGTAATACATGTATATCTAATAAATAGGACTCAATGGCACCATTTTTACTACCTGAAATGAGCCATAACTATGTTTATGAGATATGCTCCATATTCTCATGCCAAAAGATGACACTTGTGATAGAAAGACAAAAGTGTAGATGACACCTACAAAATGAGAAAAAGTTTGAAATTGAAACATGCTAGGGTGAAGATAACATGAAAATGACACCCATTAAAGTGAAAACAAGAAAAAGTGACAGTTTTAAACATAAAAGTCACACTTGCGAAAACGACTGTGTGCAAAATTGACAGTTTTAAAGACTCACCGGAATAGAAGTACGATCACAACCAAAAGTGAGGGAATCCCAATGAAAGTGTGCATTTCCTATCGACATAGGTTTAATATTGAATAGACACTGGCTTGGTGGACTGTGCTATTATTGTTCAAACTTGCTTCAAGGAATGCGCTCATGAAATTATTATAGATTGAACATGTGTAAGCAAGTGACTTCGACAATTACAAACTAAGAAGAAGGCTTTAAAAATTAGCATAACATTAATCAATCATGAAGTGACTATGGAATGATAGATCATTATATACTTAGTAGGCTCCAAAATTCATGTGTAGGAAAACTTTTGGAGGGTGTTGATCGCGACATCAACACATGGTGACACAATGGTAGAACTTCAGCTTCCATGTTCAGGTTTTATCCTTGTAGGTATTTACAGGGTAAGTTTCTCAGATAGAACACCAAAGGACACCGCTCATAAACAAATCACAGATCAATACACCAATTTTCTTGACGTGGTTACAACCCTCAAAGAGGGAAAAAGTCCACGTCCTAAGAGAATGCGGTGACTTCAAGCAATTTATTAATGTAAAAGAATGAAAATTTACATAAGCTTCTCTCATGAACGGTCACCTTACAAATGAACCTCCATTCTCTTTAAATAGAGATCATGGACCAATTAGGTGTTAAGCCATGGATCAAGTGTCAGTAATACCGAGGAGAGAATGGACTGTCGGATCACTTCATGTCTAGAACATATTGTGACCATAAGATTGTAAGTTACAAAAAGTACATACTAAAGAAACACACTTTACCTAGCTATACACTAGACCGAGTTATACTTAACTATTTCCTATCTATCAGAATATCCTAACATCCCCCCTTAAGAATAACTTGGGATAGGATTGAAGGATGTACGAATATGACACAATAGGAGAAGGAAGGAGGCATTAGAACCTATCCCCCATTAGTGAAAACTTCTTGAACTCCAACCGTAAATTGAAGTTTAGTAAACTTTGCCTTTGTGAGAGCCTTTGTAAAGATGTTTGAAACTTGATCATCACTAGAACAATATTGTACTTCAAGAACATGGTCATGAATGAGCTTTTTGATGAAGTGCATGTGTAGTTCAATGTGCTTGTTGCACTGATGCTAGATTGGATCTTTGCATAGTTGAATGGAACTTTGATTATTACACCAAATTGTAGTCGGATGCTGTTGCTGAAAGCCAAACCCTGATAGGATGTAAGGAAGACACAAAGCTTCCTTACTAGCTTCTACGGTGCTACGATACTCTACTTCTGCTGAAAAAAGAGAAATGGCACTTTGTTTCTTGTAAGCCCATGTCATAGGTATAGAACCAAGAGTGAAGACAACTTGTAGTAGAATTTTGATCATCAAGGTCACACGCCCAATCAGAATTAGTGAATCTAACCAATAGAGGAGATGCTTCTAGACTATAATGAATCCCAAACTGAATTGTACGTAGAACATAATGAAGTATTCTTTTAGCTATTTTCCAATGACTTTCATGTGGGCTTTGCGTAAACTGAGAAATAAGCCCAACAGAAAAGGAAAGGCCAGGACGGGTATGGGTCAGATACAAAAGTTTTCCTATAAGATGATGGTATAAGGTAGCATCAACTTCAGGGGAAGTACAAGGACTAAAATTTTGGCTCCATACTGAAATGGAGAAGGGGTTGGCTTATAGTATTCCATGTGAAAGTGGCATAGAAGATCATGAGAATACTTGGACTGGGAAAGGGAAATACCTTCCTTGTCTTGCAAGACTTGAAGACCAGGAAAATAATGCAAGTGCCCTAAGTATGTCATTTCAAACTATTTTTCAAGGGTGGACTTCACATGGTTTATAAGGTTGGGATCACTAGTAGTAAGGATAAGATCATTAACATAAAGAACAAGAATAATAAGATACTTACCCACTTTCTTGGTGTAGACAGTATTGTCAGAATGACACCTAGAAAATCCAGTATCTAAAAGAAAGCTATACATTTAGGCATCCCAAGACCACGGAGCTTTCTTGACACCATAAAGGGATTTCTTAAGCCAACATACAAGGATGGAGTATGTTTGTATAAATCCAAGAGGTTGTTACATATAGATTTGTTCATGCAAGTCCCCATGCAAGAAAGCAGATTTAACATCCATCTGATGGACTTCCCATTTGAAAGAGGCAACAAGAGAAATAACAAGGAATATAGAGTTCATTTTGGCAATAGGGGAGAAGGTTTTTGCATAGTCAATGCCTTCAACCTGTGAACAACCCTTATCAATAAGAAGAGCTTTATGTTTATCAATTTTTCCATCGGGTCCAAGCTTGGTTCTATAAACCCATTTGCATCTAACAAGTTTTCATCCCTTTGGAAGAGGAATAAGATCCCATGTATCATTTTCCAATAATGAATGATATTTCTCATTCATAGTTGCATCCTAATCTAGATGGCCTGAAGGTTCTACAAAGGTCTCAAGATCATAATTCACTGAAGCTTGGCCAGTGAAGAAGAGGCTTTATTGAACTAAGAACATGTACATCATTGATCTGTTGGATCACCTGCAGGAGCACCTGTTGCATCTCGAGTACCACATACCAATTTTGGAAGCTGGGGAGCTAAAGGAGAATCCTGAGAAGATGGGGGAGGATTATCATCCTCGCTTTCATCATCTGAAGAAGAAATATTTTCAGAAGTAGAAGGGATAGAGAGAGGTGGCACATCCACTGAACTAGGCTCGTAGGCTGATATATTTTTACAAAACTTTACATCTCTTCTAATGATAAAATATTTGGATTTAGCTGGGAGAAGTCTATATCCTTTGACATCTTCAAAATATCCAACAAAAATACATTTTTCACTCTTAGCTTCTAAGGCTTTATGTCTCTCATCAGGAATATGGGCCCATGCTTCACTTCCAAAAACACAAAAGTGACTTATATCTAGTTTAATTGAGCTCCATGCTTCTTTTGGACTGATATTATTTAAAACCTTAGTAGGATTGCGATTTACTATGTAAGTTGCATAGTTAATTTCTTCTGCCCAAAAATTAAGACTAAGCCCTTTAGATTGAAGCATACAATTACCCATTTCCTTTAAGGTGTGATTCTTCCTTTCAACTACACCATTTTGTTGTGGAGTATATTGAACAATATGTTTCAATTGAATTCCATTCTCAGCGCAAAATTTGATGAATTTTTTGTTAACATATTCTCTGCCATTATTAGATATTAGCTTAAGAATTTGATGTTGATATTATTTCTCAACAAATGTTAAAGACTTCACTCTTCAATTTTAATAAGTATACCCAAGTGTGTCAGGAGAAATCATCAATGAAAGTTAAGAAATACTTGTAGCCAAAGAATGAAACAACCAGAAGTGGACCACATAAATCACTCTGCACAAGCTGTAAAGAGGATGAGGCGTGCCAAGAGTCACATTTTTTAAAAACTATCCCAGTGATGTTTTCCAAGTGAACATCTGGAACAAACACCATCTCTAAAAGATACCATAGGAAGACTTATCATGATATTTTCCTTACATATATTTTGAAGGGAGTGATAGTTGAAGTGACCAAATCGCTCATGCCAAAGTTTTCTCACTTCATCATTATGAGCAACAAAGACCGATGGAAGAATTGATGACCCAAAGTTGTTAAAATTATATGACCTTGTAGAATCATTAGCAATGCAAGTATCTAAAATCTGTCTAGGATATCTTAGGTCCTAATTTACAACATCATGAGGTGAAAATTGAATGGTTTTACCTTCACCTGAATGAGTTATCTAATATACAGATAGAAGGTTGCAAGATAAGGTAGGAAGGAATAATACGTCATTAAATTGACCATTGTCTAGATGAATAGTTCCAGACCCTACAACACTAAGAGATCTATCATCACCAACATATATATTTTTGGTGTTACAATCATTTAAAGAAGAAAACATGACTTTGTTTTTGGCCATGTGATAATAACCTCTAGAATCAATGAGCCACTCATGAGAATGAGAAGAAGATACATTTAGTTCATAACCATAGCGAGATATTTGACAACCACATGCAGAAAGTGCTATTGGGGTCCAACGTAAGCAACTCATTTTCGAATTTATGGGCTATAATTTCATTTTTAATTCCAAAAACTTTATTGAATTATTTCATTGCTTCATCAAGGGTATCAAGTTCTACGTTATGGAATCTAAGGTCTAGAGAAATAGACATCTCTATCAACCCACGTTCTTAATATTTCCTATTTTCTCATTTGTCTTGCTTATCTTCATCTTTAGGTTTAGACTCTTAGCCTGAGGCTATTCTATAAAGATTGTTACTTCTAAGTAAATCATCCATGTAGGACAACTATTGGAAGTAGTTGGTGCTGTCAAGAATAACTTGACATGGAATTTCCATATTAATAGAAACTAAAGCTATATATTATGGAACTAAGTATTCCAATTGAACGATCTCGAAAAATCAGGTCGATTAAAAAAACAACTCTAAAAACGGCTTCGGGATGAAGAAGTTATGATTTTTTGAAGTTATTGAAGATGTCGATGAAGTACGTGAATGTGCAGAAGTGAATGATAATGTTATATTTAGAAAAAAATCCTGCCCCCCTTTCCAAAATTAATCTAATTATCTCACTTTAAAAAAAATAAAAAATTATGTGATCCACTTTTATAAATAAGTGAAGGTCACTTTTACAATGGTACTTTACAATCTACCCTCTAAATTGTAACTTAAATAAAAGATAAAGAGACTTTAGAATTATAAGTGACTCACTTTTTATAATAGGTGGGCACACTTATACAAGAAGTGAATTTAAAACATAAGTTACATGTGTTTTTTGAAAAAGTAACTTAGGAAAAAAAAGACTTGAACCATTTTCATAAACTAACTTTGGACAAAGTGAGCTAGTTTAAAAGATTAGTAATTTAACGAAAAGAGGAAGGATTTTTTTTTATCTTTTTAGTCACTAAAGCTTTGGTGTGCATGTTTACTTGAGAAAGCCCTTTTTTCCTACAAAACAAAAAACCACACAACCCAAAACGGACATGCAAAAAAAATGAAACCTTACGACTTGAAGTTAGATTTCATCGGAAACTAAATATTTTCCTCAATGTTTTTGATTTTCTGAGATAACACTAAGGCACGACAGAAGAGAGCATACGCATGAGAAAAATCCTTCCTTTTTATTTCTAATTTGCCTAGATTGCATAGAGTTGCGGGGAACAGAGCATACACAGAAATGAAAGGTATGGATATGGTAATAAAAAACAGAGAGATAAATAAATCAAAATAAACAAGGAGATAATTAACTAAAACTACAAATAAAAATTGTATACATCTAGATCTTAAAAATGACGTAGCTAGGGCTACCAGAAACATTTTTGTGTGAAAATAAATGGGTTCCTCATTGGAACATATGCTCCTAACACAATACAGTAGTCCTTTCGGCCCAAAAGCAGTCAGAAACAGTAGATCTAGGAAACGATAGTCGGATGCAATTGTAACGGCTTCAGATTTGGATCACCAATGGGTGCAGCCCTCAAATAAATATGATATGATGTAGGTATTTACAAGGTAAGTTCGTCAGATAGAACACTAAAGGACACCAATCACAAACATACCACATATCAATACACCAGTATTATTGATGTGGTTAAAACCCTCAAAGAGGCAAATAGTCCACGACTTGAGTCAATGCGGCCACTTCAGGAAATTTATTAATGTAAAAGAAATAAAATTTACATAAGATTCTCTCATGAATAACCACCTTACAAATGACCCTCCATGCTTTCTAAATAAATATCATGGACCAATCGGGTGTTAAGCCATGAATCAAGTGTCGGTAGTACCGAGGAGAGAATGAACCGTCAGATCACTTCATGTCTAGAACATATCATGACCGTTGGATTGTAAGTTACAAAATGTACATGCTAAAGAAGCACACTTTACTTAACTATACACTAGTCCCAGTTATACTTAACTATTTCCTATGTGTCGAAATATCCTAACAATCCTTAAGTGAAAGGTCCCAGTCTTTCAAGAAGTATTGATTCATCACATGGATTACCTTGGCTTCCCTATTTGACCTGGTTATGGATATTGTCCCCTCTATTCACAAATATTTCCAAATCACACTTTTTTTTATTAAGGAGAAGGGTAATATAAAATTACAAGTTTAAGATAATCAGAGTCTTATTTTTCATCTATGTTGTTGCTTTGCTGCCAGTATGACTAGAAAGCACCCTGACAGAGTCACTACAAGAACACAACCATTGCTTCAATTCTAGTGAACCTATAACTATATCTCGATGAAGTTACTTGCTTCACCCCTTTGCACAGGAATCATTTCTCTTCTTTCACCATTTATTTATTTATAGGAATATGCTTAGGAACTTATTTATTTAACTGGGGTAGAAGAGTGATCCCGACTTATTGAGAGAAGAAGAGGTTGTTCCTTTAAAGAATGTTATATATAACTCTGATGTTGCTTTTCTTACTATTGAGTTTCCCCTTTCCCTTCTTCTACTTTAGGATCTTTGCTTCTTTCCCTTCTTTTACTAAGGAGCAAAGATCCTAAAGTAGATACGGGCTTTATGGTTCGACTAAAGGCTTTCCATTCGAATGGATCATATTTTCCATTCAAACATCATTGAATTCAAATATATGTGAACCCATGATAGAGAAGAGGATAAAAACTAAATCAGGAATTATTTGTCATCACAATTTCCCTTTTCAAGTTTTTCCATGTTGTCTTTTGAGCCAAGCGATAGAATTTTCATGTAGAGTCTTATTAAAGAAAAGAAAGAAAGACAAGATAAGGCATAACAGGAAAAAATAAAAGAAAAAGGAGAGTGGAATTAAACTTTGATTGTAAGGCAACATGAAAGACAAACAACGCAAACAAACCGAATGTAAGGGATTGTGCAAGGTAAAATTAAAAGGTGAGGTAATGCAACTAAGGGAGCTAAATTTACCAAAACCTACTCCTAACTTAATAGACTAGAAGGTCAGGCCTAAGTGTAATGGAATTTATAGAGTAGCCATTTTAACCACTCCTGACCTGCAATCACAATGATATAAGAAATTAAGAGAAATATAAAGTTTTGTGCAAGAGTAAAGATAATAATCTAAAAATCTTACACAATGAATTGAAGGTCTTTCTTATCAACAGAAAAATGTGACATACTAACTAGCTTCAGCTAGTTTTTGGCTTTATCTTGTTGCTTGAAATGACAATTATAAAAACCTTGAAGGATTCTTATGGAAGTACATTCATTCGTGTTTCCAATTTTACCAAACATCAATAAACATATCAGTGTGTTATTTATGATGTATCTTTATAGGTAAGAATGCTATAACCATTCAACGATTGGATTATGATATTCAATACAATAGATTTGACAACTTGGATACTGATGAGAAAATGAATTTCCAATTAATGCATTTGAGTCACAAAGAGAATATTTTGAGGGGAATTCAATACGATATTGTCCAGAAACTTTTTCAAGATGGTGAGAACCTGACACAACCATCATATCATGTTGAAGTTCCCCAACTATCTGACAAGCATCTGAACAATGAAATGATGAATCGTGAAGATCGTTGATCAAAATAAATCAATGTAAAAGGACTCTAAGCATATTGGTGACTATAAGATCCTCGATATTCTCCACTGGCTCACTTTGTGTCTTATTAGACACTATGTTAATAATATAAAAGCTTTAGGAATTTGAAATAATCATTCACATCACAAGCTTAGGTAAGCGATTAGGATACCCAGTTTGCGAAAGATTGGAAAGAAGGGTCAAATAAAACCAGGTATTCATATCAACACAAGGGTTTTGATTCACTGAATGAATCAAGCCTTTTCTATAATTCAAGAATATAAATTGTGCCAAAAATATGATTAACCTCATGACATACACAGGAGGGTTTAGAAATTGATTTATCTCAGAAGTGTTTGACAAAGAGAAATCCTTCAACCCAAAATGACCTTTATTTTATAATAATAATGAGAGGCTTTTAAATCATGTAGATTCATACAATTCATTCGCTCCAACTGTAGGTGTGGTGCAAGGGATTCACATGATGAAGATTTAGCCAAATAATAATCTTTTATCTGATAAAAAATTGTCTTGAGTGTTTAGGGGATTAAATTGAGAAAGTTGAAAACCCTTCAAGAGTGATCCCACTTCTAGGGGATGAATGTTAAGGAAATAATTATGAGTGAAAATATGGATCCAACTTAGTTTAGAGATCTCAACAGGATTGCAAGAACATGAAATAACCATTAGCAAGTGTTGAATCACCTCAACTTCTTGACAGGTCTCTAAACTTTCTGATGGTGGATCATTGAATTTGGGTGGCTTAGAAAAATAAACAAGTATATATGCACCACTATCTTCATATATATAAATGATTACACTATTGATGCAACTGGTGTGATCATACTTAAGATTAAACATACCATATTCTTGATGGATAGAGAATTGGGATACATCAATCATAAAACTTCGTTGACCATTCCAAGTTGTAATATCTTCCTCCTAACATATGAAATATTTACAATTGAACAGATCATGAATAATATATTCAATATTTTCATCTTATTATTGTAGGATCACACCATAATATACTTGATTATAATCATGACTAGCCATATAAAAATCTAAAGGATTTAGAGAGACTAATGGTATAACAAAATTACCAAACATATTTGGTTACAAAGAATAACATGCTAGAGGTTAGGAAAGATGAAAAGACTCGGGAGGAGAAACACTAGTTGCGAAATCAGATTGGGCTTATAAGAACAATAGATCAACATGAATGTTGTATTCCATGAGATTACCTTCATCATCATAATGATTGAAGACAAGAATGCTAATGCAACATTTAGATTTATCGTACTTTCCTTCAATAGGGTATACCCAAGATTCAAAAGCCTGACAATTTCTTTCTTCAAATTTGATATCTGAAGATGTGTGAATCAAATGAATTTCCTAATCATTCTGAATTGAAAGAGTATCCCATCCCATAAACCGATATTGTAATCTATGAGAAACAAAGCCTAAATTGATACGTACAAATTAAAGTGCTAAGAAGAATGAAATATATCATTCGATGTACTTAGGTATCCATCGCCATAGATATTAATGGAAACAAGGATGTCAAGGTGATGGTCTTCTAAATTCTAAACTTGGATGAAGGATATGTAATCATTTGACATTTTATCAAGATTGTGAGATTGATGATTAGCCAAAAATGCAAGATTGTGATCCTGGAAGAGGTAAGAAAGATGAAACATATCTTTCCCACTTTTCTCCTCTACCTGTTAAATGCAACTACCTTGTATATGATCACTTCTTGAAATAAGAGGTTTAACATTCTTAAGAGTTAAATAAAGTTTATCAAGAAGATCATGAAACAAGGAATCATGAGACGTGGATAGTAGAGGTTGAATGGTATCCCTTGAGGAAGTAAAATTTTAATTTGGATAAGATTCAAGACTAGACTTATGTGAACTAATACGATCTTGATAACCCAAGGGATCGACTTTCACTTCAGGCTCTATGCAATTTCTAAACCATTCCAGGTTCTCCTCAATAGGATATTGTTGTACTGGCTACAACCACCCTCCAAAATTTTACCTATGTTTCGATTTTGGAGCCTTCTTTCTTATCCATAGAATCTCATCTTGCACTGATCCAGGTATTCATGATTCAACTAAGACTTATATTTTACATTCGTGGTTTTTCTTGTTTGTTTTGACACTTAGCTTAATTTTCTAAGTCACAAGCTAGTCTCCCAACTTAGTCTCACAATAGTTCTGGGCTTGCCCCTAGAAACTATGAAATCCTTGAGGGAAAGCAACCTTGATGATAGGAACTACATAGTCCTGACTAGCAGTCAGCCTTGAGCTCAAAAAATTGACATTCATGGTAGGCAACTCAACATTGAGCCCAAAAATTGTGCAATCCCTCACTGAGCTCAGAAATTGTGTAGTGCATTGAGCCGAAAAGTTACCCAGTTCTTCGGAGTTGTGCAGTATTTTCGGACAGTGTCCATGGAAATTTTCCTGGAAATAAAGAAAACTACAGGACAAAAAGAATCCCTAGGAAGTAGGGATCCATTATTAGTATCTCGAAGCAAGCACACTCTCTATTTATAGAATTTTCCACCAAGTGTTTCCTTTTCCTTGATTTTAGGCATGCACATCATAAAACCTCATTTAATTAGATGTAGTCAATTGACACATTTGTAACTCATTTTTACATTTGACCTTGAAGCTTTAACATTCCTAAAGAGATCAAGGAACCTTTAGTGGAGTTTTCATTGCTTTTCTGGGCAAGTTTTTCTTTTATCACCTTTTGTTGCCTTCTTTGTTTCTTATTGTCGTTTCTCTTGTGTGAGTGTTGTTTTGATTATTTCTCTTAATAGGTGTTGGACTTTCAACTTATTTTAAATTGTAGAAGAATTGTTATAAGTTTTGTTTTGCCTTTGATAAATGTCGCATTAGTTTTCCTGTTTTTGCACCGATGGTCGCTATTACGGCGACTCCCCTCACATATATGATATTCCTTTTGTTTGATTAGTTTCTACACTTGATCTGCATTGATTCATTCAAACATACTAAGTTTTTTCACTCAAGCTTACATCATCACTCACTCTTGCTCATTTTTCACACTTCCACCAAGCATATCAACAAATTCCATGGCTAGATTTTGTCTTTCCCAGCTAGGGACTACACAATCCTAAGGTTCAAGCCACAATCTTACCCTCAAGAACTTTGCAACATGTGGTACAGGCTGGCCCCTACTATGCACTACGCATTTCCAGTGATCATCTTGCCACCTTGGTGACTGAGGCTGTGCAACTCGTAGTCCCTCCTAGACTCTGCCTAGGCTAGGGTTGCACATTACATAGTCCCAAGCCTCAAAATTTTTCCTTGGCTACTAGGATTCCACAATGCTTAGTTCCCAAAGGAATCCATTCCCTCTTGCCAATGAAAATTGCACAATCCTTCTCTCCAGTTGCCTATTTTCTTCTTGATCATTCCTTGAAAGTCAATTTGTTGAAGATAATGTTTTATTTCCATGAGTTTCCCTTTTTCCCCATAGGTAACACACTTGTGAAGCACTTCTCTCTAGTAGACATTGATACCATGGTAGCAAAGAGAGTTTCCTCAAGAGAGACCACTGAAAGAAGTACTGGGGAAGCAGTTGAGAAAGCACCAGTTAACTTGCCAATATATGCAGACACATAATTATTCATAGAAAATGTGTCAACACTAACATGGAAATAATTCTAGCAGTAGTAGCAAAAGGCAATAACCTAGTATAAGATAAGGGAAAGAGAAATGTTGTGGACAATAAAGAGGGGGAAATAAGATGCAAGATCAAAGTGAATTCAATCTTCATGCAGGAAGCCTTTGTAGTGTAAGAAAAAGGAAGCAGAGGATACAAAGAGCGTAATAGAGGAAGAGAGAAAATCAGAGCTTGCAATAAGCATAAATAAGGTTGCAGAAAGATGAACAAGAGCTTAGGGAAGAATGAGAACAAAGGAGGAAAGAATAGGAGGAGAAGAAAAAACAGGAAGAAGAAGAAAGGTGAGGCATAATGTCAAGAGAAACAATGTTGATTCAAGTTGAAGAGAAAGGACAGAGTGAACCAGTAGCAGAGGGGGAGAGAGAACAAATATAGGATTGGGATCTTACTCAATAGATTGAAGAAATGACTGAAGTGCCAAAGATGGAGTTGGAATCAAAACCACGAGATGAAGATTTTGACCTAATGTGCATTTCACCATAGGTCACCATTCAGTCTCCACCACCTCCAGCCACAGAGTTAATGCTGAGGGAGGAAGGGGACATAGTTCCTCTTGATGATGATCTAGTAATGGATGTGTACAATCCGTCATATAATGAAATTCAGAAGAGGATTGTACAAGCACATAGAGAGAATTTTTTGAATGTTCATGCATCACATGTATTCATTAGAGAAAGTGTGATAGTGGTGAACACCAACAGGAATCCAAATGACATTGTCAAAGCAAACTTTGCCTTTGCTGGTGTGATGAGATCAAACAATCAATATTTTATGGTAAAGAGCATGCAATTTCTACATAATCTATAGGTTTCTTGACAAGAGATAGAACAACTCCAAAGAGTAGCGTAGAATGTAGTTCCCGCACATGTCTACTTGGGGATAATGAGAGTAGTGACACTTGGTGAGGTATCAACGCTTGAGGAGACCATGCGAGACATCTGTGAGGAGATTATGGCCATATACAAGGCAATTGTCTACTTGCATAGCTTGTGACACTAGAGTAAGGAATTTTTCAAGACTCTTAGGAATGTGAAAACTATCATCACCATCGTGCAATAATGGAAAATGTGATACAAAGGGGCACCATTTACTTTGGTAATGAAGATGAAGTCGTAGGTAGAGTTGGAGAAATAAAGAGGTTGAAGGTTCATTCAGAACAATAAGCATCTCACCTTGTTCATTGGAAACATTCAAGCCTCATTTGTATAGTTGTACAAGAGTTTGGACTTCATGGTGAGAACCCACAAAATCCAATCAGTCCTATCACTAACCAAGGCTAAATGCAAACACCAAGTCAGGAAGGAGATTGAAGAGTACTTTGAGCAGTTGAGACACGTTGCCACCAAGGAGGATTTAGAGCTTAACAAAAAAAACATGCAGAACTACATTGGTGGTCCCATCCATATTAAAACCATGTTTTTGGTACTTGAGAAAGAAGTTAAGAATGGTTCCAAATCATTGTACATGGATGCTACGGATGCTAGAGTTGACTTCTAGCCTGACACCTTCATACATTTTGGGGTTGTCATCACATAGTACCAAGCTTCGCATCAATACATGACCGAGAAGCATCAAGTGGAATTTGCCAAGGTAGAGTGTTCCCAAACTCAAGCATGATAGTGTCTTGTCTTGTTAGGCTATCAAGTTGTCTCTACCCTATTCTTTCCTATATGGGTATGAGTGTAAAATGTAATATTATTTATAATTATGCTGTAAGTGAAATTCCAGGTGCCAATAATGGAATATGAAGAATCATCATGTAATGTAATATGTCATTTTGTAAATAAGTTCAAGAGTCATGATGGTAGCACAAAGGTCACAAAGCGGAGTTGAAGAGTCAACCCCTCTTGTTATAAATAGAACCTAATAACTCATGTAAAGGGCTTTTGGGAGCCAACATTTTGGCTAGGCTTACGCTTAGAAAGAGCTTGGGAGTATTTTGAAGAGCCTTGGCTTCTCTGTAGCATAGAATGAGTATACTTATTTGGAGGAGCAGGTGTTCTTTACTATAATGTTCCACTATTGGGGCTATTGGTCATCAACGATGTATGTATGAATGGAAATTTCACTTATAATAATAAAATTAGATCCAACACGCTTTCATCCACATGTTGTGAATATAGTAAGATTATTCTTGTTGTATTTAGAATGTATGTTATTTAACTTATGCTTATGCTTATGAACTATTTCTTTTGCATTTGTATGATTCTTGTTGAATTCATGTTGTCATATTAACTGAATTCTTTAATTTGTGAATTATTTGGGATCTTAGCTTGTGATGTCATTTCGCTCTTGTGTTCCTTTCAAGTTAAATACTATTACAAGATTGCAATGGGCACACTTCCTTTTCCCTTCATGTGTTGGACCCTTCATGCATCAAACTTGACTCTCTGTATGGTCACACACTTTCTCTCACCCAAAGTTATCCTACCTCCCTCTACACATTTTTATAGTCAAGGCATAACATTACCACCCACTATTGGGACTCATACTCCAAACATTGTGAGGTCTAGTTGGGACTTCATATCGAGGATATCCCCTGAATGTTGGTGGCTCTGTCAACATTTTTGGTGCTAGAAGGAGGTTCAGATGACAAACTAATCCCTTGAAGTCTGTTTTGAATTTTTGCACACATTTAATGACTTCTCACCAAATCATAACCCCAACATGTTTTCCCATACACACAAATCTGAAAGTGCCGGTGAAAATTATCAATGACTTGTTCAATCTAAAATTCAATGGCAAGGGTGAAACAACCTTATTTGAACATTCCACACAATTTCTCGATTTATGCACAAAGCACAACATCCACTATGAGGATGTTGGATGTAGTTTTTCCATTCTCACCTTCAAAGGGTGCATGCGAGAATGGTGTAACACATTGCCTAATGAACCTATCCAAGTTTTTAAATAGCTTTTCATAAATTCATGCCATGCTTTTGATTTCTACGATCGTAAATCTCTTAATAAGGAAAATTTAAAATTTCAAAAAGCACTTGATGAATCCATTCATGATTTTCACTATCATTTCATCCATTACTGCTTTCAATTTCCTGAAGTTGAAGTTGATTTTTGTTTCTTGGTTGATAGATTTCTGTATCTTGTTCAAATTTCATAAAATCCAGACGATCTAGAATCTTTTGAACCTCCACCAATGTACTTCAGTGTTATAGATTCTAAATATGACATGGAAAAGGATGTTGTTCCAAGTGACACTTCATCCCCTTCTCATCAAACAACTCTTGTTATGTTGGTTGAGGTAGGAGAAGTTAATAATTCTTCTGTTGATCTACCACCATCCTCTCCTACCCCACTTACTCAGAAATTTAATGCGGATTTGGAATGTGAGTCTAATAGTTGTGATGAAGTGCTATCTCCTTGATCTCTATCCTTTGGTCCTTCTGATCCTCTGGATTGTGATTTGTTGTGTTCACTTGTTTCAAATCTCTCTTGTGATGTTTAGAAGGATCAAGTATTGGATGGAGTTGGTTTTGAGTAGCCAAATTGAAATATCATTCACAATGATTATGTTGGAAAGTTCATAGCTCAACAAGAAGCTATGACAAAGAATGATTCTCTTCCTTTCATACCTCTCCTTCATCGTCCTGACATTTCCCATGATTATTTCATTTATGTGGAATCTTGTGAAAATCTAGTTTTTGATGATGTTACTACTTTTGATCATTTATAGAACACATGGGATGTCATCTTTTCATCCAAATGTGGAGAGGATGAATCTTCTTCTCTTGATCTTCCTAATATCTGATCTCATCTTTTTGAAAACTTAGAGGGTGAAATTTGTCATTTTTCATCTTTGCCTCTTTGTGATTCATCAGATCATGAGGATGCCTCCATTTGTGATCTTGAACATTCTGATCGCCACTGTCGTGACCTCTTCATTGATTCATTTGATCACGATTCATATTTTTCTATTGCTAATCTTTCCCAATGACCAATCTGTGATGATCTACCTTTAATGAGTTGTAACATCCTCAAGCTGTCGAGGCACTTCACCGCCAACTGATGGTTATGTCAGGTTCTCGTAGTCTTTAGGTTAGTTCCACTTTCGATTAGAATAGTATTGAATATTTTGAGGCTCCTCTTCACTCTATCACACATATTTAAAATCAATTTGTCTTACAATTCACGGATCCTCCATCTGTATTACATGATCCTATCGCACAGTCATTAAAGGATTTGTACGTGGTGACCATTATTGAAAACCAAAAATTTTCTTCTTTCTTAAAATTTGCTCGCATTTGTAGTTTGAACGTTTGTGGTTGTATGTCTGTAACCCACAATGTCTCGAGGCACTATGATATAATTGCATAATATCTTTCATGTGCTTTTCACTATTATTTTTATGCGTGTATATTGAAACTTCGAATGTTTTGTTTTTCATTGTCCTATCTTTCTTGTTTACTCATTTTCTTTTATATCTTTCTTGACATGCATTTCGTCACCCGCATAGGCCAACGAATGCACCAGTGGCCACATTGGAAGTATCATTTCATGTAAGTTTGGCTTAGGCTTTGTTTAGGTTAGGAATATGAGTAGTTTTGGTTTTATTTTCTTTCCTTTGATTTTATTTGCTTTGTTTTACTTTCGCTCTACTTCCTTCCTTTTGTTTGTTTTCTTTTCAGTGATAGGTTAGATTTCGTATGAGACCATCTTTTTCTTCTCAGACAAGCTCAGTGAAATCCAAGAGGAAGTTGTACAGCTATCAACACTTGGTTATCTGTCTATTCCCTCTCTTTATGTGAATCTTATATTTCGTTTAGCCAATTATACTCTCATGGAAAATATGTTCCTTTCAGAGAGAGTCATGGTGAAATCATGATGCTTTCACTTTTAAATAGTATCACCTAATCTGATCAGTATTCTATTTTCAGTTAACCCTTTTCAACTAATTTGAGTAGAGTATGGAGGGGAGGAAAACCTCAATAATCATGCTAGAGGTATACATAAATATCCTTCTTTAAAGGGACAAACTCTTCTGCTCTCAATAAGTTAGGATCCCTCTATTGCCCCATGAAATAAATAAGTTCCTATGCATAGTTCTTTCAAAAAATAAAAAAAAATTGAAAAATGAAATAAAGGGAAGAAGATGAGAAAGGCTTCCTGCGTAGAGAGATGAAGCAAAACACTCTGTTGGGGTACTGTCTAGGCTCATTGGAAGTAGATAAATTCTTGTGTTCCTTAAGTGATTCCACCAAGTATTGTTGATTCCTACTGGTAGTGGAGAAACACTGAAGATGAAAAATAAGACTCTAAAAGTCTATTTTACTTTTGCATCTATATAATCATCGTCTCCAATTGAAACAAATCATTTTGACTTAGTTTGATATGTGTGCTTTCGATGAAGATAATGGTAAGTAACATATCTTTAACTCAAGCTAAGTGAAAAATTTGTGATAATCGATGATCTGAGCAATAATTCGAGAAGATCAATACCTATTTTGAATAGGACAAGATCCATACAGAGAGTTGGAGTTCTACCAATGTGTCGCCAGTGTTGTAGTAGCTACAACCACCCTCCAATTTTTTCCTATAGTTCAATTTTGGACCCTTCCTTCTTATCCACAAAATTTCATTGTAACACCCTCATCCCGCATGTACCCAAGTAACTAGCCAATCAGGGTAAATATGTGATGAGAGGCCACTAGTATGGGATTCAACCTCCTAAGTGACCTTAGGGAGGTGGAATTTATGGAAGCACATCATACAAAACTTCCACATCAATAATAGAACTACCACGAGCCATCCCAACAACTCAAGTAACCAACCCCTGAGATCAACTAAAGTTTTAGACCATTAAACCCCCAGACGATCCCTTGATCTGGACACATGTTCATCCAGGAGGCTCCAAATGCTACCACAACATGGGTAAGCATGCATTTGGGTAATTTTATCCTCATACCTGTGCCCACAACTCTTGGATTTGTGCCAATTTTTTAGGCCCAGATCCGAAGTCACTGCCTAGAACTGAATGACACTTTCATAAATGAATTTACACAACATAACAATGATGCATTTGCAAAAAAAATGACAAGGTCTAGAATGGACCCCTACTAGACATGACATTCATTTTGTCAAAGATGTCACAAGTATGTAATCTACAGATCCAAACAATAAAGCTAAGCATAAGGGTCTCTTACTTATCTAAGAATCACTAAGAATCATTGTTCCCTTATGTCATTAGTTGCATTAACATTTATTATGCCATATATACATTATTCATTCAGTTACAAGTAAAAGCATGATGAGATCCATACATATCCATTGTCATAATACATGCTTATAACCAACATAAGAAAAATGCAAATACCAACAATACATCAACCATAGAATATGCATATAAATCAATACATTTACCCATAAGATGTGAAGGAAAGAATTTCTTATTAATGAATGTAAAAGCTAACCCGACATGGGACTACCACATTCCACCTGACCATAGAATTGCTAAGCCAGTTATCTCTTCAGCCATTCACCATCGTGCCATATTCAAAGCATGAATGTGGGACTGAAACCAAAAGAACCACTAGGGCATCTTAAGGCTACACCACCTTACCCTGGTCCATAGAAACCAGACTTTATCATAATCCACATAGGATCACCAGGCCAAAATAATAAACATGTAATAACAAGCTTTACCATGATCTCCAACAGATCACTAGGCCAAAAGAAGTACAGATGCCACCAGATTTCTCCACCTACATCATGAGGAATTTTCTTGTCTATTAATATCTAAGGCTTTATCGTAATCCACACCAGATCACTAGGCCCTAAACTAAGACCCACTCTCCAAGCTTTACCAAATATCCCATCTCGGGATGACTACGTTAGATGAATATCACCCACCTCTAGGATTTACTGTATATCCCATTATTCATCGGTTGAGTATTCCTAGGCCCACCTAGGCAACAGAAAAATTGGCTTTACCACAACCCCTAATCCAGTTCAGGGGTTACAATGAAATCTGTTCTATTATCCATATATCCACCTCACTGACCTTCGAATTGATCTCTAAATCCATCTTAACTGAAACATGAGAACCCTATCACATCATGGCTATTTGAAAATGGAAAAACTAAGCTAAAATCACTACCACATATGGAAAAAACCATGCCACAACAACAAATAACCACATGCAATACCATGCATACAAAATATAGCAAGGAAGACACACATGAAAATCGATACCTGCAAAGAATCCTACTTTATTTTCCTGATCCTATTCTTCCTTCCTCTTGCCTTCTTTGCCTATGTTGACCCAATGCTGAAATGATCCTAGAAAACTCTAAGTGTCCAAGAGTGAGAAGGAGAGAGAGAGAGTAATGAGAGAGATCCAAAATGGAACTGACAAAAGGTTAAAAATTGATCCTCAAAATCCTTTTTATCAATTAGGCCTCTATTTTCTCCAATTTCCATTCTTTTCCTTAATTTTCCTCCTCACATGCAACCTGTGACCTTTCACTTTTCTCTTCTCCTAATTTCCGTTATTTTCATAAATAAATTTTCCAAAAATGCAATTTTGCCTTTCCAAAGCCTTAACCATTGCCTTTGCCAATTTCCTTAGACATAATAAACCAATGAACACCCACTAGGTTGTCTTTCCCAACGTTTAACTTGGAATAAGTGTTCGATCAACCGCGGTTATTATTATTCCTTTATCGACTTTTATTGCATGGAATTTTCACCAAGGTTATTACAGAACCCTCCCCCTTGGGAGAGATTTTCCTTGGTGTTAAACCACACCTCTACCTCAACAAAACCACAAGAAAGAAAATAGAATACCTATGGATATTTATAACATAGCGCGATGCAAAATTTATGATGATCACCCTCCTGAAAAGGAAACCAACATAACAACATGACAACTATAATGACATGAAACCCATACCACTTAATTGAGCTTTATACCATAGCTCATGGTGGTATTTACATCCATATATATATATGTAAATATATCAATACATCACCAAAACATGTAACAAAAACATATACTAAACATCGTACCAAACCTACTTTGCCTCAACAGGCAAACAATTAAGGATACATAGTCCACATTTGATATGCCATCTCCTATGTAGCTTCATTAGGCCCATCGTGCTTCCACTACACTTTAACTTGCTTGATTTCTCGATTCTGGAGCATGAACACCTTTCTTTGTAATAGACACTAAGGTTTTGGCTACAATTCTCTATTTGGCTCCACTAGCAATACAGGTCAGTCAGTTACATGCTCAACATATTTAACATACTTCTTAATCAATGATACATGGAAAACATCATGAACTTTCCCTATCAGAGGGACTGCAAGTTCATAGGCTACTGGTCTGATCCTCTCAGTAATCCTGAAAGGTCCACAAAATTGTGGTGTCAACTTGGCACATGGTCCAATCCGCAAGGAGCTCTTCTTTGGTTTGATGCACAAGTACACTTGTTGCCCAACCTAAAACTCCTTGAACAACCTGTTCTGATCTGCATAGCTCTTCTGCCTATTATGTATTTCTTTCAATTCTTCTTGATTACCTACATTTCCTGCTCTGAGTCTTCCAACATGTCTATCCCAATAAGCAACTTGTTAATTGGATCACTCCTACTGATTGGAGTATTACAACTAAGCCCATACAATGCCTCAAAAGGACACATCCTCAATGACTCTTGATACCCATTGTTGTAAGCAAACTCTACTAGTGGAAGATACTCTTCCCTCTTTTGTTGTTGATGCATCACGTACATCTTTAGCATAGCCTCCAACATCTTTTTGACCCTCTGTTGGCTTAAGGGGGCATGACCCAGGTTTAGAGTTATTTGTGCCAACCAACAAAACCCTAATTGCTGGCCCTTTTGAAAACAACCTGCATAGCACAAGCTGCAGTCTCAGCCAAAGCAATATTGGGGGATGTTAGAACCATGTTTTTGCATCAAGAGACTGTGTGATGTGTATTCTGAAGCCCTTGTAGAGATTGGGTGAATGCGTGCTTTCTTATCTGATTTATGCTTCTTCTTTGGCTCGATAGTTTTCTACTTACTCTACTTCTTTAATGTGAAGGGAGTACTCTGCTCCTCCCCTCCGTTTTCGCCCTGCTCAAATAATTCCTTCTCCTCAGTCTCCTGGGAAGTCAATGCTTCGACTTCCTCTATGTCAATGCACTCTGTATCTTCACATTATTTTGCACCGTGATCTTTTGCAACAACTGCCTTAGAAGCAACTTCATTCTTTCTCTGCTCGACCAATGCTCATACTCCTTCCCGTGCTTCTTCTTTCCATTTCTACGCAGTTTTTGTCTGCATAGAAAAAATTTCTCTACCTTGACTGGTACTTGTACCAACATCCGTGGGTTATCGCCACTCCGCTGGCCAAATCCCCATAGTTTCTTGCACATCTGTCTCTGAGACTAGGTATGGAAACTTGTGCCAGATATGCTTAGGGTCCCACCTCGCCCAGATTAATACATTATGGAAGTCAATCTTAATCTCTGCAAAGGATCGTAGATGTTTAAACAAGGCTAGATACAACCTTGGTTGTTGACTTATGACTATGCATAGGTCCGTCTCAAATAGTATCCAAAAGACCTTTGACTCCATGATGCGCTTTGGATCCTTCATCGACCAGAGTGAAGTGAACTTCACTGCCTCTAGTAACTCTTCTTCCTGCGAAGGAAACTGACTATCCTTCAGTAGTCTCCATGCTACTAATACAATTAGCAATAGGAATGAGGCATAGTTAAATGTCTTTCCCTCCTCCTGTGCTTCGTCGAAGTTCACTAGGAATTCTTACCATAACTATTGTGCCCAGTTATACTGCACCCCCTTTGGAGACTGTGCATCCAATGAAACTACTAGCACTGGAACTTCGTCCACGAGACATTTTCTCATTATCTTCCTGGCTAGAATTTGGGCAGCAAACTGCAACGTCTTGTCTTGAATTGAGTGGATAGAATATCCGCATGACTTTTTGATCAACCCAAACTCCGTCTTCATTTTATCTGCAAGCTCCTTTCCTTTTCTTTTCCCTCTAAACTCCTTGGCAGGGTCCACCCATTTATAGGGAATCTTCATAATCATGTGAATGAGCATATCAGTTATAGGGATGGGCTCATCGAGCCATAAGCACCCATCATGTCCCAGTGCAAGCAACTGGCACATGCACACATTGTTGATGATCAACCGTTGGAATTGTGGCACATGAAGCATATGTAGTAATCTGGCCTGCTCGAAGCCTTTGACCCATTTCATGGGTTCAAGTCTTGTGACCCTGGGTTCTTCATAGTAAATCTTTGTCATGTACTTATTGGTAGCTAGGTGAGGGAATTTCTCGTGGTCAGCAATATCCTAATCCTCCATCTTCAACACCGGAATGTGCGCTAAGAGCACGCCTTCAAAAACTATCTCCTCTGGCAACAATGGTGTAGAGATCATGAATTTGTTCGAATTCGAGTCCTTGGGTACCTTGGCTTTCCCTTTTCGCAAGGGGATATATGCCGAGAGCCATGTGATAGGCTCACCCTCCTGAACATCTAACTCTTCAACTCCATCAGGGAGTTCCTCTACCTCGAAGTCCACTATTTTCTAAGCTTCTTTGCCTTATCCTTCTTCTCCTTATGTCAAACCTCTAGGTTCTTCCTCCGTTACTGCCTCATCGGTACATGTTTCTTTTGCTTCTCCTTAGGAACTGATTTCTTCAGCCTAGGCAACCTCAGTGCCATATGCAATGAGGGCATAGCTTCCATGGATACAACATCAGGGCCTTCTGCTTGGGAAACAGTGGCTTTAGAACTAACTAGCACAGACATTTTATTAAGGATGATCTTCTGGTTCCACTCAGGTAAGGTTGTAAATATCAAGATTGAAGCTAAATCCTCCCAAAACTGTCGACTCATATAGCAGGAACAAGAGGGCTCATACACAATGGTTAGAATGCAAAGTGTTCTTTGGCAAACCAACATGGCCGATTTATAGATGGTTTTGAATTCAAATCCGATCGTTCCCTCCATCTTAGGATCATAAATTCATCTTTGGTGGTTGATCTCCAAATATGTTTGCCATAAATGTTGCCTACCCACTCCTCTTAATGGGATTTTTTCCATCCAATCATGAATAGTGACTCCCATGACTATTTTTGGAACTAGCTACATGGTACCTCCCCCTATGGCACAGCTCATCCATCACATCTTCTCCTCTCGCACCTCTTGCCTCCATCGTGCAACCACCTTTCTATATTTTTCTCCTCATTGGGCAACATAGTTTATAGTCTCGCACTCCCTTACAATTTCCTGGAGCACTAAGACTCTCCTGCAACCATATAGTCATTACACAGGGCCCAGAATCCCTGTATGTAGTTTCAACCTGCTTCCGTTCACTTTACCAGGGAATGGTTCCCCATTCAGCTTCACGAGATGAACTGCGCCACCATCCGTGATGTCCTTAATAACATATGGCCCTAACCAGTGAATTTGAAATTTCCCCAGAAACATCGTGAATTTGTTGTCATATAGCAGCAATAAATCATCCACCATGAAATTTCGTAGGTTAACATGCCTATCATTCCATTCTTTCTCGCATTCCTTTTGCACTTGTTGGTGAAATCGTGCAAGAAATCAATCCTGTTCCAACTCCATTAGTTGTGTGATCCATTCCTCCAAGGTCTTTTGATCTTCCAACTCTATCAAAGTTACGATACATAGACTTGGCACAATATATTCCATAGGCATCACTTCTTCAATCCCATAGACCAACCTAATGGTTTTTGGAATGTAAACTTCTTGCATGTCATCCTATATGCCCATAGAACTATTGGTACATGCACATCCCGATCATTCTTATATGTGTTAGAGACTTTTGTCAATGTGTTTTCCAAGATTTTGTTAAATGCTTCCACCGTTCCATTCGCCTGTGTGTGATAAGGCGTGTTATTTTGGTGGTATACCTAGAATTCTTCAAGCATCACGTTCATCGTTTCATTCAAGAAATGTGTACCCCTATCACTCATCAACACCTTAGGGCATCCAAACCATGTTAAGACATATTCAAACAAAAACTTCACAAAGGTGGAAGTTGTACAATCCTTCACTAGTTGTGTTTCCACCCCATCTGGTTAAATACTTTGTTACAGTAATAATATACCGTGTGCCTGTCTTCTTTCCTGGTGGTTGTATTGGGCCTATGAAATCAATAGCCCACTTATCAAATACCTGGAACGAAACCCAAGGATTTAAAGGTAGTTCATCTCATTGTGAAGGGTTTCTTGTCCTTTGGCAAGCATTTCACGCCTTAGAATCCTTATGTAATGTCAAGCACCATAACCCAGTGTGCAAAATATTATGCGCAGTCGATTTTCTTATGTATTATCCTGCTACCACTCCTCCATGTGGTTCAATGAGGATACTAGCGCGTTCAAACTCTGGAACATACCTTCACAGTATTTCACTATTCCCATCCTATACAAGTGACCTAAAATCATAGAAAAATATGCAGAGAGGACTACTAATTCCTTCTTTTGATGAGTGGAATATCTTTCTGGAGCTGTACCTATGCTTAAAAACTAAATGATGTCAGCAAAATGGTCATCGTGACACGCACCACAAAGATCTGGGCATCTGGCATTCCTTTCTCCAAACTATTTGGTTCTTTGCCCATTTCAATCCTTGATAAGTGGTCTAGTCCTGCTTTCATCCTTCTAGGTTGCACAATCAATTCAAAGTTGTATTCTTGAAACAACATTAACCATCGGTAGATTCGCCCCCCCAACACAGGCTTATTGACTAGGTACTTTAGTGCGGAGTGATCTGTATACATTTTAAAATGTCCGCCCAACAAGTAATGCCAAAAATTTTGCAGCAAATGGACCATTGCCAACCCTTCATGCTCTGTAGTGTAATAATTCTTTTCATCCTTTGATAATTTTTTCCTCGCAAAGGTTATCGTCTAATCAATTTCTCCTTTTCTTGCCTATGTTAATACTACACCGAGCGCAATACAAGAAGCATTTACATGCACATAGAATTATTTCTTCTAGTCTGGAAACACCAAGATGGGCGCAATCACCATCTTTTCTTTTAGCAAATCTAGACTACGCTGACATTCTTCATCCCAACAAAATAGTGCATCTTTCTTCAATAATTTTCCCATTGGCGTAGTTATCTGAGCATATGCCTTGATAAAATTTCTATAATACCTAGTGTGCCGCAAGGTCTGACACAACTATTTTACATTCTGAGGAGCTTTCAAATTCATAATCAAAACAATCTTCGCAGGGTCCACCATCAATCCCTGCTTACATACTACATGGCCAAGAAAAATTCCAAAGGGCACACAAAATATGCACTTTTTTCAAATTCAACACGATCTGATACCTTCGACAAGTATCCAGCATAAGGTGTAGACTTGTAACATGGCACTTTACCAACCCAAACATAGTCAAACCATCAAAATAAACCTCAAAAAATATATGGATAAATTCTTTGAATGCCGTGATGATAACCCGGGAGAAGATTCTAGGTGCATTCTTTAATCGAATTAGAATTACTCTATACTAAAAGCAACCCCACTCCATCGTTAAGGTTGTCTTGCTTCGATATTATGGTGCAATATTTTTTTGATGGTATCCTGAAGATCCATCAATAAATGAACAAGCCTTGTATCCTCCAACAGTCTCTAATACTTCATCTGTAAATGGTGTTGGAAATGGATCGTGCATGCATGCATCGTTCATCCTTCTTATATGTACGCATATCGTGATTTCACCTTTCTGTTTCTTCTCTTGGACAACCATTGGGCTTACCCAATCGGATTCTTCTACTAGTTCAATAATACCATCATCTAACATCTTATCAAGCTCTTGGCGCTCATTTTCTTTATACTTCATATTTAGCCAATAATGTCTCCGATTAATGGGTTTCACATAAGGTTTCAAAGTGATTTTCATTACACCTAAATCTCTTATGATCCCCTTCAGATCCAAGAACTTTGTTGGGAATAGATCCTGGTATTTGTAAAGCATTTTGGCCACCTTATTAACTTTATCTTCATCGTAATACTCTCCTATATTCAAGAACTTAGGCTTTGCTTCAAATCCAATATTTACTTGTCTATTTTTCAAAGGTTCTGATATATCTGGGTTCTCAGCTTTCGGTCCTTCGACTTCACATTCTCCCTTCGTCTATGGAATGTTAATATTTTGTGGGTATTCTTATTTATCTTTAGTGGTCACATTGTAACATTCCAGTGCATGGCATAGATGTGTACTCCAATATGGTTGAGCCCATTCGACCAATTCCTTAGGCGTTTAGAATGTAGCTGCTTTTATCTCCTTGAGAACTTCATCAATGCATTCAAACCCATCCCTGAAGTGGAAACTGAATAAGAAAATCTCTATTAAGATATCCCATTCAGTTGTCCCATGCCAAAGCTCTGTTTCTAAATACTATTTCATTGGGATTGTATCTAAGGTATGACAAAAAATGTGCACCCATTATGGTTGTGGTTCTGTTCCCCAAGCCTTAGTTCATTGTGCCAGATCATCACGCTCATCATCCTTCCCACTTTACCTTTATGTCATCCGGGTATTAGCATACCCAAACTATAATCTCATCATTCTTCTATATTCCTTCCATCCAGCAAAGCTCTCCTTATGCATACCCCACCAACGGGTAGGCGTAGTGCGCAGTGCCAAATCTAAGGCTTGGAAGTGATGTTCTTCCAATACTTCCCTTTTAAATTCATTGAGAAATAGATCCACTTCAGTCAAAACGTCATAATGTGGAAGCTTCCTCACCTAAGTTGAGATACATCGTAGTGATTTGGTCATCATATTATAGCAGAGCATAGATACTTTATGCAATCGATTTTGCCTGTGTTCAAGCACTTTATCCAAGTCTGAGGTGCATGAGTTATCCCTGTCCCACAGAATTCATCCATCGGCCATAGGATTGATCCAATATTCATTTTGCATTGTGATCTTTTATATCTGATCCAGGTCATCATCATCTTCCAAAAAATTGTGAACAGGTTCAACAAGCATGCTCCCTCAATAGGGTCTAGTGGTACTACCTCCCTGAGCGACTTCCTTTCAAACGTCATCTTCTGCTTCTTCAAGTTGATTACCGTGTTCATATCAAAATCGCAATCAATTCCTAGTTACACGGGGTATGGGTTGCTATCATCCACTATTTGAATGACCTCAAAGTCAGCCAATGTGCTAGCACCCTAAATATCTACTGTTACACCATATAAGTGTCCCATCACAATAATCCTCTGTTGATTTTCCATGTGCAACTGTATAGGAGACCATTGCAGCGTAGGTCTCACTATCCTTTCCCACGTCTGGTTAGGCAGAACATTTGCATCGAATCCCAAATCCAAGATTTCTTGCTCCATTTCATATTCACCTATCTGCGTAGTCAACCTCATCTCGCATCCCATTTGTTTCTTATGCTTACCAATTTTTCTCATGGTGCGTTTTTCAATAGGTGTCTTTGGTTTATTCGCGCATTTGTCAATTACCTCTTGCAACCCTTCTACTATTTTCTTATCGTGGAGTAACTTCATACCGGTATTTAAAAATGTAGCTAATACCAAAGGATCTACCTCTTGGGTCGTACTATTTTCTGACATTTTCTCCTAGCTTCCTGAGGTGGAGGCCTCAATGAAGTTCTTCTTTTCTTCCATGAAGGTCTCTTTAGTGTGATAAAGGTCAAAGTCCATTTATTTCTCAGCAGCCTTGCACACCCACCCATCAGCTTTAGGCCGATTTCCCTTATCAGCACCAGTGGCCATACCACTTCATGTTACCATATTTATGCTATGATCTTATTCGTGGGGCTACGCCCTAATCATCTAGATGTTCTGCATAGGCTATTAGGGATGTGTTTTCTTTTCTTGCATATCTTCCATAAGGATCAGGCATTCCTCTATCACATGGTCAAAATGTCTACAATAATGACATGATGGATGATTGGGGTTCAGAAAATCTTGCGTGAAGAGTTCTACTTCGCCATAGTTATAGTAAATTATCTGCCCATGTCCCCGACCAGCTCTGCCCCCTCTTTCTCATCCTTGACCTTTGAATCCTCCGCACACTGCTCCTGCACCCTGATCATGAGGTCATTTTTTTGCCTGCATTCGATAGGTAGGGGTTCTATCCATCATTAGCTCATAACTCCTACAATGACGTTCGTCATGACCTACAGATTTACATAAATTTCAAAACAATGAGTGAGGGGTCCGTACAAACTTCTGTAGTAAATAGTAATTATCATTCACATGATATCCTGTAACCTAATAGATAACGCACCATGGCACAACTCTCATGCTTGGCTGAACATTATTCTTTGGCTTTAGGGGAATAGGCCCTCCCCCAATAAGATAGTTCTGATAAACTGGGAAATGGTCCTTATCGTGCCCATGGCCCTTACATTTCAAGCATCAGACTTCTGCGTGCACCTCCAGCTAGGCTTCCTTTCCTTTCTTCAAGCTCTACAAGTCCATGTGCAGGCTTTCCAGCTATGAGTGAATATGTTGCACTCCAAGGTTTGTATCTTGTATAGGTGAGGCTACCAGCCTCATCACGATTTCTATGGCTTCTTATTTCCTTGTTATCTTTTGTTGTGATAGTGACAATCTTAAGTGCAGAAAGAGGGACACGATATACCAGTGTTGATACTAGGAATCTCTAATCACCATATTGGCTTGCCTGATTAGGAATTTCAACCTTTGATCGAAATCCCAGGGTGTCTCATCTATCTTCTGTCAAATTTCTTTAAACTTAGTCACCATCTGCGCCTCTAACTCAAGCTTCCAAAACTTCTTGTTTAGAGCTTGCTAGGTTTTTGCTAACGTCGTGATGGGGTTGTCAGTGTAGTAATTGATGTACCATGTAAATGCTCAATCTTGTAAGGCTATGACTAACTAGGCTTTCTTGATGTTATCATCCGTAATTTGTTGTTTCATCCATACAACTCCTGCAACAAACCAAAATTTTTCGGGCTCTCCGCTCCCGATCCCTTTAAAAATTGACATCTTCTTCATGTTTGCCATGTTGAATAAGTGGAAGTGTAGGCGGAGGTGGAGTAGAAGGTGTAGGGGTATGGGGTGGAGATGGAGGTGGATTGGATGGATGAGGTATCCTCGGGATACGTTGCTTAAGTAACTGAACTGCACTTCGCGGTGTAGTCAGCACTGCCCCTTCGTCGTCACTGGGAGGGAGTTCAATGAGCGGATTGTACTCTGAGCTCAATCCTTCGTTTCTTCTAAAGAATTTCCCACTTCGCATGGTCCCAAACATCAAGGTAACTGCATAAACCTCTTTTCACATAACAACATTTTAATCCACATTTTCAATGATTTCAAATAGTTACCTCGTGGTCCCTTAAAGAGCCTACGTTCTGCTTTGCTATAGCTTATATTTCTATCGATCACGAACTAAGTCACAAAACTTCCAAGTGTGCAGTCAATCCAATGATCCATGGCCGACGTGATATTTCTTCCTGATGCTTCCAAATATCATACCAGTTTTGTAGTCCACACTATAGGGCCTCAAGCCTCCGTATCCCTTAACTATCTACCAATTTAGACAACCATTCATGTCGTTCATTAGGGAAGAAACAAAAGAAATCTTTGGTATCATGTGTGTATAAATATCTCTGCAACCACTGCTCCTTGGACAATTTAGGGCTCATGTTCTCTTGAGACGCAAACATGTGCACTTTTAGGTCAATCCACTTCTCAATCTCTTTCTCTGTAGGAAACCATTTATCACACATCTCTTAGATAGATCCCAGTCATGGAAACATAACCATTTGTTGGCTTAAGGGGGCTTGATATAGGTTTATAGTTATTCATGCCACCCAAAAAATCCCTAACTTTTGGTCCTTTCAGTAACAACTTGCATAGCGCAGGCTATAGTCTCACCCAAAGTAGTATTGGGGGATGCTAAAACGAGGTTTCTACATCTAGAGACTGTGTGATATGTATTCTGAAGCCCTTGTACCTAAGATTTGCCTTCACGTAGATCTATACCTTCCTACGGTCCACTACTACACTTCTATACAAATGGCTTCTAGACCTTCACATGAAGGTCTATGATCAGACTTACCAGACCTAAAAGAAGAAGACTCACAACTTTTGCTCAGTAAATACAAACCCTAGATCTGCCTTCACGTAGATCTACCCATTTCGACTAGTTATATTACTAGATCTATCTAATGTCTTTGTGAAAATAGTTCATTACATTCTTCATGCATGAATATTAGATATTTAGTAGATTTGCATGGAAAATACACTTTATTTTACATAAAACAAATCATTAAGCGATAATGCATAAGCTTAAACAGAAATAAGAATAGGACACATATGCAATAGATTTGGTCCAAAATCAACTTTTATTAGATTCAGCATTCAAATTACTGACTCTTCCACCATGTGCACCCAGATTTAGGGGCCCACGCACTCAACTGCGAATTTTCCAAGGTCTCCACGCACTCAACTTCAGAAGCCTTCCCCTTTCGCCTAAGTCTAGGAAAACAAAGTTTTCATGTCTTAGTAGTTTCGCTTACACTTTTTCTTCACTAAAGCTATCCTTCTATACTCTCTATGACTAAAATATTTATATCCTTTCTATTACAATACCATGGTCCATGGCCTATGGGTAAGTCTCAAAACCAACCTATCACTTACCCATACAAGGGGATAAAGTCCTTTTGACTCTTACTTAGCTACGCACTCCACTTCCACATTTCACGGAGACTTTACATCCTTTACAAAATTCTAACCAGAAACCAAAATTGACCTTAGGACCCTATCCCATCACCCTCTCTCTCTCTCTCCATCTATTTTTGGATGATAGGTTATACTGAAGGCCAGCTATGTACCCAAACCTGCAAATAGATCCTTCCAAAAATTGGAAGTGAACTTCACATCCATGTCTGATTCAATATTCTCTGGGACACAATGCAATTTGACCACATCTTTGATGACAACTTATGCGAGACCATTAGATGAATATGTAGTCTTAACTAGAATGAAGTGCACAAACTTTGTCAATCTATCAACAACAACCATAATGGAATCATGTTTTCTCACTGTCCTCAACAATCCTATGATAGAGTCCATGGAAATGTCCTCCCATTTCCATTCGAGAATTACAATCGGTTGTAGTAGTCGACCTGGATTCCTACAGACTTCCTTTACCTGCTGACGATTCAAACATCTAGCCACAAACTCTGCTACATCCTTCTTCAGATTCGGCCAATAATAAAACTTATTCATTGTGGTCAATGTCTTACGGTAGCCTGCGTGACCTGAATATGGTTTCACATGGAACTCCCTTATGATCACCGTCTTGAGTTAACTGTTGTATGACACATATACCCTGTTCCTAAATCTAACCAATCTATCTGCCATGAGACAATAGTCAACATCCTGTGTACCTATACCTGCACCTCTACCTATACCTTTTCCTATACATGTACCTGTACCACTACTTGTTATTGTGCATGTACTTATACCACTACTTGTAACTATACCTATACCACTACATGTACATGTACCTATACTTTGTTGCAACTTGTGCACAATATCCATATACCTGACATCTTGCTAACCTACCTACAAGATCATATCCCATAAGTCTATCCAATAGGAGCTCATAGGTGCTATATGATTCACTTGTATCTTCCTTCTAAGAGAATATGCGACCCTCTTCTCCTTTACTTTGATGTATCGGATCTCAAAATCAAAATCACTAATCGTGGCCAACCATCTCAATTTGTTGGCATTCAGATTCAGTTGGTCAAATAGATACCTCAATCCATTGTGATCACTCATCAGTACAAACCTCCTGCCAAGAATATAGTGCCTCCACATATTCAATGCATGTATGATCACTACTGGCTCAAGATCATGTGTTGGATAGTTTTTCTCATGCTCATTTAGCTTTGTGACCCATAGCACACTACCTATCTTTCCTACATAAGGATTCCACCAAGTCCTCTCTTGCAAGCATATGTACATACTACAAATCATTTGTCTGGATCTGCAATCTTTAACACTGGAGCATGTGTCAACAACTTCTTAAGCTGCTCAAAATTGGCCTCACACTCGTCTATCCATTCAAATGTCTTACCTTTCCTCTACAATGATGTAATAGGATAAGCAATCTGTGAGAATTTCCTGATGAATATCCTATAGTAACTTGCTAACCCCATGAAGGATCTCACCACATCTACATTCCCAGGAGCTACCCACTCCATTATAACTCTTACCTTTTATAGGTCTGCTCCTATTCCATCCATGGAAACCATGTGTCCCAAGTAGTGTACCTCAGTGTGAAAGAGGCTACACTTGTTGAGCTTAGCATACAATTGATGTTCTCTCAATAACCTCAACACTGCTACCAAATGCTTGACATGCTCTTCCTCATTTTTAGGATCTACCAATATCTCATCAATGAACACAATAACAAAATTATCCAAATAGGGATGCAAGACACTATTCATCAAACACATAAAAGTAGTTGGATCATTAGTTACATGAAATGGAACTACAACAAACTCATAATTCCCATACCTGATGTGAAAAGTTGTCTTGTAAATGTCCTCTTCTTTAATGCATACCTCATGATATCTGGATCTCAGATCAATCTTCCAGAACAAAGATGTTCCCTTCAACTGATTGAACAAATCATCAATCCTCGGTAACAGATAACTATTCTTGATGGTCACATTGTTGAACTGCCTATACTCAATATACAATCTAAGAGTACCATCCGTATTCTTTACAAACAATACTATTGTGCCCCAAGGTGATACAATTGGCCTAATGTATCCTTTGTCAAGCATCTCTTTGAGATGAAAATTTAACTCTACGATCTCAGGTGTGCTCATCGTGTATGGTGCTTTTGATGGTGGAGCTGCCCCTAGCACTAACTCAATAGAAAATTTCACTTCTCTATGAGGTGGAAACTTTGAAATATCTACAAGAAACACATCCTGAAATTACTGTAGAGCTGGGTACCTCCTCAAAACATGTGCATCCTCAACTTCCTTACCTTTGTCACTAGAAATATGGACTACAAATAACACACACCCTTTTATGTGACTGATCTTTGCCTACATAACTGCCATTATCCTAACTGATATGGCTTTCTTCTTTCCTTGTAAGACTCTTGGTTCTCCATTGTCATCCAAGCACTCAATGGATTTTTCATAAGAATCCTCCTTGGACCTATGAAGGTACAACCAATCCATGCATAACAACATATTGTATGATCCCAATGGTAATACATTTAAATGTTCTACGATAGGCATACCATTCAAATCAAATGCACAATATCTTACCTAATGATGAACTCTCTTCTTGTTTTTTGTAGCCAATTGCACCGAGAAAGATTTTGCATGCACTTCTTTATTCAAACCACACTTATCGATCATGTCATGAGTAACATAACTATAATTAGATCCAAGGTCAACCAAAATAGAAACCACTTGATAACAAAGCTTATTGTCCATCTGAATGATAAATGCCTTATGGTCTTCATGTCCGTTGCCCAGTGTTGCATAGATACGAAGAACACTCTGACCAATATCACCAATAGTTTGTGCCTCCTATTCATTATATATCTGAGGCTACCACCCTTATTATCTACACAATCTCTCTTAAGGTGTTCCCTACCACATGTCCAACACTCCAACCATCCAATACCATAACCTTTATGTTGCTCTTGTCATCCATGTCCATGTTTAGCTACATTAAACTTATTTTGTGGTGCCACGTTTTCTTTCTCTTCTACATTCTGAGGCCTTGTTCTTTTCAACTTCCATTTACCTTTACCTTTATCTTTCCCTTTCCATCCTTGATGAGATTCATTCTTATGCTTTGATTTTTCATAGAAATGTTTCCATTTCCCAATAACTTCTTCAAGTAACTGAGGGTCATCATACTCAATATGATCTGTAAATTCTAATGGAAAACCACTAAAAAATCATTGAAATTTAGCCTTCTCATCCTTATTATATGGCACATACCTCAATAACTCCAGGAGCATGGTTGTATACTCCTCATTTGTCATTGATCCCATCGTTAGCTCATAAAATTATTTGGCCTTACTCTCGTAGTACCTTTCTGGAAAGTAATTCTTCCTGAAAAGCCTCCTGAACTCATGCCAACTCAAGTTCTCCATCGTGATGTCTTTGACCTACTTCAAATCTTCCCACCAAATATCTTCTTTACCACTCAAGCTTAAGATAGCTACTATGGACTTCATATTATTTGTGTAATTATGCAACTCAAAGAAATTATTCATCACAGTTATCCACGCCTCTGCATTTTCTAGCTTCTTCAAGTCTCCATTAAAAGTAGGTAGCTTTTCTTCCTTAAATTCATTTGGTATGTATCCCCTATCACTCCTCCTATAAGGGTGATATCGATGATGATCATAAATACTAGTAGAACCAAAACTACAGTAGTACCTGTTTCCATCACCTCTCTTATCCAGAGTATCCAACAACTTGCCATCTCTCACTGTGTCATCTCTATCTAACCTGTGATCACCATGAGACCTACTATCATACATGCCATTAGTTCTATCACCATAGCCATGGTTGATCTGAAGTGGCCACTATCGCTGAAATTATGAAAAACTATGAAGGAGTATTACATTAACCTCTGCTTGTTTCTCTTGTGCCTGCAAGATTTTCTCATTGTCCACCTTACAAATCCTTATTTATTCCTTCATGCTTCTCAATGTGTCTCCTAAGTCAGAAGAGTGCCCAACACCACACTTCTCATCTGATTCATATGGAGAATATTTGTAGTCTACCATCATGTTAGTCATTTTGATCATTTTCCTGCAAGTCATACTATGTCAGCTAAACCAAATCACAATAAATGAATGTACCTTAGAAAAATTTGGGGAGGATATCTCATCTGCAAGATCATCCAAATCAGCATAATAAATATCTAACATAGTCATGACAACATATATAAATATAATAAATAGGTGTATCAACACATAAATATCATTCTACCTAGACTCCAGTCATCAATGCATGATGATGTCAATTACACATACCATTACCTCATGCATGATAACAACAACCATACCAATGTACACTGATAATACACAATCATAAACATGTAACCAATCATATTGTCATGATGACACACTTCAGAACAACAACATCCTCTTTCACATGGAGACATCACTCCAACCATGCATATGCAACAATAATATACACCAACACACACCGCCCATCTAGTCTAATGGGTGAACCATGCTCTGATACCACTTTTTGGTATCGGATATGACCCAAACATAGCATAACCCGCTTTGATATCATTATCTGGTATTAGATAAGTTATGCTCCTATACCAATAGGTGTCATATTTCATGATTGACTTGATGAGCTCTGTAATATGTTCATTCCTTTCCTTGTTGCAAAGGTTTTCCATATTATCAAAAAATCAAAAAAATGTAAAAAATGTAAAGAGGGTATACCCTGAAAGAAAAATCAAAGGGTAAAAAGAATAAAATGGTCAAAAAAGTGAAAGAAATGAACCCCAAACAAAAATAGACCAGGAAAGTGTGCAAGTCCAAAGTGCCACTACTTTTTACTTTCTGTAATAGGCATTATGTGTAGCTTGTTAATTTAGGCCACAATTGATGAATGACCAAACAGTTTAATCTTGGCTAGTTTATATTTGAATTTCCTGTTTTAGAGATAGAGAATAAAATCTAACCAAACCATTTAATCTTGGAAGATAAGTAGATAGGTAGAGTAAATAAAAAGGAGCTCAACAGTTAAATCTTAGCCCTTGGATGTAATAAGTGTAGACTTAGGTAGGATTACCATGAAAAGAAAAGGAAAGTTGATAAGGGTTTTCCAGTCTAAGTTCACCCAAATAAAGAAGAAAAAATGCTAGGCCAATGTAGGCAGGGTAGGTAGATGGTGTTGCAGAATGATACTTGTGATAGATTATGTCTCTAAATGTGTTAATTTTTATCTCTATCACAAAGTGTGAGGCGGACATTATACTTGATGCAGCTCAAGTGAGGCAAGGCTATATAACTAACTCCCCTTCATACTTTTCCCTAATCATTCACTAATTTCCCGTAAGTATTAAGGTCTGTGAAAAGACTTATCGCTTAATATCACTCATAAAACCACTCATTTCATTTCATGAAGTTTCCCTAAGTAAAAACCCTATTTTATTTAGGAAGATGCATGATATCACCTCAAAACCCCTTTTTTCATCCTAAGACTAAGCTTAACTACAAAAGTCAATTATTTTTAACTTAGCACTTATTATCAATTCATTTTCATATTAACTCTTAACCATTATTATATAACTCCCTAAACAAACGTAACACAATCCCGTATTATACAAATATATAATAAAAAACCTTGATATTATAAATATCCCGTCCCCAGTCGAATACGACCATAAACACCATTTTAATAGGAATTAACGGATTTATTACAAATTTGTTAATAAGCTTTCCCTGTGCGACAACCGGGATTAATTAGCCATCCAAGTTAATTAATAACCATTTCCCCAACCAATCAAATCACGCCCGAAATGATTAAAACATTGTTTATTGTGTTGGGCCCACAAATTAACTCCCTGCCATCTCTGACACCTGTCAGCCATCCGATCATTCCTCGTTCATCCAACGGTCGAAAACGATATCGCGACCCCACTTTTGACCGTGCGATAACTCGCGATCGCCCAACAGTTTTCCGCCGTACCTCTACCATGTGTCGCCCATTCTATATGCTCACTCACCCTCCATCCAAAACCACTTGACCCCAAAAGTGGTGCGAGCAAAACCGCTAACCGCCTTCTGCTGACATCATCTGCTGACATCATCCACCACGTCACCTGTCCTTCGTTGACGTCATCCGCCCGATGAACGCCAAAAACTCCCGCCAACCATTGTTTTGCTGAATAAAATGAATAAAACGCCATTTTTGTTGCTGTTTGCTACATCCAATATTTCTAGGCAAAAACAACGACTGAGGCCAGCAGTACAGTTTCAAACTGGCACCCGACTAGAATAGCTACACCATGAGCTCTGAGTTGCCATTTCAACCTGTCAGTGTATTGTTTCCTTCTTCAATGTAGAAGACCCAAATTACGGTTTGAAAATACAAAGAAACTAAAGAAAACCCCTTCTAACCCTGAAAGGTTGCACCCCTCAACGTTCCTCACAAAAAATATGTTGGAAATATTGTTAAAATTTCACCCTTGGGTAAAAGTTAAATGTTGAGCTATTTATCAGACGGAGTTATCTACCAGATAGAGATGAACAGGGTAAACAGTCAAAGTGTATCAGATCAGGGTTAAAGAGTATCAGTAAGAATAGGGTAGCCAGCACAGAGTGACCAAAGAAAGACAGCCACAAGCCGAATCCTAGGGCCTGCCTCCAACACATTCAACAAAAACAGGACCAACACAACATCAATTCATCTTTTCCTTATTTTCAAGGCTAGTTGTTTCTATTTCTTGTAAACTATTTTTAGCCATCCTAGATATTATCTCACTGAGATATTTGTTGTATAATTTTCTGCATAAATACCCCCTCAAATGGAGTATTGAGGGTGGATTCCTATACTTTGCTGTAATATTGATTTTTTGGAATAAAGAGCTATTGGAATCAACTGTTGCATGGCTTACTGGATGAAGAATTGAAGCAAAGGACTTGCCACAGACTTCTTGAATAAACCACTGGATCAATAAGTCCTCTATATCTTGTGTTTTAAAGTTTTCTTAGTTTATTATATCATCCGTGTTTCACAATCTGAATGACAAAGAAAAGATTTAGTTTCAGAATATGCTTGATTGCACTCTGTTTTCAGTCATTATTGTTCTCTATGCTTTTCTTCAGAATTAGGATAAGCAGTGAAATCTTAATTGCTCCTGTTTCCTAATTCTTTCATGTTGATTATTTGCTAAAGAATACTTAACTACTCCTTATCAGTAATCATCCAATTTCCCTCTTTAAATAGGTTGAAGGATTCTCAACTGCCCTTCCCCCCATTTGAGCCCATTCCATTTGTTTCAAGTCTTTGTTTGTTCCCTTTTTGACCACCTTGCTCTGTGAAACCATCCTTTGTTAAGAAACCAAATCCAGAAAGCCACCTTCTTTGACTCCATTAGCCCAATGGACTTAACTACTATGTCTTACCTCTCTGCTCTATTGAATCTCACCACTCAAACTCAAACAAAACCCTTAAACTTCATAACTAGCCTAATACCTTTAAAAACAAAGCTAAATCATAAAGAGAGATCCCTCTCTGGATACAAATTAGCTAGATTCTGTATCTAAAATATTGGTTAGTGGTTACCTCGGCCTCTTTTCCCTTTCTTACAACTTTTGGGAGAACCTGAGTGATAACATTAATGGCGACTCCAATGTGGAACTGAATAATTTGTTTGTTACTACTGTTTTCTATATAAGCTACAGACGGAGCCTGAAGTTAGCCAGGTAGCTTTTGAAATTCTTTTGCTTTGCAATTACAGAAGTAAATGAATGCTACTTCAATCTTTCTCTGGTCTAGCTTATAGATTGGATAGTTGGTTTCAAATACTTGATCAGTTCCTCTTTTCAAATAAGTCTTTAAGAAAGTTCAAAATTCCCACATCTAAAAATTCTTAGAAGAGGGTGGTAAAGTTGTATTGTCAAATCTATTTCAAGGAAAAACCAAAAACACACCCAGAAACCTGGCTTCAGAAAGGATTCATTACACCAGATCAAATCCTGATCCACATCCACCACCTATGTTTGAAAATCCTAATTTGATTCCTAGGATTCTTAGAAGAACAATGTAAACTTTGAAACGGGAATTGATACTGTTACCTGTTTCATAGAGATAACAAAAAAGTGAACTGATTTTGAAAAGGGGTGATGCAGAATGAACATGTTTTTTTTAGAGCATAGTTTTTGGTACTTTAATTTTTTTATGTACATTACGTTTTAGAATCGTTTTAAAATGGTAGTGATTTTCATGCTGATTTAAAAAAGTGAGTATTCTGCATCACCCCGTTTTTTTAAAAGACCTGTTTTTTGGCTTTAAATTTTCTAATGTATAAAATGTAAATAATTATTTTGTAAATTTGATCATTTTTGAAGTGGTCATTTTCTTCACATTTTCTTGTTTTTTATTTTAATTTTAACTTTTTTTTAGTGACGTTTTTATTGTTTTGCATTTTTAAATTAGGAGGTCAATATTTAGAATTTTCGATATTCTACATATTTATACATCCTTAATTAATTTTTCAATCCACATGAAATATTTGTTTCTAAAACACAATATTTTTTAACAATGGACGTAAAAGTAACCATTTTTAACATATATATAACTAAAAAACAACACGTTTTGATAATTTTTTGCTAGAATTGACCTGTCAAAATCACAATTTTTATACGATAATTTTAACTAAAAATGGTAAAATAATAGTTTTTTTTATGAATTTCATGTCAAAAAAATAAAACTAATCACTTTTTTTCTCAAAAAATAATGATTAACTTAAAATCAATGCGAAAATCACATATTACAAATATTGAACGTATAACAACCATAATTGAGTGTTTATTTTTCTCATAAAATGTCAAAGTCAAAACATTGCAAAGCTTGATTTACAAGCATAACTTAAATTTAATCAACAATATCACATAATCCAAACTCTTCGTCCTCTAGAGTTTCATCATTGTCTTCTTCCACAATATTTTCTGTTTCATTTTGCTCATATTCCTCTTCTAATGGGTCTTTAATGTCTGCGAATCTCTCAATGTATGTCTTTCCAAACATTCCATGTAATGGTGGTTGGGGTTCCTTTGCCCTTTTTGCCACACATGATTCACTAAAGTCCCCTTTCTTCAACCCAATTTCTTGCATTGCATCTGGAAGAAATTGAAGAGCATTAATTCTTTGCTGAATGAAATTGCATTGTACTAGATCTTTTTCAATTGCAATGCAATTTCTTCCTTTTTGAAGGCAACATGCTAGTGTTGTACCTAATTATCAAGCATAGAAGAAATAATGAACTAAATTAGTACAATGACATATTAATTAAAAAATAACATATTGAAATTCAATTCCACATAATAAAACTTACCTAAGCTAGAAAATAAATCCAGAACCCAATCTCCTTCATCCGAACAAATGTCTATAAGATAGTTAATCAATAATTGTGGTTTTTGATAAATGTTAACTATCTCCCATTTTGCTTCTTTGTCTTCATACATTAATTTTCTCACAGCAGCATTATAAGTCAGTATTTGGCTATGACTCTTTCCGTCTACCCAATTAAAAATCATAGACATATGGCTATCATCTTTTGCCCAACTATCAATATGAATGAACTCACAATCATTTATAAATTGTTGATCTTCATTGTTAAGAAGATTTGGCTTTTTCCTGTAACATGAAATAGTAAAAGTTCAATTAACTTGTACATAAATAAATTTTTGAACATTAATCAAATATACATTTTAAACGTCTTACCATGTAAGTTGCATCCTTGAATTTGTTTTCCCCTTGAAGCTTGACAATATCAATGCCAATTGTGTGTCTAAATGAAATGTCACAAATCTCCATAATGGTGATGGCGTGACTTCTACAAATCCCGCAACCACTTTACTAAAAGCTTGATAAGTATAAGGGTCACTATTATAGTCAAAGTTTGGAATATTGAAACCATGGGGAATATCTGCAATGACTAGGGCATAATCCCTTTTAGGTATGAGTTTAGCAATGTCTTCACAGTCGCCTTGTAGTACTTGATATTGAATAGTGTCTAGCCCATTCCAAATGAAATGATGAAGACTTGGATCAAGTTGAACATTCTTAATACGTTGCTTTTTTATTCTTCCGATCTTTATTTTTTCAATAAAGGTTTTGAAACTATCTGGCGCTCCATTATCATCCTTCCTCATCTTTTATAAAATAAACAAATATATGTGTAAGTTATAAATTAAAAATAGTACACAGGTGAATAAAAATGAATGTATAAATCAAGATATCTTTTTAAATACAAGATAAAAAGCTTTTAATGTTGATGTAGAACTTGAATCTGGATAGTTGATACAACATCATCCCAACTATCTTCATTCAACAATCTAACCATTTGTTCTTGAATTTTCATATAAACTTTGTGACTGCATAGATAAAGTAACAAAAATTTAATATAATGATATGTATAACAAGTACTACCAAGAACAACATGTTTTATTTAAAATATAATTATAATCTAGAAATAAATAAAAATAATTCAACAAACTTACTTTTGAAATTCTTTAGACATTTCCTCCAATGATAATTCCCCTGACCTCACACGAGATAATATTGTTTTGACAATTTTATCATCTTTCACTACTTGCATCACCCTCCAAGGTGTGATAGTCATATCGTCTGGAAGCTGCTTCATTTCAGGAGCTAATTTACTATTGCCACATATCAATGGCTTAGACTTTTTGACCTTCTGGTTTTTAATGGCAATGTCTTCCCACATGCTAAAAATCTCATCAATCAACTTCCAAACATCTCCAGTTCTAAATGCCAATTGGAAAATGTTATCAACACCTCTGAATAAATCACTATTTTTGTTTCCTTTTCCACCTTTTGAATTTGTTTTCTCTTCAATTTGATATCCTATTTCCATACAACATTCCTTTCGGAAATCTGCAGTAACATTTATCCTATCCCCACCACATTTTTCTTCAAATTCACTATGAATAAATCTAACCCTTTGGATGAAAGTCATAGACATCCTATATTCATTATCTGAATTATGATCCCATGCCACTAACTTTGCTTCTGTATCTGATAAACCAGCGTAAATGATACATTTCATTGTTTCAAAACGTGGGTTATTAGGATATTCATCCATCAATTGTCTTTGAGCCTCTACAGAATGGTTCCCCCCAAGCACATAATAATTATATTCAAAACATTTTGACTTATCAAATGCTTATTTGTTGGGAACTTGAAGTGGATCAACAAGAAGCACATAACTAACCACATGAGCATATGGATTGTACCTCATCAATGTCTTCAAGTTGTGAACATGTAGATGATGTGGCTTTCTAACTTGATATTGACATTGTCCTTCACTTGCTTTATAGGTTTTCCTGACATTAAGCTGAAATGTGCGACCACCATCAATTAAGTTTCTCTTTGTCAAATTCTCTCGAATGACATTTTGTTTTGTTTTGATAATGCCATCCTCTAAATCAGCTCCTGGTGTAATAATTTCTTTGCTTTCTTTTGAAGTTTCACTAGGTTCTTGACTGCTGGTAATGACTGCTTCAAATGTTTCAGCGTTACTTTTCTTGGTCATGACATTCCCAACAGATTTATTCTTGGGCATTGTTACTTTTGGTTTTTTATGGCTCTTCTTAGTTCCAATGTCATCTTCAGTAATGACAACATATGCTTCACTGTCAATTTCAACTTCATCATTCTCAAAAGTAACTTGTTTACCCTTGCTAGATTTATCCACCAAAGGCCTTTTTTTCTGATTCTTTGGATGTAGTTTTATAGCATCATCAATTACTACATTTTGCCTATTTTCCATATCTTCTTCTGACACTGAGTAAAAACTACTGACAACTTTCATGATATCATGCTCTATGAAATGAATGCCTCCCAACCTAATTGAACAACTTTCAACAAAATTCTTCCAAACAAAGTATCATATGTCAATAAAAAACAAAGCTAAAAAATATAGCGAGACACTTTGAAGAACGCAAAATACAAATATAAATAACAATACTTACGATGTTTTGTGTCATCTCATTTACGATTTGTTTACACAACTTTGTAGATACCTCTCTCGTGTCATACAATGAATATGATAGTCGGTATTTAACCCTTTCATGTGACTTGGGAGCCTTTGTAAGTATGTAAACAACTTCAGTGTCCAGTATCGAACACATATCTATGACTCTTCCCATCACCTCAAAAATTCCATTATCATTCTGTATATCAATATATAGATATATATTCACATTTGTCCTTTCTATTTCTTTCACATACCAAATTCTTGATGGAAATTTCACTTCATTCGAATTCTTCCAGTCTGAAATCATCTTCTTATCACTTGAAAGATTTGTAGTCATGAGCTCAGGTGGAGTTCATTCACCAATGTTTCTTGAAGATGCACCTTTAAGAGTCTTTGGTCCAGAAAGATTCAATGAGATTCTCTTTGATGCCATTTTCCTAAGAAATAGAAACATATAAATCAGTAAATAATTAAAACATATTATCTTAAATTAACAACGAAAATATATCATAAATTTTTTATTTGTATGATCAACAATCGCCCCACCGACCGCCCCTCACATTCCAAAAGGGCATGCATTAACATTCTAGTGTAAAAAAGGTAAATCACGAATAAAAAATTTCAAAATTAACTATATATATATATATATATATATATATATATATGAAATGTCAAATTTTTTTAATAAGTACAAAAAAAATATGTAACTTCACCTCACTCCAACCCCTCAGCGCCCTAGGCTCGCCCACCCAGGCCCCCCTATGGGCACCCACGCAGCCCCCTCCCGTCGGTGCCCCTGCCGCCCAACCCTCCCACCACACCCTCAGGCGCCCTCACCCACCCCCCCGCCTGGGCGCCCTCACAACCCCATGCACCCCAACCCTCCCAAACCACCCACTCGCTCACCCTAACCCTCCCAACCCCCCCCCCCCTGGCGGCCCGGGGGACCCTACCCAACCCCTCGCGCCCCAACCCTCCCTAACCCCCCTGCTGGACCAAGCGTCGTGCTAACCCCCCCCGCCCGGGCACCCACACAACCCCCCGTGCCCCAACCCTCTCAACCCCCCCCCCCCACACCCCCCCAAAGGCACCCTCACCCGCCCCCCGGCCCCGGCGCCCTCACTCGCCCCGCAGATCGGGCGCCCTCACCTGCCCTGTAGATCGAGCGCCCTCACCCATCCTCACCCACCACCCCACTCGGCCCAGGCGCCCTCACCCGCCCCCCCACCCGGGCGCCCTAACCCACCCTCAACTACGCCCCCACCCAGCCTGGGCGCCCTCACCCGCCTCACCCGCCCGCTCGCCTGCCTCAACTGCGCACCCACCCAACCCGGGCACCCTCACCCGCCTCACACACCCGGGTGCCCTCACCCGCCCGGCGCCCTCGCCCCCTCGCCCGCCCGCCTCACCCACCCGAGCGCCCTCACCTGCCTCACCCGCCCGGGCGCCCTAAATCGCCTGCCTGCCCGCCAGCCCGCCCGCTCGCCCGGGGCCCTCACCGACCCGCCCGGCGCCCTCGCCTGGCTCACCCGCTCTGGTGCCCTTGCTCGCCTCACCCGCCCAGGTGCCCTCACCCACCCACCGCTCGGCGTCCTCGCCCGCCTCACCTGCCTGACGCCATCACCCGCCCGTTCGCCCACCTGCCTCACCCGCCCGCCCGCACAGCGCCCTCGCCCGCCCGCCCAGTGCCCTCGCCCGCCCGCCAGCCCTGCGCCCTCACCTGCCCGCCCGCCCGGCGCCCTCACCCGCCTCACCCGCCTGCCCGCCCGACGCCCTCGCCCGCCCGCCCGCTCGCCTGCCCGGTGCCTTCACCCGCCCGCCCGCCCTTACTCTCACCCGCCTCACCCACCCGCCCGCCCGCCCGGCACTCTGACCCGCCTACCTCCCTACACGGGCGCCCTCACCCACCCGCCCTCCCTAGAGGCCTGACCCACATGCCCCACCCGGAGGCCTGACTTTGGGAATTGCCCTGCCGCCTGCCGGGCGGGGGCGAGGGCCACCCGGGTGGCGCGTCGGAGGCTTGTGTGACCCAGGCAGCCCTCGTCCCCGCCCAGCAGGCGGCAGGGCGATTCCCAGAATTGCCCTGCCGCTTGCCGAGGGGGGGTGAGGGCTGCCCAAGTGGTGCCACCGAGGCCTGCGCAACTTGGGCGGCCCTTGCCACTGCCCGGGTCAGGACGAGGGCTACCCGGGTCGCGCAGGCCTCATCTGTGCCACTCCGGCGGCCCTTGCCCCCGCCCGGCAGGCAGCAGCGTGATTCCTCGGCCACGTGACCTGGGCGGCCCTCGCCCCTGCCCGGCAGGCAGCAGGGCGATTCCGAGAATCGCCCTGCCATCTACCGGGCAGGGGCGAGGGCCGCCGTGGCGGCGCGGCCGAGGCTTGCGCGACCTGGGCGACCCTCCCACCCACCCGGCAGGTGGTAGGGAGATTCCAGGAATCGCCCTGCCGCCTGCCGGTGGGGGAAAGCCCCACCCAGGTCGCACGACCCTAGTGGCCCTCGACCCTGCCCGGTAGGCGGCAGGGCGATTCCAGGAATCGCCCTGCCACCTACCGGGCGATTCCCGGAATCGCCATGCCACCTGTCGCGTGAGGGCGAGGGCCGCTCGTGTGGCACGGCTGAGGGAGGGTGGGTTAGGCCACCGGGGAGGGCAGGCGGGTGAGGGCGCCCGAGCGGGGAGGCAGGCAGGTGAGGGAGCCCGAGCGGGGAGACAGGCGGGTCAAGGTACCGGGCGGGCGGGCGAGCGGGGCGGGCAGGCGGGTGAGGCGAGCGAGGGCACTAGGCGGGCGGGCGGGTGAGGGCGCCGAGCGGGTGGGAGAGCAGGTGAGGGCGCTGGGCGGGCGAGCGGGCGGGTGGGCAGGTGAGCCGGGAGGGCAGGCAGGCAGGTGAGGCCACTGGATGGGCGCGCGGGTGAGGTGGGCAAGGGCGTCGGGCGGGCGGGTGAGGGCGTCGGGCTAGCGGGGGCGGGCGGGTGAGGCGGGTGACGGCGCCCGGGCCGGGTGGGGGTGAGGGCGTCGGGGGGATGAGGCGGGCGAGGACGTCGAGAGTGTAGGTGAGGGCACCCGGGTGGGTGAGGCGAGTGGGCGAGGGCACCGGGCGAGCGAGCGAGCGGGCAGGCGAGGGCACCGGGTGTGTGGGCGGGCGTGCGAGGGTGCCCGGGTGGGTGAGGCAGGTGAGGGTGCTCGCGCTGGGTGGGGGCGCGGTTGAGGGAGGCGGTGAGGGCGCCCAGGTGGGTGAGGCAGGTGAGGGTGCGCGGTTGAGGGAGGCGGTGAGGGTGCCCGGGTGGGTGAGGCAGGTGAGGGTGCTCGCGCTGGGTGGGGGCGCGGTTGAGGGAGGCGGTGAGGGCGGTGAGGGCGGGCGGGTGAGGCGGTGAGGGCGCCCAGGCTGGGTGGGGGCGCAGTTGAGGCAGGCGGGCGGGCGGGTGAGGGCGCCCAGTTGGGCGAGGTGGGTGAGGGCGTCCGAGCCGAGTGGTGGCGCGGTTGAGGGTGGGTGAGGGCGCCTGGGCGGGGGGGGCGGGTGAGGGCGCCCAAGCCAGGTGGGGTGGCGAGTGAGGATGGGTGAGGGCGCCGGGGCCGGGGGGCGGGTGAGGGCACCGGTGTCGGGGGGCGGGTGAGTGTGCCCGGGCCCGGGGGGGTGGTTGTGTGGGCGCCCAGGCTGGGGGGGTTAGCACGACGCCTGGGCCGGTAGTGGGGGTAGGGAGGGTTGCGACGCGAGGGGTTGTGAGGGCGCCCGGGCCGGGCAAGGGGAAGGGTGAGGGCGCTCGGGCGGGCAGTGGGTTGGGTTGGTAGGGATTAAGGGGGCAGGGGCGCGGGGTGTGGGTGAAGGTAGTGAGGGTGTCGGGAAGGGGGTTGGAGGTAGGGGACGAGTCAGGCTGTGGCGCCCACCCTAGCAGCTCACCCGCCCGCCGCGGGGATTGGGTGATTCTGAGAATTGTCCAACCCCACGACAGGCTGGCGAGCTGCTGGGCCGCCCCCACACCCCCTATCCCCCCCCACGCCCTCACACCCTGCCCGCTCGCCCGACCTCCCCGCCCCCATGACACCATGGCGGTCCACCCACGAGTATTGGGCGATTGAGTTTGATCGGGCCCACCATGCTTACGACGGATGTAATTGTTATTTTGGCTCAGAAAAATTATTAATTTAAAAAAAAAATCTTTGAGGAAAAAAATTTAACTTACCTTTCAATTGCGAGAATTCTTCGTTGAATATGTTGTTGATAGCGATGTAGCTGCTCCACAAATTCACGAGTCTTTCAACGTTTTTCAGAAAGCTTGGATGTGATGTGAGTAATAGTGATAATGAAATTTTAATATATTAGTGAAATTACAGAGATGTTTTACCGTATGGTTAATGTGGGATAATTTGTTTTAAAATATTATAAAGCGAATATTGTAAAATTGTTTTACAACGGGTTGAATGTGGGATAATTTGTTTTAGAATATATTATAAAAATCTAAAAAATAAAAATTCAATTGTTTGGTAAATATTATATACTTTAACTATTAAAATAATTAATGTAGAAGTTGTAGTTTACAATTTTAATTTTAATGATTTATTTCATAAAAAAATTTAGTTTACATTTTTCAATAAATTGTAGAACAAAATAATGAAGGTAAATAAATCTAACAAACTTTTTGGAGGGAAATATTTTCGTGAAAAATTTTGGAGGGAAATATTTTCGTGAAACTTTTTGGAGGGAAAATTTCATTCTTTAAGCTATATAATATCTTTAGGGGACTCTCCATTTGTATCATTCAACATCTTCTATTTGAAAGGGATGGATTGTTCTGATAGTGAAGTTTCGATTTATACACCATCAACATCTTCATCGCGTAACAACTCTATTCATATCGATGAATATAGCGGGAATTCTTCCACTATGAATAGAAAGTCAATTCTTCCACTTAGTCCTGATTCTAAGGAATATGAGAGCAACATTGATGAAAGAGGGGATGAAGAATTTCAAATAAATAAAGAGTCACATATTCCACTTAGTCCTAATTCTGAGGACTATGAAAGCTGCAGTGATGAAGAGCATGATGGTGAAGTTCAAAAGAATGGAGTGTCACAATGTCCACTTAGTCCTAATTCTGAGGACTATGAGAGCAGCAGTTTTGAAGAGCATGATGGCGAAGTTCAAAAGAACGGAGTGTCACGATGTCCACTTAGTCTTAATTCTGAGGACTATGAGAGCAGCAGTTTTGAAGAGCATGATGGTGAAGTTCAAAGGAATGGACTGTCATGGTGACCACTTAGTCCTAATTCTAAGGACTATGAGAGCAGCAGTTTTGAAGAGCATGATGGCGAATTTCAAAATAATGGAGTGTCACAGTGTCCACTTAGTCCTAATTCTAAGGACTATGAGAGCAGTAGTGATGAAGAGCATGATAACGATTTTCAAAAGAATGGAGTGTCAAAGTGTCCACTTAGTCTAGATTCTAAGGACTATGAGAGCAGTAGTGATGAAGAGCGTGATAACAATTTTCAAAAGAATGGAGTGTCAAAGTGTCCACTTAGTCCTAATTCTAAGGACTATGAGAGCAGTAGTGATGAAAAGCATGATGTTGAATTTCAAAAGTATGGAGTGTCACGGTGTCCAGTTAATCCTAATTCTAAGGACTTTGAGAGCAGCAGTGATGAAGAGTCGGATGATGAATTTCAAAAGATTGGAGTGTCACAGTGTCCACTTAGTCCTAATTCTCTGGACTATGAGAGCAATAGTTATGAAGAGCGTGATGATGAATTGCAAAAGAATGGAGTGTCATTGTGTCCTCTTAGTCCTAATTCTAAGGACTATGAGAGCAGCAGTGATGAAGGACATGATGATGCACTTAGTCCTAATTGTAATGAGTATAAAGGTAGCAGTGACAAAGGACAGGATGTAGCATCTTCAATAAGTAAACAGTCACATTTTCGATGTAGTCCTAATTCTATGGACTATGAGAGTAGCACTGACAATGCACATGAGGAAGAATATCCATTAAACATCGAGTTAGATTTTCCATTCAGTCTGAATTCTAAGGACTACGACAGTAGCACTGAAGAAGCAGAAGATGAAGAATATCCTCCAAGTCAATATTTGAAGCAGAGCTGATCATAGTGTGGATAACATTCCTCTTAATGATGATGAAAATCCTTATACAAATGATGATCCAATGATGGAGATGTTGCCAAGAAATATTGTATCGAGGAGTAGGAGCAGACCTTTTCGTATCAATGCAAGTTGTTCTAGTTATACAAGGGGTAAAGAAGAATATCTGATGAGAAGAAGTTCTATCAGTGCTCTCATTTCAAGTGAATGTTGCCAAAAAGATTGCTTGAAACATATGGATTTCAAATTTGCATTAGAAGGAAGGAAGAGATATTTGTCAATGAATAAAAGCATGCAAAATTCATATTTAGTTGGGTGCATGCAATCTACATTGTCAGGTTATGATTATCATATTGGGACTTTATTTATCTGTAGAAAAGGTTTCAAAATGTTTCATTCCATTGGGAATTTTCGTCTCTCGAGAATTCAAGAAAATTTGGAAAAGGATCCCACATTTTATTCAGAAGTACGTCATAAAAGACAGTTTGGGCCATTATCAAATATTGCAATGTCATGGATGAAAGATTTCTTTTCAAAGCATGGAGAGTGTATGCCAAATAGAGAGACAATACATATTCCAAATAATTTTTCAAGACGAGAAATCTACAACTTATACAAAGAATATGCAGAAGGTGCCGAGGGACATGGCCAGTTTATTACATATCAATATTTTGTGAAGGTATGGAAGAAAGAATTCAACAATGTCTGTATTCCTAAGAAGACAAGGATGGGGATTTGCAGTACATGTGCTTCTCTTAAATGAAAAAGGGACAAATGTGAAGGCTCAGAAAGAGGTAAGCGTTCATAACTTTAACTTTTAAAATTGTATAGTCATCAACCCTGAAAACATATTTCTTAATGAATTTCTTTTATGCTGTGTAGATTTAATTATGAAAGAACTTCAGGAGCATCGCGAACAACAAACAAATGAAAGGAAGAAGTTGTACAAGCATCGAAAGAAGTGTTATGATAATCCAAATAAATATTTGGGTTTAATAATTGATGGTATAGACTAGAAAAAAACACTTTTACCACATTTTGTTCGCACACCCAAAAATTTACAGGAGGAAAATTTTATTCAGTTTCACTTTGTTGGTTGTATGGTCTTCAATGGGAAAATGTTGCCAAGGGTGTACTTGACAGCTCCAAATATTCATAATGATGCAAATCTGACCATAACCATAATTCATGATGTGATTTCCCATTGGTCTGGTAATCTTCCTGAAGTTTTGTATCTACAATTGGACAACACTTGCCGTGAAAACAAAAATCAGGTTGTTTTTGGATATCTAAACATGCTTGTTGAATTGAGAATTTTTCAAAAGGTAAAGGTTGGTTTCCTTCTTGTTGGGCACACTCATGACCATATTGATCAGATGTTCAGTCATTTTTCAGTCACATTGAGGAGGAAGGAAGTTGGGAGCATGCCATCACTAATTGAATGTATTAAGAAATCATACATGCCAGAGCCTACTTTTGATGTGTTGGAAGAAACTGTTGACATGCGAAGGTTTATTCTGGGATCATATGGTGAGGGGAAATGCATTGAACAACTTAATGATATTAGCTTCCAACATCAATTTCGTATCAAAAAAATTGATGGGAAAACACTAATATGGGGCAAGAAGTATTCAACTACTGCAGAATGGGCACCGTCATCAGGTTTGCAATTTTTGAAGTTCATTCTAGATCATCCAATATTTGCACCAAAAATATTGTTATTACAATCAGTTGGTGAGGTTCAAAATGCACACAGACAGAACAGAGATATAAATTATTCTGATTGCCTGGAAGAAATTTAAAAATGTATTAGATATACATATGAGTACTTTGACATTGCTGATTCAGTTTGGTGGGAGTCATTTTTCAATAATCAAAGTGATCTCATTTCAACAACAACAAATGAAGATATACCTTTGAAAAATCCATTTATTTGGCCACAAAATGTGTCGAATGAACACGAGGAAGTAAACATTGTTGAACAGCAACAATCTCAAGGTATTATTAATTCTTCACAGCCAGTGGAAAGAGAGATGTATATTGGTTCCAGAAGCTCTCGTGCACAACGTGAAGCCATGGAAGACCTTTATAGGGGTTCAGTACAGGATATTAAGGAGGGTCACATGATTGCAGTGCTAGCAGATGGAGATCCCAATGGCTATCCATTTTGGGTTGCTAAAGTTATAAAGGTCTTTACAGAAAATGAGGATGTTACAAGTGTTGAAGTACATTGGTATGCCACAAATACACACCCATTCAATGGTGTGTATAAGCCAGAGATGGTAGTTGACAAAAAAAATGGTGGAAAAAGAAAAAGAAAGGGTACAAATATAAATCGCCGCCGCACAGACATATTAAAATTGGAGGATGTTGACATACTTGTTTATGACTTCAATTTAACAAAGAGAGGAACTCTTCGCTTCAAGACGATAGAGATTCTAAAAAGGTTGTTACCAGAAGGAATAGTGTTGACATGGGAGTCTACTGAAACCAGTCGTAGATCTAGAAGAATTTTGAAACCTGAAATGTTGGGCGTGCATGTGGACTCAGATTGGGCACTAGTTGATGAAAGAGAAGAATATGGAACATCTTCGTCAGCATCCAGTCAGTCATCTGAAGATGTGAATTCTGATGGTGTGAAAGAAAATATGAGTGATTTTGAATAATTGTTTAAGATAGTTTATATCACTGATGTATGCATTGTATCTTTTTCCATATGGTGTTAAATGAGAAGTTTTGAGGCATTTTTATGTTGTTGGATTATATGTCTTAATTATGATAAATTTTATTTTTTAAAATATCTACAATGCAATATTAAATTAGAGATATAATGTATGTTTTATTCAATATACAAATAATGACTTTTGAATTCATTTAGTGATGTAATTTGTTCATAATGTCATGGTTTTTTAATTTTATAGTTGAAAAAATTTCAATTTCTTTTGTATCTAGCATGTTATGGTTGAAAACATGTTAAATTTATACTTAGGAAAGAAAAATGATATTCTACCAAAAACATTAATGTGTTTTTTTCCTCATAAACAACTTTGTTTGACACATAAAAATTTGGTTTTATTAGCATTTTTTAAAATTTTTGAAAATTGACCCTAAAAAAAAATCATTATTCCAGTATCATCACTTTCATTTTGAAGCTATATTTTGCACGAAAATTTCATAGTAAATTTCGTAGTCACTGCCATTTTTAAAAAATGTTCAAACTTAATGCCTAAAAATAAAAACATCGTTCCAGTATACACACTTTTTATTTTTAGCACTGTTTTTGATGTTTTTTTGGGGTTTTTTGGCCAGAGTTCCCATTTTGAGTTTATAGTTCCCGTTTCAAAGTTTACATTGTTGAAGACAAGAGAGCCAAGAAAATTATGCTAGTTCTCGACCTCTATACAGATCAAGATCCTGTGCTGTGAGGTGGATCTACCATGGGGACGAACCGTTTGATGAATATTTTGAAAACTCTTTATTTGAGACCTTTTCAGAATTTGGGTTAACCCACACAGTTCAAAATCCAATATTCATTGAAAATTTGCAGATTGAAGTTGTTACTTCACACCTTGACAGACATTTGTAGAACTCCATTCAATCTGAGCTTACCTCTGAAAGAACACCAAACCTTTATGTGATTACTATAGCTTCCCCAAGTTCACCATTAGCACCTCAAACTAACCTTTCCACTCCCCCATCTACAACACACATTCCCATTGTTATCTCTACTCCCCCAATTGTCACATCTATTTCTGCAACCATGGAAAACTGATATACTCCCCTGCACTTACCTGCCAATGCAGGGGCTATGCCCCAAGAGTATCAAAGTAAAATCACTTCTTTTGAAGGTACTGGCACTTACACAACTCAACAACATACCAAGAAAATGACTGACTATTTTGAAATATATGAGGTTGTTGATGATGATGTTAGAATGAAAGTATTTGTTCAAAGTTTGACTGGAGATGTTAGAACATGGTTTAGAGCCCTCCCCACAAACAGTATCAATGACCCACAAGCTCTTTATCAGACCTTCTTGAACAGATGGGAAAAGAAGAAAGACCCTCTCCACATTTTATCAGAGTATGAAAACCTAAGAAGAGGCACACAAGAAACTGTCCAAGATTACTGTACCAAATTCAATAATGTCTACAATGCTATTCCTCAAAATGTCAGACCTCCTCTAGATTTGGCCTTGATCAAATTCCCTGATGCATTTGATTCTAATATGGCATGCCAGCTTAGGGAAAGAGCTCCTGAAAACTTAGAGGAGGTGCAGAGTATAGCTGTCAGCGTTGAGGCCAACCTGATATCTAAACGATCTAGAGCCAGAGCTGAAAGGAGGACACCTTTCAAAGAAGAACCTTATGCCTTTGAATAGAAATTAGATGATATTATTAAAGGAATGGATAGACTTGGAGATAGAGTAGAAACAATCGAGAGAAAATCCCCTTGGGATGGTCAACCAAGCAATACTGGGAGAAATCCAAATTTCAGGAAGAACGAAAATCCTAACACTGGAAAGACAAGGACTGACCAAAATATTAGGCCCCCATTTCAAGAAAATTATGCTGAAGCCTCAACTTCGGATGAACCAACAGAAGACATTCAAATTAATTTGATGGAACTCAACAATGAACAATAAGTTTTCTTGACCCAAGAGGATCAAGAAGCTCACATTCTTAAACAATTCCAAACTCAGTCAGGTGAATCATTTGACTTTAGGGAGGGATATGATACAGCCATTTATGAAGTCCAAAAACAATACAATCTGAGGAGCAGAAGAATAGATGTCCCTGAAACCAATAAACAGAAAGATACCAAGCAGCCTGACAATGGTAAGATCAGTGCTCCCCTTGTACATATTCTTTCTAGAACAAATCCTAACCCTAATAACCCAATTGTTGAAGATGTATCAGATAATCAACCAAAGAACAGACAACTTTCCACTTCTATTCCTTCTAAAGGAAAAGTAGGAGAGTCTCTAGAACTTGATTTGGAAACAACTTCAGCCCATAATCCCACTCATGAAGATGAGAGAAATAAAGAAAATCCAGCTGTCTGAAATACAAGAACTCAGACTAAAAAACCTTTTAATCTTGAGATAGAAGTAGGCAAACTAAAGATAGTTGTTCCATTATCAGAATTAGCTAGACATGATGTCTACAGAAGTCAAATCAGCAGATCACTCAAAATTTCTGTGAACGAAGATTCAGTAAAAAAATTTTATGACTAGCCTAAATTGATATTTGGCCTGGGAGAAAATGGAAAAACAATAGATGGAGAAGTTCCTCCTTTCTATGTAAGTTTAAACATACATGATAAAATACTTCATAATGCCATGTTTGATTCTGGTGCTTCCCATAACTTAATGCCTAAATCTGTAATGGAAATGTTAGACCTTGACATTACCAGGCCATATAAAGACCTTTTCTCTTTTGATTCAAGTCAAGTCAGATGTTTAGGTTTAATCAAAGACTTATGTGTATCACTAGTCCAATATCCTACCAAAACCATCTTAATGGACATAGTAGTAGCTGATATTACACCAATGTATGGCATGTTATTGTCTAGATCTTGGGGTGAAAAGCTTCAAGGATCTCTACAGTTAGACATGTCTTATGCTACTATTTCAGTGTTTGGTCAACCCAAGAGACTATACAAAGAAACCTTAATGAAGTATGTAGTAAGTAGTCAAGAGAAACCTCAAAATTTCCCTATATGCTCAGTACATTCAAATATGGATTCTTTTATCCCTTACAATGCTGAAAATGATCCCCCACATGAAATAAAAGTTTTAGCAGATGAAACAGAAAAAATTGCAAATGAAAAGTCTAGTGTCTGAATCCAAGAAATTTATGAAAATCATGAAACATCAGATAAACTATAAGAAACTAAAAAACCAGATCTCCCTATTAAACAGATCCCTGAAACTCCAGATACTAATTATGAACATGAAATCCTTTGGTACTTAGGATTTGATGGTTCTGTGAACAAATTAGGAGCATGAGTAGGAGTCTGGGTGCACAATCTTGAAAACAATCATGCTGAAGGCCATGCCTACAGATTAAACTTTAGGTGCACTAATAATATGGCTGAATTTGAAGCTCTATTGCTAGGTATTAAACTGGTCAAGAAATTAGGAGCAACTAGAGTGTCAGTCCTAAGAGATTCTGATTTAATCATTCAACAGATAAAAGGGAAGTTTTTAACAAATGATCCCAGATTAAGAGAGTACAGAGGAACAACTATGGATATCCTCAATACATTTCTAGAAACTCGGCTTGCCAAAATCCCGAGAAAACATAACTTGCAAGCTCATAGCCTGGCAACTTTTGCCAGCACCTGTAAATTACCATTTGAACCAAATCATCAATTCATAGTTGAGATTAGACACATGCCAGCCATACCTGATAATGTAAAGAACTGGCAAGTGTTTGACAGCGATAATTAGATCAACCATTTTTTAACCCTAGAAGAAGAATTTTCTAGCACTAACATAGATGTAGATACAGTTAGTGAGTTTGATGCAACAAATCAGATAGAAATAAACATTTCAGCAAAAAAATGCAACTCAAATGTTTCATCCAATGAAATTTACCAAAAAGGAAATACAGGATCTTAAAGAAATAGACAATGATGAGATTATTGAAGGAGAATCTGAAGTTATCAATTTGAAAGACAATCATTTGCCCAAAGGATTAACTCCTTTGGAAGATCTCTTTAATTTCAATGATATTCCAAAGAAACCCCAGATGGAACCTCTAAAAGCAAACATTGAAGACTATAACATAGGAATGGAAGAAAAGCCAAAAATGGTAAAATTATCCAAATCTTTGCCCCCTGATCAAAAACTTAAGTATGTTGAACTCATCAAAGAAATCCAGGATGCTTTTTCCTAGAGCTATGAAGACTTGAAATCTTATGACACCTCTGTAATTCAACCTACAATACCCCTCAAGGAAAATCAAAAACCATTCAAACAAAAGCTCAGAAAAATTAACCCTATACTGCTTACTTCAATTGAAAAAGAAATCAAATGAATGCATGATGCAGGGATAATTGCTCCAATCAGATTTTTAGAGTGGGTGTCTAATTTAGTGCCTACCAGGAAGAAAATAGGAGAAATCAGATTATGTGTTGACTTAAGAAATGTAAACAAGGTTTCTTTGAAAGACAATTACCCTTTACCTATGATGGATCATATTTTACAAATGGTAGTAGGTGTTTCTAGAATTTCACTTTTCGATGGGTTTTAAGGTTATAATCAGATTCTAGTTCATCCTGATGAGTAGGAAAAGACTACATTTATAGCACCATGGGGTACATTCAAATATGTTAAAATTCCATTCGGACTTAAGAATGTAGGGGTGACCTTTCAACGAGCAATGGACATAGATTTTGCAAAAGAAATTCATGATTTTCTGGTTATATATCTAGATGACCTGACTGTGTTTTCCAAATCAGATCAACAACATTTAGATCATCTCAAACAAGTGTTTTTAAAATGCAGAAAGTATGGTATTTCATTAAATCCTAAAAAGTCTTTGTTTGGTCTAGAAGAAGGCAAATTATTAGGCCATATCATCTCCAAAGATGGCATCAGAATTGATCCTGCTAGAATAGAAGCTATTTTGCAAATACCCCACCCTAGAAATGTCAAAGAAGTTCAAGCTTTGCTAGGAAAGATTAACTTTTTAAGAAGATTCATATCTAATTTGGCTGAATTAATTAGATTGTTGAACAATATGTTAGAAAAGGATTCAAAGGTTAAATGGACAGTAGAAGCCAAACAAGCATTTGAAGAAATTAAAATGGCTTTGACCAGAACACCAGTCCTTACAAGTCCAAAGTTCGATAGAAATTTCATATTTTTTTCATTTGCATCAGAACACACTATAGTAGCTGTTTTACTGCAAAAAGATGATCAATAAAACACTTAGAGATGCACCTCTAAATTACAAAATCATGGAAAAATAGGCTTTTGCACTTGTGAAAGCTATTAAAGACTTCAGAGTCTATATATTGTACTCCCATGTAATAGCTTATGTACCAAATGCTGTTGTTAAAGACATCCTGACTCAGGATGGAATTGAAGGCAAATGAGGTAAATGGATAGCTAATATATTGGAGTATGATATTGAGATAAAACCTACAAATCTTATAAAAAGACAAGGATTGGCTAAACTCATGACTGAAACAAACTTTCAAGCCCTGGATATTAAGGAAATGGATAATGAACAGGAGACGGTGACTCCACAAATCAGCCAGGGCTTCTTAGAATCACCTTGGTATGCTGATATAACTCATGTATTATTAAACCTGTAGGCTCCTCCAGGGTTATCTAGAAGAAAGAAAAGGTTTTTAAAGATGAAAGCTTCAAAATTTTGTATTTTAGATAATGGTCCCTTTTTGAAAAATCATGAAGGTATTCTATTGAATTGTTTAATAAAAGAAGAAGCTAACAAGGTTCTCAAAGAATTTCATGCAGGGGACTGCGGTGGACACCTTTACTACAAATCAACTACAGACAAAATCCTAAGAGCTGGATTTTACTGGCCAACCTTGTTCGCTGATGTAAAGAAATTTGTCACTGCTTGCTATAAATGTCAAATTTTTGAAGGCAAGAGAAATATTTTACCTCTATCCCTTAGACCAATTTCCACTAAAAAGCCCTTTCAACAATGGGGTTTGGACTTCATTGGAGAAATCCATCCTTCCTCTTTTGGCCAACATAAATGGATCCTCACTGCCATAGACTATTTCACCAAATGGATAGAAGCCATTCCTTCTAGACAAGGCAATGATACAGTGATTATAGGATTCTTAGAGACCAACATACTGTCAAGATTTGGCTATCCTGAAAAGATCATAATCGATAATGTTGCTGCCTTTAAGTCCAAGAAAATGATAAATTTCTGTAACAAATACCATATCACTTTAGGCCATTCCATAGCCTATTACCTTCAAGGTAATGGTCCAGCTGAATCTTCTGATAAAAGCCTGATTAATATTATTAAAAAATTGTTGGAAGAGAACAAGAAAAACTGGCACAAGAAACTTACAAATGCACTATGGGCAGACAGACTTACTACAAAGAGATTTATTGGAACTAGCCCTTATGAGTTAGTTTATGGAATGGAGGTTGTATTTGCTTCATCTTTAGGAGTTCCTGTAATGAAATTACTGCAATAAGCTCAGGTGGAACCCAATGACATTCAAAGGAGAGTAAATCAGACCATCCATTTGCAGCAGACTAGAGAAGAAGTGCACCAAAGATCCCAAGTGTTACAGGAAAAACTTAAGAAAATATTTGATAAAAGGACCAAAGCAGAAGACTTCTACCTTGGAGACAAAGTTCTAAGATGGGATTCCAGGAGAGAAGACAAAGGAAAACATGGGAAGTTTGACTTCATGTGGAAAGGGCCATTTATCATCCAGGCATTGCAAGGGAATAATACTTACTTTCTGAAGAGCCTGGATGGCACAGAAACAGAAGAAGGACCAGTGAATGGTTGAATGCTGAAACATTACTTTGATCCAGTTTTTTAAATGTATTCTGACTCTAACATGTACATACTATATCCTTGATAATGTCACAGTTTGGATTGGATAGTAACTTGCTGGAGTTGAAGCCTGAAGAGAAGGCCCTAAGCTTCACAAGTGTGCTGTCATATATACAATAAAGAAACCAACAAAAGGAGATTTCGGAGCATAGTCTAAGTTATTCAGAAGGCCATTTGACCTACTGTTCTTGACTTTCCACTAGGAAAAACCATCCCCAAGTGGAGCCACTGTTATGCTCCTATACCAATAGGTGTCATATTTCATGATTGACTTGATGAGCTCTGTAATATGTTCATTCTTTTTCTTATTGCAAAGGTTTTCCATATTATCGAAAAATCAAAAAAATGTAAAAAATTTAAAGGGGGTATACCTTAAAAGAAAAATCAAAGGGTAAAAAGAATAAAATGGTCAAAAAAGTGAAAGAAATGAACGCCAAACAAAAATAGACCAGGAAAGTGTGCAAGTCCAAAATGCCACTACTTTTTATTTTCTGTAATAAGCATTGTGTGAAGCTTGTTAATTTAGGCCAAAATTGATCAATGGCCAGACATCTTAATCTTGGCTAGTTCATATTTGAATTTCCTATTTTAGAGATAGAGAATAAAATCTGACCAAACTATTTAATCTTGGCAGATAAGTAGATAGGTAGAGTAAATAAAAAGGAGCTCAACAGTTAAATCTGAGCCCTTGGATGTAATAAGTGCAGACTTAGATAGGCTTACCATGAAAAGAAAATGAAATTTGATAAGGGTTTGCCAGTCTAAGTGCACCCAAATAAAGAAGAAAAAATGCTAGGCCAAAGTAGGCAGGGTAGATAGATGGTGTTGCAAAATGATACTTGTGATATATTATGCTTCTAAATGTGTTAATCTTTATCTCTATCACAAAGTGCAAGGCAAACGTTATACTTGATGCAGCTCAAGCGAGGCAAGGCTACATAACTAACTCCCCTTCATACTTTTCCCTAATCATTCACTAATTTCCCCTAAGTATTAAGGTCTGTGAAAACACTTAGCGCTTAATATCACTCGTAAAACCACTCATTTCATTTCATAAAGTTTCCCTAAGTAAAAACCCTATTTTACTTAGGAAGATGCATGATATCACCTCAAAACCCCTTTTTTCATCCTAAGCCTAAGCCCAACTACAAAAGTCAATTGTTTTTAACTTAGCGCTTATTATCAATTCATTTTCATATTAACTCTTAACCATTATTATATAACTCCCTAAACAAACGTAACCCAATCCTGTATTATATAAATATATAATAAAAAACCCTGATATTTTAAATATCCCGCCCCCCATCGAATACGACCATGAACACCATTTTAACAGGAATTAACGGATTTATTATAATTTCATTAATAACCTTTCCCTGTGTGACAACCGAGATTAATTAACCATCCAGGTTAATTAATAACCATTTCCCCAACCAATCAAATCATGCCTGAAATGATTAAAAGATTGTTTATTGTGTCGGGCCCGCAAATTAACTCCCTACCATCTCCGACACTCGTCAGCCATCCAATCATTCCCCGCTCATCCAATGGCCGAAAACAATATCGTGACCACCCTTTAGACCGCACAATAACTCGCGATCATCTGACGGTTTTTCATTGTACCTCTGCCACGCATCGCTTGTTCAGCATGCTCGCTCACCCTCCATCCAAAACTACTTGACCCCAAAAGTGGTGCGAGCAAAACTGCTAACTGCCTTCTACTGACATCATCTGCCACATCACCCACCACGTCATCTGCCCTCTGCTGATGTCATCCACCTGATAAATTCCAAAAACTCCTACCAACCATTGTTTTGTTGAATAAAATGAATAAAACGCCATTTTTTTTACTGTTCGTTGCGTCCAGTGTTTCCAGGCAGAAACAATGACCGAGGCCAACAGTCTAGTTTCAAACCGGTGCCCGACTAGAAGAGGTACACCATGAGCTTCAAGTTTCCATCTCAACCTGTCAGTGTACTGTTTCCTTCTTCAACACAGAAGACCCAAATTCCGGTTTGAAAATACAAAGAAACTAAAGAAAACCCCTTGTAACCCTGAAAGGTTGCACCCCTCAATGTTCTTCACAGGAAATATGTTGGAAATATTGTTAAAATTTCACCCCTGGGTAAAAGTTAAATGTTGAGCTATTTATCAGACAGAGTTATCTAGCAGACAGAGATGAACATGATAAACAGTCAAAGTGTATCAGATAAGGGTTAAAGAGTATCAGTAAGAACAGGGCAGCCAACACAGAGTGACCGAAGAAAGACAGCTACAAGCCAAATCCTAAGGCCTGCCTCCAGTACATTCAACAAAAACAGGACCAACACAACATCAATTCATCTTTTCCTTATTTTGAAGGCTAGCTATTTCTATTTCTTGTAAACTATTTTTAATCATCCTAGATATTATCTCACTGAGATATTTGTTGTATAATTTTCTGCATAAATACCCCCTCAAATGGATTATTGAGGGTGGATTCCTAGGATTTGCTGTAATATTGATTTTTTGGAATAAAGAGCTGTTAGAATCAACTGTTGCATGGATTCCTTGATGAAGAATTGAAGCAGAGGACTTGTCACAAAATTCTTGAATCAACCACTGGATCAATAAGTCCTCTATATCTTGTGTTTTAAAGTTTTCTTAGTTTATTATATCATCTGTGTTTCACAATCTGAATGATACAAAAAAGATTTAATTTCAAAATATGCTTGATTGCACTTTGTTTTTAGTCATTATTATTCTCTGTGTTTTCTTCAGAATTAGGATAAGCAGTGAAATCTTAATTGCTCCTATTTCCTAATTCTTTCATGTTGATTATTTGCTAAAGAATACTTAACTGCTCCTTATCAGTAATCATCCAATTTCCCTCTTTAAATAGGTTGAAGGATTCTCAACTACCCTTCCCCCCATTTGAGCCCATTCCATCTGTTTCAAGTATTTATTTGTTCCCTGTTTGACCACCTTGCTTTGTGAAACCATCCTCTGTTAAGAAACCAAATCTAGAAAACCATCTTCTTTGACTCCATCAGCCCAATGGACTGAACTACTCTGCCTTACCTCTCTGCTCTATTGAATCTCACCACCCAAACTCAAACAAAACCCTTGAACTTCATAACTAGCCTAATACCTTTAAAAACAAAGCTAAATCATAAAGAGAGAGCCCTCTCTAGATACAGATTGGCTAGATTTTGTATCTAAAATATTGGTTAGTGGTTACCTTGGCCTCCTTTCCCTTTCTTACAACTTTTGGGAAAACCTGAGTGATAACAAGATATTACCTAAAGATAGTGTAACGCGCTATGATACCACTATGTGGTATTAGATTTGACCCAAAGAGAGCGCAACCCACACTGATATCACTTTTTAACACCGTCATCCCACATCTATCCAAGTAACCATCCAACAAGGGTAAATATGTGGCAAGAGGCCACTATTATGGGATTCAATCTCCTAGATGACCTTAAGGAAGCATAATTGATGAAAACACATCACACAAACCTTCCACATTAGCAATAGAACTCCCAGGAGCCATCCCAACCACTCAAGTAACCAATCCCTGAGAAACAATGAAGTTTTAAACCATTAAAACCCAGGACACTACCTTAGTATGTACATCCATACTTCTAGGAGGCTCCAAAAACTCCCACGACATGGGTATGCATGCATCTCAAGACTTTTCTCTTGAGACCTGTGCCTGTGACTACGAGGTTTGTGTCACTTTTTCATGCGCAGAGTCCAGGTGGCTACTGAGAACTCAATGACACTTTAACAAATGAATCTAAACAACATAACAATGATGCATTTGCAAAAAGAATGACAAGGTCTAAAATGGACCCCTACTAGCCATGACAGGTATTTTGTCAAACATGCCACAAATATGTAATCTATAGGTCTAAACAACGGATGAGTATAGGGGTCTCATACTTATCTGAGAATCACTAAGAAGCATTGTTCCCTTATGTCATTAGCTGAATTATCATCTATTATGCCATAGATACATTGTTCATTCAATTACAAGTAAAAACATGATGAGATCCTCTTGTGCTATACAACAACCTCCCCCATTTGAAATTTTTAATCTTAGTATAAAGATGCTAAATAAGAAAAAGCTCCACTTTAGGATATAGAAAAGCAATAAAACCTTTTGAGTAAAATAGATTTTCCATGCTTTTCATATAAAAGTTGCTTTATGAGTGTTTGAAATCGCGCATCGCAAATCACAATTGCTTAAGACCAATGAATATCCATTTGAAAAGTTTTGATGCAATCATAGTCATCACAAATGCCTCATAGAAAATTTTTAAATTGAAAAAACCATTTATAAACATGCGATGTGATATAACTATTGCATTTCACATATCAGTAATTCTGAGGAATAATTTAGGGCTTTCCATTAAAACCTTGCGATCTGATAAGGCTATCGCATATTGCATCGCGCCAATCCATAGGAAAACATTGAGTCATGCCCCCATTCCATATGAGTGCTTACATAGTTGACACAATTTGTTTTAATTACAACTTTCACATACTAGGTTGGAAACGGACTGTTCTAGACCAAACCCCCATTCATATTTACCACAAATACTTATGGAAATCTGAATACAAGAATCATTTATAAAATATTTTCCATGGTTTTATTTTACCTGTCCATCAAGCCATCTTTAATAAACTTTCTCCTCGGTTTTCTGACAAGGCTAGCATTGATTTAACCTCAATCGGCAGTTGGTTCGGGGAAGAGACATTTACCTATGTTAGGGTTTTTGGCAGTATTACAGATCCTCATGTCCTTCCACTTTACATTCAAGATAAGATTTTAGCCAGGTAGGTAGCCTACCAGATAGTAGAAAAAGGGATGACCAAAAATCTTAAGGAATCGAAGAAACAGTTATTTCCTGCCTTTCCTCTTCACTGTGGCACTTACTCATTACATGATTTTAAACATGTCGAGAATGAAGCAAACAAGACAAAGGATCTGAGTCTAGCCGTTATCCCTAAAAGACAATATGACCCAAAGAAGGTTGCTTTCAATTTCTCCACTCAGATGAAAGTTAATAAATTCTTGCATGAGGAAGATGAGTTTGATGACTTTTTTGCTTTAGCAAAATTATTCTCAATAGTAAATCATTTTCCAAAATTCAAATTGAGTGCTGAGAAAATGGGAAAATTCATTGAATACAAGACACGGAGGTTACTGACAGTACCTTTGAATTTGTTAAGTAGTAAACCAATCATTTAGTAGGCAGAACATAATGGAGAGCTGGTAATTGAGAAGGTTTCTAAAGAAGTTGAGACAAGTGATAAGGCCAATGAACAACTAAACACTGATGTTCACATTGATCCTATATTGATTAAAGAGTGGGAGCAATTTAATCAACAAATCAAGAGTCAGTATGATCCTTGAAACATCATCACATCTGCACCTCTTGAAACACAATGGCCCATTATTCCTGATATTGTTATTGAAGAGACACTGAGCAAAGAAACAGGTAGAAAAGAGATAGAAATAATCCCTGAAAATTCTTTAGGGGAGATTACATTGAATATCGAGGAGATTCCACCCTTGGATGTGTTTTACAGCCCAAAACACACGGCTGTAGCAAAGAGGCAGAGGAAAAAGAGGAAAATAGATCAAACATCATCCACAACTCCTCAATCTAAATTTATGAATGTCATATGGAAAGATTCAGAGGTCGATCCTTCTGAGGATTTGACTAAGTTATCTCAATTTGTAGGGGCATAAACAACTGCTACAATTGATAAAGCAACTGAAGTGAATCAATTGATCAAAGAAAAGGATCAAAAGATTAATCAGCTTGAAGAACAGTTGGAAATAGAGTAGCAAAAGATTAATTGGCTTGAGGAACAATTAACAGTAGAGAAATAGAAGAATGAGAAGCTTGAAGAACAATTAAATCTAGAAAAGTAGAAAATTGACCAATAGGCCATTCATAGACAACAACAGTTGTCTCAAGAGCTTGAGCAACATAAATTTACACATCAGTAAGAGATTAAGTCTAAAGAAGAGAAAATCACATAGCTACAATTCTTCTTGGGACAATTCAAAGATTATCCCAAGGTTGAAGAGTTCAAAAAGGAAGCCTTAGAGGCAATTAAGGCTTTATCTCAATAGCTGAATCTACTCTCCTAGAAAATATCTTTTATTAATCCACTATGCATCATAATGACATCACTAATTGACTAAGCAGTTAACACCAGGTTATAATTTGAAGATGTAGATGATAAAGTCACAAATTTCCTCTCCTGGCAAAGCACAGAAGATGGAAGAGCTGCTAACTTACATAAAATTGAAGAGTCTCATAAAGAGATATTGTTTTCAGAATAGGAAACACAATTGATAAAAGCAGAAAGAGCCACCTCCAGGGCCAGGGCTATAATGAATAATTTTATCGAGTTTTAAATGATGACTTATATGGTGCCAATTTAATTTCTGATTTTTCCCCAAGAAAACTTCCAAAGGCAAAAGTTTTAGAGAAGTAATGGAAGCAAGATTTGGACACCAAGGAAAAGCAGCTTAACAGAGTACAAGGTCTTAACTGGGATGCGCATTGGTCCTTTTTGGTCAAGCCACATAGCCAACAGATGACTATCAAGTGCCTTTTTGATGCCATTGATCACATGATGCCCGAGCTCTCAGATGCCACATATGTAGGACAGTTACACTCCAGGATGAGTCATCCTCCAAAGATCCAAAGAATGCTCTCAATTTGTTAGTTAAATATGCAAGAGAAAGCCTAGATGCGATGAATCTCTTCAAAGCTTATCGCAATTCTATTTTTGAAATTCAAATCCCATATTTTGATAAAGGCAGTTCCAACAACTCTCAACAATTTTTATGGACAATTTGTTTTTAATTTTACTATAAAGACCCTTTCATGTCACTTTAGAAAGGGTCCTCAATTTGTATAAAACTAGACTTGAGAAGTTTTCACTTCTACACTTCTTAATTTATTTTTTATAAGTTGTGGATTGAGGTTCAGACTTTTTGTGAAAGAGCTTCATAAAGACTCACATTTTTGTATCTCCTTGGAGTTTCCAGAATAAGAAGATTGAACCAGAGTGTTACTTGCATAAATGAGACTCAAATGCATTTGGTACTTCTATCATTGTTCTTTTGTCTTGTTTTATGTAATTAACATTCCATTGATTTGCTATTGTTTATGTATTCACATGTTTCAAACAACTCTGTATTATTTCACTTCTAAATGATTTAGAATTGTTATATTGTATACATATGTCAACGATAAATATTATTATGTTATGCGATATGTTTTCATATTACTTTGTTTATTTTCTTAAACAAAGTAATCATTATTTAAATTCATCTTTTTGTAGATAAGTAAATAATTTATATTATTATTTGTCTGCTAGGAATCATCAAGAATCACATTATTATGAGATCACTTGGGTTATATAGATATATCTGTATATTTTAGAGCTTCTATATTAAACCACCTATCATCTTTTTATATATTTAAAACACCCATTCATCAAATCATACTTTATTCAGAAACTGGTCCCATAATATCTAGTCGGAGCCACCATACCAAATGGATAAGGAACTGCACTAAGGTCTGGACTAGGTGGTTATCCCCCAATGTTGGTGCTATGATTTTAGAGGCATCAACATTTTTTGGCACTAGAAGGAGGGCCAGATTGTGAATGGTGAGTAAATCTAAATCTACAAGCTATTCTAAGAGTAATTCCCCCTCACCATCACCTCCAACTTCTCCTTCACATTCTAAATCCCTTATTCCTTAGCGAGAAGTTGAAAAGAAAAATATAAAACCCACTGTTGAAATCCTAAACACACCATACAACTCTTCTCCTGAACCTCCTGAAGTACAATCTTTGATTCATAAACTCCAGGGGATCCCAATATCCAGAGAAGAGTGTAAGTTATCCCAAGGCAGTGTTACTTCCGAATATATCCCATTGCAGCCGCTTACTAGGGCAAAGAGTGAAAAGCTTGGCATTCCACCAGTTAAATTCCCTTTACCAAGTCAAAAAAAGGCTAGAAAGACACCATCAGAATCTCATAGTGAGACTTTGTCCTCCTCATCATCCATTCCATTGATATCATTTCAAGGTCGTCCATCTGTTTCCCAACTTCAGATCATAGTTCAAATAGGTATAGGAACTTCAACATCCTCTATCCAATCACTTTCAACTTCTTTGTCACCCTCTTCTACTATTAAGTCAAGAATGGCACATAATCAACCTCAACCAAGGCCATGTACCAACCCAGGAGCTATTAGAATGCATGCACCTTTGACCCAATTGCCAGCACATCCTGAAAAATGGCTACCTAAATTTAATCTTGACAATGGCCTACCAGTGGAAGAACACATAAACAATTTCATGTTATCAATTAACTTGAATGGAGTAATGGAAGAAGATGTTGTTGTCAGACTATTTCCATACACTCTAAAAGGAGTAGCAGGATCATGGTACTTTTCATTACCACCAAGTTCTATCAATAGCTGGGATGCTTTCCAAGAGAAATTTCTAACTAAGTTTGTAGATGATAGGTCTACAACAGCTTTGATTAATGACCTCTCCAACCTGAAAGCCAAGTCAAAAGAGCCCATTAAGGACTTCAACTCACACTTCAATAAGTTGTCGAATAAAATACCTACGGCATCCAAGCCTAGTGAAGAGATCCAAAATGAATGGTACATTTCTACTCTTCCTTCAAATATAGCCATTCTCGTTGATAGGGCTGCCAAACCAACATTAGCAGAAAATATGAAGGAAGCAATTTCTATTTAAAAACACATCCTTGCTTTGGAAAAAAAAAATGCTCTAGAAGAAAGGAAATCCAAGAAAGTTACCTTTCGAGATGATTCAAAGAAGAAGGCAACCAAGGATCCATATGATATGGAAGGCTTACAAAAAGTTCTTAAAACTATGCCTAATGAAATGGTTGAAATAAAAAAGAAAGTAGCTGAAACTTCTATGAAAATACCATTTAAGAACTTTAAAAGAAATCACCCTACTGATCCCAAACCACCCATTGCTATATCTAATGTAGAATCTAACTTGGATGATGATGAAGAAGAAGATACAGTTTTATCAGCTTAAGAAATTGAAGAAGATGAAACAGTTGAATGTCATGGAATGTGGGACTTTAGCTTACCCAACTTTGATAATGAATATGAACAGGAAGCTCTTCTAGTAAATACTAGAAGTAAAAGTATAGTACAGCCTAGTAAAGAAAATAAAAAAAAGAAAAACACAAATCCTGTTACTAAAGAGAAAGTTCCCACAAAGAAAGCTCCAGTTGTATCTCCCCACAATCAACCATCATCCTCCAACCTTCCCTCATCATCTAAAATGCTAGTAGTTTCAGATTCCATGGATTATAACATCGTGGAAGATATGAAGAAGACACGAGAAATTATTTCTCTACATGAACTTAGAAAGCTCAAACATCAACAAAAGTTGATGCTTAAGGAATTAAATGTAGTACCTTCTTCTCCTCTTCCAATTAGTATATTATCAAAGGCTACTAGAGGATTAGGTAAGCCACCATCTGATAAGGTAGATGCTACCAATGCCATTTTGATTGGGGATAGGTCAAATTCTCATACTCCTCCTTTTCTCTTGACTTATGAGATCTACAATAGAAATTTTCATAACTGCTTGATTGATTCAGGGGCTTCATCAAATATAATGCCAACATCAGTTTGCTCCAAATTAAATATTGAACCTCAAAAATCTGCAGTTCATATTGTTCAATTAGATCGAACTAAGGTTCAAGTTTTAGGAGAAATAAATTCAGTTACTATCAGATTATCTGTTGATCCCAGGGTTGTCCAAAGAATTGATATATTAATTACTGACATCCCTGAGTTTTATGGTTTTAGCAGAGATTGGTTTGAAAAACTTCATGGTTATATCTCAAATGATTGGTCTCACATGTGGCTTCCCTATAATGGGAAACCAAATCAAATCATAATTGATCATGAAAAACATTTGACTCACATAGTAACTAATTTTGAAGAAGAAAATCAACCTGTAGCCTTCAATAATAACATTGTTGGAAACTATTCGGCTAAATCATTTTTTCAGAATTTCAGTGCTCAACAATCCTCGTTTCTTGTTAATAGTGTGATATCACAAGTTGAAAATTTCTCTAGTACCAATACTTCTAAGTGTGTTAGTGTTGCAAAAGAACTTGTAGATAAACCTGTAAATAAGCCTTTATTTTGGTCTTTGTATTTTGATGGATCTAAATCTAATGATGGTGTAGGAGCAGGATGTGCTAAATATGAAACATTGATTCAAGGTCTCTATAAATCAATAGGCCTGAATATCCAATATCTAAAAGTATTTGGTGATTCTCAAATTGTCATTAAACAAGTGAGAAAGACTATCCATTGTCTTTCGGGGCATCTAAAACATTAGCAATCACTTGTTCAAGATCTCATAACTCAATTTCTGGCATTTGACATTTCTCCTATTCCTAGATCACAGAATGCAACAACAGATCTTCTGGCTAATGTTGCTTCTAAAATCCTTCCATCCGAAGATTATAGTCCAAAAAGATTTTCTATTGAATTGATTTTTCGACCATCTATCCTAGATAATGTTACCAATTAGCGTGTGTTCAATCATGATGAGGATATCATGAATTTCTTGACATGTAAAGGATCTTATGACGATCAAATCATCGATGAAAGCGATCATGATCTTCAATTAAAGCAGAGACTCAATGAAAACCCTATTCCTAAATCTGTGGTCAAGCTAGAAGATCTTTATGATATTAAGGATATATTCAAAAAGGTCACTAATGCAAAACTTAAAAGTTCAACTTTAAAGTTTGAATTAGTAAATCTTGTTACTGATGCCAAACCACAAAATGTCAATCTTGGACTTGGACTTTCATCACCTGAAAGATTTTCTTTCATTAGTTTATTGAAGAAATACAAAAATGTCTTTGCTTGGAATTATGAATATCTGAAAACTTATGATACCTCTATTATTCAACACATAATTCCAATGATTTCTGATGAGAAACTTCTACAACAGAAACTAAGGAAAATTCACCCAAATCTTGAAAGCCAAATCAAAGAAGAGCTAAATAAACTCCTTAAGCCAAAATAATCTTTCCTATTAGACATTATAAATGGGTCTCAAATTTAGTACATGTGAGGAAAAAGAATGGTGATATTAGGATTTCCATAGATTTTAGAAATCTCAAAAAAGCATGTTAGAAAGATAATTTCCCATTACCAACAATGGAGCAGATACTTCAATCAGTAGCAGGCTCAGAGTTAATGTCTTTTCTTGATGTCTTTTTAGGATACAATCAAATCTTGGTACATCCAGATGATAGATTAAAGACGGCATTCAAAACCAAATGGGGAACATATGGTTATCAGAAAATTCCTTTTGGTTTGATAAACATTGGAGCTACTTTCCAAAGAGCTATGGACATAGCCTTCAAAGATTTGATCAATAGGACGGCCGTTGTTTACTTAGATGACATAACTATCTATTCTAAGAAAAAGAGCAATCATCTGCAGGATTTAAAGCAGATCTTTAATCGTTGAAAAAATATGGGATTTCCTTAAATCCCAAGAAATCATTCTTTGCTCTTAATGAAGGTAAACTTTTAGGGTTTATTGTATCCAAAAATGGCATATACATTGATCCTGACACGATAAAAGAAATTTCTGATATCCCTTTTCTACATAATAAGAATTTTATGCAATCATTCTTGGGACAGATAAATTTTGTGAAAAGGTATGTTCCTGATTGTTCTCATATTGTTTTACCCTTGCAATCCATGATTAAGAAAAATTCAGTATTCAAATGGGGACTTAACGAAAAAGAGGTTTTTGACTCGATCAAACAAATGATCATTAATGCTCCTGCATTGAGTACTCCAAATTTTTCTAGTCATTTTATTTTATATACTTTGGCCACTGAAACATCTTATGCTCTTGTTTTAACACAAATCAATGATCAACAAGTAGAAGCACAAATATATTTCTTTAGTTATAATTTGCAGGGTGTTGAGCTTAATTATTCCGAAGTTGAAAAAGAAGAATTCGATGTGTTTAAGTTTGTTAAACATTTTAGACCATTCCTCCTAAAAACGCACACTAATGTAATAGTTCCATTCTCTGCAGTGAGACAATTTCTAGTTCAAAGAGAAGTAGGAGATAAAAGAGCTAACTGGGTAACAGCCTTACAAGAGTATGACATTGATATTAAACCAGGGAAAATTGTTAAAGGCCAAGGTTTTTGTAGGTTATTAAGGGCTAAATCTACCTCAGGCTGAGAAAGGTAGGATCTAGGGTAACATCAAACCACACTTAACCTGGTAGCTAACCTTACCAGGTTGGGAGAGGGCTCTCTCCTTGTCAATCTCAGAAAAGATGGCCAATGAAGCTTGAGATGACTAATGTAATGACTGATTTTAGGCTAGGTATGTGTATAGAGGTGTTTGATTGAATTTAAGATGGGTTTGCTGGCTCAATTGTGAAAGGTAGATTTGGGTCCAGGGAATGGGCACAGTCTTGCAGAGATCTCTATGGGACAAGGTAGGCAAATGGTTTATCACTTCAAACTGAGTGAGATGGAAAGCTTTTAGACTGGTGAGGAGTTGGAGATGGTATGAAAGACTTAGGGATGCTCTTCAAATAGCTGAAAACATAGATAACTAAACAAACCCAAGGTAGAGCACTGCAATTTCAATGTATTCTACCTTTATCCTTGTTTGATTTAGTTAAGATGGAGCAAATAGGGATAATGACATACATAAAACACATGTAAAACTTGAAATTACAGAAGGAAACACAATACCAAGTCAAGATGCCACAAGAATCCAATAAAGTGCCGCAAACCCTAGTCAATTCCTTTGCCAAACTGCTGAAAATGAATGTACAATAATGCTCAAATTATTCACAAGAGTCCAACCTTTACCAATGATTGAAAAACTACTAGATATAGGCAACAAACAACTCATCCTAGCCTTTAGGGGTCTAGTTCATAAGTTTAAGAATTGTTTCAACAAGATCTAAACTGAGAACTAAAAAGTAAGCAGTGGAACGGCTTGCCTCTAAAAACTAGGAAACTGATTCATTCAGTTTCAAACTACCTTTTTATGATGTATCTACCTCCATGAGTAAAACTTTAACATATCTACATCAAGGTCCATCAAGTTACATCAAATTACATCATGAGTTTTACCTTTAGAAAGAGAAAAGTCAAACTATGAAGAAACTAGGTGAAAAATAGAGTTTTTTGGCCAAAATGAGAAAATTTCCTCCTATGCGCTACATTGATTTCCCTATGCATAGCACCTTTTTGAAGCTGATTTTTGAGACCTTTCCATGCACCAAATTTACTCCAAGTTGGCTTGTTAGAAATGTCTGTATGTCTACTTTCCAGAATAGGTGGTATTTCTAAATTTGGAGTCCATTTGCCCCTCCAAAAGTGAGTTCTCCCAACACTGCTTCTTGTGTGGCAAAAAAGGGGTAGAAAGGTCATTTTTGAGGTGTTTTTGACCTTTTTGGAAGCTCAAAACCTATGAAAATTTCTTGGCCATTTGTGAGCATGCATATTTTTTCATGAAAAATCCAAAAATGCTGAGTTTTCTTGAAAAGGATGTCTCCATCAAAAGAGAGCGCCAGGTGGCATGGCGCATTGGGCAAAAAAGTCTGTCTTTTAAGGAAAAAATTCCAAAATTATAAAAAACATCTCAAATTTCTTGAAATTTGGGCTGAGTGTTTCTCATCAGGTGCTGTGTTGGGCTAAGGAACCCTCAGCCAAGATCTAGAGTTTATCTTGCTCTTTTCTCTTCCTCATGGCTTTCTTCAACTTGGCCTTCAAAATCCTAATTCTTGCTTGGCACACCTTGTTTCTCGCCAAATAGTGGTATGCCATGTCCCTCAACATATTTTTCTCACTTTTGGCCTTCTCTAGAATCCTCTCCAAGTGCAAGTTTGTTATCTCAAGCCAAGATTCACGATCAACTTGAATTTCTTGCTGAAGTGTTGTCAACTTGGTTTTCCTCCTCTTGGTAGCTTTCATTTTGCCTTCATGTTTTGGAGCTCCATGGATGAGTGGGACTGATGAAGGGAGGATTTGATGCTAGCTGTAAGGTTTTGGGGAATGAAAGGGTTTAGGGAATAACATTTAGTGATTATGGATATTTGATTAGGGTTTGCGATAGTGGGATTAGGGATTTAGGGTTGGTAGTTTAGGGATTTGGGGAATATGGAAAGGGTAAATATAAATGAAAATGGAGGGAGAAAATGAAGTGAGGGAGTGAGGGAATGAGTAAGTGAGAATGATGGGAGTGGGATTTAGCAGCAAAAAATGCAATTTATAAACCCTACATAATGTTTCTTCATCAAACTACAAGGAACTAGGGTTTCAATATTTCCCTATTAAATAACCAAGAGGACTGAGAAAAACTCATGCATTGAGCATATTAGAGTGTGGACTTACTTGGGAAATGAGGAATTTACAATTTTGGGAGCTTTGGAGGAAGATTTGAATGATTTCAAGCCTTGAAGTCCTGTGTGTCATACCACCTCACAGGTGTGCTGCGCCACTACCCAGCTGTGCTGCGCCAACACACAGGTGCACCATGCCTTTTTAACTTTTACAAGGTTCTACATCTTTGACACATAGAAAGTGCAGTCGAGTACGCTGAAGACAAGACAATTTAGGTGCGGGACCGCAGGAAGACAAATAGAAAGTGCAGAGCTCCAATTCTGTGCGTAGCGCCTTTTTGCATACCAATTTTGAGAGCCTTCCTGGTGTCCAAATTGGGTGCACGATAGCTTGTTGGAAATATTATTAAGTCTAATTTCTATAACACCTTGAATTTTCTAATTTGGAGGTCAGTTTCCCTATAAAAGGTCAAATCTCCCAAGACTGGTCAAAAATGTGAAAAATGAGGCTGCCTAAAGGCAGAGTTCTGTTGCAGTCAACTTTTGAAGGTCTTCTTGAACACCAAATTGAGTGAATGATAGCTCATTGGAAAGACGTTTGTTTCTAGTTATCATTTGACTCATCAAGAAAGTAATTTGGCCAACCAAGCTAGGAGAAATCTTGATTTTCCCAAGGTCACTTCAAAGGTGCAACAATTCTCCTGAGACAATTGTATTTTTTATATTTGTCTAAAACCATGACACTTGTGTAAAAAGTGAAGGAGGCTTTTCTGCCTTAGCATAGTATGGACAAAAACCTCTCTCATTTTTCCCAATTTCATCTTTTCTTGCTCAGAAACATCATTGGAGTAAAACCTATCCCGATGTGTGGAACAGGGGATTTGTCGAAATGAAGTGAAATAAAGGGGATAAGGGGCTTCTAAATTCTTGAGAAAATTTTAGGAAGTAGGGAGGGATGTTAGGAAGTAGGGAAAAGTGGAACTTAAAATATTGAGTGAGGGGAAGGGGTCCAAAAGGGAAAAACACAAGCCTAGCCTAGAAAATTGTCAAATTGTAGCAAGAAACTAGGGTTTGTGCGAAAATGAGGAATTTGAGGGATATCAGTGATGGGAAGTGTTTAATAAGGTAAATTAAGGATAGGGGAAGGTATATGAACATCATGATACAAGTTTTGCTAATGATTTTACCATCTAAGAGAAATTACCTTCAAAACCCTAGGAGAGGGAAATGAACCTTACCTAAGCACAACTGAAGCATGAACAATGTGTAAAATGACCCATTGGAACCTGACATGATGATGAAAACCCTCTGAATGATGGTACACTTCAGCTGAATGGTGACATGGACCGAAATTTGGACAACTTTGAAAGGAGTGAAAAAAAACCCTAGATCTAATACCTAGTGACCAAATTTTGCTTGAAGACTCACTGAAATGACAAAATTTGACATTGACACCTTGAAATCACTTTGTAAGAGCATGTTTGATCACTGGAGGAAGGATGAAAAGACTAAAACTAACATAGGTTATTGGCAGGAGCTTCCAATATACCAAATCATAAAGATTCAGATAGTACTGCACAAGTAAATGAGATAAGTATCATTGATTCTGAATCTCAATATGTTGATTTGATCTTTTACTTAAAAAATGGATATGCTCCCCCTAAATTCAAATACAAAAGCAAATGTGCCTTAAGGTTAAAAGCCAAACACTATGAAATCATTGATGATGTGTTATTCAGAAGAAATTATGATTCTGTTCTATTAAGATGCCTTGAAAAATCTGAAGCACAGAAGGTTTTGTAGGAACTACATGATGGCCCAGCAGGCGGACATTTTGGAGGAGACACTACAACCCACAAAATACTACATGTTGGGTATTACTGTTTGATTTTTTTCAAAGATGCCATGACTACTTGAGGAAATGTAGGATATGCCAAGCTGCTAGTGGGAGTCAAAGGAAACCATCTTTTCCTTTACAACCAGTTAACATTGAACAACCATTTGAACAGTGGGGGCTTGATATTATAGGAGAGATTGTTCCACATTCTTCCAAACAACAAAAATACATCCTCACAGCCACAAACTACTTCACAAGGTGGGTAGAAGCAATTCCAGTAAAGGTAGCCAATTCTAATGTGATTATTGAATTTATTGATCAGTTTAACATTACAAGGTTTGGTTTACCTAATGCGCTTATCTTTGACAATGCATCTTATTTTTGTGGAAATAATATAGTTGAATTTGTTGTTACAACAAGTTTTAAGTTAAAATACTCTACAAATTACTATCCTCAAGGAAATGGCTTAGCAGAGTCAACTAACAAAAATCTCATCAAGATTATTAAAAGAATTGTTGATCAAAACAAAAAGAATTGGCATAAATCTTTAATATTTGCATTATGGGCAGATCACATAACTCATAAGGCCTCAATAGGAACTTCTCCTTTTAACTTAGTGTATGGGAAAGAAGTTGTAATTCCACCAAATTTAGCCCTCCTATCTCTAGCCCTAGTATAATTCATTGAAGAAACTCCTTCTTCCTCTTTTCAATTAAGGTTTGATCAAATTCTTATATTGGATGAGGAAAGGGAAAAGGCCAAAATTACTCATGCTAATCATCAGCAAGTTGTTAAATCTTCTTTTGATTCAAGTTTAGTTGGCTCAAAAACGTTACAAATTGGTGATCTTGTTTTGAAACGGGACAAAGCACATGAAGACAAAGGTAAGCATACCAAACTTTAGAAGATGTGGCTTGGACCATTTCAGATCATTGAAAAGATAGGTTCACCAACGTTTCTACTACAAGACCTATCAGGAAAAGGATATTCTCTTCCTGTGAATGGGCTTATCTTAAAGAAATTCTTTTCCTAGGGAGGTAACCCCTTCTTACATGTACATATTCTTTATGCAAATTGTGGTTTCTTTTAGAAATAAGGTTGTAAATAGTCTACCATTGTCTTTCTACTATTGAAAATCTCTCTGAAATAATATTGTGACTACTTTCTTTTAAAAATAAAAACTTTCAAGGAAATGATTACAGTTTTGGAAATTAGATAAAAAAAACAAAAAACTCTAAAATCCTCTTTAAATTTGTGAAATATTTCAAACCTTGAAAACACAGTAAATCATTTTGAGTTTTATCAGTCGAGAAGGGTTATTTATAAAAATGTAAATAATTTCTCCAACTAAGCATCTACAACTCTTTAATTGTCATCCATAAACTCTTAAGGAGTCAAACATTGTTATGAAACCAGCTTAAGAAAAGATAGAAAAGATAGATCAACGCCTTAGAATTCAGCCTCTTTGAGGGGGCAACCTCCTTTACATTACATAAATGAACAATTCTTCGATGATTCAAATGACAAAACCTCCTTTCTATATATAGGAGTCTAAGGAGTCACAATATAATCCAGCCGACCTAACAATAATAATATAAAGCCACAAAGATAACAATAGAGGGATTCTATGGGCACATTAATAACAATATGGGGGCAATGGGGGCACAACAATATAAATAAGGGGTATAACTACAATAGTAATGGGGTAATCACTAGTATTATAGGGACCCAACATGCCCCTCACCTTCAAAAAAGCGTTGTCCTCAACGCTTGAGTAGTTCTGGATACTTCTGCATAAAATTCTCATCCTCCCATGTGGAATCTTTAGCGGATAAGTTCTTCCACTTGATAAGGTACTCTGAAATTGATCGATTTCGTAGTTGTCGAGTTCTTGTTTCTATAACTGCTTCCGGTTCCAATATAATTTTTCCTTCCTCGTCAAGTTCTGGCAATATTGTTTGAACTGGGAGCTTGTCACCTATAACCTTCTTTAAGCATGAAACATGGAAAACTGGGTGCAATCGAGAAGCTGCAGGAAGCTCCAATTTGTATGCCATAGTACCAATCTTTTGCAACACCTTGTACAGACCATAATACTTTGGTGATAATTTATTATCCTTCTTAGCTTGCTTGAGGGACATTTGCTTATATGGTTGTAGCCGTAGGAATACCCAATCACCTACATCAAAACTTCTTTCACTGCGATGTTGATCTGCCTGTTGTTTCATTCTATTCTGTGCCAACACGAGGTTATCCTTTAAGAGTTGGAGGACTTGTTGTTGATGTTCGATGTGATGTTCCACTGCTTGAACCTTAGAATTTTCTCTTAAATATGATGTGATGGATGGTGGTTGATACCCATAAAGTGCCATAAATGGGGTCATTTTTGTTGCTGTATGAAAGGAAGTGTTATACCACCATTTAGCCAAAGGCAACCATTTGACCCATTGTGTCTGTTTATCAGATACAAAGCAATGAAGATATCCTTCCAAACATTTTTTTACTATCTCAGTTTGCCCATCAGATTGAGGATGATAAGATGAGCTATGAGCTAACTGAGTACCAAGACAAGAAAATAATTCTGTCCAAAAATTTCCAGTGAAAATGGGATCTCTGTCACTTACAATAATCTTTGGGTTTCCATGTAGCTTTTGAATTGTTTCCATAAATGCAGTAGAAACTGTACTGGATTTAAATGGATGTGATAATGCACAAAAGTGTGCATACTTGGTAAGTCTGTCAACTACCACCATGATGACACTCTTTCCCTCAGACTTGGGTAAACCTATGATAAAATCCATTGATACCTCCTCCCAACATTGGCTTGGAATGGATAAAGGTTGTAATAGACCCGGTGTCTTAATTGTTTCAACTTTATTTTGTTGGAAAACCAAACATTCTACCACAAACTTTTGAATATCTGATTTAAGGCCATCCCAAAAAAATTCCTTCTTAACCCTGTGGTAAGTTTTTAAAAATCCCGAGTGCCCTCCTAAGGGAGAAGTGCGCAATTCCATAAGAATCTTTTGTTTTAGCTGGGAATTCTTACAAAGGTATAAGCTATCTTTGTACCATAACGAATCATTTTTCCAGCTAAATGTATCAGACGTACTGGAATCTTGTTGTAGCTTTCGAATAATTGCCCACACTTCTTCGTCATTCTTCCATTCCTCCCTTGCTTCATTTATCCAATCTGGTTGGATGATAGAAATAGCGCACAACAATGCTTCCACATCCTCATCCTTTCTTGAGAGTGCATCTGCCACCACATTTTGCTTCCCTTTTTTGTAGATGATTTCAAAGTCATAACCCAACATCTTTGTGACCCACTTTTTTTGCTCTTCAGAGGATAATCTTTGTTCTAAAAAGTATTTAAGGCTATCATGATTCGTTTTTACCTTGAAGTGTCTTCCCATTAGGTAGGGTCACCATTTCTTAAGTGCATGGAGTATTGCCAACATTTCCTTCTCATAAATAGCTTTGCTTAAAAACTTTCCCTTGATTGGACGACTTTCAAAAGCAATAGGTCTTTCATCTTGCATTAGAACAACACCAATTCCATTTCCTGAAGCATCACATTCCACAATAAAGGTTTTTGTGAAGTCTGGTGTAGCTAAGACCGGTGCTTGGCACATTGCCTCTTTAAGATGTTCAAAGGCCTTTGTTGCTTCCAGAGTCCATGAAAATGCATCTTTCTTCAATAATGTTGTTAGAGGTGCTACTATTCTCTCATAATTCTTAACAAACTTGCGATAATACCCTGTCAACCCAAGAAATCCGCGCATATGCTTTATGGATGTGGGGATTTTCCATTCCTTAATGGCTTTAATTTTGCTAGGGTCTACCTTAACTCCTTCATGAGATACAATATGACCCAAATATTCCACCTCCTGGACTCCAAAGAAACATTTGGATCTTTTTGCATATAATTGTTTCTCCTCCAATAGTTGTAGCACCCTGTCAACATGTTCAACATGATCCTTGCAAGACTTGCTGTAGATAAGTATATCATCAAAAAATACTAACACAAATTTTCTAAGGAATGGTTTGAAAATTGAATTCATCAAACCTTGAAATGTTGAAGGTGCATTGGTAAGGCCAAAAGGCATGACCAAAAATTCATAATGACCCTCATGAGTTCTAAATGCCATTTTCGGAATTTCTTCAATCTTCATTCTGATTTGATGATATCCTGAACGAAGATCCAACTTGGTGAAGTAAATTGATCCATGCAATTGATCCAGTAATTCATCAATGATAGGAATGGGGAACTTATCTTTAATAGTGAGCTTGTTGAGCTCCCTATAATCCAGACACATGCACCATGATCCATCCTTCTTGTGCACCAATACTACTGGAGTAGAGAAAGAACTTTGACTCGGTTGAATTATACCAGCCTCTAGCATTTCTGCAACCATACGTTCAATTTCACTTTTTTGGACATAGGGATATCTGTACGGCCTGATGTTTGGAGGAACACTTCCTGGAATCAGATGAATAGCATGATCATGATCACGCGTAGGTGGGAGACCTTTGGGAGTCTCAAATACCTTGGAATGATTGTCCAGGACTTTTTGGAGATCTGGAGAAATAGATGATTCTAATGTGGAAACATCTAGCGAACATAATTGTGCAATTACACCCCTTTGCTCCTTTTTTAGAAGCTTTGTCATACCATTAGAGCTGATTATCTTTCCTGGTTTCCCTGCAATACCCCTTAATTCAACTTCCTTTCCTTCCGTAGAAAATTTGATGAAAAGTTCTTGAAAATTAAAAGCTATTGTACCCAAGGATTGTAGCCATTGGACTGCTAGTACAACATCAGCACCTCCCATTGGAATGGAAAGCATTGGGCTAGTCAATACATATTCTCCCATGGATAGCTTGATATTATGGCACTTTCCAGAGCAATTTATTGTTCCTCCATTTGCAATCATCACTTGACACTCTGGTGCTAGATATAGGAAGCAATTCAATTCTTTTGCTACCCTACAGTGAATAAAATTGTGGGTGCTTCCTGAATCAATCAACACTATTACCTTTTTCTTCTTTATTTGTCCTTCTATCTTGATGGTTTGAGGAGTGGTAATTCCTGCCAATGCATTACAAGATATGGTTGGATTTATTTGTTCTTCATCTAGGCTTTGTTTCTGGAGCATATCCTCTTCTTTTGACCTTTCTTGCTCCTTTTCTTCTTCCTCTTCACAATCTATGTAGAATAATTTCTTCTCAGCACACTTATGACCTTTAGTGTATTTGCTATCACAACTATAACAAAGTCCTTTTGCTCTTTTTTTTCCAATTGTTGTGGTGTCAACCTTATAGGTTGTGGAAGACTAGGGGCAACTGCACTTCCGTCTTTATAGTTGTGAGTGGTATGCTTCCTGGTTGCCATAATTTTGCTTTCCATTTTTCTTGCTAACCTGAATGCCTTCTCTAATGAAACAGGTTCCCAAAGGCGAACATCATGTTGGATATTATCCTTTAAAAACCCTATGAACACATCAATCCTATGCTCCTCTGGAATATCTTTTACCCTTATGTTCAATTTTTGGAACTCCTCAATGTGCTCCATTATTGAACCCTTTTGTTTGAGACTTATCAATTGGCTAAAAAAAGTGTTGCTTTTTGTATCCTCATAATGTGCTATCAATTCATCTGTAAAAATTGCCCAAGTGATAAATTGTTTACGAGAGCAAAGCCATTGATACCATACAAACTAATTTGGTTCCAAATATAAAGTTGCCATACGTACCTTTTGTGTGTTTTGCACATTATTGAGATCGAAAAACTGCTCCATCTGTAATATCCATGTGGCGGGATCCTTGCCATCAAACTTCCTCATATCGATTTTTGGAATATGGTGGGTCTTCGATCCAACATTAGAGTCTATGGAATCATGATTAACATTTCTTTTGTTCACAAAATGAGTTTCCTTGACAACCTTTTCACCATTAGTAAGTATTTCTTGTAGAAAATTTGTCAAATCTGTCTTCAAATCTGCCATGTCTGTCTTCAAATCTGTCCTCAAATCTATCTTCAAATCATCCATCCTAGCTTCCATGCCCTTTATCTTAGATTCCACGCCATTTATCTTAGATTCCACGCCATTTATCTTAGCTTCTGTTAGCTTTTGTGAGCATGACATTTGTTGCACTTGTTCTTGTAATTTTGATATATCATGTAGCATTTCTTCCTCTTCTTCATGAGTCATGCTAGAGCTTTCAGGTTCCTTACTAGATGTTTGCATTTTCTTTCCTCGGGGCATTAGTTACCGATAATAATGCTTTACTATGCCCTTTGAATTCCTTCAAACCAAGCTTATGCAAAAATTTAAAAAAAAAACTACACACCTTTTTTCACTTTGTAGAAGCCTGATATTGAATCTGATGTATCTTTGTAATTTTGGATCATCCAATTCTAAAATTTTGATCTGTAGTAGCCTTCTGAGTCCTCTTTCCAATGCCACAAGTCTGACCCAAATCGGTTTCTCCAAGGAAGAGTTATACGAAATCTCCCACAGTGACTTGCTTATAGACTAGTTCAGTAGAGAAAACTTGTACAACGTGCCACGAGTCATTGTTTCGACCTATGGATCTGAAAAATGCATACAAGAAACTACAGTCCGTCATCCTTTTGTACCTTCTTACAAAATTTCAATCTGATCCTCAGAGAGACAGTTATGACGATTTTCCCCAGGTCACCTGTTTTGAATGTAATTCAGGAGTCTGCAAAAAGACCAACTTCCTCATATCATATCTCCGAAAATATTGTGCAAAAAGCTCTGAAATTTTGACCCAAGGTTCAACACGATTTCTTCTCAAATGGGGTTTTTTTTCGACCTCTGAAACATCACAGAAAAAAAGTTATAGCGAAAATTCCATGATGACCTGTTTGGAGCAGCGAAACCCTAGAATCCAAAGCTCTGATACCAAATGTTATGAAACCAACTCAAGAAAAGATAGAAAAGATAGATCAACGCCTTAGAATTCAGCCTCTTCAAGGGGGCCACCTCTTTTACATTACATAAATGAACAATTCTTCGATGATTCAAATGACAAAACCTCCTTTCTATATATAGGAGTCTAAGGAGTCACAATATAATCCAGCCGACCTAACAATAATAATATAAAGCCACAAAGATAACAATAGAGGGATTCTATGGGCACATTAATAACAATATGGGGGCAATGGGGGCACAAAAATATAAATAAGGGATATAACTACAATAGTAATGGGGTAATCACTAGTATTATAGGGACCCAACAAACATTCACCCCATCCACTAGGTTTATGATTTTTCAGAGTGGAATTCTAAAATATATCTGATTTAAAAGATAAGAGGTCTCATTACAAGCCTGCTTACCATGATCATAGGGAGTTAGTTAAGCTGACATTACCAATACTGCATACCGAAATAAGGTAATGGCTTAAATCAAAAGACAAGGGGTCTCATCATGAGCCAACTTGTTCAGTTTAATTACAACCAGTGAATGACATTGTCATCTTCTGGCTACCAAACCAGGGCAATGGCTTTTAATCAAATAATGAAACAATATATGAAAAAATAAATATATGTAGATATATCTTTCTGAATTTATCTTTAAAATATTGTACCCTTAGATCGATGGGACAATGAATAATTGATGGTTAAAAGCTAACCATGTCGAGACTATAGATGTTTGCTAGCAGCAGTGACACTACCTATAACAAAATAGTAAATTTAAAGGCTAAGTTGGAGGATCCCCCTACTTTATCCTTAACAACCAATCAAAGCATGAAGAAACCAAAAAATGTTTTTCTTTATGATAAGGGTCTATAAAAAAAATTGCAAAATTGATCTCTTTGTTTTATTCAGAGTAAAATTTTTATCTAAACAATTCCAAGATAGTTCCCTTTTCCTCAATTGATTCTATTTAAGAAAGTATTAGAAATTTCATTATTTTATTCAAAGATAACTAGTTCTTCTAGTGAATTTCCAATTGTTGTGCTATACAATAACCCCCCCTCCATTTCAAATTTTTAATCTTAGTATAAAGATGGTAAATAAGAAATATGTCCCCTTTAGGATATAAAAAAGCAATAAAACCTTTTGAGTAAAATAGATTTTCCATACTTTTCATATAAAAGTTGCTTTATTAGTGTTTGGAATCACTTATCGGAAATCACAATTGCTTAAGACCAATGAATATTCGTTTGAAAAGTTGCGATGTGATCAAAGTCATCACAAATGCCTCATCACAAAGTTTTAAATCGAAAAAACCATTTATAAACATACGATGTGATATAACTATCGCATTTCGCATATCGGTAATTATGAGAAATAACTTAGGGCTTTCCGTTGAAACCTTGTGATGCGATAAGGCTATCACATATCGCATCACTCTAATCCATAGGAAAACGTTGAAATGATTCCATTGAAAATTTGCAATGTGATGCTACTATCGCAATCGCATATCGCATACTATGCTCCCAATAGAAATAAGTACCATATACTATGAGCACTCATGATATAATGCTAAACCAAGTATAAAGAAAAACATGATTTGTGAAATTTGAAACCAACCCACCAACTCTACATGCCAGCTATTACTCATCGCAATCACAACAATAGAAGGAATTATTTGGGACATAGCGGTTGTAACTCCTGATTTATGATATGCGATGGCTCTACAGATAATAAAATAATACAATCGCTAATCGCAAATTCGTAGAGTTGAGACACCTGTTCTAAAGGGACCATTGGAAAACTTGCGATGTGACATATATTAATTTGGCATTAAAGTTCACGTTATGAGGATACAGTAATGCATTTAGAGGCAGTTATGGTTACAATCGTTTAAGGATTTCATCTTTTGTGACTATATACTATATGAGATCTTTTGATGCCCATAACGGCTTTTAGTATGTAATTAGTAGTATTGGTTCCTCTCAGAGTTTTTTGCCTATCATGATCCTCTTTCTCATTTTGCAATGTATATCCAAAATCATGCAGGCAGTTAACATGTCTAAGAGAACTCGAAAGGCAAAGGTTCCCCTTACAGTGGAAGAAGGATAAGGAAAGTTGGGGTTAATATCAGATACCACCTGTCTAGGCTTTGGCAATACCTCGTGGGAAGGCATTTATACTTTGCTTGAAAATGAAGATCTGAAAGAAATAGAGGAAGAAGCAACAGCTGATGGAACTAATAAATCAGAAAACACACTCAATGATTTAGCCATCTTTGTCTTCCATCGAATAGTGGCCCATGCAAAGATTTTACCATATAATGATATGGTAAGATGGGTAGTTGAGAGCATTAACATAATGGATAGAGATTTCTTCACAGCTGATGGAAGGATGTTTGGATCCTTCAAACTAGAAGATGTCAAGGGAATGTATCACCTGCCAGATCCCCAGTGACACTACAAAAAATCATTCCTAGAAGCTTTCGCCAAGGAGAATGACATCGAATTAGACCCTATCAAGCAATGGAGACATTTTCCTAACAAGCACAAACATGAATCATCTTTTATGTATTTCGTGGACTCCTTGGCATCTCCATATTGTTATGATGCTACTATGATGTGTAGACTCTTCGGAAGCCCTCATCCTGCTAGATTTTCTATTGAGATGGTTCCATTGATATAAGATACGATAAAATTCTTTGTCATGGAGTGGGAAACTATCCTATCAGACAAAATAGCTAGTCAAATATTGGATTATAGAAGGACCAGATTTGTCACTACCCGAGTCATGGCCCCATTCCATATGAGTGCTTACATAGTTGACACAATTTGTTTTAATTCCAACTTTCCCATACTTGGTTGGAAATGGACTGTTCAAGACCCAACTCGCATTCATATTTACCATAAATACTTATGGAAGTCTGAATACAAGAATCATTTATACAAGATTTTCCATGGTTTTATTCTACCCGTCCATCAAGCCATCTTTAATAAACCTGCTCCTCAGTTGTTTGACGAGGCTAGCATTGATTTAACCTCAATCACTAGTTGGTTTGGGAAAGAGATGTTTACCTGTGTTAGGGTTTTTGGCAATATTACAAGTCCTCATGTCCTTCCACTTTACATTCCAGATAAGCTTTTAGTGAGCGAGGTAGCCTACCAGATAGTAGAAAAAGGGATGACTAGAAATCTTAAAGACTCCAAGAAACAGTTGTGGCCTACCTTTCGTCTTCGCTATGGCACTTACTCATTACATGATTTTAAACATGCCAAGAAAGAAGGAAACAATACAAAGGATCTGAGTCTAGCAGTTATCCCTAAATGACAATATGACCCAAAGAAGGTTGCTTTCAATTTCACCACTTAGATGAAAGTTAATAAATTCTTGCATGAGGAAGATGAGTTTGATGACTTGTTTGCTTCAACAGAATTATTCTCAATAGTAAGTCATTTGGAAAAATTCAAATTGAGTGCTGAGAAAATGGCCAAATTCATTGAATATAGGACACAGAGGTTACTGACAGTACCTTTCGATTTGTTAAGTACTACACCAATCATTCAGCAGGTATAACAAAGCGGAGAGCAGGTAATTGAGAAGGTTGCTGAAGAAGTTGAGACAAGTGATAAGGCCAGTGAACAACTAAATACTGATGTTCACATTGGTCCCATATTGATTAAAGAGTGGGAGCAATTTGATCAATAGATCAAAAGTCAGAATGATCTCGAAACATTATCACATCTCCACCTCCTGAAACACAACGACCCATTATTATTGATATTGTGATTGGAGAGACACCCAGCAGAGAAACAACTATAAAAGAGATAGAAATAATCGCTGAAAATCCTTCAGTGGAGATTACGTTGAATATCGAGGAGATTCCACCCTTAGATGTGTTTACAGCCCAAAACATAGGGTTGTAGTCAAGAGGTAGAGGAAAAAGAGGAAAATAGATTGAACATCATTCATGACTCCTCAATGTGAATTTATGAATGTCATATGGAAATATTCAGAGGTCAATCCTTCCGAGGATTTGACTAAGTTATCTCAATTTGCACGTGCATACACAGCTGCTACAATTGATAAGGCATTTGAAGTGAATCAATTGATCAAAAAAAAGGATCAAAAGATTAATCAGCTGGAAGAATAGTTGGTAGCAGAGCAACAAAAGGTTAATCGGCTTGAGGAACATTTAATAGTAGAGAAATAGAGGAATGAGCAGCTCGAAGAACAATTAAATCTATAAAAGTTGAAAATTGACTAGCACGCCATTTAGAGACAATAGCAGCTGTCTCAAGAGCTCGAGCAGCTTAAATTTACGCATCAGCAAGAGATTAAGTCTAAATAAGTGCAAATCACACAACTACAATTCTCCTTGGGACAATTGAAAGATTATCCCAAGGTTGAAGAGTTCAAAAAGGAACCTTAAAGGCAAATAAGGCTTTATCTCAACAGCTGAATCTACTCTACCAAAAAAATCTTTTATTGATCCATTATGCATCATAACGACATCACTAATTGACCAAGAAGTTAATACCAGGTTAGAATTTGAAGATGCGGATGATAAAGTCACAAATTTTCTCTGCTGGCAAAGGACAGAAGATGGAGAGCTGCTAACTTACCTAAAATTGAAGAGTCTCATAAAGAGATATTGTTTTTGGAATGGGAAACACAGTTGGTAAAAGAAAAGAGAGCTAACTCCACGACCAGGGCTATAATGAATAATGTTATTGAGTTGGTGAATGATAACTTATATGGTGCCAATTTAATTTCTTATTGTTCCCGAGGAAAACTTCCAAAGGCAAAAGTTTTAGAGAAGCAATGGAAGCAAGATTTGGACACCAAGGAAGAGCGGCTTAATAGAGTACATGGTCTTAACTGGGATGCACATTGGTCCTTTCTGGTCAATCCAGATAGCCAACAGATGACTATCAAGTGCCTTGTTGATGCCATTGATCGCATGATGCCCGAGCTCTCAGATGCCACATATGTAGGATAGTTACACTCCAGGATGAGTCATCCTCTAGAGATCCAAAGAATGCTCTCAATTTGTCGGTTAAAGATGCAATATGAAGCCTAGATGCGATGCATCTCTTCAAAGCTTATCACAATTCTATTTTTGAAATTCAAATCCCATATTTTGATAAAGGCAGTTCCAACAACTCTCAACAATTTTTATGGACAATTTGTTTTTAATTTTACTATAAAGACCCTTTCATGTCACTTTATAAAGGGTCCTCAATTTGTATAAAACTAGACTTGAGAAGCTTGCACTTATGAACTTCTTAATTTATTTTTTATAAGCCATGGATCAAGGTTCAGACTTTTTTTGAAAGAGCTTCATAAAGAGTTGCATTTTTGCATCTCCTTGGAGTTTCCAGAATAAGAAGATTGAACCAGAGTGTTACTTGCATAAACGAGACTCAAATGCATTTGGTACCTGTATCATTGTTCTTTTCTCTTGTTTTATGTAATTAAAATTCCATTGATTTGCTATTGTTGATGTACTCATATGTTTCAAACAACTCTGTATTATTTCACTTCTGAATGATTTAGAATTGTTATATTGTATACATATGTCAACAATAAATATTAGTATGTTATGTGATATGTTTTCATATTACTTTGTTTAATTTCTTAAACAAAGTAATCATTATTTAAATGCATCTTTCTATAGATAAGTAAATAATCTATATTATTATTTGTCTGCTAGGAATCATCAAGAATCACATTATTATGAGAGCACCCGGGTTATATAGGTATATCTGTATATTTTAGAGCTTATAGATTATACCACCTATCATCCTTTTATATATTTAAAACACCCATTCATCAAATCATACTTTATTGGGAAATTGGTCCCATAATATCCAGTCATAGCCACCATACCAAATGGATAAGGAGTTGCACTAAGGTCCAGATCGGTTGGTTATCCCCTAATGTTGGTGCTACAATTTTAGAGGCATCTACAGATCCACACACAACCACTGTCATAATACATGATTATAACCAGTGTAATAAAAATAGAAATACCAAGGATACATCAGCCATAGAATACACATATAAGCCAATACATTTACTCATAATATACTAAGGAAAAGACCTGTTATTAATGACTGCGAAAGCCACTCTAGGATGGTACTAACATGTTCTACCCGACCATAGAATGGCTAAGTCAATTCTCTCTTTAGCGATTCACCCCCATGCCATATAAGAAGTAAGAATGTGGGACTCAAACCAATAGAACTAACTTGGGCATCTCGAAGCTACACCATCTCACCCTCATCCATAAAACCAGGCGTTACTATAATCCAGAATGGATCAGTAGGTGAAAACAATAAACATGTAATAACAGAATTTACCATGATCTCCACGAGATCACTAGGCCAAAACAAGCATGGATGCCACCAGATTTCACCACCTACACTATGAGAAATATTCTTGTCTCCTAGTGTCTTAGGCTTTACCGCTATCCACACTGGATCACTAGGCCCTAAACTGAGACCCACTCTCTAGGATTTACCGCGTATCCCATCCAAGGATTACTAGGTCCAATGGAAAGAACCAACCTCTAGGATTTGCCATATATCCTGCCATTCACTGGTTGAGGATTCCTAGGCCCACTGAGGAAACAAAAACTATGGATTTACTGCAACCCATAGTCTGATTCAGGGGTTACTAGGCCATGCATTATATTATTCAAATATCCACCTCACGAAGCTTTGAATCCATTCGGAAATCCAGCTTAACCAAAACATGAGAACCTGATCACAACATGGCTATCCTAGAATGGAAAGGCTAGGTTGAAAACACTATCACACCTGGAAAAACCTATGCCACAACAATAGAGAACCACATGAAATACCATGGATACCAAATCTAGCAAGGAAAATACACACGAAAATCGATACTTGCAAAGTATCCTATTATAGTTGTTTGATCTTGCTCTTTCTTGCTTTGTCCTCCCATCCTCTTCCCTTCTTTGCCTTTCTTAATACAATGCCGAAATGATTGAAGAAAACTCTAAGTGTCTAAGAGTGAGTGAGAGAGAGAGAGAGAATAATGACATATCTCCAAAATTAAAGTAAAAAAATGTTACAAACTAATCCTCGGAAGCCTTTTTATTAATTAGGCCTATATTTTCTTCAATTTCCATTATTTTCCTTCATTTTCCTCCACACATGCAACTTGTGACCTTTCACCTTCCTTTTCTCCTAATTTCCATTATTTTCATAAATAAATGTGCCAAAATGTATTTTTTCCTTTCCATATCCTTAGCCATTGCCTTTTCCAATATCCTTCACCATAATAAAGCAATGAAGACCCATTAGGATGTCTTGGCCAAGATTCAACCTGGAATGATTGTCCCATCAACCATGGTTATTATTTTTTCTTTATTAACTCTTGTTAAATGGAATTTTAACTAGAGATGTTACGCTCATATTTCCCTGATCCAGGTATTCATGCTTCAACTGAGACTTATATTTTTCATTTGTGCTTGTGCTTTCTTCTTTTCACAATTATCTTATCTTTGTAAGTCACAAGTTGATCTCCCAATTTGGTCTCACACCAGTTACAGCCTTACCTCCAGAATCTGTGCAATCCTTGAGGGCAAGTGTTATAGCTCCAAATCTCACTCTTATGGTTTTTGATGCTGCACTCATGGCCCAGGGCAACCCCTCCTTCCAGACCTGGTCCAAAATTTAAAAAATAGTGTTTTATTCCCTACACGCAACATTGCCCTGAGCTAAACGCGTGTATACACGGGTCTGTGTATAACCAACCCGCATATATGTCTTAAAACACTTAAAAAAATTAAATCTCCTTAATTTCGGGCGGAGATTGCGGGTTTTACCTGCTGATCACCTATTAGTTCTCGTGGCCCAACTGTTCCCAACGAATTCCCAACTAAAAAACTACTTTGGGAGAAGTATAAAAAGGCTTCAATGGGAAGGCCTAAGGGAGGAGAGGAGAGAGAGAAAGGTTATTATGCTGAGATTTCCCTGACCAGGTCTGAAGATCCTAGTGCCTCCTGCACTTCCCCCATTTTTACAGGAAACCATTATTTCCTTGTGTGATGATGTCCATCTACTACTTGTGATATCATCGAGTAAGTCATGGAAGGAGTTTGTTAAAGGCTTGAGACTGGACGAATCCAGAGGACGGTTCCGCTTGGAGCATGTGAAAGGATGACTCAGGTGAAATTATTCCTTTCTGTACTTTATTTGTCTATAATAAAAGAATCACTTGTCTTTGTTCCTGATATAAATCTTCTTCATGTTTATGATATTCATGTTAGAATTCATATGTGAATGGTTGTTTAATTGCATAAATAACTACCATTCCTTATAATATGAAGATGATTTCTTTATAATGTTTATTCCATATACTGTTGTACTTTCTTGAATTGGTTGTTTTGCAGGTCAAAGGAGAAAAAGGAACTCCAAGAAGGGTTTGGACCCTGGAAGGACCTTCTATAATGTAGGACCTCAGCTATGCCCCTTATCGTAGAGTTTGCTTATATTAGCATTATGGTTGTATGGAATGTGTGTTTCTCTGTATAGACAACTTTCAGTCTGCTAGGGTATCAGCCCAAGACACTAAGGGAGCTTTTCCCTTAATGGAATTGGTGACTCCACTGGGGACAACATTATTGTTGTTCCTAGTTTGGGTGTGTTCAAGCCAATCAGGGCTCAACTATCTATTTGCTTGTTGTTGTTGTGTAGTTTGTTCCTGTAGGAACTTGAGTTGTAAGTTGGTCAGTTTCTTCAGACTATTTCTTTTATTTTTTCTTGAAATCTTTTATATACGTTGTTTTTCTTGTTTACAGAAGTGTATATATGCATGTTTCCTTAAGTTAACCTGCGTATACGTAGGTTTCCTTAGGCAGAGTCGCATATACATGCAATCTGTACATAAGTACAGTCGCGTATATCTTGCAATTTTCAAGATTTTTTAAATCTTTTATTTCTGAAGGTCTGTCTGCTGGTCTGATTCAGTCCTGAATAGTTACTTTCCAGTGTCAGTTGTTAGTTTTACAACAAGTATCGGATTTCAAATTCTCTCTGATTGTGTGAAGTGTTGGCCTTGTTTTTGTTTTTGCAAGCGTCATCGTTTTTTGCTTAAGCACACAAGATTTCTTGCTGGGAATCTTGGCTGCTCTGATTCTTTAGGGTAGGAAGATTGATCTCAATCTTTGTGTTAAATCTTTTTTTTGGTGACCTTTTTGTTTGCTTGACAAAACTGCTTTTTGTGACCATCTACTTTTCTTGTTTCGTGAAAGTTGTTGATTGACACTTTCTTGAAAATTGTCTTTTTGATCTTGTGGTCTTTGTTGCCAAAGTTTTCATTCCTGATTTTGATTGTTAAGAACATCTTTAAACACATTTATTTTTGTTGATTTTTCATCCACTGTGTGTTGTCAACTTGAAAAAATGTTTGTTGCCTATTCTTCAATCATAAAGTTCAATCTTGTTGAGAGCATTTTTGAAAAGGCATTTTTGCTTTTGCTTTTGAAGAATTTTTTTTGAAAAACTTGGTTTTGCTTTCTTGAACTTTGTTTTGATTTGGTTTCCTTTTAGAGAATGAAAGTGTATTTTTGTTTGTCTTGAAACTTGTTTTTAGTGTTTAGACGAAATGAATGGTAGCAACTCATATTACTTCTAAACATTTTAAGTGGCAAAATAAAAATTGATAAACAAGTAACTTTCATTTCTTGATTTAGAGTAGTCTTAAGTCTTGCATCAGCATGTACTTAGTGCATTAGGATAGATTTTCACATCTTTTTAGGCATCCATAGCTTTGTTAACTTTTGTGAGTGTGAAACGTGAGTAAAAGAGAAGAAAAGAAAATTTTTTGTTTTTCTTGAAGTTCCTCTGAACCCTGTAGAAATTTCTTCTCATCGAAAAATGAAAACAACTGCATTCGCATGTAGTTTGGTTTTTATTAATTTCTTTTGCGTCAAAACACCACTAGTTTCACTTCCGCTTATCCCTTGACTTAAAGAACAACCCATTAAAAACAAGCCTAATTAAAATATACTAGAACTTTTTATAATTGTCAAGTTAGACACACCAACAAGTTTTAGGATATTTTAGGGCCTTGGATTAGGCGAGTGGAGAGATAAATCTCCATGGCCATTTAAACTGTCAAACATAGGAGTCTGAATAGTGAGTGAAAATCCAATAGTGTTAGGAAGACCAGGAAAGCTCTGGATCTGGGAGTTAAGCACGAGGGTTTTTGAACACAGGGAAGAGAGATACCCCCTCTCCTACTTGTCTGATCTTACCTCATGACTGTTCCGCCTAGCTTCTACAATGAGTTGGTATCCATAGTTGATACTCCTAGTGATTTACACAGGTGGCTGCGGAGGGGAATCCCATGGCACCTGATGTCGACGTTGCATTACTCTCAACGTTACTACTGGAGGGCACCCTTGCGAAGCTTGGGGGCTTGCACCGGCACAGGCTATTGTTAGGAGGTTAGTGTAACTTCCTCTGTTACCTTCGCTGATAGGACTGGGCCATCATTATCCCAGACTATTTTCGGAAGACCCCTTAATTCACTTTCTTGTATTTTGGTGTCTGGTCCTAATCACCTGGAGCGGAAATACTTGGAAGTTGTTTAACTGGCTGATATCTTTAGGGACTTTATAGTGTGTGCTCTATGCTCTTAGTTGGCCTAGCTTTCAATTTTTTGAGTCTTTAGTTAGATCTTAATAAAAAATTCAAAGTGGCTGACTAATCACCTAGACGGTCTCGAAGAATTCGTGGTCTTTCACCACCAAGTTTAGAGCCTTCTCCTAGAAGGTGCAGAGGTAATACTGCTGGTGGGTTTTGTCCCACGGCAGCTAACACATCAGGGATTGATCCTCCTCTTAGGGGCATTAGTGTTCAAGTAAGGCCAGGCACTTCCACAGAACAAGAGAGGAACACTCCAGTCCTTTCTCGAGTTCTCTTTCAAACAGAGAATAACATAGAGGTAGAAGAACTCTCAGAGTCGTTAGCGGCTCCGAATTCTCCCCTACCATCTAGCCATCCGGCAGTATTACAATACGTTGGGACTTCGACGTATAGACAATCAAGCCCAGGTCACATTACACGCTTACCGTCAATGACCACTACTGGAAGCACGACTTCTACTTCAAGTGCTACAACTATGCAGACTCCAACATCAATACCAGGGGAAGGAACGATTTCCATCCCCTCTACATCTTTATTTGGGTCTTTTCCTAGCACATCTTTAGTTGGGTCTACCTACATTCCTTCCACGAGTGTAAATTCCCAAACCAATGCTTTTAGTTCTGGATTCTTCCCATTTGGCACCCATTCACAGGGTATTCCGTCAGTTCCGTTTAGGGCTGCCACATCCATGATGGTTGGATCAGCTTCATTCCAGGGCTTTCCTTTTGTAAGTGGTCATATACCACATTCCAACCCAACAATTGGATCTATGCCTTTCTCTTCTTTAGGACAAAGCAACAATCCTTTCCAAGGTTGGACTAACCTTGCGGTTAGTGGCATGGGAACTGGGAATCCGTTTTTCAGCCAACAAGGGAATAGGCCATACTCCATAGTTAGTTCATTTCAAAGTATTCCTCCCTTAGCTTCTACTTGGAATCTGTATCAAGGGTTATCAACTCCTTATAATCCTTTAGGAGGAAGCTTTGCTAGTTATGGAGGCTTTGCAGTCGGAGTTGGTCAATCTCCGAATTTTCCTGGATCACAAGGCTTGCCTTTTGGTTCAGCTGGTTTTGCTGGTTACTTCGGGCAGCCTGGTGCCTTCCAAAATCCAGGCCAATCTTTTTAGAACTTTGGGAGCTCCGCCCAGTCTAGGTGGAATCCCCAAGGTCCTCCTAGGCTTCCATTTTTGGCAACTTTGAACTTACCAGATCTCACTCAGTTAACAAATGATCCAATCAAATACAATCCGGCCTGGCCTTCAGTCCCAACCAAACTCCCTTCGGACATTCCAAAATTTGAAGGGAAGATCAGTGAAGACCCAGGCAACCATGTAACCACATTCCATTTGTGGTGCTCATCGAACTCCCTTATTGATGACTCGATTAGGTTGAGACTCTTTCAACGCACCTTGACTGGTAATGCGAACCAAATGGTATATAGAGTTTCTAGGGGGCAGCTTTACATCTTTCATTGACTTAGCTAATATTTTCTTAAATCATTTCCAGTTGCCTATCCGTTATGATGCCGGAACTAAACTTCTGGCCACTTTTCATCAGGATAAGGCAACTCACATTTCTAACCATATTCAGGAATGGAGACGGAGAAATAGGCTCATTAAAGCTGAAATCCCTCTGGAGTACCGTCTCGAATGGTTTTTGAAATCTTTACAACCTGAGATCTCTAAGGATGTCTCGATGTCCGGAGTCTATTCTGAGGAGCAAGCCATTTTTAGGGCCCAGCAATTAGAATTGATCTACTCTCAGTCTGGGATCCTACAAAAATACTTGCCAGATGCTCCTGGGTCTAAGGTTGATATGGCCAAGTCAAAGCGAGGTCCCCATGTGGATGGTATCATTGGGTTGGTAGACACAAATGCGGTGAATTTGTTGAGCCAATTGCAGCAGTTGTCTTTGCAAACTACTCCTAACAACCAAGTCACACCGTCTAACCCTTCGGCTTCCCAACCCTCTTCGATTAATGTCGTCCAATCTAATAACCCTAAAGGAAATCAAAAGTCCAATGGGAAAAAGAAAGGTCGAGGTAAGAAAAAGAACCAGGATGGGAAGGCCGACGCAAATAAATTTGGCAATAATTCTAGTGGTGGTAGAAATGAGTCTAGAAAGAAAGTCAAGTTTCCCTGCAAGTTGTGCGGTGGAGACCATTTAACTCACCTTTGCCCCAAGATTGAAGATGCTTAGTTCTTGTTAGGGCAGTAAGGGACTTCTAGTTCTCAGGTTGTGTTAACCAACCCTTTTCCCCAAGGGTAGCAACTTCTTGCTGGCGCGAGTTCAAACCCTGGAACCTCCGCAAGGGACAACCAGGAAGGGGAAAAATCATCAAATGTTTTCATGATGAGTTCTAACGTCCATGTGGCTACTCGATCACGAGATTATGGTGAAGCCAAAACATCTAAGGATAAAACTGCTCTCGGAAATACCGACCTTCATATTGAGCGACCCCCTATCGGGACTATACCAAAAATACCGAAAGGTTCTGCTAAATGCGTGACTATTAATCCTAATGCTAAGGCCACCCAGAACTACTCCATTGTTGAGGATCTGGCTTAGAGTCCGTGCGCCATGTCTACTTTAGAGGTTCTCCAGTCATGTCCGGCTCAACGAAGTGCTTTACTTTCTGCGATTGGGGTAGTTGATCCAACTAACTCTTTAGTGCTCACTTTCAACATGTTAAATGTCAAAAAGCGACTCCCTCATCATATGGCTTTCCAAATAAAGTCTACATATCAGAAAATTAACATTTTTCACACCGTTATTGATGAAGGAACTTCCACGTGTGTCATGTCGATGTCATGCTGGAAGGCTATTGGATCACCTTCGGCTGTTCCTTCACCTACCGTCCTGACTGCATTTGATGGTCATTCTCATAAGCCGCATGGGATTATCCCAGCCTTTCCTATATGTGTTGGGGGGAAGGTCGTCAATATTGAAGTAGAAGTCATTGATGCTAACCTAGACTACAATCTCCTCTTAGGAAGGAACTGGGTATACGAAATGGACGTCGTTGTTTCGACTCTGTTTCGTGTCATTTGCTTTCCTCATGAAGGGAAAATCATTAAGGTTGATCAATTGGATTATTGTCCAGTCGATCCTCAAGCAATCTCTGACTCTATTGTTCCTTTAGTGGATAACCCTCATCCACCGACTGAGAATCTAGGAGTTGGGATGTATTCCTCATTGATGGGTACCTTTGATTTTCCCTCTCCGATCGCTAGAATCAATGTCGTTTCATCATCTAAGGAGTCTCCTCGAGAAGGGTTCTTCCAAATTCATTATTTTTCAGACCCTTGGACCTTGCCTTCATCTATTACCACATTAGCTGAAGGACAAGTTAATGGAATGGCATTCCCTATGTCTGCAGCTAAGCTTAGATATCAGTCTATCGTTAACTCTGCAGACGACCACTCTACTCCTTTTTCCAAAGAGGAGTTAGATGGTGATGTGGCCCCGGCCTGGAGCCTTGATTCCACCTCTGCATTGGACTGCTTAGATTCAGTTTTACCTTCTGAGGAAGCAATCCTTGAAGCGATGATGGGTATAGATCGACCTTGGGAAGACTTACACCATCGTTCATACTTTCTTCCTCCATTGTAGGAAGTAGAATCTAGGTTCTCCGAGCTCTTTACTAGTGATGTTTGTACGATATCAAATCCTTTGGCTCCAGCACACTTTCGTGCCGAAGGTAATATGTCAGTGATTTCAAAAACAATATCTATAAACATCTCTAGGGACCCTAACGTGATCGAGAATCTCTTCATCAGAATCGAATGTTCCCCTGAAGAAATTCAAATTCACACCAACCTTTTCAAGGAATTTTGAGATGTATTTGCTTGGTCTTATGAAGAAATGTCTGGCATTGATCCATCTATAGTTCAACATGAGATCGAGACATATGAAAATGCCAAACCGGTTCGTCAAAGGCTTTGACCAGTTAATCCTAGGAAAGCAGCAGCAATTAAAGCTGAAGTTGAGAATCTGCTTAAGGGGGGTTTTATATACCCTATTCCCCTTATTGATTGGGTTTCTAATCCAGTCCCTGTGGATAAAAAGCAAGGAACAATCCGAGTATGCATCGATTTTAGGGACCTAAACAAGGCTTGTCCGAAAGATAATTACCCCACGCCATTCATTGATCAGATTATCGACGAGTGTGCGGGTAATGAGATTTTTTCCTTCATGGATGGCTTTTCCGGTTATAATCAAATTTCTATCCATCCTGAAGATCAACATAAGATAGCCTTTATATGTCCCTGGGGTACCTTTGCATACAGAAAGATGCCTTTTGGTCTTAAAAATGCTAGAGCCACTTTCCAATGGGCCATGTCATATGCTTTCCACGACATTAAACATATCATCAAAGCATACTTGGATGATCTCGCTGCTCGTTCTCGAAAGAGAACTGATCACCCTAGTCATCTTCAAATGGTTTTTGAGTGATGTCATTTTTATAAAATCCAGTTGAATCCCAACAAGTGCGTTTTCACGGTTACGTCCAGTCGGTTGTTAGGGTTCATTGTGTCAAATGAAGGGATTCAGGTTGATCCCTTCAAGGTTGAGGCAATAGTTCAGTTGCCTCCCTCGTCCTCAGTTCGACAACTTCAAAGTCTTCAAGGGAAAGATAATTTCCTAAGACAGTTTATAGAGAATTATGCCGAGATCACTAAAGGGTTTATGCGTTTGCTACGAAAATGGGTTCCATTCATGTGGGACAACTTTGCGTAGTGGTCGTTTGATGCTTTGAAAAAGGCATTAGTCTCTGCCCTACTTTTGAGTCCACTGGATTATGGTAGGGACTTCCTTTTATATCTCGCTGCAGTAGAATCAACCATTGGTATGGTTCTCGTTGAGGAAGATGATGCTCTCACAGAGCATGTGATTTATTATTTGAGCTGAGGCTTGATAGGTCCTGAACTTCGCTATTCTCCGGTTAAGAAGTTGGCTTTGGCAGCTGTCCATGATGTCCAGCGGCTCCGTCATTATATCCTACTACGCAAAACTTTTGTCTTAGTGGCGGTCAATCCATTTCAATTTGTCCTCAGTAGGCGAGTGATTGGGGGCAAATATAATCGATGGATAGTCATTTTGCAAGAATTTGATCTTGAGTTCTTGTCTGCCAAGTCTAAGAAATCCATGGTTTTCACCGAGCTAATTTCAGAGGTGCCTTATGGAGAGGATACTATTTATGAGGAATGTTTTCCCGACGAACATTTATTCATCATCTCTTCACTCAACCCTTGGTATGGAGATATCATTGTCTATCTCCAGACTTCGAAGTTTCCCTCTACTTTCTCTAAGGATGAATGTCGGAAATTACGTCTCCTAGCCAAAAAATATGTTATCATTAGTGAGGGGTTGATTCAATCCTTTGGCACTATTTAACCTTAGAGGAAGCAGAGTCAGTGCTAAATGACTGCCACAGTGGAGCTTGTGGTGGTCATCTATCAGGGCCTGCTACAGCCCAGCGCATCTTGCATGTCGGCTACTTTTGGCCTTCACTCTTTAAAGACTGTGTTGAAGCGGTCAAATGCTGTCACCCCTGTCAAATCTATACTCGGAAGATGCATTCACATCTAGCTCCTCTCTTTTCTGTTGTCACTGTCGATCCCTTTACTAAGTGGGGTATCGATTTTACAACTTGTAATCTGCCTTCAGCGGTGAATCACAGGTACATTATCGTGGTTGTAGACTACTTTACGAAGTGGGTCAAGGCCATGCCCACTTATAAAAACGATAGTGACATGGCACCATTGTTCCTTTTTAATCAGATTATCTCAAGATTCGGTATCCCGAGAAAGATTGTCACTGATCATGGCAGTCATTTCCAGAATCAATTGATTTCTAAATTGGCTCTCAAATTGGGTTTTAGGCAGGAGCATTCGTCTCCTTATTATCCTCAGGCCAGTGGACAGGTCGAGGCAGTTAACAAAACTCTTAAGACGATCCTACAACGAACAATCGACAAAAATCGGTCCAATTGGCATCTTATGTTGTATCCGGCTCTTTGGGCATACCGGACCTCCGTGAAGATTGATATTGGTTTTACACCTTTTTAGTTAGTTTATGGGATGGAATCTATTTCCCTATTGAATGTGAAATTCCATCTCTTAAGAAACTTCGAGTCTCGAAGAGCGCCTCCTTCATTTGGAACATCTCGATGAGTAGCGTCGAGATGCTTCCGCGATGAATGAGGCTCATAAGAAAAGGGTTAAAACGCAGTATGATAAAGTTGTCCATCCTCGAGTCTTTTCTAAAGGTGACCTTGTCTTGGTATATGACCAAGATAAGGACACCTTGGGGGTAGGCAAGTTTAAGCCTATGTGGTATGGTCCCTTCATTATTAAACGAGTTTTAGAAAAAGGGTTGTATGAGTTAATCGATTTTGAGGGAAACAAGTTGGCGGAGCCCCGAAATGGGCTCTAGCTAAAGAAGTACTTTGCTTAAGTAGGAGTTAGGCAATGGCTTCTTTGTACGTTATGTATATTTGTACATATCTCATCGATAGTTTTTTGATATCAACACTTTTTGGTCTGCTATGGCAGGTGTTGATGGATGACTTGGTCTATTTTGGGTTCGCCGATGGTGCTAGTTGGCACACTCGAAATCTCGCTTCCGCAGCTTGGGTACTCTACTATCCAATTAGTCAATTGATGGTATCAAGGGGCGTATGCATTGGTCCCGCTTCAAACAACATGGCTGAGTATACTGCCATCATTAATTTACTATCCGAGGCAATTTCTTATGGACTCGACTCATTGGTAGTTTATCTTGATTCACAATTGATAGTGTCACAATTGAACAACATTTATCTGGTAAGGGATCCATGTTTATTTTTCTAGTATTTAAAGGTGAGGTTGTTGAAAACATCATTTACTTATATTAATTATTTGCACATTCCAAGATCTTATAACTGGTTAGCAGATTCTATCGCTAATCAAGCATTAGACTGGCATATCAATCATTCATCACAATAAAATCAAGCATCAAAAAGTCGAACTGTATATATATATATATATATATATATATATATATATATATATATATATATATATATCATAAAGCATCTCGAGTGTACATAAGTCTGTCCAAAAATATACAAAATTGGGACTCAAATGCCCATAATCATGTCCGGTATATCTAATGCCCCGACTCAGGATGAGCGGCTAAGTAGGCAACTACTGCATTGGCCACACGCCTAAAAGTGCGAACCCAGTCACATGGCATGCCAACCACATGACGCTGCATATCCTCAGGAAGGTCCTCTACAACAGCCATCGGTACTCGGGGAGCTGGTCTCACCAAGTGTCGTTGAATGGTATGTAGAAGTCATTCTGTATCAGCAGCCACCTCTTTGGCTCCTCGGCCACACTGTCCATGCCGCGGGAACCCATCTGGTCATACCGGCCCAATATCTACAACATGATCGTCATATTAGTCATTTGAATCCCATCCAAAATATTTTTCAAAATTCATTATTATATTTGAAAAATCCAAAAAAATCATAAAATCAAAAAATACTTACCAATGTCACCCCGTGCTGCGGTTGGTGGTAATTCTAGATCAGGATCTCCTCGGAAATCCAACCCAGCATAAGGGTAGTCATCTATGGCGATGATCTGTTGATCCCACCAGGTAAAGAAATCATCGTCAAATGCAGTTCATGGGACGTCCCCACCCCATAGACGTTTCATCAGGTCGGCCCACTTGCCCATGCGTGGATCTTGTGGGGTGCTGATGGAAACTGCTACCCTAGGGTGGAGTGCTGGGACCCTCTCGAAAAAGAAAGAACACAGAATAGTCCCATATCCAAAGTTTTTGGTCTTCCCCCTCTTGATAGAAGTGAGTTGGCTCTTCATGCTAGCTAGAAGAGGAGTACTCCAGTCAAATACAGTGGTGAGATAGTTAGCTGCCATGCTCATGGTTAACCGTGATGCCTGGTGTAGAGAAGCTGATCTGTTCACTCGAGCTATGGCGAACAGGATTATCCTCAGCGGTAAATTCACCACTTGTGTGATGGAAATTTGATTTCCAACCTTTTTTGGATGTCTCGGGCAGTATATCTGTACGTAGTCCTCGATTGAGAGACTGCTCTGTATCCTGCCTCGGGAATGTACTACCTCTCCCCTTCAGGAAAGGCCCGTGATGAAATAGATATCTTCCACTTCTATCCTGAGTGGCATTTGGTCAATCATAAAGGGATCCTCCTCGATATTCCAGTAATCGATGAGCATCTCAAGTAGACGTGTGTTTTCTTTCATATTTGGCAGTTTGAAGAATTTAAGCAAACCACATCCCCGTAGGGCATACAAAGCATCAGGATCATTCATGACCTCATCATCCACTGCGGTATGCTCTCTTTTCTCACCAAGTGACCGACATCTTGAAGAAGAAATGATTTTCAACCATTAGTTTTTTGTTAAAAATGTTCGCGGCATGTACGCGGGTCCCTTTGCAAACAGTCGCGTATAGGGCCCGCGTGTACGTAGGTTTCATATTACCAACCTACGTATATGCCGTGGTGAAATTTTTGGCAAAAAAATCAATGGTAAAACATAAATTAAAAATTCTAAAACTAGTCACAATTAATTGCAAGACAAGTATAAGAGTTACCTAGGGATTTTGGAAGAATCTGAATGGTTGAATTTAGCGTATGGAAAGTTTTCTCCTTTTGCTCCACTTCTTTTCTCTCAAACTCAAATGGTGAAAATGGTGAGTCCAAAAACTCTTTTATAGGTTTTGAAAATGCAAAATTTTTTCAAAATTTTATTTTGTTTGGCCTCATGTGACTTTTAACTTGGGAGCTTGGAATGTCGAGAATGGTTTGATTTTCAGGACAATTTGGATGTTTTTTCGACAGTTTCGAGACGGTTCCATGACTGTTGAACCATCATGGTAGGTATCATTTTTCACTGGAATATAGGTTAGGGAAGCCATTTTTCCGTTGCATTATGCATACTAGCCTCCATTTGTCGCTACATCTGCCATAGGGTCGATCCCATCATGTTATGGTTCGTAAGCCATCTTCACTCACCGATTCTTTAAATCATGACATGGTGGTAGAGCCATCCTTTACATGGGCATCGTAGTTAGCACCTCGCTGACATTTGTTGCCCATGCTACTCCGATTTGAGTAGGCTCAGGAGTCCTGTATAGTCCCACCATGACTTATACGATGAAGACTCATTCCTCTTTGCTTCTTCGCTTCGTTCTGGCCTTATACCCTAGAGGTTCCTTTGTGTTGAGTTGTACTACTGCATTGCATGTTGACTACTTGCACCTTTTTTCCTAGAGCCGGCTTCACTTGGACTCGTGTTTAAGCCAACTTTTGACCATGACGACTGCAAAATCAACCTCGCATACCTTTGACTTCTGCAGCTTGACACACCTTGACCCATGGAAGGAACACACCTTTGAGTGTCATTGACCAGTTTTGACCTCCCTGCATTGAGCATAGGAATGTTCCATTCCTAGGAACTAGATCATCTGTTTCACTGACACTCATTCTTTCCACTGTACCATAGCATTCTTTTATTCTTTTTCCAGCTTAACAGAAAAAGACAAAAAAATTATATATTCCAAAAAAGAGCAGGAACGGGACAGTATTTCCATTTATTTTTGGCAGCTAGAGTTAGTCGTGTCGCCCTTGAACAAAGCACTCAAAGCAAAGTCTCCTCCATCTGGGCAGGATTTAGTTTGACTTAGGTACACCTTAACCTTGTTATTGAGTCAGTTCTCCCCCAATTGGTTATCTCTTCCAATCATATGGAGGGTTTGTTCATGCCTCTTGCATGAAGAACTTATACAAAGTCATCATATGCTGCCACATAGTCACATTGAGTCATGCTTTTTGTTCAAGGGAAGTTAGCCTGAGTCGGCCTCTCTGCGGTGTCTCTTGACTCATTTTTCAGTCGGCCATCCCTAGTTGTTAGTATCATATCTATCATCACATCAGTTATATTGGTCCTTTACTCGTACCGATTTGAGAAGGTCTCCATTAACTTCTTGCTGGTGGGTCTTGTCCTTATCGACGACGACATCTTGCTCTGAGGACAGGCCTAGAGCTACACCTTGGCCCTATTTTCATTATTGATAGGTCACCTTATGCTCAGCATCGATCAATATCATGGGTCTTTGACTGAGTGGTTTCCCTTGTGTTCGACATCAGCTTACATTATCACACATTGGGATTCGTGCAGTACCTTGGTTTCCATTTGACCCTATTGGTGGATACCTCGCCTCTGTGTCAGCTTCCATTATTGGTTGGTTCAGAGGGTTTTTTTCGTGTGCTAGCCACATCTTCTGTACGCCGGAAACGTACTTCGGTTGGGTTACTGCATCTCTTTCATCTGATTCCTTCCACATTATTGGCCTACGGGTTACACTCGCGCTAGATTGATGAAGGATGCCTTAATTCCTTCCTTCTAGCAGATCTTTCCCTATCGACTCTGACTCATTGCTCTGGGGCAAAGATCTAGAGTCCATTTGGTAGTACCTTGGGGTTTGCAATCATTAGTGGCAGATCCTTTGCTATCGATAGTGGGAAACCATCATTGTCTCCTGATCGATAGATTCTTACAGGTGTTCGACTCCATCTCATCTATTCACACTTGTTAGATTGTACTGGGTACCTTGACGCTCATTATCATTATCGATGAGTAGTCTCGCATTTGTTAACGGTATACATCAATGACCGGTAATCAAATGATTTTTCACATGGTCGACTTCAGATCATTTATTCCCATGGTGTAGAAATGTACCATGGCGGTCGGTGAAGACCTCAGGTTGTATCAGCATTCATTGGTTCACTTGACAGTTGCTCCTGTTGCTGCTAGTCGATACCATTCTATCTTATATGTTGCAGTCAGTCATGGCGAAATTCTATATGCTGGCACTTGAGTTTGTAGTGTAGTACCATCCTATTCCATCATCTTCAATTGGTACCTTTTGTGATCAATTCTCGATATCAGTGATCCGGTTCATCTTTCAACATCATTGACATTCTTATATGTGATATTCAGACATGTACTTGTTCGATCATGATCAGATGATCCATTATGTTTTTCAGTTGTTTATACTTGTATACTTAGTGGATCCGCTTGTACTTGATAAGCGGACATGCTTTAATTTTTTTGAGCATGGGTGTGCCTACCTCAGACAGTGTTTCTTTCTGATCTCCTTTTGTGGCTTGGCAGGCTAAACTCTGGTGAAGTCCTTCTAGATTTTTGACAGATTTCCTTTCCATGTACTTGCTTTATACATTTTGGCCATCATGTACCCCTTCTAACCTCATATATTAGGGGGCATCTGTTATAGCTCCAAATCTCACTCTTATGGTTTGTGATGCTGCACTCATGGCCCAGGGCAACACCTCCTTCTAGACCTGGTCCAAAATTTAAAAAACAATGTTTTATTCCCTATGTGCGACATTGCCCTGAGCTAAAAGCGTGTATACGCGGGTCTGTGTATACGAAACCTGCGTATATGTCTTAAAACACTTAAAAAAAATTAAATCTCCTTAATTTCAGGCAGAGATCGCAGGTTTTACTTGCTGATCACCTATTAGTGCCCATGGCCCAACTGTTCCTAACGAATTCCCAACTAAAAAACTACTTTGGGAGAAGTATAAAAAGGCTTCGATGGGAAGGCCTAAGGGAGGAGAGGAGAGAGAGAAAGGTTATTATGTTGAGATTTCCCTGACCAGGTCTGAAGATCCTAGTGCCTCCTGCACTTCCCCCATTTTTACAGGAAACGCTTGTTTCCTTGTGTGATGATGTCCATATACTACTTGTGATATCATGGAGTAAGTCATGGAAGGAGTTTGTTAAAGGCTTAAGACTGGACGAATCCGGAGGACGGTTCTGCTTAGAGCCTGCGAAAGGACGACTCAGGTGAAATTATTCGTTTCTATATTTTACTTGTCTATAATAAAAGAAGCACTTGTCTTTGTTCTTGATATAGATGACCTGGAGTCGAACAGCTATAAGAATCTATCGAGAAAGTACAATCATAGTCCATATATTGCTATACTTTCTTGAATTGGTTGTTTTGTAGGTCAAAGGAGCAAAAGGAACTCTAAGAAGGGTTTGGACCCTGGAAGGACCTTCTCAAATGTAGGACCTCAGGTATGCCCCTTATTGTAGAGTTTGCTTATATTAGCATTATGGCTGTATGGAATGTGTATTTCTCAGTATAGACAACTTTCAGTCTACTAGGGTATCAGCCCAAGACCCTAGGGGAGCTTTTCCCTTAACAACAAGCACCATTGATGTTATGAACTACGCTGTCCTAACTGGCAGTCATCCTTGACCTCAGAAACTACACATTCATGGTAGGCAGAACAACACTGAGACTAGAAATTGCACAATCCCTCACAAACCTCAGAAACTCAGCAGTGCATTGAGCTAGCAAGTTCACCAGATCCCCAGAACTTTGTAGTCTTTCCCAATAGTGTGGATGGAAAGTTTCCCCTAATGTGTCATTTTTATCCATAGATACCACACTTGTGAAGCACTTCTTTCCACTAGTCATTGTTACCATGGCACTAAAGAGAGTTAATTCAAGAGGATCACTGAAAGCAGTACTGGGGAAGCAATTGAGAAAGCACTAGTTAACTCTCCAATATACGCACAGCAGTAGCAAAAGCCAGTAGCAAAAGCCAGTAACCTAGTACAAGATAAGGGAAAGTGAATGGTTGCAGACAGTATTAGATCCAATCTTCATGTAGGCAGCTTAGCAGTAGAAGAAAAAGGAATCATAGGATACAAAAAGAAGATCAAAAGAAGAGAGAAGAGTAGAGCTTTCAGGAACCAAAACTAACGGTGTAAAAACCAGAATAAGAACTGAGGGAAGAACGGGAATAAAGGAGGAAAGAGTAGGAGGAGAAGAAGAAACAAGAAGAAGAGAAAGGAAAGGCACAATGTCAAGAGAAACAACAATGATTCAAGCTTAAGAGCAAGGATAGAACTAACTAGTAGAAGAGGGGGAAGGCGAATAGATGCAGGATCGAGAGTTTGCTTTGCAGAATGAAGAATTGATTGAAGTTATGGACATGGAGCTCGAATCAAAATAATAGGAGAATATGTTAACCTAATTTTTAGTGTTCCACATGTCACCATTGAGTCTCAACCACCTCCAGTGAGACAGTTAGCCCCGTGTGAGGATGGCGACATAGTTTCTCTTGATGATGATCCAGTAATGGATGTTTACAATCTGTCATATAATGAACTTCAAAAGAGGATTTTAAAAGCATGGAGACATTTTGGATGGTCATTCATGACCTGCATTCATTAGAGAAAGGGTAATAGTGGCAAACACCAACAGGAATCAAAATTCCATTGTCGAAGCCAACTTGTCCTTCGCAGGTATGATGAGATCAAACACTTAGTATTTAATGGTCAAGAGCAAGAAATTGCTATAGAATCTACATGTTATCCAACAAGAGATAGACCAACTCTGCAGAGTGGTGTAGAATGTAGCTCTCGCATAGGTATACCTAGGGGAAAATGAGAGCAGCGATACTTGGTGAGGTATCAACACTTCAAGAGACCATGCGAGACCTCTATGAGGAGCTCAAGACCATACATAAGGTAGTTTTATGCTTGCATAGATTACAACAGTAGAGAAAGGAATTTGTCATGACTCCTAGGAATGTACAAACTTCCATCACCGCCATGTAGGAATGGGCAATGCGATACAAAGGGGCACAACTTACTTTTGTAAATAAGATGAACCCACGGGCGGAGTTGGAGAATGTAAGAGTTCGATTGTTCACTGAGAATAGTAATTAGCTCACCTCCTTCATTGGAAACATTCAAGCCTCATATGTACGATTGTACAACAGTTTGGACTTCATGGTTAGAACCCACAAATTCCCATTAGTCATCTCACTCAACAAAGCTAAACAGAAACACCAATCAGGAAGGAGATTAAAGAGTACTTGGAGCAGCTAAGATAGGTTACCAGCAAGGAGGATTTAGAGATTAAGAGAGAAAACATGCAAAACTACATTGGTGGTCCTATCAAGATCGGAACCATGTTTCTCATGCTCGAGAAATAAGTTAAGACTGGTTCCAAATCATTGTACTCAGATGTTATGGAGCCTATAGTCTGCTTCCAGCCTAACACCATCATATAGTTTTGGGATGTCATCGCATAGTACCAAGATTGGCATCAATACGTGACCAAGAAGAATCAATTGGAAATTTTCGAGCTAGAGTGTTGCAAAACTCAAGCATCATAGTGTCTTGTCTTGTTAGGCTATCAAATTATCTCTACCTTATTTTTTCCTATATGGGTACGAGTGTAAAATGTAATATTATTTGTAATTATGTTGTAAGTGATATTCCAAGTGGAAATATTAGAATATAAAGAGTCGTAATGTAATGTAATATGTCATTTTGTAAAGAAGTCGAAGAGTCAAGAGTGTAATCCAAAGGTCCCAAAGGGGAGCTGGATATTCACCCCCTCTTGTTATGAATAGAACCTCATAACTCATGTAAAGGGCTTTTGGGAGCCAAGATTTTGGCTGGGCTTAGTCTTAGAAAGAGCTTTGGTGTATTATAAAGAGCCTTGGCTTTTTTGTAGCGTAGAGTGAGTATACTTATTTAGAGGAACAAGTGTTGATGACTGTAATGTTCAACTATTGTGGCTAGTGGTCATCAACAGTGTATGTATGAATGGAAATTTCACTTATAATAATAAAATCAGAGGCAACACGCTTAAATGCATATGTTGACAATATAGTAGGACTATTCTTGTTGTATTTGAAATTTATTTTATTTAACGTATGCTTATGCTTATGAACTATTTCGTTTGCATTTGTATGGATCTTGTTGAATGTGTGTTGTTGTATTAACTCATCATTTTAAGTTGTGGACTATTCCACATCTTAGCTTCTAATGTGATTCTGCTCGTGTGTTCCTCTCAACCTGCATACTATTGTAGACTTCCAAGGGGTACAATTCCTTTCCCCTTTTTGTGCTGGAACATGTTGATGGGAAAACTCAACAACCCCATTTTTGACTTATTTATTTCAAAAAATAGGGACCGTTTCCAATTTTTTTTGGCCAAGTCACCTTTTAATACTTTTCATTTACATAAGTGTCCTACAATTTTTCCATATTTTTATTTTCTTGATATTTATATTTTGATTGCTTCATTGAGTTCAAATTTTCTCAAGTCTTCTATTGGTTCTCATTTCATCTCATGTGGTTACCTGGTTTTCAAATGGCGCTTTGCCAATATTCGATAATTTTTACTGCAACAGATAAACAATGTACAAAATGTATGTTATTTAAATTTTTGTAAATTAATTGTAAATATTGATTTTTAATTAATTTTTACTATTTAATTCATATTTTCTAACGGTCCTACCAAATTTCCACAGCCAAATTGTAGAACAACTAAAATTATGTGTTTTTGGGAACTCGGTAATTTATTCCAATTCCCAATTTTAAAAGAAATTACGAGATGTGAAATCTCAAAATTACAAAGTGGCTATAGTTCATTTTGTTGGATTTTTAAATTTAAGTGGTTGTAGTTTTTTTTTTATATTAACAAGACTCTTCAATATTAAGTGCTTGGAGTTTATAATGGATGGAACCCACTCCACATGGCCTCCACTTCACTTTAGCTCACCTCCCTTACTCCTTCACACCTCAAAACATTAGTATCGTAACTTCATTTATTATAAAACCTCCAATATTACAAAATCCTTGTATGTATGATATTACAAACACTTTGATGCTACCTCGGTAATTTATCATTGGAACTCCATTTCATAAGAGCATCTGACGAATTATTCTTCATAATTCCAATATATTATTCAGCCTCGATGGTTTGTGTTAAATGATTGGTAATTGTCACATAAGGATGGTTCTTAATAAAAACTCAGCACATAACATTGTATCTGAACCACATGAGATCAATTCCCAGCTGGCCTTTTGGCTAATGCCTCCATGAATTTCAGCCATTGTATTCCATGAGAAACACCAATGTCTACTACATGAAGATATTTATTGGTTTGATATTCAAACACTTGAAGAAAATATTTCTTGGCTACGTTGCACAACAACTTATACCATGGAATTACCTCATGAAACTTGATGAGAGCCTCGTGAAACAAATTTGGATATGTAAAGAGGAATTATGAGCAAGGAAGAAATGTGCTAGGTTGCATGATCTTGGTAGTGAAATCTCTTAGCTCATCTTTTGTAAGCCTATTGTTTTCATCACTCGAGATTGATGCAAGGTCATGGAGGACCCATATGAGATGTTGAATGTGAACAATGTTATTGTTGGCTATAACTGGGGAAATTTTTAAGGATGGACATTTATCTTAAAGTTTAGAAACCTTGGTGAATCTCACTAGTCAATAATATGAAATCCGTAAAATCCTTGATGATATTTTTGTACAATTTTTCAAATGTCTAATAGTTTTATATAGTCTCTATATAAAATTTAGGTGATTTTTAAGGTAAAAGAGTTTTATACTACAAAATTTGGGTGTATCATTTTTAAGAAAAATGGATAATAGCGAATCTTCTTTTAGAAAAAACATTAAAAATTAGCCCACTTGTCAATATTACCCCCTAAAATTTTCCATGGCTATAACTACTGCACAAAGGTTTAGTAGTTGTTCAACCCATTTTGATTACTTGGGAAAATTAGCTTGACTAAACTAGTGTCCATCTAACTTGCTTTAGTTTTTTTGTTACTGTTGATGTTGTTATTATTGTTGTTCCTTCCTGTTGCCTCTAAATCTAATTGATTGTCTGATTTTGATCCATGAAGATAACTTAACTTAGTTTCTAGGGCCAAGCAATGGTTTCCATGATTATGTTTATGATTTCCGGACAAAGGCAATGTGTAATCAATTGTTTGTAAGTAGAAATGTCAGATACCCACCCACACCTAAAAAAAGAAATTCTTTGTTAATAAATGTATGGTACTTCTTAACTACAACACTATCAGAGAGGATTACCCATTTTATTACTTGATATTTGTTTTATATATTGTACCATGTCATTAATCATAGCATGAAGTATTTATATTTCACATTCTCCTTAGCAATATATTTGGTGGTAACGATGGCTCAATTATATTTAAAGTCTAGCCTTGTACTTAGTGATTTGCTTGGTGTCTATAACATCTTGGGGAAATAAAATCACAACCAATACACTATATACTTTTCACTTTCTATATCAAAGGGTTAATGGTATCACATATTTATTGGAATAAAAACCTACACCTCCTTGCTCAATTTCCCACTTGGTTACATCGATCATGAACCCTTCTCACTACCTCAGTATTTTTATGTACCCCTAGGTGGTGGCATTAATACATAATGTTATATTGGTATTTACCTCCCTATCGCATGCCTTGGAGTCAATAATGTTCAGTCCTCGATTACTTTCCCATGCCATATTCCTTTCTCCTCATTATAGTTGCCATCTATTACACCCTTCCACCTACTAGTTTGTTCCACATGCCATAGCCCATGTGAACTGATACCAGAGCTGTAACACCCTCCCCCAACATCTACCCAAGCAACTATCCAGCCAGGGTAAACATTGGATGAGAGGCCACTATGATATGATTCGACCTCCTAAGTAACATTAAGGAAGTGGAATAGAGGGAAACACACCATAGAGACATCCATCATCATCAATACAACCCTCAAAAGATAAGTCAGTCATTCCAACAACCTATTCCTGGGTCCCACTATTGTTTTAGGTCTCTTGGGCCATAACGAGTCTCATGCTATGGGAAAGGTAGTGACCAAAAACCTAAAGTCTCTCTCACAAGCCTGCCTTCCAGCGATTATGGACCAAAGTTTTCAATGTTGTACCAGTGACCCTGGGATTTGAGCCACCTTTTGAGGCCGAGAGCCTAGGACACTACCTGAAACTGATCCATATCTTCCAATTAGTAAATTGACATGGAAATAAAATAATGAAAGAAAATAAGTGTTCAATACCTTTACTATATCCCTACTAGAAATGACAAGCATTTCGTTAAACATATCATCGACATGTAATCTACACGTGTAAATAGTAGAGTTAAGTGTAGGGATCTCATACTTATCTAAGAATCACTATGAACCATTGTTCACTCATGCCATTTGATTCATTATCATCTATTAGATAATAGACACATTATCCATTCACATACAAGTAAAAACATGTTGAAATCCATACATAATTATTGTCATAAAATATGCCTAAAACCAACATAACAGGGACAAAAATACCATAAACATGGCAACTATCAAATCCATAATGTTAGGTCCCTATAATACTAGTGATGCCCTTATTAATATTGTAGTTGTATCCCTTATTAATATTGTTGTGCCCTTATTGTCCCCATATTGTTATTAATGTGCCACATAGAATCCCTCTTTTGTTATTTTTGTGCCCTTATATTATTATTGTTAGGTCGGCTTGGTTATATTGTGACCCCTTCGACTCCTATATATAGAAAGGAGGTTTTGTCATTTGAATCATCCAAGAATTGTTCATTTATGTAATATAAAGGAGGTTGTCCCCTTGAATAAGCTGAATTCTAAGGCGTTGATCTATCTTTTCTATCTTTTTGTGAGCTGGTTTCATAACATTTGGTATCAGAGCTTTGGACTCTAGGGTTTTGCTGCTCCAAATAGGTCACCGTGGCACTTTCGCTATAACCTTTTTTCTGTGGAATTTCAGAAGTGAAAAAAAACCCATTTGAGATGAAATCGCACTGAACCTCAGGTCCAAATTTCAGAGCTTTTCACACTATATTTGCGGAGATATGATCTAAGGAAGTTGGTCTTTTTGTAGACTCCTGAATTACATTCCAAATAGGTGACCTGGGACAAATAGTCATAACTTTCTCTTTGAGCATCGAATTGAAATTTGTAAGAAGGTACAGAAATAGGATGGACTATAGTTTCTTGTGTATATTTTTTAGAGCCAAAAGTCAAAACAATGACATGTGGTACTTCATACAAGTTTGCTCTTCTGGAAAGGTCTATAATCAGGTCATCTTGGGAGATTGTGCATAACTCTTCCTTGGAGAATCCAATTTGGATCAGACTGGTGGCATTGGAAGAAGGACATAGAGGGCTACTACAGTTCATAATTTTAGAACTGGATGATCCAAAATTACTGAGATACGTCAGATTCAATATCAAGCTCCTACAAAGTGAAAAAAGGTGTGTAGTTTTTTTAAATTTTTGCATAAGCTTGGTTTGAAAAATTAGTTTGAAGGAATTCAAAGGGCATAGTAAAACATTATTATCGATAACTGATGCCCCGAGGAAAGAAAATGCAAACACCTGGTAAGCAACCTAAAAGCTCTAGCATGACTCATGAAGAAGAGGAAGAAAAGTAGCATGATATATCAAAATTATGAGACCAAGTGCAACAAGTGTCCCTTGCACAAAAAGTAACAGAATCTAAGATGGATGGTTTAAAGAAAGGTGTAGAAGCTAAGATGGATGGTTTAAAGAAAGGTGTAGAAGCTAAGATGGATGGTTTAAAGAAAGGTGTAGAAGCTAACATGGATTGTCTAAAGAAAGTGTAGAAGCTAAGATGGATGGAATGGAAGCTAAGAAGAATGGCATGGGCACTAAAATAGATGGCATGGATGATAAGAAGGAAGAATTGAAGATAAATATGAATAAGTTGCTACAAGAAATGGTCACTAATGGGGAAAGGGTAGTAAAGGAAACTCATGATGAAAACAAAAGAAATGTTAATCATGATTCCATAGACTCTAATGTTGGATTGAAGACCCACCATATTCCAAAAATCGATATGAGGAAGTTTGATGGCAAGGATCCCGCAACATGGATATTACAAATGGAGCAATTTTCCGATCTCAATAATGTGCAAAACACACAAAAGGTACATATTGCAACTTTATATTTGGAACCAAATTAGTGTGTATGGTATCAATGGCTTTTCTCTCGTAAACAAATTATCACTTGGGAAATTTTTACGGAAGAATTGACAGCATATTATGAGGATACAAAGCAACACTTTTTTTAGCCAATTTATAAGTCCCAAACAAAAGGGTTCAATAATGGAGCACATTGAGGAGTTCAAAAAATTGAACGTAGGGGTAAAAAATATTCTAGAGGAGCATAGGATTGATGTGTTCATAGGGACTTTAAAGGATAATATCCAACATGATGTTCGCCTTTGGGAACCTGATTCGTTAGGCAAGGCATTCTGGTTAGCAAGGAAAATGGAAAGCAAAATTATGGAAACCAGGAAGCATACCACTCACAACTATAAAGATGTAAGTGTTGTTGCCCCTAGCCTTTCACAACCTATAAGGTTGACACCAGAACAATTGGAAGAAAAAAGAGCAAAACGACTTTGTTACAGTTGTGATAGGAAATACACTAAAGGTCATAAGTGTGTTGAGAACAAATTATTCTACATAGATTGTGAAGAGGAAGAAGAAAAGGAGCAATAAAGGTCAAAAGAAGAGGATATACTCTAGGAACAAAGTCTAGATAAAGAAGAAATGAATCTGACCATATCTTGTAATGCATTGGCTGGAATTACCACTCCTCAAACCATTAAGATAGAAGGACAAATCAAGAAGAAAAAGGTAATAGTGTTGATTGATTCAGGAAGTACCCACAATTTTATTCATTGTAAGATAGTAAAAGAATTGAATTGCTTCCTATATCCAGCACCAGAGTGTCAAGTGATGGTTGCAAATGGAGGAACGATAAATTGCTCTAGAAAGTGACATAATATCAAGCTATCCATGGGAGAATATGTATTGAAAAGCCCAATGCTCTCCATTCCGATGGGAGGTGCTGATGTTGTACTAGGAGTCCAATGGCTACAATCCTTGGGTACAATAGCTTTTAACTTCCAAGAACTTTTCATGAAATTTTATGTGGAAGGAAAGGAATTTGAATTAAGGGGTATTGTAGGGAAACCGGGAAAGATAATAAGCTCTGACGGTATGACAAAGCTTCTAAAAAAGGAACAACGAGGTGTAATTGCACAATTATGTTCACCTAATGTTTCCACATCAAATTCATCTATTGCTCCAGATCTCCAAAAAGTCTTGGACAATCATTCCAAGGTATTTGAGACTCCCAAAGGTCTCCCACCTATTTGTGATCATGATCATGCTATTCATTTGATTCCAGGAATTGTTCCTCCAAACATCAGGCCGTACAAATATCCCTATGCCCAAAAGAGTGAAATTGAATGTATGGTTGCAGAAATGCTTGAGGCTGGTATAATTCAACCTAGCCAAAGTTCTTTCTCTGCTCCAGTAGTATTGGTGCACAAGAAGGATGGATCATGGTGCATGTGTCCAGATTATAGGGAGCTCAACAAGCTCACTATTAAAGATAAGTTTCCCATTCCTGTCATTGATGAATTATTGGATGAATTGCAGGGATCAATTTACTTCAGCAAGTTATATCTTCGTTCAGGATATCATTAAATCATAATGAAGACTCAAGACATTCTGAAAGCAGCATTTAGAACTCATGAGGATCACTATGAGTTTTTGGTCATGCCTTTTGGCCTTACCAATGCACCTTCTACATTTCAAGGTTTGATGAATTCCATTTTCAAACCCTTCCTTAGAAAATTTGTCTTAGTATTTTTTGATGATATACTAGTCTACAACAAGTCTTGGAAGGATCATGTTGAACACATTGACAGGGTGCTACAACTATTGGAGGAGAAACAATTATATGCAAAAAGATCCAAATGTTTCTTTGGAGTACAAGAGGTGGAATATTTGGGTCATATTGTATCTCATGAAGGAGTTAAGGTAGACCCTAGCAAAATTAAAGCCATTAAGGAATGGGAAATCCCCACATCCATAAAGCATTTGTGAGGATTTCTCGGGTTGACAGGGTATTATCACAAGTTTGTTAAGAATTATGGGAAAATAGCAGCACCTCTAACAACATTTTTGAAGAAAGATGAATTTTTGATGGACTCCAGAAGCAAAAAAGGCCTTTGAAGATCTTAAAGAGGCAATGTGCCAAGCACTGATCTTAGCTACACCAGACTGCACAAAAACCTTTATTGTGGAATGTGATGCTTCTAGAAATGGAATTGGTGCTGTTTTAATGCAAGATGAAAGACCCATTGCTTTTGAAAGTCGTCCAATCAAGGGAAAGTATTTACATAAAGCTATTTATGAGAAGGAAATGTTGGCAATACTACATGCACTTAAGAAATGACGACCCTACCTAATGGGAAGACACTTCAAGGTAAAAACGGATCAAGATAGCCTTAAATACTTTTTAGAACAAAGATTATCCTCTGAAGAACAACAAAAATGGGTCACAAATATGTTGGGTGATGACTTTGAAATCATATACAAAAAAGGGAAGAAAAATGTTGTGGCAGATGCACTCTCAAGAAAGGATGAGGATGTGGAAGCATAGTTGTGGACCATTTCTATTATCCAACTAGATTGGATAAATGAAGCAAGGGAGGAATGGAAGAATGATGAAGAAGTGTGGGAACTTATTCGAAATTTACAACAAGATTCCATTAGATCTGATACATTTAGCTGGAAAAATGATTTGTTATGCTACAAAGATCGCTTATACCTCTGTAAGAATTCCCAACTCAAACAAAAGATTCTTCTGGAATTTCATGCTTCTCCCTTAGAAGGGCACTCAAGATTTTTAAAAACATACGACAGGGTTAAGAAGGAATTTTTTTGGGATGGCCTTAAATCGGATATTCAAAAGTTTGTGGCAGAATGTCTGGTAGGCCAACAAAATAAAGCTAAAACAATTAAAACACCAGGTCTATTATAACCTTTATCCATTCCAAGCCAACATTGGGAGGAGGTTTCAATGGATTTTATCACAGGTTTACCCAAGTTTGAGGGAAAGAGTGTCATCATGGTGGTAGTTGACAAACATATCAAGTATGCACACTTTTGTGCATTATCACATCCATTTAAAGCTAGTACAGTTTCTACGACATTTATGGAAACAATTCAAAAGCTACATGGTAACCGGAAAATTATTGTAAGTGACAGAGATCCCATCTTTACAGGAAATTTTTGGACAGAATTATTTTCTTGTCTTGGTACTCAGTTAGCTCATAGCTCATCTTATCATCCTCAACCTGATGGGCAAATGGAGATAATAAACAAATGTTTGGAATGATATCTTCATTGCTTTGTATCTGATAAACAGACATAATGGGTGAAATGGTTGCCTCTGGTTGACTGGTGGTATAACACTTCCTTCCATATTGCAACAAAAATGACCCCATTTATGGCACTTTATGGATATCAGCCACCATCCATCACATCATATTTAAGAGAAAATTCTAAGGTTCAAGCAGTGGAACATCACATCGAGCATCAACAACAAGTTCTCCAACTCTTAAAGGATAACCTCATTTTGGCGCAGAATAGAATGAAACAACAAGCAAATCAAAATCGTAGTGAAAGAAGTTTTGATGTAGGTGATTGGGTATTCCTACAGCTACAACCATATAAACAAATGTCCCTCAAGCAAACTAAGAAGGATAACAAATTGTCACCAAAGTATCATGGTCCGTACAAGGTGTTGCAAAATATTGGTACTATGGCATACAAATTGGAGCTTCCTACAGCTTCTCGAGTGCACCAAGTTTTCCATGTTTCATGTTTAAAGAAGGTTATAGGCGACAAGCTCCCAGTTCAAACAACACTGCCAGAACTTGACGAGGAAGGAAAAATTATATTGGAACCGGAAGCAATCATAGAAACAAGAACTTGACCACTACAAAATCGATCCATTTTAGAGTATCTCATCAAGTGGAAGAACTTATCTGCTGAATATTCCACATGGGAGGATGAGAATTTTATACAGAAGCATCTAGAACTACTCAAGCATTGAGGACAACACTTTTTTGAAGGAGAGGGGCATGTTAGGTCTCTATAATACTAGTCATGCCCCCATTAATATTGTAGTTGTATCCCTTATTAATATTGTTATGCCCCTATTGTCCCCATATTTTTATTACTGTGCCCCATAGAATCCCTCTATTGTTATTTTTGTGCCCTTATATTATTATTGTTAGGTCGGATTGGTTATATTGTGACCCCTTAGACTCCTATATATAGAAAGGAGGTTTTGTCATTTGAATCATCCAAGAATTGTTCATTTATGTAATGTAAAGGAGGTTGCCCCCCCGAAGAGGTTGAATTCTAAGGCATTGACGTATCTTTTCTATCTTTTTGTGAGCTGGTTTCATAACACATAAATACATCAGTACCTTTACACATGGAAATCAAGGGAGATGATTTCTCATTAATGAATGCAATGAACCAATTGGAGATGGGACTACCACGTTCCACGCGACTATAGAATGGCTGAGCCAAATCTCTCTTAAGCCATTCACCCTTGTGCCATATTCCAAGAATGAATTTGGGATCTTATAGAACACATCAATCAAAACTCATCCATGGCTTCCAGAGGTCATCCACCTCAACCCATCAAATAGTGATTCCACCTCACAGTCAGACATCACAAAACCATCATGAGATTGGCCTCCATCCAAGCCTTCCATAGCTTCCAGAGCTTTTTTTCGAACCAAGGTTTCTAGGACTAGTATCTCAACCCACAGTTGTCATTGGTCTTCCATAGTGTTTTTCTAACCAAGGCTTCCAGGACTAATAACTCAACCAACCAGGGGCTTTCAAAGCATTTATCCAACCAAGGATTCTAGGACTAGTAACTCAACGTAAGATGTTACAGAGCTTTGAGAGCATTTTTCCAACCAGGGCTTCCAGGAACTAATAATTCAACCCAAGCTAAGGAATCATGAAAACCAACCAAAATAAAATCATGAAAGTAAACCCACAATCACCATGCATATCTAGGAAATGGAAAGTCTAGGCAACCCACTATTATTTTGGGCAATCCTCTATGCCAATGATAGATCATGACAATGAATCCACAAACATATATCATGCATGTCAAAACTAGTGAATAAATCATACATGCAACTTGGTAGCTACAAGAAAATCTGATGTAGTTGCTGATGAAGATACCTTCTTGCACTTTACTGCTCTTCCTTTTCCTTCTTTCTCCAAGAATCCAAGTATGTCACACCGTCCAAGCATGGTCCAAGAAAACTCTAAGTATCCAAGAGTATGAGAGAGAGAGAGAGAGAGAGAGAGAGAGAGAGAAGAGAATAATGAGAGAGAGGTCCAACACTAAACTGACAAAAGGTTACCAACTGATCCTCATAAGCCTTTTCATGAATGAAGCCTCTATTTTCTTCATTTTCCATTATTTTCTTTCATTTTCCTCCTAACCTGTGACCTTTCAGCTCATTTTTCTCCTAATTTCCATTATTTCGATAAATAAATGTGCCAAAATTCCTTTTAATTCCTTTGCTAATGCCTTTGCCAATTTCCTTAGCCATAAACAACCGAAAGAACACCCCCTAAGATGCCTTTCCCAACATTCAATTTGGAATAATTGTCCCAGTCATTCATGGTTATTGGTTTTAACATTTATTGCATGGAGTTTTCACCAGGGCTATTACAGAATCTTCCCCCTTGGGGGACACCTTCCTTGGTGTTCAATCACACATATACCTGAACAACCTACTGAAAGAAGACACACTGCTCATGGAGCTTTATAGCACAACTCATTGTAGTATTTACAATGAAAGATCTGCTCAAGACCTAACATCATGACACTGGGACAATATACTACATAGTGGAGCTTTATAACATAGCTCGTTACGATATTTACAATGATCATCCTACTCAGTGCCAACTCATATAATAGTACAACATCATGATAACATAACCACATGATAGCATAATAACGTGACACCCATACCACATAGTGGAGCTTAATAACACAACTCATTATGGTGTTTACATCCATACACGGGTGTACATATAGCAACATCATCAAAATATAGATACCAAAACATATGCCAAATCTTATATCAAAGCATATATCAAAACATATATTAGACACCATGCATAAGCATATATCAAAACATCATATAACATATATCAAGCCATCATAAAGCATATATCAACCACCTTAAATTAAATACCAAACCATCATAAAGCATATACCAAACCACCATAAATAAAATATCAAACCACTGTAAGAAAATACCAAACCACCATAAGAAAATACCAAACCACCATGTTAGGTTGCTTTGCCCCAACCAACAAATAAGGAAGGATACATAGCCCGCATCTGATTCGTCATCTCCTGTGTAGCTTCATTGGGCCCAAAGTGCCTCCATTGTACTTTAACTTGCTCTATTGCTTGGTTCTGGAGCATGAGCACCCTTTTTTACAATATACACTAAGGCTCTAACTGGAATTCTCCATCTGCTCCACCTGTAATAAAAACCAGTTAATTACATGATCAACATCTTTAACATACTTCTTAGCCAATGAGACATGGAAAACATTGTGGATGTTCATTGTCGAAGCTACTGCATGTTGATAGGCTATTGGCCCAGTCCGCTCAATAATACTGACAGGTTGGCACATGAGCCAATCCGCAAGGATATCTTCTTTTGTTTGATGCACAAGTACATTTATTCCTAAACCTGGAACTCTTTGAACAATCTGTTCCTATCTTCATAACTCTTCTTCCTATCATGTGTTGCCTTTAGATTCTTTTTATCACCTGCATTTCCTGTTCCATGTCTGTCAACATATCAGGTCCAGTCAATACCCTTCTAACTGGATCACTCCAACTAATGGGAGTGTTTCAACTCTGCCCATATAATGGCTCAAAGGGATTCATCTTTAGTGACTCTTGATAACCATTTTTGTATGCGAACTCAACCAAAGGGAGATAATCTTCCCACTTCCGCTGCTGATGCATCACATACATCCTCAACATGTCCTCTAATATTTTTTTGACCCTCTCTGTATATACATCCATCTGTGGTGATAAGTTTTGCTAAAGGCATTTTCGACAAAATATTGTTTGGAACACCATGTAGTCTAACCACGTATCAAGTGAATACCTGTCTTACATCACTAGCCGAGAATGTAGACATTACCAGGACAAAGTGTGCAACCTTTGTTAACCTGTCCACAATGACCACAATGGAATCTTGTTGCTTCATTGTCTTTGGCAACCCTGTGATGAAATGCATGGAAATGACCCCACATTTCCACTTTGGAATCGTAATCGACTATAAAAGTCCACATGGATGTTTACACTCTTCCTTCTCTCACAAACAATGAAACCATCTCGCCACAAAATTTTCTACATCCCTTTTCAGATTCAGCTAAAAGTATCTCTTCAGTATTTTGAGTGTCTTATAGTAACCTGGGTGACCTGCATATAGTTTCACATGAAAATCCCTCAAGATCGCCTTCTTGAGCTCATTGTTATCTAGCACATATATCTTGTCTTGAAAGTTGACTAATCCATCTGTCGTAAGACAATAATCCAAGTCTTGTGCACCTGCACCTGCACCTGCACATTTACCTGTGTCTGTACCTATACTGCCACTTGTATCTTTACCACTAGATGTACCTATACCTATACCTATACCATGTTATGTACCTATAACTGTACTATCATCCTACTGAAACCTGTGCAAAATCTCCATATATCTGACATCCTGCTATCCTACCCACAAGATACTATCTTGTATATTTGTTCCATAAGAACTCATAGCTACCAAGTGATGTACCTATACATACCTGCTAAGAGCATATGCCACACAGCTCTCCTTGCCTCTGATGTATCTAATCTCAAAGTCAAACCCCTTGATCATGGCAAACCATCTAGCTTGCCTAGTATTCAGATCTAGCTGGTCAAACAAATACCTTAACCCAATTTGATCACTCATAAGCACAATCCTCATGCCAAGGAGATAGTGCCTCCACATCATCAGTGCATTTATAATATTTGAGAACTCAAGATCATGCATGGGATAATTCTAGTTTCTGGGACTCATAACATACCACCTATCTATCCTACATAAAGACTCCACCAAGCCCTCTCTTGAAAGCATATGTGCATAACACAAACTCTTTGTCCAGATTTGCAATCTATAACACTGGTGCATGTGTCAACAACTGCTTAATTTGCTCAAAACTATTCTCACACTCTTCAGTCCATTCAAACTTCTTACCTCTCCTCTATAATGATGTGATGGGGTAAGGAATGTGTGAGAAATTAATTATGAACTTCCTAGAATAACCTGCCAGACCGATGAAGGATCTCATCTCATCCACACTCTTAGGAGCTACTCACTCCATGATGGCCATTATCTTCTCTGAATCTATTGCAATACCTTCCTTGGAGACAACATGTCCCAAGTAGTGTACCTGAGTTTGAAAGAAGCTACATTTGCTAAGTTTAGCATAAAACTGATGCTCCCTCAAAAACCTCAACACTACTGCTAAATGCTCGACATGCTCTTCCTAATTCTTAGAGTATACCAGTATATCATGAATGAATGCAATAAAAAATGTATCCAAATATGGGTGCAACACGCTATTCATCAAACACATGAATCAACCTGGATCATTCGTTAACCAAATGGAACAAAAAAAAACTCATAATTCCCATACATGGTCCTGAATGCAGTCATGTAAATGTCCTCCTCTTTTGATGCATACCTGATGGTATCCAGATCTCAAGTCAATATTTGAGAAAAAAATTTCTCCCTTCAACTGATCGAACAAGTCATCAATCCCCGGTAAAGGGCACCTAATCTTGATAGTCACTTTGTTCAACTACCTATAATCAATGCATAATCTGAGGGTACCATCTTTCTTCCTCACAAACAAGACCGGTGTGCCCAATTGGCCTAATGTACCCCTTATCCAAAATTTCCTTCAGCTGTAACTTTAACTCAACCAACTCAAGTGTGCTCATCCTATAAGGTGCTTTAGATGCTAGAGATGCCCCTGGCACTAACTCAATATAAAATTCTACGTCCCTATGAGTTGGAAACTCTATAATGTTTTCAAGAAATACATCCCTAAACTACAATAATACTAGGCAAATGTTCAATGCATCTGCATCCTTAACCTCCTAACCCTTATCACTATAAATGTGTACTGCAAATAACTCGCACCCTTTCCTGCAACTACGCTTTGCTTGCATAGTTGTAACCATCCTAAATGATGTGGATTCCTTCTTACCCTGTAAGACTCTTAGTTCTCCATTATCATCAATTCATTCAATGGCCTTGTCATAGAAGTCAACCTTGGTTCTATATAGATACAACCAATCCATTCCCAACAACATACTATACGAACCCAATGGTAAAACACTCAAATGTGCTATGGTAGGTATGCCATTTAAGTCAAATGTGCAAGATCTTACCAAATGATGAACACTCTTCTTCATACATGTAGCCAACTACACTAACCATAACTCTCCATGCAACTCCTTATTCAACCCACAGTTATCCACCAAGTTAGGAATAACATAACTATAATTAGATCCAGGTCCAATCAAAATAGAAATAAACTGATCACAAATATTACCACCATATCAATGATAGATTCCTAGTTTTCTGCTTGATCATTGTCCATGACTACATATATACGAGGAATACTCTGGCCTACATCTCCATCAATATGCACCTCCTGTGCACTATATATATGGGGTCTATCACATTGATTCTGCAGGAAATCTCTCCTACGACAGCCTTTGCCACAAGTCCAGCACTATATAGACTTCCAACCTCTAACCTTCATCCTAGTTCTTATCTTCGGCTCTATGTCATTGTCCTCTATCCGATGCATTGAACCTCTTAGTTGGTCCAACATTCTCCTTTTTATATGTAACCTATGGCCTTACTCACTTTCTATCCCATTTGTCTTTATTCTTTTCATTACCTCTCCAATTTGGCTTAGTCTTAATTTTATGCTTTGATTGTTCAAAGAAATGCTTTAGCTTCCGAATGGCCTCCTCCAATGATCTATGCTCATCAAACTCAATCTTGTCTTTAAACACAACCGGTAACCCACTAATGAACCTATGAGTCTTAGCCTTATCCTCTATGAGGTAAGGAACATACCTCAGTAACTCTAAGAACCTGCTAGTGTACTCATCCTTTGTCATAGAACCCATCTTGAGTTCATAAAGCTCTTTTCCTTTGTCACTAATGTACCTTTATGATAACTATTTCTTTTTAAATAGCCGCTCAAACTCACTCTAAGAAAATCCTTCCTCATGAATATACGTTTCATTCTTCACATATTCCTGCTAGATGTCTGCTTTACCTTTAAGACTGAAGGTAGCTACTCTAAATTTCATGTTCTATGAATAATCATGCAACTTAAAGAACTTCCTCATGCCAGGAAACCATGCCTCTGCATACTATGGTTTGTTCATTTCCCCATCGAAAGTAGGTGGATTTTATTTCTTAAATTCATCCATAAAATACCCTCTATCACTCCTCTGATAAGGATGATACCAATGACGATCATAGTGCCTATCTGAATCAGAACTAGAATCATACATGTGTCTATCCCTTATCCTCTCTTGAGTGTCGAACAATCTACCATCCCAGATGGTATTAGATCTAACATGTGCGTACTACGAGACCTGCTAATATATGCCCCATTAGTTTTTACCTCCTACTCATAACTGATCTGGAGTGGTCCTTGTCACTACAAATCTGATAAGCTCTAAAGTATGACTGCATTTACCTCTGCTAGCTTTTCCTGCGACTATATGATTATGTCATTATCTTACTTAGAACTCCTTATCTCTTCTTTTAGGCTTCTTAGTGTCATTGCCAAGTTGGAAGAGTTCCCAACACCGTATTTCTCTTCGGATTTGTAGGGAGAATCTCTGTAGTCAACCATCTTGCTAGCCATTTGATATTTCTTCCTACAAGGCATAGTGTGTGAGATAAACCAATCACAATAAATCACATACCTCAACATAACTTGGGGAGGATATGTCATCTGCAAGATTACCAAATCAGCGTGATACATGTATAACATAATGATAACAACATATAGACATACGAGAGTAAATGAATCAACTCATAACCGTTACTCTAACTAGGATCCAATCATCAATTTGCAAGGCCATATCAACAATGCATTCTATGACCTCATATATGGAAACAATGATTACTCCATCATACACATTTTCACATGCAACTAACAGTATGCATAAGAAATTCCAAACCAACTACAAATATGCATAAGAGCATGTAGCCAGACATAATCAAGCAGTTCTTGTAATCAAAATATTAAAAATGTAACCTAACATACAAAGATGTAAGTAGATACCATGAAATCAACATGTAAGGGTCTTCTAATCCTTACACAGTAAGTCACATACGCATTTCAAATACATTTCATGAAATCAATAATGAATTCTCCATGATAGCCATACTACAACCCTAATCAATCATCAAGAAAATGTAATAAGTATATAAGTGTAAGAGACACACATGCAACTGACATGCATGCATGACCAACACATAGCCAATCTAGTGTGACAGGTGAACCATGTTTTGATACCACTCTGTAACACCCTACTCCCACATCTACCCAAGCAACCGGCCAACCGGGATAACACATGTGACGAGAGGCCACTATGATATGATTTGACCTCCTAAGTCACATTAAGGAAGTGGAATAGAAATAAACACACCATACAAATATCCAACATCATCAACAGAACCCTCAAAAGACAAGTCAGCCACTCAGTCAGCCTATCCCCGGATCCCACTGTTGTTTTAGGTTTCTTGGGACATAGTCGCTCTCATGCTATGGGCAGGGGAGTGACCAGCAACCTTAATTCTCTCTCACAGGCCTACCTACATGTGACTATGGACAAAAATTGTCAGCGTTGTCCTAGCGACCCCGAGATTTGAGCCACATTTTCAGGCCGAGAGCATAGGACACTACCCAAAATTGGTCCATTTCTTCAAATCAGTAAAGTAACATGGAAATGAATGTACTAAAGAAAATACTTGTTCAAGACCTTGACTAGATCCCTACTAGCCATGACAAGCATTTCGTCACACATGTCATCAACATGTAATCTACAAGTGTAAATAAAAGAGTTAAGTGTAGGGATTTCATACTTATCTGAGAATCGCTATGAAACATTGTTCCCTCATGCCATTTTCTACATTATCATCTATTAGGTCATAAACACATTATCCAATTTTTAAAGAATTCTTCGGCGAAAATCACATGGAGACATTTTTGTCTCCATATCCATTCACATACAAGTAAAAACATACTGAAATCCATACATAACTGATGTCATAAAATATGCATAAAACCATAATAATAGGGACAAAAATACAACAAACATGACAACCATCAAATCCATAAATACATTCATACCTTTACACATGAAAATTAGGGGAAAGGATTTCCTATTAAAGAATGCAATGAAACAACCCAATATGGGACTACCACGTTCCACCCAACTGTAGAATGGCTTAACCAAATATCTCTTCATCCATTCAGCCCCATGCCATATTCCAAGCATGAATGTGAAATCTCATAGAACACATTAGTTAAAAGTTATCCAGGATTCCAAGGCCATCCACCTCAACCCATCAAGCAGTGATTCCACCTCACAGTCGGACATCACAAAACCATCATCAGATTGGTCTCGATTTGAGCCTTTTGGGGCTTACAGAGCTTTTGTTCCAAGAAAGGCTTCTAGGAATAGTAACTCAACCCACAGTCATTATAGGGCTTCCAGAGCATTTGTCCAACCAAGGCTTCAAGGACTAGTAACTGAACCCAAGCTATTACAGGGCTTCGAGAGCATTTGTCCAACCAAGGATTCCAAGAACTAATAACTCAAGCCAAGCTAAGGAATAATGAGAACCAACCAAAAACAAATCATGAAATTAAACCCACAATCACCATGGTTTTCTAGAAAATGGAAAGGCTAGACAACCCACCATCGATCAAGGCAATCCTCTATGCCAGTGATAGGCCATGATAAAGAATCCACATGAATATGCCATGCACGTCCAAACTAGTGAAGAAATAATACATGCAACTCGGTACCCACAAGAAAATCTGATGTATTTTTTGATGTTGATGTCTTCTTGCACTTTATTTCTCTTCCTTTCCCTTCTTGCTCCACGAATACAGGTATGTCACACCCTCCAATGGTGCTCTAGGGAAACACTAAGTATCCAAGCGTATGAGAGAGAGAGTAATGAGAGAGAATGCCAACACTAAACTGACAAAGGGTTACCAACTGATCCTTAGAAGCCTTTTTATGAATGAGGCCTCTATTTTCTTCATTTTCCTCCTCACATGCAACATCTGACCTTTCACCGCATTTTTCTTCTAATTTCTATTATTTCCATAATAAATGTGCCAAAACACCTTTTAATGCCTTAGCCATTACATTTGCCAATTTCCTTAACCATAACAAACCAAATGAACACCCTATGGGATGTGTTGCCCAACATTAAACTTGGAATAAGTGTTCCAGTCATCCATGGTTATTGGTTTTAACATTTATAACATGAAATTTTCACCAGGGTTGTTACAAGAGCCAAAGGACTTCACCCCTAACGAGGTGATGGGACTTCAATGAGCCCAATCTACAACCTCACATCTATGGTGTACATCACATGGTCTAAACCCTATCCTCTTGCATCATTCATTGTTCCCTCATTTGGCTTATCTCACTGCTCCTAGAGCCGAGAGCTCTACTACCTTGTTGTGTGTTGACATTCTTATTCTCTGTAAACCACCTTCTATTTTTTCTGCCACCTATAACTGAGTATCACAACTTAAGCCATACTGAGCTATGGTGGGTTTTCTCGTTTAGAAACTTAGTGACCCACCCGGCCTATCATCTATGCCTTTTCTTCCTTACCAGGGTAAGGCAAGCCAAGTGAACAACACGAATCTACCAATACTCCTCCCTCAACCACGTAAACCCTTGTTTGAGTTTTTGGGTCTGTGTTTGGGTGCTATTATCTAAATAGTCCTAAATCATTCCTTGCCTGTGCAAAGGTGTTGGGTACGAGTCACTTAAAGAACAACGTGGGGACTCAACGATCCCACTCACAATCATTCTGTCTACCCAAAAACCCCAGTAAGTCTTCCCCTTACCATCCATGGCTTGATTTATAATTACCTCCTACACATACCCACCAAATTGTTGTTCACATTAGCAGTTTCCCTAGTTTCAGTTTTTGCGCAGGTCAAACTATCTCTAGAAGATCTCTCTTACACCCAGTATGGAAGTATTGGTATGCTTATTAAATTTTTGTTTTTGTGATTAAGGGTTTATTGCTTATGAAATATATCTGGTTATTCTTATTACTTAATAATTCCTCTATCCCAGTGGTTGGATTGTTGCAGGTACTCCACCATTCATTCCCTAGACCAAGGTCAAGTCCACCATATTTACAGGCATACTAATATAGTGTGTGAATCCCTCCAAGTTGGTTCCTTTGTATGTACCCCCTCTTGAGCAGAGTGCCTTACTACCCATTGCAAATTTCAATTTATGTTTTATTTTATTGTTACTAATTTTCTTATGTCTTAGCACATTTCAATGCCAGGCGTGCTCTTGGTTCTTGAATGGGTCTACTACTTAGACTCCATCTAGAGTTTACCAAATTTTGAGAGTTTTAGACTTATCTAGGTTTCCCACTGTGTTTTATGTTTAAGCAGGCCTCCTATGACAAGGCTATAGTTGTGAGGACTGATTATTAAACATTTCATTTTTTCTTCTTCTCGGCACTATTATAAAACCCTCACTTATGGAGGGGTTGTTTTCCAAATTTTTGAATGAGAAAACTAACATTATTATTAAGCTAGGGTTATGTTTAAATGACCCAAATTGAATTTTACCTCTATTTTATTTGTTTCGAGCATCGAGTTCTTATTACTCACACTCATGTTTTAATTGATAGCATAAGTGTATTTTTCTTGTCATATAATTATGAAAGTAACACTACTATATGCTAATTTTCATTCTCCACTCCCATTTGTGGTTCCCTTTAAGAAATTAATTGGTTTAAATGCACACCGATTGTAAGGAATGTATTTATCTTACTACAAGGAAAATATTTGAGGAAATGGTTTAATAGATAGCTAACTAGTTGAGCATAAATTCTTAATTTAATGTAGAATAAATATTTTAGAGTTTTTATTTGCTACATGTGGTTCCACTAGATATTCCCAATTCTAGGTGATTTAAAATAGATTTGCAAAATATGTTTAATCTAAAGATTCCAAAATTTATGGATTTTTCCTCTAGTATTGCCCTGAATGTTTTTGGGTAATTTTTGAATACTTTTGGGTGTTTTCATTTATTCTTTCTTTCCATTTTAGTTAATGTTTCCTTGAGTAACTATGCGGATTAAAACATAAGTTTGTTGTCAAGAAGACAATTAACTTGCTATTAGGGAGTTGTTTGGGTAATTTCTTGACGAATAATTTTACTGGTTGAGTAGTGAATATCAAATGAAAGTAGAGAAGCATTTAGTGTTTTTATGATGAATGTTTCCACTGAACATCTTAGCGATTGCGGCATTATTAGTAAGTTTGTAGAGTATATATTTTTCACTATATTTTTAAACAGCTCTGTGTATTTTTAGTGATTTTGCAACGAATGTGTCATTCATTAACCCAACAATTATGGGCATTTCCTTTCTTCTATTCTATCTGATCTTTGTGTGACCGATGAGTCAAGAATTCTTTTGTTGGCATAGTCTACGATTCATTAATCCCCCTATGTGGCTAGTTGACCGAAACATAGTTGCTTCCTTAGCCCAAGGCTATAATTACTTACTCTTAATACAATTATCTCTCTGTAGTTCTAGATACATGTTTGTGTTGTCTTAGGAAATCTCTATCCAGGAACTGTGTTCCTATGATCATATCTTGCCCAAGGAAATTATTACGTTTTGTTCATGCTTTCATTTTTAATTCCCTTCCACCTAATATGATATCTCCATAGTCCTACCTTCATACCATCTCAGAGGTTTTAAATTAGTAGCCTAGAATTAATTACCATCAATAGTCCCCTTTAATTTCTAGCTATATAACACTATTGTCTCCTCTCATCAAGGGATCTCTCGAATGCCATCACAGTAAAGAATATTTCTCCTATTTAGTTTATCTCCCTTACCTCAACATTGCACATGCAGCTACGCATGCAACCTCCTTCCTTTAATTCTTTGATCTATGCTTATTGAGTTCATATATAAAATAACTCTACAATTTGTCTAACATAGTAGTGCATATAATAACATAATCGAATTCTATACAAAGGTTGCAAAGAAAACTACTCTAACATAACAGTAACATTTTGAAGTTGTGTCACATGAATTATAATGGTACTAATAGAGATGATTTGTGCTACAGTGGACTAACTTTACATTCCCTTACATAACAAATACAACATACTTAAATCCATAATCTGCATAATATCAAAATAACCACATAACAAAATATCCAAATCTCTAACCAACAAATCGATATGGAAATTGTGTCAGAGACCACACTGATCCACCCAACCATGGACCAACCTCTGATCCCCCCCAAGCTAAGATGATTTTTCTGGAACTCAGTAACCTCTACTGATTCCACATAATGTCTTTTTAACATTATTCTTCCCACATATTTTTCCTTGGCAACGTCCTGCCTTCCAGGGATTTGTTACCCCTTTAGCCTAGGCTTTTCTTTAGTTTTTCCTAAAAAGACTGCTTTTATCCCCTGCAATTCTTTTCTTGGTATTTATCTCCCACCTAGTATGTATATATATATATATATATATATATATATATATATATATATATATATATATATATATATATATATATATATATATATATATATATTAGGAATTTTAATTCAAATCTGATTTACTTCAGATTTGGGCAAGCATCTTTTACTCTAGTGTTTTCGTCTCCACAATTTCTAGCTTTATTCCAAAATATTATTTATTTAATTACATCAACTATTCTTAATGATCAACTCATCATAGCTCATTTGTCAAATATACTAATAATAATTACATATAAAATTCAATTGCTTCTGCAATAACGGGGATCCTACAAGAAACTTCTTGTCATTTATCTAAAATATCTCCATGATGTAGATTTTGCTTCAGAACATAGGAAGACTCAAATATGTAAGTTGAATTTAAGAAAAAATTTCATTAACAGTGGAATGAAATTGATCCAAATCTTTATTTATTTTAGAGTTCATTGACCTTTAATCCTATGGAAAATGTGGATCTTCATGATTTATGTATATTTCAAACAACTGCATTGAACGATGGATAACTACATCATTACAATACTTAACACCTTTGAATAAATCTTCACTTCTCTAAATCATGAACAAACTCCTTCATTAGGCCAGAAGGATCATTCTCCATAAGGAATTTTGCAAGTAGAGAACCCTTACATTATAAGAATTATCAATTCTAAATTGGAAATTCATGAATGACTCAAAAAAATTCACCTATCTAATAAACATAGATTATGGAAACCACTGGTTTACAATAAAAACCTAACAAGATCGAAAATGCAAGCATGTTCCTTTTTCTAATATCTAGAATACCTTGTTAAAAACAAATATTTATATAGGTAACCACATTTATTATTTAAACAAAAACATTATCATCAACCCAACATTAGAAATTGCAAATAAACTTTACTATACCCTTACTTTATATCTTGAATGTTCCAAAGGGAATGTTTGAAAAGTTCGAACTTGACAAGTCATGAGTCAAAAATCACAACATCTCTTTCTGCTCATAGTTGTTACAACCACATTGTAAAATATTTTCATTAAAATTTCTTTCCTTTTAATCAAGAAATTTGGTTAGAGCTTCAACCAAGGGTGCTTTCCAATATAAAACGTGGAATTCTTTGAATTCAAATCTCCAAATATTAATATATATATATATGAAACACTAAAATTTAAAATTAATATACCAATATCATTTGCATGATTATGAAATAGAACTACAATTTTTTTCTAATTTAATAATTTTATCGATGTATCTTTGCGCCTTTTTGGGGAAATTGCTAGTGTATTGATCTTATGATTATCAAAATTCATATATGCCTCTAGCAAACTTACCATATTCTAAAGACGAGCAGCACTTTCAAGTAACATAATAGTTATATTATACTAAGTACGTTAGCTTCCCAATTTTGTGAAACAATTTCTAATTTCATTAGCATTTTCTTTTTATCATATATTTTTTAAATTTTTTACTGTTCTTTCGATCAATGGAAATGTACAATTATATAGACAATGAAAATGAAAACAAAAGATAAAAGTATATTAAGAAAATCATTTTCAAATATTGTTGTCCATTCATACTTCAATGTTTAATAGGTTGGTCTACATCGTTTGTCACATATATTGTTCTCATTTACCTCATAAGTGGAAAATTCCAATGTAAAAGCTAATTTAAAAATTAAATATGTTGGACTACATCGTTTGGCACATATCTTATTCTCATTTACCTCATAAGTGGAAAATTCCAATGTAAAAGCTAATTTCTTTTTTAAATTGACTTATATTCATAATTTGGTCCTATGTTTTGTCGTCTCCATGAACAAACTTTGGGCAAAGTCGCAGATATTTAAAATAGTGCATTTGGACATATGCTTGTGCAAGTCGTTGAATACAATGGAACTATTGGCATCAAATTCCAATCTCCAAAGCCACAAAATCTAGTTTTGACGGACCCACTTTAGATTAGTATATGTAAATTGGTTAAGAACGAGTGAATATAGCTGTAACAAAGGGAGTGTTCTTGGGTAAATGATCCTCGTAATAGAATTCAATTTATACTTTATAAGAAAAAGTGAATCGCTTAGCGGCAATTTCAGTTTTTAGTGGTATTTTCTTTAAAATATTAAATTTCATATACATGAAGTTTTTTTTGATGTCAGACTTCATATACCCCATGTTTTTTTATGCGTATGTGTCAGTTTTTAGTGGTATTTTCTTTAATACATCAAATTTGATATACATGAATTTTTTTTATATGTATGTCCATCTTGTTGTTTTATATGTATATCCATGACAGTGTCATGATTTTATATTTGTAAAAGCTGAAATATGGACTGATTATTTTTAATGAGCAGCCTGTAATTTTTTATTGTTTTTGTTAGGTATCTAATAACTTTTTATTAATAAAATAATTAGAAATTTTCATTCATTCCAGTATATTTTTAAGTGTTATATTATTATTAATATTATTATTATTATAATATGATAAAAGATTACATTTCACCCTATCATTCAACACATATAAAGCCTTAAACATGTGTTTATACTAAATTACATAACACATATAAAGCCTTAAACATGTGTTTATACTAAATTACATAAACACAAACTAGTGTTGAAGAAACTTTCCATTTTATCCAATACATTACACACCATTTTCATCCTATCTAATATTCTTCAGCTTATTTCGTTTCCATTCAAACTTACAATCACGGATAAACATGATTGAGAAAACATTAAGATTATGCTTCTAGTAAAGACGTTTGGAGCAACGAATAATATACTCTCCTAATGCTTATTCCATGGTTTAGCGAAACAAAGAACCAACATATTTTCATAGTATATTATTTACTTATTTTTACTCACACTGTTGTTTCTGGGTGCCTAAACGTTGGCACTGGTGCTTATTGTGTTAATGCTTTAAAGTTTACCATTATTTCTTATTGCGTAATTTTTAATATCTATTAATTCATATTAGCGACACATAAATTTACCAACAAAATAAACTAAGTAAAATATGTAAAATTCAAATTCGAATGAGAATTCATGAAAAAGCAAAAGCATTTCGATAGCATAGGCATCAAAAGTAATCATTCTTATAAGTGCTTTAACTCATAAAGAGTTTTCCTCAACTTATATATCTTGCATTTTTGACCTTCAACCTCATAACCAGGTGGTTGTGCAATATATACTTCCTCTTTCAGCGCTCCATTCAAGTATGTTGACTTCATGTCCATTTGATACACTTTTCATATATGTTGCACCGAAATTGACAACATTGTATCCATTGTCTCCATCCTCACAACTGACGCGAATGTCTCCGCATAATCTCTTCCATGTGCTTGCTTGTATCCTTTGACAACTAGCCTTGATTTATATCTTTCAATCTTTCCTTCAACATTGTTTTTGGTCATATAGACCCATTTCACTTGGATGACTTCTTTTCCTTGCAAAAGGTCCACTAACTCCCATTTATCATTCTTTTCAATTTTTATGTTTCTTCATCCATTGTTGCAATACATTTTTCCTATTTCACTACATCCTCAAAATGGATTGGGTCATCTACATGACAAAGAAATGCAAATAAGGAGTTCAGACCTGCACTACTATCAACTTCATTTTTCTCATAAATTTCACTTAAATTTTTGAATTTTTATCTTCTTATGCTTGTGGAAGATGGGATTGACATGTCACTGGATGCTATGTTTGAAGTAGATGACATTGCAGTTCTTTGCCGTGTGCTTGGTGTAGTAATTGCTTGACTACATGAAATTGTCATATTATTTGTTGATGGTGTTACTTGTTAACTACATTGCTAAGATTGAATAAGAGTAGAAGGAGTCACCATTAAGGAATTATTTGTCATGGTCAAATTCTCTTTGTCTTTTCCAAACTTCCATCCCATGGTTCCTCTTCTATGAATTGCACATCTCTGTTGATTATGACCTTCTTGGTTAATTGATTATAATGCTTGTATGCCTTGAATTCATCACTATATCCAAAAAATATGCATTTATCCAGCTTGTTGTCTAACTTCTTCATTAATTCATTTGGGACATGTGCATAAGCCACACATCCAAACATTATCATGTGAGTGACACTATACTTTCTTCCACTCCATGCCTCCTCATGAACCATATTCTTGACACTTTTGGTTGGACACCTATTAATGATATACGTTGCACAAGTGAGAGCTTCAACCCAATAGTCATTTGGCAAATGTGTCATAGGACCATCATTTCCATAATGGTCCTATTTTTTCTTTTTGCAACACTATTTTGTTGAAGTGTATACCTTGCTATAAGTTTCTTGTGAATTCCATGTTCCCTACAAAAATGAAGGAAGTCATTTGAGCTATATTCTCCACCTCTCTCAGTTCTCAAAACTTTCATGTAGTATCAACCTTGCTTCTCAACAAGAGCTTTGTATTGGTGGAAGCACTTAAACACTTCATTTTTTTCTCAATAATAAGTAGACTCATGTCTTGCTTGTATAGTCATCTATGAATGCTAAAAAATAATTGCTACTACTAATTGATGGTGTATGCATTTGTCCACACACGTTTGAATGGAAAATATCAAAAGGTGGATTTTCCCTTATTGAATTTCCTGCTAGAAATGATTCTCCATGTTGTTTTCCCAAGATGCATCCTTCACATAATTTGTCTGGCTTTTCTATGAGTGGCAATCCCTTCACTATGCCTCTCCTATGCATCAAATTCAAACATCCAAAATTAAGATGCTCAAACCTCAAATTCCATAACCAATCTTCATTCTTGACCTCTGCTTGAAAGTTTAGTTGTGTGACTACTGCAACTTTACTTTCATCCTCTTGTGAATTCATTGATAGTTGTGCTTGCACACCATGTTTCTTCAAATCCAGTTTTATCTTCAGGGAAACATTCTATCGCTTGTCATATGAACTTTTTCAATCAATTGTTTTTTTGAAGACTTATCCAATATTGTGCACTCTCCATTTTTAAAAAAGACATTATCACCTTTTTGCAAGAGTTGTCCAACTCTTATGAGGTTATGCTTCAAACTAGGGAAAAAACAGACATTTGAAATGTACTTATTCATCCCCTTCTTTGTGAAAATATTAACTCTTCCTTTGTCCATGACAAAGACTTTATTATCATTCCCAAATGTCACTTCAAATTTTACACTTCCATCTAGATTGGTAAACATTTATATGTTCCCTGTCATGTGGTTGTTGCATCGTGAATCTAGAAACCATACATCCCTTTGTTTTTCATTTGCTACACTACAAGCTAAAAACATACTACCTTGGTTCTGATTTTCCTTTAGGAAATTTTCGCTTGGTTTTTTACTTATATCACTCTGCTTCTTTCTACATTCATTTGCATAATGACCATACTTCTTATAATAATGACATTGGACTTGAGATTTGTCATACCTATGATATTGTGCTTGATTCTGGCTTGGGCCTTGACTTTGATTTTGATTACTACCGCTTCCACTTGAGCTTGAAGGACTACCTCTCCCTCCTCTGTGTGGGGTTCCTCCTCTTCCTCTAGAATTTGATTTTCATGTGCCTCTACCATGACCAAATGAAACTTGTCTCTTGAAGGCATTCTCCAATGGGCAGTTTGTTGCTCTATTAAATCTATGTTGATGAGAAACCAGTGATGCATGAAGCTCATCCACAGAAAATTATGAGAGATCCTTTGTCTCTTGTAGGGCCACAACAATAGCATCAAATATTGCAGGCAAACTTTTCAAAATTTTCTCAACTATTCTCCTTTCCCCAAGTGTCTCACCATGAGACTAAATTTGAGTAACTATACCAATTACTTATGTAAAAAATGGGTTTACATTCTCAGACTCTTTCATACAAATTGTCTCAAAATCTGTTCTTAGTATTTGTAGTTTTTCTATCTTCAGTTTTGCCATGCATTGGTAGATTGTCTGGAGGGTAGCCCATGCTTGCTTGGACTTTGTTCATATATAATTGAAAATAATTTCATGAACTTCTTGAAAAATGTAGAACACGGCTTTTGAATCCTTCTTCATGTTGTCTCTCAATAAATCATTTTCTTCTTGTGTCAAGGAATTGTATGCTGCTACATCTGCTAGTTCTTAGAACCCATTTTCCACCAAATCCCAAATATCTTGAGAAGAAACCAAAGTATTCATTGTTATAGCCCAATAATCATACTTTTTTCCATCAAATTGAGGTATTTGAGGATTTGTCAAGCTTGTGATTGATTTTAATTTCTAATTGAGTTGAGAGGATCATTCTACAACCCAGTATGAGGGGATGTGTAAGTTTGACCATCTGTCTGTGCCCCTTTAAAATAAAAATAAACTTTAATAATTATGCTCTAAATAGAAAAATAATGTCGACTATAATTAAAAAACGTGAATATGCTATGAAATAATTATAAGTAAAAAGAAATGTGTGAATCAAATGTTTAAATCTTATACTTTTAAAAAATATTTCAACAAGAGATTGAAATAAACTATTTGAAGATCTATGTTAACTAATTTATGTCGACATCAACTTCATATATATCTATATATAGGAAAACAATTAAGCTTCTATGGTTAATTGTTTTTCGTATATATATTGAATGTAGCATTAAAAATTACAATTTAAACAATGAAAAATAACACATTGTATTTTCCACTCTAAAAAATTTTGCACGTAAAGAAATTTGATCCCTCTCTGCTCATGTTAGATCTATACTTAATATCGATCTGTGCTGGTTGTTAAAAAAAAATTCTCTTCATTGGTAAATATGCTCCAAAAAACATTGGCTTCAAAACACCTTTAACGGTTGTTAATTCCTTGCTATAAGATTCTACTTTGTTACTCCTTGTTGTTGAGGCAGAGTGATCTCTTTTGGAAAAGAGTCACAGAGATTAAATCACTGAACTGACTTGCACAATATATAGTGTTAAAAAAAAAAAAAAAAAAACCAAATTTTACGCACAATAGAACAAAGTAAAAACTAAGTGATTGCATGATAAAAATGAGGTGTGAAATTTCCCAAACATATCGAGATAATATACTTTTGTAACATCCCCGATGACCTCACATGAAGAAGCATGGAGTTAGAAGGATTTTACACAAATTACCCACAAGCAATTACCTAAATCACTATTCCAACTCCTCATTAACCATTAGACAAAATGTTCATCATTAGATAGAGTAACTTTTAGTTGAGGAATAGTAAGTTGCATAACCATTAACAACCACTGATGTTCTATATTAACATAAAATGTATGATTAACTTTCCATCCATTTCATGATTCCCTTAACCATATTAAATAACCAAATACTTGAAATTACGAACATCACATCAGGTAAGGAATCAACATCATCAACTGACACAATAATCAATCACATCATTAAACATCGATATACCCTAGAAACTCCATACGGTGAAAACCAACAAACGTTTACTTTTATTATTGAATGCTCGTGAGGGTGTTCGCCCCTCACTCAATTGTTTATAAGGGAGTTCAAACCCTAACCATTGTCATAAATTCTTATAGAGAAATATCATTAAATAGAACATATCTAGCTACAATCATCATGATATTATTTACCCATAAATATTCAATAACTATGTGGCCTCATGGTTCCATCAGTGAACCATCCTACAACTCGCACTCATCTGCGTGGACTATTCATTCTTTTACCTGAAACAATATTTAAAACATAAACTATCATTTTCACAAGTCACCATCATTTCCTACCATTATTGTCATGAGCATACATTCATATCATTAACACATAAATTATTAATAAATCAATAATAAATCTTTAACAGTGATTCTTAAACATCTAGCCATGGCATACAGGAAATGTCAAACAACTATTGCAACATGCTTCCTTTAACAAAACTGCATATGCATTAGTTATGAGTGTATAACCGTTAGTGAATGTTTATAACAATACCATATTAACTAATATTTCCCCTCACATATGCACACTTTCTTTCAAGACAAATCACTACAACTTGCCCGTGATTCCTTTAAAAGAAATAATGCATCAATTATATCCTTTTACATGTGAATTGCATAAAATTTATAAAAATAACTAGCCCTTTAGTTATTACTTTTGATGCATGCAAATACGTAAAGAAATCTAACACAACATGTTGTCACTTTCCGCATGTGAATGCATATTCTTTCCAATGAAAGCTAACACAAATCTTGCATGCATATACATCTTATTCTGCAAGAAACTAAGACAATAGTTATGATCGCATAAAAGTAATCACATATAATTCTTTTTTGAGGAAATATAGGTCAATATTGATTCTATCCATAAAAAGAACATGTCCCTATAACACAACGACTATTCTTGTGCATGCAAGAGCTTATCATAACATCCTTTCTTTAGTGTATGCAACCTATATTTCCTTCTCTAGAATTCTACCATCATTAGGTATTATTTTCATGTAAACAATTCCATACTTATTTCTCAGAATGAAGTTAATATAAACTAATTTATCTATCTTCCTATATGTAAGTTTTCTCATGCTTCCATTTCAAGAAATTATCATAGATAACCATCGTTATGCATAAAATCTAGTCAACGATAACAAGGTTAACTTCACCTATTATGCACCAAAATCAAGAAATTGACACAATTCATCTAGCCATACAATCTTTTCAAGAAATTTAACATAATAACTTTCTTTATCTACATACAAAAATATATTTTCTATGTCATAGTAGCTACCCTTTTATGCATGCAACATCTGTTTTCCTAACACAATGACCTTTAGTTCAATGCACATAATCTTTTCAAGAAACAAGCATGCATTCTTTTTCTTGTATGAAGAAGATTCTTATGTATCTTTCAAGAAAACAATCTTTTTATGTTTCAAGAGATCTAGCATAAAGGCCATTTTTTTCCTACATGAAACTATGAACTCTTTTTCTCAAAAGAAAACTATGTTATGACTATCATTTATGTATATATAAAATAAAATTTTGTTCAAAAAAGTTAGTAATGATTATCTATGTGCCTAGAAGCACATGTTCCCTTCAAGAAACTAAAAATAATATCATATTATTACAAGAGAATCTAGCTCATTATTTATTTCTATCATGCATGCAATGCATATTTATTTCACAAGAAACTTCTAAAAATAACTATTATCACAATGCATTTAAGCATATATTCCTTTTCAAGAATATTTTATTAAAAAAAATCACATATTTTATTCAAAGAAAACCTAGCCACTTTTCATACTATCTCCTCAAGAACTTTACATGTCTCATGCATCTTTTCTCAAGAGGATATCTTGGCTACTTAGCAAGAATTTCATTAATTTATTCCAAGAAAATGACAAAGCTACTCAACTTTTAACACACAAGATTCACATGTAATCTTTCTAAGAGAAACTACATATTTACTTAGCTTTTATGTGCAAATATCTCACACATTATTTTCCCAAAAACATAACATCATTAAAGTCCTCTATATGCATAATATATATAAACTCTCCTTTTTGGGAAAATAATGTAGTAAATCCTCTATATACATACTATATATAAACTTTACTTTATTTTTGGGAAAATAATGTAGTAACTTATCTTTTCAAGAGACAAATAAATAAACTGCATACAGTTATGTATATATATATTATATATTTTCTAGGAAATCTTTCAAAAGATACCCAAATAAATGTACATATATTTTTCCTTCAAAAGAAAGTGAGCAAGTTATTTATCTTTGACAAGGAAGACTCCTTGCCTCCATCACCTTCAACAAAGGGAAATAACTTCTTTGCAATCATGTGTGAAGACATCGTGCCTTGCAGTCACTTCATGTATTCACCACACGGTCAGACCTCTGTCTTGAAAAAGCCTTTGAATATCATATGCATGCTTTGTTCCATAACACTAGCCACACATGATAGAGGAACATTCCATGGAGTTAAAACACATACTCGAACCACAGTACTCATCCTGGGCGTCATAACTAATCTCTACAACAATGTACAGTCCACAGTATGCCGCCAAAAACTTCAACCGTGTGTTTTTTTATCCAGCCCCACGGGCCTCCAATCCATGGTGAAATAAAGAATGAATGGAACTTTTCAGGAAGTAGCAAGAATTCGTCTAATTTTAACTTGTTCTTGATGAGAACGATTATATATATTTTTATACATACTAAATGGTAATATTTTCATTTCGTAACCGTTAGGAGTTTCAAGACAATTACAATAGGGATATTACAACTTTAGGTTATAATTTAAAAACCCAAGAAAATACATTGGGATAAAATATGGAGGTTGTAGCTTTTTTGCCAAGTAAAAAAATAATTCTTACGGAAATTTACACTTTACCAGGAGTTGCAGAGTAACTTATTGTAAAACCCTATAATTAAATTATAACTAAATCATGACAGGTGAAAGTATTCAAGCAGGATGGGCGTTTGTAATAAAACATAATTTTATGAACTTATATTTATTGAATAGATATATCAGTTGCAGAAAAATGCACATTAGTTTTTAATTATCTGATGTGTTGTAGAATGAAGAATTTAATTATCTGATGTGTTGTGGAATGAAGAATTTGTAGTTATCCTCAAAATTTCATTTAATCCATTTCCTTCGGCCTGAAAACAAATTCCAGAGCCTACCAAGAGTCGTAACCTACCTACAATAAAAAAAAACTACTTTTGATTTACTCGTGTACAACAAGAGCCACAACCTGCAATAAAAATCTACGTCACAATGTACAATAAATAGATTTACTCGTGTACCTCAACAGTGACAATTTCAGTTTTCAGTAGAATTTTCTTTAAAATATCAAATTTCATATACATGAATGTCTTTTACGTGTATGTCCATGATTTTATATTTGTAAGAGATGAAATATGGACTGAGTACCTTTTATTAGCAGCTTATCTAATTCTTTATTGTTTTTGTTATGTATATATTTCATAGCATTTTATGAATAAAATAAGTAGAATTTTACATTCATTTTAATATATTTTAAGTGTTATATTATTATATAAAGAAATTACATTTCACTCATAATTATAATTGAACTCATATAAAGCCTTAAAAATGTGTTTATATTAAACTAGCACAACCACATTGATATACGCCCATAGGCCCATATGAAATATATTTACAACCACATTTATCAATGTGGTTGATATATGCCGATAGGGTCATATCCACTATCCATCACATTAATAACTGTTTTGCGTATTTTGTTGAACTTTAATGTGATTATTAATAACTATGTAAATAATAATACCCATATTAATTTATATTTATATAATTATATTTATTATATTAATATTGTTTTCTATATTAATATAATATTAGTTATTACTTAAAATTTTGCTAATATTTTAATAGTTATATTTAAAAAAAAAAATATAATTCATATATAGCCTAATAATAACATATAGCTATTATTAATTATATGTATTTATTCTCACCATTATATTATAGTCAATAATTATTATATATTCATGAATATAATTATCAATATATTTTATATATTTACTGGGAATATATTAATAATATTAACTTTATATACATAATATATTAAACTAAAAAATATTATACTATTACTTACAAATAATAATACTATAATCAACTCAGGGCATTATCAATATTATAAACTCAAAGGATCAAGAAAATCCAAGAGACTAATATTACAAATAGAAAGGATTAATAAACCCTATGAATTAATATTTTAAACCCAAATAATCAATAAACCCAAGGGATTAAATTATAAACCGAACCAATTATCAATATTGTAAACTCAAGGCACAAATAAACCCAAGGGTTTAATATTATAAACCCAAAGAATTAGTAAACACAAGATACTAAAATTATAAACCAAAGGGATCAACAAACCCAAGAGATCAATATTAAAAATAAAAGGGATTAGTGAACCCTTGGAGTTAATTAAACCCAAGAGAATAATAAACACACTTGACTATTAATATTATAAACCTAAGCAACTAATAAACCCAAGAGTTTAATATTATAAACCCAAGGAATACATGTTATAAACAGAAAGGATCAAAAAAAGATAAGGAACCAATATTACAAATACATCACATGAGTAAACCATAGGAATTAACTTTTTAAACCCAAGGGATTAATAAACCAATCAGATTATTAATATTATAAACCAAACTAATTAGTAAACCCAAGGGATAAATATTATAAAACTAAGGGATGAACAAACCCAAGGCATCAATATTAAAGACCCAATGGATTAATAAACCCTAGGAATTAATATTTTAAAGTCAAGAGATTAATAAACCCAAGGAATTATTAATATTATAAATCAAAGGAATTAGTAAACCCAAGGGGTAAATATTATAAACATAAAGAATAAATATTATAAACCTAAGGGATCAACAAGCCCAAGGGATCAATATGAAAATCCCAAGGGATTAATAAACCCTATCAATTAATATTTTAAACTGTAGGGATTAATAAACCCAAGGGATTATAAATATTAAAACCCAAGGGATTAAATTATAAACTAAAGGAATTATTAATAATATACACCTAATGGACTAATAAACCCAAGAGTTTAATATTATAAACCCGAGGGATTAACAAAACCAAGGAATAAATATTATAACCCTAAGGGATCAATAAACCCAAGGGATCAATATTAAAAACATAAAGGGTTAATAGAACCTAAGAATTAATATTTTAAACCCAAAGGATTGATAAACACACATGAATATTAATATTATAAACCTAAGAGTTCAATATTATAAACCCAATCAATTAATAAAGACAAGCGATAAATATTATAAACATAAAGGATCAACAAACCCAAGGAATAAATATAAAAAACACATGAGATTAATAAACCTTAGGAATTAAATTTTTAAACCCAAAGGATTAGTAAGTCCAATAGATAAATATTATAAATCTAATGGATCGACAAAACTAAGGGACCAATATTAAAATCCCAAGGGATTGATAAAACCTATGACTTAATATTTTAAACTAAAGTGATTATTAAACCCAAGGGATTATTAATATTATAAACTGAATGGAGTAAATATTATAAACCTAAAGGATGAACAAAACTAAGGGATAAATATTAAAAATCCCCAAGAGATTAGTAAACCCTAGGAGTTTATATTTTAAACTCAAGAGTTTAATAAACCCTAGGGATTATTAATATTATAAACCTTGGGATTAAGTTATAAACCAATGGAATTTGTTGTAGCCGCTACAACCACCCTCCAAAATTTTGCCTTGACTTTGTTTTGGAGCCTCCTTACCAACCTTCATTGTAGCATGTCTTATTTCCTCAAGTACACAAGCTCCAATGATTTTCTTACAAAAAGATAACCTGTCGACCAAACCTAGATGCTCCCCATTCATAGGATGTTCATCCGGACTTGGTCTAGTAGCAGGCTGAGCATCCCTTTCAATAATTTGCCCAAATTTAGAGGGCAACAAGCCTTCCCTCTAGAAATTGCACAATCCTGACTGGCAGCCTACTGGACCCCAGAATTGCGCAATTCTGCTGAGCAAGCTTCACCTAGAAAATTGTGCAATCCTTCCTAGCTTGGTTGCTGACCCTAGTATTTGGACAAATCTGGTGAGCAGTCAACTGCTTTTCCCAAAAATTGTGCAAATCTTTTAAGAAGCCAGCCCAGCTCCCAGCTAGAAATGTGCATTTTCTCCCAGCACTTGAGCAGCCTCTTGCATGTGTAGTGAAGTTGACCAGTTCCCTCCGGGACCGAAAAAAACAGACTTTCATGCATGGGCTGCTTCTCTCAAGTCAGCATGCAAAGGCATCGCTTGTTTCACAAACCTATTTTTGGCAGTTGGAGGTTACATGCAAGGATCATTTCAGAAACCTCCCACCGAGTGTCACGTTCCCTAGATTTGTGGCATGCACGTCACAACCTCAATTTTATAAAAACTCATCAACTAGACGTTGCATTACTCATTCCTCAAATCAACCTTGTAGCTCTAACATCCCACATTGGATCTAAGAATTGTCGGCACATTTAACTCAGCTCCTTTGGGGTAAGCCCACTTTCCATGTCTTATGTTGCATGTATGGCACTTCTGTGTTTCATTTCATATGAATGTTGTCTACTTGATTTTAGTGAGCGCTTGCTCTCGTCTTCATACACACTAGCTTATAGTAGCACCATTTCAGTTTTCATTAGCATCTCACTGTTGTCGCATGCATGAAACAATTTTTCATGAACAATTGCCAATTTGGTGACTCGGCTCACCCATATGAATGTTGTTCTATTTTTTGAATTTGTCAATCATGATGTGCATGTACGATCATTCACTTAGGGCTACACTCAGTATCACCATGCATTCACATTCACATTCACTTTTAGTTGTCCGTCGGTAAGTCTGAGCAGCCTTGGCCCAGACTTTGCCTCACCAAGACAACATCATGAAATCTTGAGAGGGAAGGCTCTGTCTTCCTCTTAGGAAATGTGCATTTTTTCCCAACCACTGTCCTCCAGGACTATTTTACACATTTCTGAGCGACAGTGACTATTGGCCCATAAAATTTCACAACGCAGTCACTAATCCTATAGCCATTGCCTATTGAGACTATGCATTGTGTAGTTCTAGCAGTCATTTAGCCTTCCAACAGCCCAGACTATGCCTTGTGTAGTTTTGGCAGTCAAACTCCTGACCTCCCAGCGGAAATTATGTGACCTTCATGATCAGTTGCCCAGGTATGTTGCAAGTTAATTCTCAAGTTCATTTTGGGTTTCAATTGATAAATTGTCTGTCATTATTTTTTCCATGTCTACAGGTATCGTAGGTGTTCATCTGCCTCTCAGCAACATATGAACAATCGTTTCTAGGAGAGAAGAGTCGAAGACACCATTCAAAGCACACTTGGGGATGCATTCGATCAAGTGTCTATGAGCTTGCCTACTCACGAAGACATTAAGTTGTTCATAGAAAAGGACATCAAGATATGATGACAACAGTATCACAGCGAGCATCATCACGAATAGCAGCTGAAGGTAGCATACTAGATGTAACAAATGCAAGAGGAAGGTTGTTGACAACATGGAGGCAGAACAAAGTTGCTAGCTCAAGCAAATCCACTGATAATGAAAGCAACTTTGGAGACTTTGTCCATGAGGTGATGGTGTGATTGCGCAAAGACAAAGAATGGAACAAAGAAGGAGTTGCATGTGCTGAAGCAGCAACTCAAGGAAGAACATGAGTTTCGTAGACAAGTGAATGAGTTACAATTAGAACATGAACAACAGGAGGCACAACATGCACTCATGGATGAAACTGTGCTCGTACAAGTTATAGATCCATCCCAGTAGCTAGCACATAGTAGACATAGTGAGCAATGTTTTTGATTGCATGCAAGCAATTCAGCAGCATGCATGTCATTTTTTGCACGCATGCGATCCAACCCATTCAACACATTCACCAAGAATAATACAAGAAGAAAGTCCAGCTAGAGCTAAGCATGTAGTTGACAGTTGATGCGCATGACCACCAACACACACTAGAAGATGAACATAGATACTATACATCAATGTGTTGCTGGTTCAGTTGCACCAAGAATACCATGCATATGCTAGCAGACAAGTTGGATGAAGCAACCACACCAATGCACCCGGATGTAATGGAGGCAAGAGTTTACTTTAGTAAGATGTCACCATGGGGTGCATGCACACAATCACGGATGACCAAGCTTGGCATCAGTGCATCACCTTCATCATCAAAAGCATTTCAAAGAGTTGGTCTCACCTCAACGGACCGAGTGTCAGTGATGTCTTGCATGGCTTGCTGAATCCATTTCATCCCACATGAGCACATGTGCATTGTAATGTAACATTGTGTCAAGTGTAATTTCAAGTGTCAATAGTTGGATGTAACAGTCATAGAGTAGATGAAGATTCATGAGGGTAGACAAGCTATCACAAACGGGAATGTCAAGGGTCACACCACCATTTTCTATAAATAGAACCTCATAAATCATTGTAAAGGATTTTGGTCAGCCAAGCTTCAATAGGAGTATGACTGTTGGCTTCTCCACTACACAGAGCTAGTACATCTCTTTGGAGGAGTAGGGGGTTGTGCCTGTAACATTCCACTTTTGGAACTGGTGGTTGCACATGCATGTATGGTATGACTGGAACATACACTTAATATAACAGAGCCAACGCATTTCATGCATATGTTTTATTGTGTTCTATGCTATCTAGTGTACTCTAAATGACATATGTATTTGTTTTCTTACGCATGCATGTACAGACTATTCTGTATGTATGAATCTTTTTGAAATGTGCTCTTTGTTTAACCATCATTTTGGATTGCTCTGTAACTTGCTTTCCAACTTGTGATGCATCTTCGCTCATGTGTTCCCTTCTAAGTCGCGTACTATTACAAGTTTCCAAGGGGTGCACTCACCTCACCCTCAATGTGTTAGAACCTCTCATGCACCTTACCTGGCTTTCTACAGTTGTCACACCCTTGCTACCAATAGAGACATCTTACTTGCCTCTTTACGAAATCGAGGTCAAGGCATTACCGTACGGCCCACCGTTGGGACTCCTACACCAAACTGTCTGAGGTCTAATTGGGACTTCTTACCATTGATATCCCCTTACATGTTTGCCAGTCTAGCACCGTCAAAATTTTGGTGCTAGAAGGAGACCGAGATGACAAGTGGAGTCCTCATATCTATTTTGAATCTCTACATATATAGCATGACTAACTATAGAGTTGCTCTTCCGGAGTGCATGTCTTATGGAAATGACTTCATTGTCTAAGAAAAGCTCTTGGATAACTTGTCTCATAAAGAATATGATGGTGGAGGCCACGCAGCCTCGGTTTGGCATGTGGTCAACATTTTAGGCTCATACGAAACACATGAATTCTTTGAAGAATACATGAGCTACACATTGTTCGTCTACATGCTTCGATGACACCCTATGCATTGGTGTGCCACACTGCCTAAAAAATCTATTCATTCTCTTACTCATTTGGTCGCAAAGATAGACCGTGCTTTAAATCACTTTGACTGTAAAGCACTCAATAAAGAAATTTTGAAATTACAAAAAGCACCCGATCAATCCATTGAATAGTTTCATGCACGCTTTTGTAATCTTGCACACAAATTCCCCAAAGATGATATTGATTGGGAATTTATCGATGGGAGATTTGAGTATCTTCTTTACATATCTTAAAATCCTCAATTCTTTAAATCACTCATATCCTGCTCATAATCCGGTGATGGAACTGCACAATCACAAGCAGGCACAGTCACTATCATAAGTGACTATCCGCCTTCACCTCGTCAAACAACTCCACCATCGCAGAATGATGTGGGAGATAATGCAAATACCTCTATTGAACTGTCACATTCTCCTACCCCACCTGCTCTTGACATCTGCATAGATTTGGCTTGGAAACATGTTGGTTGTCACGTGGATGTGTTCCCTCGACCTCCATCCTCACGTTTTGTTCATCCTCCAGATTATACTATTGTGTATTATTCCATTCTGGATTCCTCACCTATTGTGAATGAGGATCAAGATGTCGACAGAGTTGGTGTTATGTAGCCAACCTGCACCATCATTCATGATGAGTGTGTGTGAGAATCTAAAGAGGAACCCACGGTGAAGGATGACTCCCTTCCAGCCGTGCCTCATCCGCTTCATCCTGACATCCCTTGTGATGCTACCACTACTGATTTCCCCTGTGAAAACCCATTTCTAGGAGTTTCTACTTCTAGTCATTCAGAGGACACATTGGATGTGAGTTTATCATCATAGTGTGGACAGGACACATCTTCCTCTGGAGATACATCCAATCTGTCATCTATCATTTCTGAAAACATAGAAGGTGAACATCTTTGCTTCTAATCTACACCTTTTCCCGATTCATGAAATCATGAGGATGCTGACAAACATCCTAATTTCTCTGATCTTGACTGTCATGATCTCTCTACATCTTCATCTGATCACAACGCTGATTCAATCATTTTTAATCTATCTAATATACTGGTATACTATGATATATCTGTCAATGAAGTCGAAACCCTACAGACTGTCGAGGCACTTCAAACTGACCTGATGGTTATGTCAGGCCCTCACTGTCCTGAGGTTGGTTTCACTTCTAGTCAGGAAATTGTTGAAAAACACGAGACTCCTCATCATTCTCTGCTTTGCATTGAAGATCAACCAAACACAAAGATTTCACTTCCTCCACTCGAACTACGTCATCCCATCACTCATGCATTGGAGGAATCTTACACAGAAATCAAACATGCACAACATAAGTGGTCTACCTTTCTCATGTTTGCTTTCATGTCACAGTAAATGGAATGCACACACTCAACATCTACATGTAGTGTAGCATAGCACCATGGCAACTCCATAGAGTGCATGTCATGTGATTTCACTTAACTCTGTTATGTGGTCGCTTGTAAACTCGGAGTGTGTTTGTCTTCACTCTTATATCTTTCTTGTTTGTTGGTTCACATAGCTATCTTGTTTTTGAACCATGCCTTCACAAACATGGGTCAACGAATGCACCGGTGGCTGCATTGGAGGTATCAATTCACGTGAGATGGGCCATGCACCATTAGCTTAGGAGTATGAGTAGTGTTTCCTTTCAATCCATTTTCTTGCATGATTGTTTGCTTACTTGCTTTGTTGGTTTGTTCACTTGCTTTCTTGTTTGCTTACTCACTTTTCTTTCGCTTTTGCTTCTACTTCTGTTTTTCTTTGTTGTTTGTTTGCTTGTTTTGTTCATAAGTTAGTTTCGCATGAAACCATGTATGACTCTTGAAACAAGTTGGGTAAATTACGAGAGAATTTGTACAACTATCAACATTTGGTTATCTATTTTCTTCTCTTATTTGAGAACTTGTTGTCTTTAGTCCATGATACATCAATGTAAAATATGTATTGTTTGAAGTGATCATTTGTGAAAACACAACACTTGCGCGCCACTAGTATCACCTACTCTAGTTGGTTTTTTTTCGGTTAATCCTTGTCAGCTCAGTAAGGTAGAGTAAGGTGAGGGGGAAGACCTTAACACGAATATCAAAGGTATAATAAACTACTTCTCTCCAAGAACAACCTCTTATTCTGTCAATAGATTAGGATCCTTCTTCCGCCTTTGAAATGAATAAGTGCTATGCACAGTTATGAAGATGAAAAATGAAAAAATGAAAAGGTGAAAAAAGTTTTAAAAAATAAAAAATGAATAAGGCAAAAGAAGAGAAAGGCTTCCTGCACAAAGAGTGTAAGGACTCTAGACACCACATATCTCCACAATGGTATGATATTGTCCACTTTGGGCCTAAGCCCTCATGGATTTGTTCTTGGGCTTTACCCCAAAAGGCCTCATACCAATGGAGATATTTGTCCATCCTTATATACCCATGATCCTTCCCACTTCTAGTCAATGTGGTACTTTGCTCGTATACCCAACAATCCTCCCCTCGAACAAAGGAGTTAGGACTCTAGACACCACATATCTCCACAATGGTATGATATTGTCCACTTTGGGCCTAAGCCCTCATGGATTTGTTTTTGGGCTTTACCCCAAAAGGCCTCATACCAATGGAGATATTTTTCCATCCTTATATACCCATGATCCTTCCCACTTCTAGTCAATGTGGGACTTTGTTCGTATACCCAACAAAGAGGTAATGTAAGTAGCTCCACCGCCGTAGTAACTAGGCTCACTAGTAACGGAGCCATGCTTATGTTCCTATGTGACTCTGTTGGGATACTGTCTAGGCCTGCTGGCAGCGGAGCAACACCAGAGATGAAACTAAGACTCTGACAACTATACTGCTTATGCACCAATATACCCCTAACCCAATCAAAACAACTACATTTCCTTGGCTTGGAATGTGTGCCAATCGACCAAGAGCTTGGAAAATGCTACATCTTACAATCAAGCTAGTGTGGAAGCCATGAGGATCTGAGAACTGAACAATACTTCCAGAGGTATTAGACTTTCTTTTCACAAACAAGGTCAATTAAGAGAGTTACAGTTCTACCAATGTGTCGCCAAGTGTTCTAGCGGGTACAAACATTGTCCAAAATTTTTCCTTATCTTCATTTTGGAGCCTCCCTACTAACCTTCGTAGCAGCATATCTTGCTTCATTAAGTACAGAAGCTCCAGTGATTTTCTTGCAGAAAGATAGCCTACCAATCAAACCTTGATGCTCCCCCCTTATAAGTTGTTCATCTAGACTTGGTCCAGCAATAGGGTGAGCATCTCCTTCAAGAATTTGTGCAAATCTAGAGGGAAACTAGCCTTCCTTCTAGAAATTACACAATCCTCACTGACAGCCTGCTGGGCCCTAGAGTTCCAAAATTTTGATAAGAAAACTTCACCCAAAAAATTGTGCAATCCTTCTTAGCTGGGCTGCTCAACCTATAATTTGCACAAATCTGGGTAGCATTCAGCTTCTCTACCTAGAAATTACACAAATCTTCTAAGAAGCCAGCCCAACTCCCAGCCAGTAATACACATTTTCTCTGAGTAGTTGAGCAGCCTCTTGCATGTGCAGCTGAGTTGACCAGTTCCCTTCGGGTAGAGCAAAACAGACTTACATGCATGGGTTACTCCTCCCAAGGTAGCATGCAAAGGGATCCCTGATTTTAGGGACCTATTTTTGGCAATTGGAGGTTACATGAAAGGATCGTTTCAGAAACCTCCCACTAAGTGTCACTTTCCCTAGATTTATGGCATGCGCTTTACAACCTCAATTTTATCAAAACTAATGTATCAGATGCTGCAGAGCTAATTCCTCACATCAACCTTGTAGCTCTGATATCCCACATCACATCTAAGAGATGTCGGCACATTCAACTCAGTTGTTTTGGGGTAATCCCGCTTTCCATGTCTTCTATTGCATGTCTAGCACTTTTTGTGTTTCGCTTCATAAGAATGTTGTCTTCTTGAATTGAGTGAGTTCTTGTTGTCATTTTGATACATACTAGCTTGTACTAGCACCATTTTAGTTTTCATTAACATCTCACTACTATCGCATGCATGAAAATATTTTTCATGAATGGTCACCGATTCGGTGACTCACCTCACCCACATGGATGTTGTTTTGCTTTCTAAATTTTTAATTCACTGTTTGCATGTACGATCATTCACTTATGCTTACATTGAGTATCACCTTGTATTCACATTCACATTCACTTTCAGTTGCCCATCAACGAGTTTCGGCAGGCTTGGCCTAGAATTTGCCTCACCAAGATAACATTGCGCAATCTTGAGAGGGAAGGCCCTATCTTCCTCTCAGGAAATTCACATTTTTGACTAGGCACTATCCTCCAGGACTGTTTTGTGCATTTCTGAGGGATAGTGATTGCTCTCCGAGAAAATTGCGTAATGTAGTAACTGAGCGTGCATCCATTACCAGTTGAGACTGTACAATGCAAGAGGAAGGTTGTTGACGACACATAGGTGGAACAAAGTTGCAAGCTCAAGAAAATCCACTGATGATGAAAGAAACTTTGGAGACTCAGGCTATGAGTTGATGACGGAATTGCGTCAAGACATAAAATGGAACAAAGAAGGAGTTTCATGTGTTAAAGCAATAACTCAAGGAAGAACATGAGCTACACAGAAAAGTGAATGAGTTACAGTAGGAACAGGAATAGGAGGAGATGCAATATGCACTCGTAGATGAAACTACACCCATACAAGTTATAGATCCATCCTAGTAGCTAGCATCGAGTAAACATGGTGAGTAGTGTTGCTGATCGCATGCAAGGGATTTAGTAGCATGCATGCCATTATGTGCACTCATGAAATTTGACCCATTCAGTACACTTCACAAAGGTAAAGACAATAAGTAACTCCAACTAGAGTTGAGCATGTAGTTGACAGTCGATGCGCATGACCACCAACACACACTAGAAGATCAGTGCGGACACTATGCATCACTGTGTTTCCAGTTCAGTTGCACCAGGAAGACCATGCACATGCTAGTAGACGATTTGGATGAAGGAGCCACACCAATGCACCGAGATGCAATGGTGGCAAGAGTTCTCTTCAGTAAGATGTCACCATGGGGTGCATGCACACCATCATAGATGAACAAGCATGGCATCAACTCACCACATTCACCATCACAAGCATGTCAAAGTGTTGGTCTCACCTCAATGGCCCGAGTGCCAGTTATGTCTTGCATGGCTTTCTCAAGCCATTTTGCCTCACATGAGCACGTGTGCATTGTAAAGTAACGTCGTGTCAAGTGGAAGTTCAAGTGTCAATAGTTGAATGTAACAGTGATAGAGTAGATCAAGAGTCATGAGGGTAGATGAATTGTCACAAAGGGGAATGTCAAGGGTCAACCAAGCTTCGATAGGAGTACCTTAGAGAAATCTTGGATAGTATTGTAATGAGCCTTGGCTTCTCCACTACACAAAGCTAGTACATATATTTGGAGGAGTAGGCAGTTGTGGCTGTAACAGTCTACTATTGGAGCTAGTGGTTGGACATGGATGTATTGTATGACTCAAACTTACACTTAATATAACAGAGCTAGCATGTTTCATGCATATGTTGTATTATGTTCTATGCTATCTGGTTTACTCTAAATGATATATGTATTTATTTGCTTACACATGCATGTATGGACTATTCTATATAAGTATGTATGAATCTTTCTGAAATGTGTTGTTCGTTTAACTTTGGATTGCTCACTAACTTGCTTTCGAACTTGTGATGCATCTTTGCTCATGTGTTCCCTTCCAAACCACGTACTATTACAAGTTTCCAAGTGGTGCACTCACCTCACCCTCAGTGTGTTACAAACTCTCATGCACCTTCCTTGGCTTGTTGTAGTTGTCACACCCTTACCACCAGCAAAGACATCTTACTTACCTCTATGCGAAATCGCAACCAAGGCATTACCGTACGACCCACTACTAGGACTCCTACACCAAACTGTCTGAGGTCTAATTGGGACTTCTTACCGAGGAGATCCCCTTACATGTTGGTGGGTCCATCACCATCACAAAAATTATACATATTATAAAGTAAAAGGAGTAATAAACCCAAGGGTTTAATATTATAAACCTAAAGAATGAGTAAACCAAAAGGATAAATACTATAAACCCAAGGGATAAATATTATAAACCTAAGGGATAAATAGTATAAAACTAATGGATCAACAAACCCAAGTGATCAATATAAAAATCCCAAGTGATTAATAAACCCTAGGAATTAATATTTTAAACCCAAAAAATCAATAAACCTAAGGGACTAATAAACTCAAGGGTTTAATATTATAAACCGAAGGAATTCATAAACATAAAGGGTAAATATTATAAACTTAAGGGATAAATATTATAAACCCAAGGGATCAATATTAAAAACCCAAGTGATTAATAGAACCTATCAATTAATATTTTAAACTCTAGGAATTAATAAACCCATGCGATTATAAATATTAAAACCCAAGGGATTAAATTATAAACTGAAGGAATTATTGATATTATAAACCTAAAGGACTAATAAACCCAAGAGTTTAATATTATAAACCCGAGGGATTAACAAACCCAAGGAATAAATATTATAAACTTAAGGGATCAACAAACCCAAGGGACCATTATAAAAAACACAAAGGATTAATAAAACCTAAGAATTAATATTTTAACCCAAAATATTGATAACCACATATGAATATTAATATTATAAACCTAAGAGATTAACATTATAAACCCAATCAATTAATAAAGAAAAACAATAAATATTATAAACATAAAGGATCAACAAACGCAAGGAATCAATATTAAAAACACATCAAATTAATAAACCTTAGGAATTAACATTTTAAACCCAAGGGATTAATAAACCCATGGGATTATAAATATTATAAACCTAGTGGATTAGTAAACCCAACAGATAAATATTATAAATATAAGGGATCAACAAATCCAAGGGATCAATATTAAATGCCCAAGGGATTGATAAATCCTTTGACTTAATCTTTCAAACTAAAGGGATTATTAAACCCAAGGGATTATTAATATTATAAACCCAATTGATTAGCTACTATAAACCTAAAGGATTAACAAACCGAAGGGATCAATATTAAAAACCCCCAAGGGATTAGTAGGCCCTAAGAATTTATATTTTAAACTCAATGGATTAATAAACCCTCAAGATTATTAATATGACAAACCCAAGGCATTAAGTTATAAACCCATGGAATTATACATATTATAAAGTAAAGGGACTAATAAACCCAAGGGTTTAATATTATAAACCTGAGGAATGAGTATACCAAAAGGATACTATAAACCCAATGGATAAATATTATAAACCTAAGGGATAGATATGCATAAGGGATACATATTATAAACCTAAGGTATCAACAAACCCAAGCGATCAATATAAAAAACCCAAGGGATTAATAAACCGTAGGAATTAATATTTTAAACTCAAGGGATTAATAAAGCGAAGGGTTTAATATTAGAAACCTCACAAAATCAGTAAACCCAAGGGATACATATTATAAACATAAGATTTTAATATTATAAACTCATTGGATTAATAAACACATCAGATTATTAATATTATAAACCCAATGGATTATGTTAGGTACCTATAATACTAGTGATTCCCCCACTACTATTCTCATTGTATCCCTTATTGTTATTGTTGTGCCCCTATTGTCCCCATATTGTTATTATTGTTCCCCATAGAAGTTGACTATTGTTATTTTTGTGTCCTTATATTATTATTGTTAGGTCATCTTTGGTTATATTGTGAACTCTTAGACTCCTATATATAGAAAGGAGGTTTTGTCATTTGTGTCATCCAATAATTGTTAATTTGTATAATGTAAAGCAGGTTTCCCCCTCGAAGAGGCTGAATTCTAAGGAATTTATCTCTCTTTTCTATCTTTTTGTGAGCTGGTTTCATAACATTTGGTATCAGAGCTTGGATTCTAGGGTTTTGCTGCTCCAAACAGGCCATCGTGGAATTGTCACTATAAATTTTTTTTCTGCAACGTTTCAGAAGAAAAAAAAAACCCATTTGAGTTGACATTTCTCTTAACCGCGGGTATAAATTTCAAATCTTGTGTCATTATATGTTTGGCGATATGATCCAAGGAAGTTAGTTTTTTTTTGCAGGATCCTGAATTATATCTCAAACATGTGACCTCGGAAAAAGTGTCATAACTCGTTTTCTGAGCATCATATTGGAATTTCATAAGAAGTTACAGAAAGAGGATAGAATGTAGCTTTCTCTGTATCAGTTTTAGATCCTTAGGTAAAAACAGTTATATGTGGCACTTAATACAAGCTCGCTCTACTAAACTAGTCTATAATTAGGTCATCATGCGAGATTTGGCATAACTCTTCATTGCGAATCCAATATTGCTAAGACTTGTGGGGTTAGAAAGAGTACTCAGAGGGTTACCGCAGGAAGCCATTTTAGACCTCGGAGATCCAAAATTATAGAGATACAATATATTCAATATCGAGCTCCTACAAAGTAAAAAAAGGTTTCTAGTTTTTTTGTAATTTTTGCATAAGTTTGGTTTGAAAAATTAGTTTGAAGGAATTCAAAGGGCATATTGAATAATTATTATCAGTAATTGGTGCCCCGAAGAAAGAAAATCGAAACACCTAGTAAGCAATCTGAAAGCTCTAGCATGACTCATGAAGAAGAGGAAGAAATGCAACATGATATATCAAATTTATGAGTCCAAGTGCAACAAATTTCTCTTGTAAAAAAAGTAACAGAAACTAAGATGGATGGTTTAAAGAAAGACATAGAAGCTAAGATGTATGGTGTGTAAACTAAGATGGATAGTTTAAATAAAGGTGTATAAGCTAAGATGGATGGTGTGGAAGCTAAGATGGATGGTGTAGAAGTTAAGATGGATTATTTAAAGAAATGCGTGGAAGATAAGATGGAAGATTTGAAGACAGATTTGAAAACCTTTCTACAAAAGATGCTTACTAATGGCGAAAGGGTAGTAAAGGAAACTCATGATGAGAAAAAAATAAATATTAATCATGATTTCATAGACTCTAACGTTAGACTGAAGAACCACCATGTTCCAAAGATCGATATAAATAATTTTGATGGCAAGGATCCCGTAAGATGGATACTACAAATCAAGCAACTTTTCGATCTCTATAATGTCCAAAACACACAAAAGGTATGCATTGCAACATTATATTTGGAACCAAATCAGTTTTTATGGTATCGATGGCTTTTCTCTCATAAACAAATTGTCACCTGGGCTATTTTATAGATGAAATGATAGCACATTATGAGGATACAAAAAGCAACACTTTTTTTAGTCAACTGATAAATCTCAATCGAAAGGGTTCAATGATGGAGCACATTGAGGACTTCCAAAAATTGAATATAAGGGTAGAAGATATTCCAGAGGAGCATAGGATTGATGTTTTCATAGGGACTTTAGAGGATAACATCCAACATGATGTTCCCCTTTGGGAACCTAATTCATTTGAGAAGGAATTCACGTTGGCAAGAAAAATGGAAAGAAAAATTATGACAACAAGGAAGCCTACCACTCACAATCATAAAGATGGAAGTGTTGTTTCCCCTAGCCATCCACAACCTACAAGGTTGACACCATAACAATTGGAAGAAAAAATAGCGAAAGGGCTTTGTTACAGCTGTGATAGAAATGCACTAATGGTCATAAGTGTGCTGAGAAGAAATTATTTTACATAGATTGTGAAAAGGAGGAAGGAAATGAACAAGAAATGTCAAAAGAAGAGGATATACACTAGCAACAAACCCTAGAGAAAGAAGAAATGAATCCAACCATATCTTGTAATGCATTGGCTAGAATTACCACTCCTCAAAATATCAAGATAGAAGGGCATATCAAGAAGAAAAATGTAATAGTGTTGATTGATTCGGGCAGTACCCATAATTTTATTCATTTTAAGATAGCCAAGGAATTGAATTGCTTCCTATATCCAATACTATAGTGTCAAGTGATAGTTGCAAGTGGAGGAACCATAAATTACTCAGGAAAGTGCCACAAGATAGAGCTATCCATGGGTGAATATGTATTGAATAGCTCAATGCTTTCCATTCCAATGGGTGGTGTTGATGTTGTACTAGGAGTCCAATGGTTACAATTCTTGGGTACAATAGCTTTTAATTTTCAAGAAATTTTCATGAAATTTTATTCAGAAGGAAAGGATGTTGAATTAAGGGGTATCGTATGGAAATCGAGAAAGATAATCAGGTCCAACAGAATGACAAAGCTTCCGAAGAAAGAAAAACAAGGCATAATTGCACAATTATGTTCACTAGAGGTTCCCACATCGAAATTGTCTACTTCTGCAAATCTCCAAAAAGTATTAGACAATCATTCAAAGATATTTGGGACTCCCAAAGGCCTCCAACCTACTCATGATCATGATCATGCTATTCACTTGATTCCAGGAAGTGTTCCTCCAAACATCAATCCTTACAGATATCCCTATGCCCAAAAGAGTGAAATTGAATGTATGGTTGCAAAAATTCTAGAGGCTGGTATAATTCAACCTAGTCAAAGTTCTTTCTCTGCTCCAGTATTATTGGTTCATAATAAGGACAGATCATGGCAGATGTGCCCAGATTATAGGGAGCTCAATAAGCTCACTATTAAAGATAAATTTCTCATTCCTGTCATTGATGAATTATTGGATGAATTGCATGTATCCATTTACTTCACCAAGTTGGATCTTCATTCGGGATATCATCAAATCAGAATGAAGACTGAAGACATTCCAAATATACCATTTAGAACTCATGTGGGTCATTATGAATTCTTGGTCATGCCTTTTGGCCTTACCAATGCACCTTCTACATTTCAAAGTTTGATGAATTCCATTTTCAAACCCTTCCTTAGAAAATTTGTGTTAGTATTTTTTGATGATATACTAATCTACAACAAGTCTTTGAATGATCATGTTCAACATGTTGACAATGTGCTCAAACTATTGGAGGAGAAACAATTATATGCAAAAGGCTCCAAATGTTTCTTTGGAGTACAAGAGGTGGAATATCTGGGTCACATTGTATCTCATGAAGGTGTTAAGGTAGACCCTAGAAAAATTAAAATGCTTAAGGAATGTAAACTACCCACATCCATAAAGCATCTACGAGGATTTCTTGGGTTGACAGGGTATTATCGCAAGTTTGTTAAGAATTATGGGAGAATAGTAGCACCTCTAACAAGATTATTGAATAAAGATGCATTTTCATGGACTCCAGAAGCAACGAAGGCCTTTGAACATCTTAAAGAGGCAATGTTCCAAGCACCTACCTTAGCTACAACGGACTTCACAAAAACCATTATTGTGGAATGTGATGCCTCGGGAAAAGAAATTGGTGTTGTTTTAATGCAAGGACCCATTTCCTTCAAAAGTCATACAATCAAAGGAAAGTATTTACAAAAAGCTATTTATGAGAAGGAAATGTTGGCAATACTACATGCACTTATGAAATGGTGACCCTACCTAATGGGAAGACACTTCAAGGTAAAAACAGATCATGATAGTCTTAAATACATTTTAGAACAAAGATTATCTTTAGAAGAGTAGCAAAAATGGGTCACAAAGATGTTGGGTTATGACTTTGAAATCATCTACAAAAAATGGAAGCAAAATGTTCTGGCAGATGCACTCTCAAGAAAGGATGAGGATGTGGAAGCATTTCTTTGCTCCATTTCTATTATCTGGTAAACGAAGCAAGGGATGAATGGAAGAATTACAAAGAAGTGTGGGAATTCATTAAAAAGTTAAGAAAATATCCCAACACAACTGATACATTTAGATAGAAAAATGATCCGTTGTGGTAAAAAGATTGGTTATACCTATGTAAGAATTCCAAACTCAAACAGAAGATTCTTAGGGAATTTCACACCTCTCCGTTAGTAGCGCACTCAGGATTTCTAAAAAATTACCACAGGGTTAAGAAGTCTTTTTTTGGGATGGCCTTAAATTCGATATTAAAAAGTTTGTGGTAGAATGTGTGGTTTTCCAACAAAATAAAGTTGAACAATTAAGACCATGGTCTATTACAACCTTTATCCATTCCAAGCCAATGTTGGGAGGTGGTTTCAATGGAATTTATCACAGGTTTACCCAAGTGTCACACGGAATAAGTCGATCTTGTGGACAAGATAGACCTTCCTAGAATCTAAAGAAGACCTAATGACAGGCAAACCAACCAGACACTATCTTTCTCTAAATATGCTTTTATAAACAAAGGCAAACAAGTGTTTTAGGGCCTACCTTAGGTCCAACGCAAGTTTGTTGATGCCCTCGCTCCTTCAATCCAAATGAGCTCCTTTGTCGCAAATCTACAAACACAAACAAGCAAACAAATTAAATAGCACCTGAAAAGCCAATATCATAAAACATATTTAACATGAAAGTCAAGGAGTTCATGAAACAAATAACATGAGATACTTGCTGAGAAAAATGAGTTTGATTGTATTAATTCAAAAGAAGAAGAACTTTACAACCTGTGCCTTGACGCTGTACAAGCTCCTCCTAGGGTCCAGCAAGAAGTCTCCTCTACTTTGACAAGTTTCACTCACTTCCCAATGAAGCCAAAAAAGGTATGTGATCTCTCCTCTTAAGCTCAACTAGGAAGTCTTAATTTCACCAGCATTTATCCTTAAAAATCTTCAACTTCTAACCTCCCCAGCAACCAGCCCAATGCTTGAATTTATAGTGCAATGGAGGGAAGTTACTAGGTCCTCCTTCAAAGGGATAAAGCCCTCCTTTAAAGGGATAGCTCCTCTCATCAAGGGATTAGCTCCTTCTCTTTTGGGATGCATGAACCACCTAAGAGCAGCAAATCCACGTCAAAATTCCTTCTAGAATCATCTAGAATTAACCCAAAGTGAGTTTTTTAGAATAAACTTGCGCCTTTTTGACTTTCACAGGGGTCCGCACCCACACCTTTAGGGACAGAGTGGGTAGGTCCGCAGTTTTTGTAAACAGAAGGTGCGGGACCGTAGGTAACAGTGAGAGAAAGTGTAGAACCAGAGTTTCATTGATTTTTAATGTCTTTCTCTTATTTTCAAAGCTTGACATGGAGAGCTGAGGTATGAGACTTGCTTAGGAGGGTAGTACAAGTGATGATAGACCCATACTGACTGCAAATAATCATGGTGACGATATTTTTGTGTAATAGATTGCCCCCTAAAGTGTGAAGTCTGTAGTAGATGAGGATTTCATTTATCATTTAGGAAGAGTGAAGTACTTTATCATTTTGAGGATCATCTTGTGGAGAGCCCGGTTGGAACCTGTAAAAACATTCAATGCAAGATATATATATATGAGATCATATCATCACTGAGGTAGGCATTCCCATACTCAGATCAAAACTGACTTGGAAAACTAACTACTGCTCTGATACAGGAATGATCTTGTAATACATCACAAGTATAGACTCATGTGGACACAGTATGGACACAGCCATCTGTTTATGAATAGTCCATTATATAATGAATACAAAATTCCTCGCAGCCTGTATTGTGGAAACTAGATCCAAGGTTTTCATTTCTACTTTCGAAACAGTACGATTCTATCCATGCGAATGAATGTGTTGATGTCGAACATGGTAGGAACCACTTGATTACCAGTCAATGATGTAAACTGTTAACAAGTGTGAGAGAAACCACCAGTGATGTCAATGGCTCTCAAAGTACCCAGTACAATCCATGAAATGTGAACAAATGTGTTGATTTCGAACATGTCACGGAATCCTTTGATCGAAGGTCAATGATGCAACTTGTCGTCAAAGGCGAGAAACCTGCCATTGAGGCATGCAGATCCCAAGGTACTGATGATTTCTAGATCATCTTTCTAGATAATGCGGCGAAGTCGATAGAAAGTGATCCGTCGCAGGTAAGCCCACAACACAAAATCATAGATCAAGTTGAAGAAATTTAGTTGCAATGACTGACTCACGGATGGTCAAGATGGATGACAGATATTTTGCAGATGAATGGCTTATTGGCAGTGACCTCTTGAACACATAATGACATGACAGATGGCTTGGTGACAATTGACCCAAAGTTAATACCCCGAAACTAGCTGAAGACTTTCAATGTGGTTTGATCAACTGTTAGGCAAAGGATTTCCCAACCCAGGTGAAGAAAAGTGTCGTGTTCAAGAGTGGTTACAAATTATGACAAACAGGCTCATTTCTCTCTCTTTTCCCCCACCATTTCTGGCAAGTACCTCTTTATTTTTTTTAAGCTTGAGGAGGATAACATTTGTCTGATTATAAGCTCATCCTTCGGATGAGTCCAACTTGGTTTAAATTCGAACCCTAAGAAGGAGTGGTTCGTTCCTATTTGTAATTGAACTGGTCCTCTACTGTGAAATTTTAACGAGTCCAGTATAGGGGAAACTCGACATTTTTCAATTTTAGAGAGTCTGAAAAAACTTAAGAAAACTCCAGGGTGGACCTTTTTCATAAATTTGTGTCTCCCAAGCCCGAAAAAGTATAAAATAATACTTGAGAGAACCGCTTGATCTTTTACGAACAAGGAGTACTTTTCATCATTAGTGCCCATAACCCGAAAAAGTAAAAAAGCGATCATCGACAAGTCATTTTATAACCAATGTCGAATTTGAAACGACAAAAATCCGGCAATCTTTTCATGTTTTTATGGTCAGAAAAGAGTTGTAAGTGGAGCGTCTTTTAATTCCGTTTTAACGAGTTTAAAAGAAAAAATCGGCGATCTTTTCATGTTTTAGGAGTCAGAAAAGAGCATAAAGGTGACTCTAAATATTTTTTCGTCAAAAATGATAGATTCTGCCTGAATAATCTGTTATCCTAAACAAAACGCAAACATTACTCATACCTGTTTGAAATGGATAAAAATGTTGCAAAAATACCTTTCCAAAGTGAAACATAAACAAATTTGTAATTTATTTACTCAAAGAGCTTATAAAAAGGGCCTTCGTCAATTCATTTTTATCGTTTGAGTTTTTGGTGAGAAAATAGTGCTTTTGTTCAGAAAACTTCCCGTGAAGATTGCGGAAAAACAAACCGTGGGAATCGAACGTCGTCTTCTCCAGGTAATCCACATCATCCTACTCTTTATTTTTAACCGTTTCATTTCTCGTTTTAGGCTTTCATTTCATTTTTTGGACGGTTTTTGGGCTTAAAACCCGCGCGCGGGGGCCCGCAGGTGTACCACTACTGGCCTGCGGACCCCGACTTTTTCTCCATTGGGAAAAATTCAGGGGTCCACACCTTCCATGTAGACAAGGTGCGGTCCCACGCACTGTGTCTAACCTAGAGGGTGCGGTCCCCACTGCAAGGGTTTTTAACCCAAAATTTCTCAAAATTAGACCAAACAAAATAATTTCTAGCATTTTAATTTATCTTTTTACTTGATGCAGAGAGTACATCATGCTAGATTGGCATGAATGAGAGCATGAGGACGTGGATGCTGCCGCATGGAACCATCAACCTTCACTTGATGGTTTGAGGGCGTGCGGCTTGTACAAATTCTGGGCCATTCCTGGCATGAGGGCTCAGGTGGATTTCCTACAGTGGCTGGTTGACATATGGAGCATACAGGACCAGTGCTTCTTCATTGGTGGCCACCAGCTCGAAATCGAGCGAGCGGACATATATTTCTTGACTGGTTTGCCTAAGGGAGGCGAAGATTTGACTCTGTTTGGGGCTAGGCCAGGTCGCCAGTCTGTCGATAGCCTTCGGCTAGAGTTCTGCAATAGCGAGGCTAGAGACAAAGGGATAGACATAAAAACCATATCCCATCCTGAACTCATGGTGATCGCATTTACTGTCACCAGACTTTGCGGGAGTGCCGCATTACATATTGCCACCAGATCCCAGATGCGTATGGTAGTTGATTGCTTTCGAGGCACCATCTTCAACTGGTGCGATGCTGTGTTGGCTAATGTGAAAGGCCAACTGACCAGGGCCAAGAACGGACAACTAAAGACCTTTGGTTATGGGGCTTTGGTTGTGAGTTTTGGTCTAGAGAGGGTTCCCATGTTGATCCCGCAGCACCTTACTATTGGAGCTGGGCTTCCTCGAGAGCCAAAACTGATGCGATGGGTCGCAGTTATGGCCCGTCACCCGGACGAGAGGACAGAGGTTGCTCAATTCAAACCTGAGTATTTCCAATGGTTGGAAAGCCAGGTCTTTTCTATTCAGGACTTCCCTTACGCTAGGGTAGATTTTCGTGGCATCCCAGACATGGCTCTTCCACCAGGAGAGCAGTGGGATGACTCAGGTAAAATCATTTTCAACATTTTTCTTATTTAATTTTTTTTTTATTATTTTTCCAACGTCCCAAAACTGATAGCAAAATTTTCAAATGCAGATGTGGGTCCACAGCGACCAGCCGCTCTCCGGCCTTACAAGAGGAAACAACCAGTTGTAGCCGTGCCAGCCCCACAGGAAGAATCAACAGAGGTTTTGGCCGAGTTGGAGGGTCATCTCGAGCGCTTGACAGGAGATATTCTGGAGACCACTATAGATGACATTCCTCGTCGACTTCAGTGCTATGTGATTGGTGTCCCAGGACCTTTTAGGAGGTTCTTTTGCAAGGTGGCCCGTGCAGTGGTTTCTTATCGAGATCATCACCAGTGATAGGATGATTGCCTATTGTGGGCACATATGACATTTTTGTTTTTTGTACTTATCATTTTTGCCGATCATAAGGTGTTTTTCAACCTATGATCGAGGATGATGTATTTTTTGACACACTCCTATATATATATATATATCACTATTACCGGCTTATCTTGTAAATCATGCTATGGAATGGTTTTAAATTTACATGTATGATTATTGCAAATGTCTACTTAACATTTGAGAAGCAATTGCATCTGGTAATGTATTTAAAGATCTCGGAATATGCTGATATTCAATATAATCAAATTCACGTTCCAAGAGACACACTCTCAAAAATAATCTTAATAATACTGGATTTCTAATGGCATACACTCTATTAAGCTTTAATACAACGAGTTTAGAATCTAACCTCACTATCAAACTCCGAATCCCAAATGAAATAGATTCAGATAATAACTCAATCACTGCACTATACTCGGCAATGTTGTTCGTTTTTTGACTGAGGCTTACCCCATGCATAGATACTAACTCGTCAGAGGGCGAATAGATAACCCAAACTGCGGAAGAAATGTTCCGTGTATTACGACAAGCACCATCAGCAAAACCAATGTATGTCTGGAGAGGCATCGACATCTGTAATATCAAGAGTAAAACCATGATAAGCAGGAATAATGACGAAAAAACACTCTCTAAGCTAAGCACACTTTTTAAACTAAAACACACCAGCTAGAAAGAAAAGCTATCCTAACTAAAAAATCTCCATACCCATTCTTTAAGCATAATACCTCTTCAGGTAAAGACCATTTCTGGGTTTACCCAAAGAGTCCCTGTCAAAGTCTACCAATTCATAGGCCCCTTTTGCTAGCTTTCGCTTGACAACATAGGGACCATGCCACATAGGAACGAATTTTCCAGTGCCTAATTTATCATTAGCTTGATCGTAAACTAAGACTAGATCTCCTTCCAAAAAATTTCGAGGGGTCACATTTCGATCATACTGAGCATTCATACGTTTTGCATGAGTTTCGATCGCCAATGCAGCATCACGTCGATTCTCATCTAATTGAGCCAAGTATAACAAATGCTTTTCCTGTTCAGAAGTGGCTGGAAGTAATTCAATGGCCATTTGCGGTGACGAGATTTTGCATTCAATGGGTAACACAGCTTCCAGACCATAGACTAGTTGGAAAGGAGTGAACCCTGTTGATGTTTTTACTGAAGTTCGGTACGCCCAAAGCGCTAAAAATAGCATGTTATACCAATTTGACTGATGAATCCCAATGATTCGTCGGATCATAATGACTAAAACTTCGTTGATGGATTCAACCAGACAATTAGCTTGTGGATAATAAGGGGTTGAACTATCGTGACGCAAACCAAGCTGGCCTGTAGTTCGATCATCATAATGTTTCGAAAATGACGCCCATGATCAGTGATTATCGCTTGTGGGACACCAAACCTAGCAATTATATGATTGAACACGAAAATTGCAGCTGTCTTGTCGTCTGCCTCAAATGTAGGCATCGCCTCGGCCCACTTGGTAAAATAATCTACCGCAAGGATGATATACGCATGCCCCCCGACCGAGTGAGGGTTACATGTAATAAAATCGATACCCCATTTGGAAAAAGAACCAATGGCAATTATAGGGTTGAGTGGAGCAGGTGGAGCACGCATCTTTCGATAAAAAATTTGGTAGTTGTGGCATTTTCGGACTGCAGTAATACAATCTTTAAACAAAGACGGCCAGAAGTAGCCAGCGCGCAATATCTTTTGGGCTGTGGCATACCCAGACATATGACCGCCACACGCTCCAGAGTGACAGTCATTTAAAACCCTTTCAGCTTCCTCGTGAGTTAAGCAACGTCGAAAAACAGAGTCCGCCCCACGGCGATGAAGAGTATCTCCAATAATCCTGTATTGTTGGGACTGGAATTGTATTTTCTGACGTTCTAACCTTGATATTTCTGGCCGAAAGGATTGGGTCTAGAGATAATGACGATATCCCCATACCACAGATCTAAAGTACTGCTTAGAAACAAGGATTCATCTACAATGGGCTCCTCCGCCACAGTTTCCGTATCAGTACGCGGGAAATCACACATTAACTCCGCAAAGACTAAAGATTTCTTGGACTTAGATTTCTCAAATTCCAAGTCGAACTCCTGCAGGATAACAATCCATTTAGAGTACTTGCCCCCTAGCAATTGCTTGGTCAAAATGTAGATCATAGGGATGCAATCCGAAATTACTGTAGTTTTACGTAGTAAAATGTAGTGACGAAAACATTGAACAGCTTGAACAGCTGCCAATGCCAATTTCTCCACATGTGAGTATTTTAGCTTAGTGCGATTTAAAGTTCGACTAAGGTAATATATCACATGCTCAGTTCCGAATTCATCTTCCTGAACTAAGACCATTCCAATGGTGGAATGAGAGGCAGCAAGATATAAGAAGTAATCCTGGTTGTAGTTGGGAGGATGCAATAACAGTGCATGGGTCAACGCGTGTTTGAGTGCATCAAAATATTTCTGAGCTATCTCATCCCAATAGAATGGAGTATTATGTTTCAACAACTGGGTAAAACCCTTTGTAACCTCAGCGTAGTTAGGAATGAATCATCGTAAAAAGTTTGCTTTCCCTTGCAAACTTTGGAGTTGGCGAAGGCTCGAAGGAGGAGGCAATTTGACAATAGCTTCGACCTTCGAGGGATCGACGCAAATGCCGGCTTTCAAAACTACAAACCCCAGCAATCAACCCGTTTCTATACAAAAGACATATTTGTGTGTGTTCAACCGAATCCGATAATGCCTACACCTCATAAAGATTGCTCATAAATGGACGAGGTGATCAGCTCGATGTAATGAATGAGTGGGCAAGTCATCGCGATAGGGTTGCACAATGTGCTTGATGTCATGAAACGCGTAAGACATGGCCTTTTGAAAAGTTGCTCTGGCATTCTTGAGCCCAAAAGGTAACTTGCAATAAGCAAATGTCCCCCATGGACAAATGAAAGCTGTTTTTGGTTGATCGGCAGGTAGAATATTGATTTGATTGTATCCAGAAAAACCATCCATGAAGGAGAATATTTCGCTACCGCACAATCATCAATGATTTGATCGATATAGGGAGTTGGGTAATTGTCCTTTGGACAGGCTCGATTAATGTCCCTATAATCGATGCATATTCTTATTGTTCCCTGCTTTTTGTTAACCGGAACAATATTCGATACCCAATCCGTTAACGGGATTGGATAAATGAAACCTGCTTTGAGTAATTTTTCAACTTCTGCTTTAATTGCAACAGCTTTTCTTGGGTGAATCTGACGCAAACGTTGCCGGACGGGTTTAGCGTCCGGGTAGGTCTTGATCTCATGAACAATAATCGCGGGATCAATTCCTGGCATTTCCTCATAGGACCAAGCAAACACATCGCAGAATTCTTGAAATAGGGACTTATATATTTGAATTTCATCATCTGTACACGAGGCACCTATATGAATGTTCTCAACAATTCTAGGCTTAACCGAAATGTCAATAGGAATAGTTCGAGCGATGTTTCCCAAATTTAACTCTGAATCTGGATGTTTCAGTGGATTTTGAGGTTCCTTGACATATTCAGTCGTAAAAATTGATGAGGAATCATTTTCAAAATGATCATTCTCGGGTAAAAACGAAGATTTGTGATGGAGATCTTCCCATGGTAAATCATCTACACATAGGATTTCACGAATTTGCTCATTAGAGTGAACAAGTTTAGAAAACGTGATTAAATCTGAGCTTGATGTGAAAAGTGATTCCTCACGGACCACATTCATGAAGTCACTTTCGGTTGAAAATGGGTCGGTAAATGATTGCACGGCCTCATACGCAATTTCATATGGACTCAAAGGCATGACATCACCAAACGAGTCTATCTCAGATTCAGAAGGAATGATCTAAGGATCATCATAAACAACGGTGTCTGATGTAATCATATGAATGGTTGCAAATGAAGACGATGCGTTGATCGGAGGAAAATGAAAAGTTCCCAGTAAACCGGCATCTTTAACTAGTCCTACTCCAACATCCTTATATGGGATAGTCGTTTATCGACATGCTGAATACTTTTAGAAGAGGCTGGGTCAGATGAAAAGTAAGCCAGCTGGTCTATTGTTACGATATTTCTGTTATGAGGGAACTTTATAACCCGAAAGATCGATGAAACGACCGTTGTCATAGCGTAAGACCAACTTTGACCCAAGAGAAGGTTGTAATCTAAAGGGGCATCAACCACCTCCACATCTAGATTAACGGTTTTTCCTTCAACCCCTATAGGAAAATCCTGTAGAATGCCAAAAGGATGAAACCCACGGCAATCAAAGGCCTTTATAATCGTCGAGGATTGATTTAGCGAAGGAGAACCAAGCGATCTACAACACTGTATCGACATAATACACGTTGAGGCTCCCTCATCAATTACAGTCCAATGAATAGGCCTGTTTTTGACTATCACTGGAATTTGGAAAGCCATTTGATGAGGTAAACGCGATGTACTATTTTCTAGATCGAAAATTATTAGGTTCGAGTTGTGAACGTCAACAGCTCCTATAGTCGACAAAAGTAATTTACGCTGTGCTGGGCATGATAGCAGCACCTCCAAAGCCGACATTGCTGAGGGTGAAACAGCTAAATCCTCAACAATGTTATAGTTCTGAGCCGCTCTCGCATGTGGATTGAAAGCTGACTTTCAAAGTATACCCTTGTCGATCGGTTTGATTACCAAGTCTGGATTAGGTTTCTCGATCTGTATCGGATCGGAACCGGTAGCTGAGGTTGATGGATTAGAATGAGAAGATTTTGCTTCTTTACCATCAACAGGACTTTTACTACCATAATCTTGCGATCGAGTCGCAATCCTAACATGGGACATCATCAATATGGGTTCTTCATTGGCACTCGAGGAAGAACCCATCATCTTATTGTCTTGAGCTGGAAAAGGATCCTTCAAAACAGCAGGAGTTTGGGAACCTTTGACAATCTTCACAACCTCTGCACGATGAGGGCAGTCTCTTGTAAAATGTTCATCGTCACAAATGAGACAAGGATAACGAGGTTTGCGCTTTTCATCATTGGATTCCGATTTTTCAGGTTTCTCCTTTGAATTTTTGTCCATTTTATTCTTCTTCTTTCATTTCTTCTTCCCACCGGATTTTGATTTGGCTACAGATGACTCTACAACGTGAATATCAGCGGAAATATTTGCAGAAGAATCTCCTGTTGGGGAATCAGGCAAGGTTATGACAGGAGAATAATTCTTGGAAGACTTCTTCTAACTTTTAGTGTTAACCGTACCAATCATACCATCGGTGGCATGAGATCCCAAAGGAGCTGCAATGATTTGATTTTGCTTGGGAAGATCGAGGATTTTCTCGTGTAACGTACCTGACTGAGTATAAACCAAGTCAAGGTACTGTGCTTGAGAAATTACTTGCTCCTCAGTAACAACTCCAGCTTTAGCTACATCTTCAGTGATCTTTGGCAACAAAGATTTTACAAACCACTCAGCCAAAATCTAATTTGGAATAAAAACCTTCACTAAACGCCTTCGACGTCTCCACTCATGAATATGATCTGAAATGTAAGTGGATGTCGATTGTTTTAACGAAGTTAACAATTCTGTGCCATTGTCATTTCGGACTGGCAACTGAAAATGAGTTAAAAACGAGGTAGCTAACTGACTAAAATTATAAAAAGTGCCTCGCAGTAACTCAATGTACCACTTCGCCGCGAGACCAATTAGAGTGCGCTGGAAAAGTCTAAGACGGATTGAATCATCTGAAATGGAGTTAGACGCACACCAGAGGTGGTAAGTCATCACATGGTTGACGGGTCCTCTCCTGATTTACCTTCGAACTTAGGAATGTCACTAGGCAACTTATTCAGCATTGGCAGCCAAAACGGAAGATAATTAATCGGATCGTTCATTAGCGTGACAAGTCAGGTAAGTCTAAAGTTACGATAAACGGTAACTGATGATTAGGGTCCCTAAAACTCTGGGTCATGAGACCAGCCCCAGGAGGAGGATATCCAGGATAACTAGGAATAGGAATTACATTTGGGATATTGTATCCTCTCAGAAAACTAGGATTAACCGGACCGTACTAGGGTTGTTGAGGTTGTTGATAAGTGTACCCAGGGTACGGTTGATACTGATAGACTGGCTGCAATTGGTACTGTCCCTGGTATGGTCGATAAGTAAATTGTGGCTGACTTGTGACAACCGTACTTGAACCTGGTTGTCCTACAGGCATCTGAACCGAAGTTTGAATCGTAGATCCAGAGGGTGGTAAAGATGTCTGAGGAGTAGATACAGGAACAGTAGAAACCGAAGCTGTCGATACTTCGGAAGTAGGTGGGGTAGATTGAACAGATGTTGCGGCAGTTGTAGCACTTGTTTGAGACGAAGTACGAGGCGTACTAGGCCCAGGCTGAGAAGCTACCGAAGGTACAGAAGTTTGAATGTTAGACTGGACTGGTTACTGGGGTGTACCAGAAACTAAGGGTTGTCCAGTTTGAGATGACAATTGTACATTTGGCTGCAACACCTGTTGAGTTTGCGATGGATCCCACACTATATTCATTCTGGGGTATGGACCCATAACAGGTTGAGAATATTGAGGACCATAACCAGGTTGAGGGTAGGATTGATAATTTGAAGGTACATTTCCCGTTCCTTGAACATACGTTTGACCGGAGGGTGGTTGGAAACCTTGGTTCAAGTACTGACCTTGGGGTTGATACCCTTGAGGCACGTACTGATACTGGGGTTGACCTTGAGGTATAAATTGATACTGGGGTTGACCTTGGGGTACATATTGAGTCTGGGGTTGACCTTGAGGAATGTACTGTCCCGTAGGTATGTACTGTCCTTGAGGTTGCCCCCCAGACACAAATTGGGTACCTTGAGGTTTCCACCTAGGAGATAATTGAGGCTGCGCCCCAGGCGGTAACTGGCCACCTTGAGGTTGAGGATTGGGAATAGAACCTGACATCATGAGAATGTCTTCTACGCTCAACGGCTTAGTACCATTGCTTCCATTTAATAACCCTTGCTCAATGGGTTGAGGAGATGCTCCCGAAAAAGTACCAGAAAGTGACTGATACCCAGAGGGAACAGAAGGACCGCCGTACAAAAAGGATTCGGGTGAATGAGTAAACATGGATGACTGTTTCGACATATTTAATGGAGGATAATAACCTCTAGGTGTTGGGTGATAAGGAACGTGAGGTGGTGAAAAACTTAACACTGGGTTTTCTAAGAAATTAGTCAAAGAAAGATACCAAGTACTGCTCCTAGGTGGACTGTAAAAAATTGATTCACGCTCCCTTAGTTCAATAACAGGTTGATTTTCAGGGATAGGGATGCCTACTTCTTCTTCCAGAGTAGCAATTTCTTCAATAGCTATAAGTCCAGAAGGAATATCTTCGGTGATTACTCTTTCTACCCTAGGTGAACCAAGACCACTAGAAGCAGGAGAAGCAAACCCCGATGTCGGAGTAGCAGCAAATTCACTTTCAAGCTCGGATATTTCGGGTTCCTCACCTATATCACTAGTAGATGAAAAGCTACCAGTAACTTCGGAAATAGACACTGACTGCGGATTATAATCTACTACTAATGCTTGAAAATCAGGATGTACCACCAAAGAAGACTCTCCTTCTTCAGGTGAACCCACTCTACTATCTCTAGGAGTTATGAGGACTTTCAAGCCTTCAAGCTAGCTCGGTGAAAACTCAGGAGGTTGGCCCCGAAGTCTACGGGACTTCCTTGGTAATTCAGCCACGGTTAAAAACTTTTAACTACTTCACACACAAAAAAAGTAAAATCTCACTGAAAACCACCTAAAGCCTTTAAAGACCCAAACAAATTTGAATCACACGCCTAAAGAATCTAGGAGATCAAACACACACAAACAGTAACTTTCCGTACTGAAAACACTAGTTGGTGATGAAATCCAATGTCGCAGAGTTCAATACAGAAATGGCGGTTGGAACAGTTACCCCGGCAACTTGTTTAATGAATAGACTGGCACAAGTTCCTCCACTTAACCGTCTCAAGTGAAGAGAACCCCCCAGAAAATTCAAGTGAGTCTAGCCAACGTCTGCTCCAGGTATAGTGGGATCTTCCCACCACTGTCAGCTCAGGAAGAATCCTAAAGAATATGGCCACTAAGGTTACCAACTGAAACAAATATACCTGGGGGAATAGTCTACGATCCGATACGCACGCAAGGGCAGAGTAGCAAGCTCAATCCCCTTGAAGGCTCGTTGACATAATCCAAGGTTTACCAACAAGTGACCCTAGGCTCCTTGACAATGGTTAATCCAAGGTTTACCGTTTTTAATACGTGAATATCTGGCGTCGTTCCCAATGAGGAAGGATTGATTCCCACACGGGTTCGGACACGATCTCGTGCTTCTCCTTTAAGAGGAGCTTTCCCAGAGCATAAATGCAACAATTGGATTTCTTCCCTACCACAAGATACAACTACTTGTTTGTTTTTACTGTCTTGGAGAGTTAATTACTCTCCTACTCCAAGACACTAGCCTAAGCTAAGTTGGTGTATCAGAGCCCTAGAAATAAAAATGTTGCTAGATGAATTTTACTTTAAGCGTTATTTTTTATTGGTTTTTGTTTAAGTCAAAAGGTGCGGAGATGAAACTCGTGGTATGAATACTCGACTCAAAATCACTAAAAATGCACCTAAGATGATTTAAACAATCTTTTCTCTTCGATGAACTTCTAAACTAAGAAAGAGTTTGAGAATGCAAATACTTTGTAAACACAAATCTTTCTTAATCAAACAAATTAAAAGAAGAGCTTTTGTCCTTTCCAATGCACTCAGAATGAGACAACTAGTTATTTCACAAAAATTTCCCTTTTTCATTTCAAAGCACTCAACCACTACAAAAACAAACTTTCTCCCAAAAGAGATTTTTTTTATTTTTTATAGAACACTCAAAACTATGCAAAGAACTAACTTTGAGATCTATAAACTATAAAACCCTATTTGAAGTGAAATCCTACAAGATGTCTTTTTAAAGGATGTTTTACTTAGCTAGATGTAAGCTAAGGACCAATTTATACAAAATCACAAATCAGTCAAGAACAACCAATTTTGTTTTCTTTTTGAAAATGAAAATCCAAACTTTTAAACACAAGCTTTTCGAAGTTTTGCAAAGAGAAAACACAATGTGGATTCCTCAACAAGGGGAGATTTCATAAATGGTCAGACTCATAAGAAGGTTGGTAGACACCAAGGTGATCTGAGGTCCCTATAGCTTCTAAGCTCAGAGCCACTACAAGACGAAAATGAAAAAACAAACCCAACAAGCAAAACTCCTAGGAATTTCACCTAAAACCCTAACACTAATGAAATCAACCTAAGGAAAGCTTTTGACAAGTTATATGCAGGTCTGGGCAGTGGATAATAACTTCTAAACAAAAACTAAGCTGACTAACAGAGGAAATCTTAGGTTTTTCAAAATTTTGACAGGGTCCGCAGGCCCACAGTTAACACAGGTGCGGTCCCGCTCTGTGCTAAAAGCAAAGGTGCGGATAGATACGCACTGTGTCAAAAGTCTAGGGTGTGGTCCTCTCCCAAAGCTATGAAAAATGAAAAATAACCCTGGATCTACAAACTCTACCCAATTTTACACACAACAAGCCAAAAACAGAAACAAAAACACAATTTCTCAGGTCAAAGTAAAAACAAGGAAAAAATCAAGTCCCCAGTGGAGTCGCCATTTTTTCACATGGAATAAGTTGATCTTGTGGACAAGATAGACCTTCCTAGAATCTAAAGAAGACCTAATGACAAGCAAACCAACTAGACACTATCTTTCTCTAAATATGCTTTTATAAACAAAGGCAAACAAGTGTTTTAGGGCCTACCTTAGGTCCAACACAAGTTTGTGGATGCCCTCGCTCCTTCGATCCAAGTGAGCTCCTTTGTCACGAATCTGCAAACACAAACATGCAAACAAATTAAATAGCACCTGAAAAGCCAATATCATAAAACATATTTAACATGAAAGTCAAGGAGTTCATGAAACAAATAACATGAGATACTTGTTGAGAAAAATGAGTTTGATTGTATCAATTCAAAAGAAGAAGAACTTTACAACCTGTGCCTTGATGCTGTACAAGCTCCTCCCAGGGTCTAGCAAGAAGTTTCCTCTACTTTGACAAGTTTCACTCACTTCCCAATGAAACCAAAAAAGGTATGTGATATCTCCTCTTAAGCTCAACTAGGAAGTCTTAATTTCACCAGCATTTACCCTTAAAAATCTCCAGCTTCTAACCTCCCCAGAAACTAGCCCAATGCCTGATTTTATAGTGCAATGGAGGGAAGTTACTAGGTCCTCCTTCAAAGGGATAAAGCCCTCCTTCAAAGGGATATCTCCTCTCATCACACTACAACAAAACAGGCAATTTGCGCCAGATTTAGCACCAAATTCTAGTGCATTTTTTTCTCAATTGGGATGAGCAACCTGGCGCTAAATCTGGCTCTATTGTACAATTTTTAAAGCGTCCTTTTTTGCACCAAATTTTGCATCTTTTTTACGCCAAATTTTCCATAATTTTCTGCATCATATTTTGCACCAAGATTTTCATTTGGTTTTACAACAGGTTTTGCTTCTAGTTTTGTGCCTTTTTTTGCATCTATTTTTGCATCATTTTTTGCTTCCTCTTTTGTGGAATTCTTTGCTTCTATTTTTGTGTCATAATTTGCATCGATTTTTACACCATCTTTGACATCTTATTTTGTAGGAATTTACAGGGTAAGTTCCTCAGAAAGAATACCAAAAGGACACCGCTCACAACCAGATCTCAAATCAATACACCAGTATTTTGACGTGGTTAAAACCCTCAAAGTGCAAGGAGGGAAATAGTCCACGACCTGTCCCAACGTGGGTACTACAGGCAATTTATTAATCAAAGAATGAAAATTTACATAAGCTTCTCTCATGCACGGATTACCCGAACAATGACCCTCCATGCGCTTTAAATAGAACTCATGGACCAATCGGGTGTCAAGCCACGGATCAAGTGTCGGTAATACCGAGGTGAGAGTGAACCGTCGGATCACTACATATCGTGACCATCGGATTGTAAGTTACAAAATGTACAACGGTAAAGAAAGACACTTTACCTAACTCTATACCTAACTCTATACTAGACCAAGTTGAACTTAACTATATCCTATGTGTCGGAATATCCCAACATCCCCCCTTAAGAACAACTTGGGATATGATTGAAGGATTTACAAATATGACACAATAGGAGAAGGAAGGAGGCACTAGAGCCTATCCCCCCTTAGTGACAACTTCCTGAACTCCAAGCATATATCGAAGTTTAGTGAACTTCGCCTCTGTGAGAGCCTTTGTGAAGATGTCTGCAACCTGATCATCTGTTGGACAATATTGCACTTCAAGAACATGGTCATGAATGAGCTTTCTGATAAAGTGCATGTGTAGTTCAATGTGTTTGCTGCGCTGATGCTAGACTGGATCTTTGCATAGCTGAATGGCACTTTGATTATCACACCAAAGTGTGGTTGGATGCTGCTGCTCAAAGCCAAACTCTGATAGGATCTGACGAAGCCACAAGGCTTCCTTACTAGCTTCCACGGCACCACGATACTCTGCTTCTGCTGACGAAAGAGAAATGGCAGCCTGTTTCTTACAAGCCCATGTAATAGGTCCTGAACCAAGAGTGAAGACATAACCGGCAGTAGACTTCCGATCATCAGGGTCACCAGCCCAATCAGAATCAGTGAAACCAACTAACAGAGGAGCTGCTTTGGCACTGTAATGAATCCCAAACTGTACTGTACCTCGAACATAACGAAGTATTCTTTTAGCTGCATTCCAATGACTTTCATGGGGGTTTTGCATAAAACGAGCAACAAGGCCAACAGCAAAGGAAAGATGAGGACGAGTATGGGTTAAATACAAGAGTTTTCCGACAAGTTGACGGTATAAGGTAGCATCAACTTCAAGAGAAGTACAAGAGACTGAAAGTTTGACTCCAGACTGAAAGGGAGAAGGGGCTGGCTTACAGTCTTCCATGTGAAAATGAAGAAGAATATCACAAGCATACTTGGACTGGGAAAGGAAAATACCCTCCTGGGATTGCAAGACTTGAAGACCGAGAAAATAGTGTAAGTGTCCTAAGTCTGTCATTTCAAATTTATTTTTAAGGCTGGACTTCACATGGTTTATAAGGTTGGGATCACTACCAGTAAGAATAAGATCATCAACATAAAGAACAAAGATGATAAGAGAGTTGCCCACTTTCTTGGTGTAGACAGTATTGTCAGAATGACACCTAGAAAAGCCAGATTCTAAAAGAAAGCTATCCATTTTGGCATACCAAGCCTGAGGAGCTTGCTTGAGACCATAAAGGGATTTCTTGAGTCGACAAACAAGGCTGGAGTCTGTTTGTATGAAGCCAATGGGTTGTTCCATATAGATTTCTTCCTTCAAGTCCCCATGCAAGAAGGCAGATTTAACATCCATCTGATGGACTTCCCATTTTAAAGAGGCAGCAAGGGAAAGAACAAGGCGGATAGAGTTCATTTTGGCAACAGGGGAGAAGGTTTTAGTGTAGTCAATGCCTTCAACCTGTGAAAAGCCCTTAGCAACGAGACGAGCTTTATGTTTATCATTTTTCCCATCTGGTCCATACTTGGTTCTATAAACCCATTTACATCTAACAAGTTTGCGTCCCTTTGGTAGAGGAACAAGATCTCATGTATCATTTGTCATCAATGAATGATATTCTTCATTCATAGCTGCTTCCCAATGTGGATGGCCTGAAGCTTCTACAAAAGTGTCAGGATCATGATTTACTGGAGCTTGAGCCAGTAAAGAAGAGGCTCTTTCAAACTGAGAACGTGTACGTCGCTGATTTGTAGGATCACCGGCAAGATCACCTGCTGCATCCCGAGTAGCACGGACCCATCTTAGAAGTTGAGGATCCTGAGAAGGTGGGGGAGGATTATCATCCTCGCTTTCATCATCTGAAGAAGAAATGTTTTCAAAAGTAGAAGAGATAGGAAGAGGTGGCACATCCGCCGGACTAGGCTCGCAGGCCGATTTATTTTCATCAAATTTTACATCTCTTCTAATGATAACATTTTTGGACTTAAATGCAATAAGTCTATAACCTTTTACATCTTCAGAATATCCAACAAAAGTACATTTCTCACTCTTAGGTTCTAAAGCTTTATGCTTTTCATCTGGAATATGGGCCCATGCTTCACTTCCAAACACAAGAAAGTGACTTACATCTGGTTTAATGGAACTCCAAGCTTCTTCTGGAGTGATATTCTCTAGAACCTTAGTAGGAGTGCGATTGATTATATAATTTGCACAATTAATTGCTTCGGCCCAAAAACTAAGACTGAGTCCTTTAGATTGCAGCATACAATTAGCCATTTCCTTTAAGGTGCGATTTTTCCTTTCAGCTACACCATTTTGTTGTGGAGTGTATGGAACAGTATGTTGCATTTGAATTCCATTTTCGGTGCAAAAGTTGATGAATGTGTTTTTAACATATTCTCCACCATTATCAGTTCTTAGCTTAAGAATTTGATGTCCAGATTGTTTTTCAACAAAGGCTTTGAAGGCCAAAAAAGTGTTAAATACTTCGCTCTTGAGTTTTAAGAAGTATACCCAAGTGCGTCTGGAGAAATCATCAATGAAAGTTAAGAAGTACTTGCAGCCAGAGAATGAAGCAACAGGAAGAGGACCACATAAATCACTGTGCACAAGCTGTAAAGGGGCTGAGGCGTGCCAAGAGGCACGTTTGTCAAAACTGTCCCGATGATGTTTTCCGAGTACACATCCGGAACAAACACCATCTCTGCAAGATACCATAGGAAGACCTGTCACCATATTTTCTTTACATAGATGCTGAAGGGAGCGATAGTTTAGGTGACCAAATCGCTCATGCCAAATTTTGCTCACTTCATCATTATGAGCAACAAATACTGAGGGAAGATTTGATGACCCAAAGTTGTGAAACTTATACAACCTTTTGGAATCATCAGCAAGACCAGTAGCTAGAATCTGTTTAGGATCTTTTAGATCCTTGATTACAACATCATGAGGTGAAAATTCAACAATTTTACCTTCACCTAAATGAGTTATCTGATAGACAGATAGAAGGTTGCAGGATAAGGTTGGAACACATAATACATCATTAAACTGACCATTGTCTAGATGAACAGTTCCAGTCCCTACAACATTAAGAGATCTATCATCACCAATATATATATTTTTGGTGTTACAATCATTTAAAGAAGAAAACATGGCTTGGTTTTTGGCCATGTGACAAGAGGCTCCAGAATCAATGAGCCACTCATGAGAATGAGAAGAAGAAGAAGATACATTTAATGCATAACCATACTGAGATGATTGACAATGACATGCAGAAAGTGCCATTCCGGAAGTTGAAGTTGAAGTAGACTCCACATGGATGTTATGTTTCTTCATTGCGGCTTCCAAGGCTTCCATCTTCTTAAAACATTTAGATTCTAAGTGGCCATCTCGATTACAAAAGTTACAATGTCTATCAGTCTTCTTCCATTTGTTTTTATTGGTCTTATCATTTTGCTGAAATGATCTTTCATTTTGAGGCTGAGATGGTTTAGGACCATTCTTTTGAGGATATGACTTCTTAGGATTCTTTGAATTTGGTTGCTGCTGGGCGGCTAACGCTTTCGTGGAAGAGTTTCCAAGATTAAGAAGACCAAGGTGTAAGAGTTTTTCTTGTTCTCTTATTAAGGAATCACAAAAGGAGTCAAAGGAAGGGGCCTTGTAGTCTTGTCCTTGACAAATGAAAGCTTCCCTTGTAGAATGGAAAGTGGAAACAAATACAGAGTAGGCTGGTCCCAACTTAGTAAGGATGGAATAAATAAGGTTACCATCTTCTCTCTTAACTTTAACCCCTTCCAAGAGATATCTAAGGGTCTTGAATTTGGACAAGAAATCTTCAATGCAAGAAAAATTATTAGGATCCAAAGTAAGCAGCTCATTTTCAAGTTGATGGGCTCTAATTTCATTTTTAATCCCAAAGACTTTAGCAAGTTTTCCTAATGCTTCATGAGGAGTCTCAAGTTCTGCAATGTGGAATCTAAGATCAGGAGAAATAGACATCCCTATCAAACCACGTGCTTGATCTTGTTTATTTTCCCATTTTGCCGCCTTGTCTTCATCTTTTGATTTCTTCTCTTGGTCTGTGGCTATTCTGAAGAGACCTTTACTTCTAAGTAAATCTTCCATGTAGGCTACCCATTGGAAGTAGTTAGTGCTGTCAAGAATGACTTGGCATGGACTTTCCATTTTTTTTAAAAACTGAAGCTGAAGATGCTGAAAGTAAGTGTTCCAATGGATAGATCTCAAAAAATAGGCGGTTTTAAAAAAAACGGCTCTGAAAAAGGCTTCCGGATGAAGAAGTTATGGCTTTTTGAAAAAAACCGTTGTTGACGTTGCCGGCAAAGTGCGCGAATGTGCGGGAATGAAAAAATCCGCCCCCACAAAATGGAGACTTGAACCCAAGACCCCTACTCTCTTAAAATAGCTTGGAACCAATTGATCTATACAAAAAATTAGAGAGAGAGAGAGAGAGAGAGAGAGAGAGAGGGGGGGGGGGGGGGGGCTTGGTTTGCGTGCTTGCCTTTAGAAAGCTCTTTTTCCCTACAAAACACAAAACACAAAACCCAACACGAATATGCAAAGAAAAACAAACCTTGCGGCTCGAAGTTAGCTTTAGCCAAAAAACTAGAAATTTAAAAAAAAATCTCAAAGTTAGCTTTAGCCGAAAAACTAAATATTTTTCTCAATGTTTCTGATTTTCCGAGATCACAGTAAGGTGCAGGGAAAAGAGCATACGCATGAGAAAAATCCTTCCTTTCTGTTTCTGATTTGCCCAGATCGCACAAAGTCGCAGGGCAAAGAGCATACGCAGAAATGAAAGGTATAGATCCGGTTAAAAAAAAGGCTAAATAAACTGAGACCGAAATAAGCAGAGAGAAAATAACAGTAAACTGCAAAAAACACTGTATACCTCCCGATCTAAAAATGACGCAGCTAGGGCTACTGGAAACCTTTTCACGTGAAACGAAAGGGGTTCCTCACTGGAACAGATGCTCCGAACGCAACAGAGCAGTCCTCTCGGCTCGAAAGCAGTCAGAAACAGCAGATCTAGGAAACGACAGCCGCATGCAGTTCTACCGACTTCAGATTTGGATCACCAATGGACGCGGCCCTCAAATAGCTCTGATACCATGTAGGAATTTACAGGGTAAGTTCCTCAGAAAGAATACCAAAAGGACACCGCTCACAACCAGATCTCAAATCAATACACCAGTATTTTGACGTGGTTAAAACCCTCAAAGTGCAAGGAGGGAAACAGTCCACGGCCTGTCCCAACGTGGGTACTACAGGCAATTTATTAATCAAAGAATGAAAATTTACATAAGCTTCTCTCATGCACGGATTACCCGAACAATGACCCTCCATGCGCTTTAAATAGAACTCATGGACCAATCGGGTGTCAAGCCACGGATCAAGTGTCGGTAATACCGAGGTGAGAGTGAACCGTCGGATCACTACATATCGTGACCGTCGGATTGTAAGTTACAAAATGTAAAACGGTAAAGAAAGACACTTTACCTAACTCTATACTAGACCAAGTTGAACTTAACTATATCCTATGTGTCGGAATATCCTAACATATTTAGCGCCTTTTTTTACATCAAATTTGTGCCAATTTTTGCATCTGGTCTTATGCCATCTTTTGCTTCTAATTTTGTACTTATTTTTACATCTATTTTTGTGCCAATTTTTCTGCCTTTTTTTACACCATCTTTTCCATCCAATTTTGCACCATATGTTGAATCTGATTTAGTGCCAAATTTTGCATGCATTTTTGCACCATTTTTTGCATCCACTTTTGCATTTTATTTATCTCCCTTTTTTGCATCCTATTTTGCACCATATTTTGCATTTAATTTTGCATCATTTGTTGCATCCAATTTAGCATCATTTTTAACACCATTTCTTGCATCCAATTTTTCATCCTTTTGAGCATCTAAATTTGCATCCTATGTTGAACCATATATTGCATCCACCTTTGCATCCCATTTTGTGTCTTTTGTTACGTTCACTTTTGAGCCATTTTTTCGTCTACTTTTGCATTTGTTTTTGCACCAAGTTTTGAATGATTTGTTGCATCATTTTACATCCAATGTTGCATCTCAATTTGCATCCAAAATTGAGCCATTTTTATGCCCATTTTGCACCATTTTTTATGTCCAAATTTGCATCCTTTTTGGTATCTAGTTTTTCATCCTTTTTGGCTTCCAAATTTGCATCCTTTTTTCTGCCACATTTTGTGTCCACATTTGCATCTCATTTTGCACCTAGATTTTAGTTGGAATTTTCATCTAGTTATGCATAATCTTTGACATCCTTGGTTTCACCATTTTTTAGTCCCATTTTGCATCTTGTTTTGTGTCTTTTCTTACATCCTTTTTGCATCCTAATTTTACACCATTCTTTGCATCCTCATTTTGGTGTCCATTTTTGCATCCTTGTTTGCACCCAATTCGGTATCCTTTCATATGCCCTATTTTGTTCCCTTCTTTGTGTCTAGTGTTGCACCCTTTTTTAATTTTACTTTAAAAACCTTTTTGTGTCATTGTTTGCATATTGTTTTGATGGCTAGTTTAACATCCAATTCTACTCCCAATTTTTCATCCATGGTTAAATCCACTTTTGGATTCTTGTTTAGAGTTTTACTTTTATTTCCATTTATGACCACCTCTATGGGTTCATTATACTAAGTTCATTTACATAGTGAAATATATTAAATTTTCTAAATATCATTTTGCTGTAGGATTTAATGCATGGTTAGATGAAAACAAAACCCTCTCAGTTTATCTCAGAAACCTAGGACAAACCAATTAAGAGAAAGGTTGTTCTAAGGCTTAGGATTCTTAGTAGATCAAGATGTAGAGTATAGATTAAGAAAAAGAGAATGAATTCTTGTGAGCCCTCGCATGCAGGTCTTCTTGGAGATTTTCGTATAGCCAAGAAGCACTCCTAGCTAGCTCCAAAGCTTGGTCCTACACATAAGAGAGAGAATAAAGCAACCTTCACAACATAATATCTTAATAATCAAAACTATAAAAAACATATAAATATTATTGAATAAATAAATATAAACCAAAAACCCATGCATACATTAGTTAAATAGAAGAAGTAAAGAATGAATAGAAACATATGGAAGGAAGAACAACTGATCTATATGAATAAAGGAGTTGGAGGAAAGTTACAACAATCAGATATAGTTACAACATCACCCCCCCCAACTCATAGCTCCAAAACTCTCCCTCTCAAGACAGATCTCAAGAGCGTGACAATACAAAATTCCCATCATTTTTTCAATGGCCAAGCCTCTAATATATAGGAAAGTGGAGGCTATGAAGATTTCCAGAATTCCTCATTAGTTCAATTTGGGAAAAATCTTTTGGGTGAATAATGTTTCCTCATATAAAAAAGGAATTTTCCACTTTTTAGATGCTTTTGTGCTTAGGAAAAAGCTTCCCCATGCTTTATGGCTCTTTCCCACTTTTGTATGCTTTTATTTTTTAGGAAAAAGCTAAAGATGAGGATAAAGAGATTACATTCCACCATATGTTTCCGAAAGTGACCAAGAATGTCAAATTCAAATTCTAGTTTGCTTATGTTTTAGTTTTTTTTTAAATATATATTTAGTTTTAGTATTTTTCTTTTTCTAGAAAAATATATTTAGTTTTTGGTATATCTTTCTATAAGAAAAAATATATTTTGTTTTTATAAAAATGGATTTTAAACATTCCATTCATGCTAAATTTGTGATTTTATGATAGGAGTTTAAATTATATATAGTAAAGTAACTTAATGTCATGTGTCGTGTTGCTGAGATGGGTGTTCTACATCTCTTTCTTGCTAAGTTATAGAATGTGCTTGGGTTTTCTTAATGCAATAAAACTAATTATGTTCTTCATGATATCTTGAAATGTTCATCTTGAACCAGGCTAATAAAACAATAAAGTTAAAATAGGTTTTCCTTTGTCCTTTATAGATCTTTGTCCCCATTAATCTTGGTCTTAATAGATTAATTGTCTTGTGGTGGCCTTGAGTGGTCACTTCCATTAGTTGCATGCTTTGTAGTTTTCAGTTAGTGACATTTTTTAGGCTTGATAATATGTTATTTAATTTATCAAAATGTGTTATTGTCCATATTATTGTTAAATATTAATATTAAATATGCTGATTTTTAAGCATGTTTTAGCAAAACTTTCCCAAAATGTTTATAGATTGTATTTTATAATGCAATGATTCTTTGCTTGATGAAATTGTTTTGGATATTTTTTTTAATGATTCATTGATTGATGAAATTGTTATGGATATTTTTTTAGTATATTAAATTGTATGTGATAAAGTCAAAAATCACCTCTTTTTTTAGATTTTCATTGATCAATTTCCCTTAAGGCCATCAAGTTCACCATTTGGTCCCAGGTTAAGGAAATATAGGAGTCATGAAGTGGAATTGTCCAAGCACTTAAATCTTGAGACATGTTTCTTTTTAGTCACTTTATACTTTCTTTCTATGTAAATTTTTTATGAAAATAGTCTTGGAACATGAGGGGCGTCAATAGTAAGCGAAAACAAACTCCTAAAAGAAAAATGGTATGCAAAGCACCCATAAATAATGTTGATATAAGAAGAAAAAATATTAAGTGAGGTTCAACCTCATATAATTAGAAAATGGGGGAGGAATTTCCAAGTAGTAGTGATTGATGCTTAGAGATACTTGGGTGGAATGGTTATTATTTGAAATGATTAAGACATCAAGGTTACCAATATGTTTACCTCTTTTCGCATTATGACAATACAATTTTAGTTAATTGACATTGAGGACTACTACCATGTATCCAATGTCTATGACTCCAATATCGCAAATGGAAAACCTCTATTTCTCAATTCTATTTCTAGCACAAGTAATTTATACTCCCCATCTCCATGGATTGTTGGGAGTGACTTCAATATTATAAGTGTCTCGAGGAAAAGAAAGAATGAATCGAAATGTTTAACAAGATATTTTGTAAGCTATACCATTAAAGCCACAAAGTAGTCTCCATTAAAGTTGTCAAGAAATGAGTCTCCAACCCACACATGTGGATCAATGAGATGTAATACATGTGTGTGTGGTTACGAACTCAATACACCTCTATAATAACTCCACAAACTTATGTATTTCACTCTGTCACATAAATTGACAGTAGTGTGACATAAGTAAACCAAGAGTAGACATGAAAGCCTTAGGAAACAAACATTCCTTAGATCCTCAATTAGGTGCTTAAATGATGAAGTGAAAATGCAAGGAGAAAAGAAGAATTCATGATTTAACCATCACATACATGTGATCAAGTGTGACTAGGAGTGTATATATTCATATATTTTCCAAAGAGGGAGTGAATACATGAGTTACCATTTATTGGCCCTTATTTTTCTTTCTTTTTCATTTTCTTATATATAGGAATTAGGGAATAAGGTTTTCATAAGTTTGGCACAACTCATAGATATAAGATTTACATGAATTTTCACTTCAACCTTAGAGTTTAGACTTAGATAAATCAATATAGTGTATGTTTAATGATTTTGGCTTTCACTTTTTTATTGTATTTCATCACAAATACAAAAGGGGAAATATTTTGCCACAAATCTATGAATGCTTAATCATAAAGTCATCATGTGATGAAAACAAATTAATGATGTTATTCTCTACGAAAATGATGGGTATTCTTGAGAAAATCTTATGCTTGTGGATGTTTCCTCCCTGGTTGAGAGGGAGTGAGGGTAGACACCATGTTATCCATGTGTCATGTACTATGGCTAGGATTAACAATCGTAAGCCTAGTAAAGGCACTAGTAGGGATAATGGTGGATTGGATAAACATCTGGGACCAATATTCTTTGAGAATTTGGAGATTGACTAGGACTAATCGCCATAAGTCAAGTACATTAATCCAAGATAAGAATAGTCATGAGGATTGACATTTTCTGGTGTCAAATGTTATGATAGTGGATTAGGAAATGATCATGTGAGGACATACCTGGTAAACATCTTGGTGGGGTAAGTGCCTTGAAAGGAAGTGGTGTCCAAATTTATGCATCCCAACATTGTGCTCTGATCTAATGGAGAGATAAACTTGTTAGTCAAGGCCTTACTATTTTGAAAATTTTGGCTATGATGATGTAAATCATCATTGATGCTTATCAATCTAGATCCCTTCTTATATGAATATTTCAACTTGAGAGTACTTTTTTGTCTCATTATGAGTACCTCGCTAGTTTAGAGGGAGGGTCATCATCTTCATTATTGCCATCATCACCAGCATCAATGTGATCATTATTGTCATCATTTCATTATCATCATAATCACCATTCATGTCTTCTTCATGATCATCATCATCATCATGATTTTGTATATTGTCGTCAATTGTTCATAATTATAGGTATCATAAGAAATATCACCAACCTTAGGACACATGATATATGAAAGAAAAATAACCACTTTATTTTTTAGAAATGATTGATGATCATCAACATCACTACCATTATCATCGTCATTATAATTGTCATCATCCCCATCATCATAACTAATATAAGTTTTATCATAATTTTTGTCATCTTCATCATGAACATCATAATCATCATTCATGCCATTATTGTTCTTGATTATGACCAAGATGAAAATAATGATAATGATGATCAGATGATGATGACTTGGAAGATGACGCCAAAGATAATTATTATGATTTTTACCATGATAACATTTAAAAATTGGAAGGAATGGCCAAGGTCATTAGCATCATCATCATTGTCATTGTAACTCCCATCGTCTTTATCATCATTGTCATTATCATAACAATCACAATTCATGTCATCGTCATCATCTTCATTATCATCATCGTTATAATTATTGACATTGTCATCAGTTGTTCATAATTTTCAATGTCATAAGAAATATAATCAATGCAAAAGATATGATGTGTGTTGGAAAATGGATGCAAAAGTAAACAAAAAAATGGGGGTAAAAATAGATGTAAATTTGGATGAAGAGTGGACACAACATAAGTAGATGCAGAACAAGAGAGAAAAATTGAACAAAAGTGGATGAAAAGGTAGATGCAATAGTTCATACAAACATGAACACAAAATAGGACTCAAACATGGATAAAAAAGTGGAAGAAAACATGGGCACAATAGTAGGCATAAAACTTAGCATGAATTGTGGTGAAACAAATGTGGATACTCCAATGAATGTAAAAAAAAAGGGACACAAACTTGCATGCAAAAAGGAGGAAAACTTGGATGAAAAAAGGGATGTAAACATGGGCCAAACATGGGTGCAATAGTGAACACAAAATTAGTTGCAAAACTAGACAAATCAAAAGTGGATGTAAAAGTAAATTCGAAATGGGATGCAAAAAACATAAACAATATTTGATGCAAACATGGACACAAAAGAGGATGCAAATATGGATGCAATAGTGGAAGAAAATGTGGGTTGCAATGATAGGCATAAGATATGGCACAAATAATAGCACAAAAAAGGTGGATGTAATAATAGACACAAAAAAATATGCAAACTTAGATGCAAGACAAGATGCTATAAGGGATGTAAAAGTGGATGCAAACACGGGTGCAACATGAGAAACAAAATTGGATGCAAAATATGGATGAAATGGAAGTACATGCAAAAGAAGATACAAAATGAGATGCAAAACCCAACACAAAAGTGGATGCAAAAATAGATGAAATATTTTATGCAAAAGAGGATGTGAAGATGGATGCAAAATTGGAAGCAAACGTGGGTACAACAGTATGTGCAAAACATGGAACAAATTTTGTCACAACAAAAGTAGATGTAATGATAGATGCAAAAAAGAAGCAAATGAAGATGAAAAATAGGATGCAAAAAGGGATGTAAAAGTGGCTGTAAACATGGGTGCAACAATGGATGTAAAATAGCTTTTGCAACTTATTTGAAAGAGCAATTTTGTCCCAACAATTAGACTTGTAGCATAAAGAACATGGTTAATACATATGATTCGACCAAAAACTAGTTACTACCAAAATTCAACCAAAAAAAATATCACTGCATAAAAATAGAATTAAAAACAAAAAAAATAAAAACAAAAATTTCCCAAATTAAAAATAAATAAATGATAAACTTTTTTTTACCAAAATTTAGTGATTTTTTTAGTGCTAATACTAACATCACCATTACAACAAGATATTTTTTTAGTGCTAATACTGCCACTACAACAAGATATAAGAGGGATATAAAGCAAAAAGTTTAATAATAATATGTATGTAGAAGATGGTCTTCAGACTGGTGAATTCATGATAATCAATGGGACTACAGTCAAAATAATTGGATGTTATTTACTTTTTTACATAGATTGTCAAAATAATTGCATAAATCGATTTTTTTAACCAAAATTTAACAAAAGCTTTGCTAGTGCTAACATTAGAACCACCATTACAACAAGATATCTTTCTAGTGTTGACAACACCATTATAGTAAGATACCTCAAGAGAGACAGAAAATTTAAAAAGTATGATAGTAATATGTATCCAGAAAATGGTAGTGAAACTAGTAATTGTTCATTCTCATTATCATAATCATTGTCATCATCATCACCATCATCCTTGTCATCGTTATTGCCATCATTACATTATCATCATAATCACCATTCATGCCATCATCATCAGCTCCATCATCATCATCATTATGGACATTGTTTGCAATTGTTTATAATTATAGACGTTGTAAGAAATATCATCAACCCAAAAAATGTGATCAGTGCTAGAAAAGGGTTGTTTAGCACACATTGATATACGTAAGAGAAATAACAACTCTATTTTTGAGAGATGATCGATGATCATCATCATCACCACCATTATCATTGTCATTGTCATTTTTATCATCCCCATCATCATCATTAATGTAATTTCTATGAACATTGTTGTAATCATCATCATCATTCATGCCATTATTGTTTTTGATGATGACCTAGATGAAAATGATGATGATGACACCAAAGATAATGCTTATGATTATGACAATGACAACATCTAAAATTGGGAAGATTCACCAAGGTCATTAGCGTTGTCATCATCATAATCATTGCCATCATCATCATTAATGTCATTGTAACCACTATCGTCTTTATCATCATAATCACAATTCATGTCATCGCCATCATCTTCATTTTCATCATTGTCAATATTATTGACATTGTCATCAATTGTTCATAATTGTCAATGCCATAAGGAATATCATCAATGCAGAAAATATGATGAGTGTTGGAAAAGGGATGCAAAAGCGAACATAGAAATGGGGGCAACAATAGAAGTAAAATTGGATGAAAAGTGGATACAACATAAGTAGATGCACAACAACATAAAAAACCTAACACAAAAGTGGATGCAAAAGTAGATGCAATTGTCAATGCAAACTTGGATGCAAACATGAAGGCAAAAGTGGAAGAAAACATGGGTCCAATGGTAGGTGTAAAACTTGGCACAAACTGTGGTGAAACAAATGTGGATGCAACAACGGACACAAAAGTAGATGCAAAAATGGATGAAACAAAAGTGGATACAATAGGGGATGCAAAAACATACACAATATCTGATGCAAACTTGAACACAAAAGAGGATGCAAATGTGGATGCAAACGTGGAAGCAAATGTGGTTGCAATGGTAGGCGCAAGATATGGTGCAACAAAAGCGGATGTAACAATAGACAAAAAATATGCAAAATAAGATGCAAAAATGGATGTAAAAGTGGAAGCAAACATTGATGCAACAGGAAAAACAAAATTGGATGAAAAAAATGGATACAATGGAAGTAGATGCAAAAGTAGATACAAAACGAGATGCAAAACCCAATGCGTAAACCTGACACAAAAGTGGATGCAAAAATAGATGCAATATTTGATGCAAAAGAGGATGTGAACATGGATGCAAAATTGGAAGCAAACATGGATACAATAGTGAGTGCAAAACATGGTGCAAATTATGGCATAACAAAAGTGGATGTAATGATAGATGAAAAAAAAGAATCAAAGTATGATGCAAATGAAGATGTAAAAAGGGATGCAAAAAGTGAAATTTAAAATGGGTGTAACAGTGGATGCAAAATTGTATGCAAAACGAGACACAAAGCCCGATGCAAATCCTGGTCCAAAATTGGATACAAAAAGGGATGCAAAAATAGATGTAGTAGTTGATGAAAACCTAGATGCAAATGAGGATGCAAACGTGGATGCAAAATTATAATCAAAAGTGGGTGCAAAAGGAGGTGCCAAACTAGGCGCCAATTGTGGCACAAAAATATTAGATGCAATAGTGGGTACAATAATAGATGCAAAAGAGGATGTAAATATGGATGCCAAACAAGATGGAAAAGTGGATGCAACAAAAGTAGATGCAAAATTATATGCAAAACTAGACACAAAACTCGATGTAAAACGTGGCGCAAAAGTGATGCACAAATGGATGAAAAAATGGATGCAAAAAATGATTTAAAAGAGGATGCAAAAAAGGATGCAAATGTTGATGCAAGTGTAGGTGCAAAAAGTGGATGCAAATGAGGATGCAAAAGTATGTCAAACAAAAATAGATGCCAAAATTGTTGCAAAACCTGGAACAAAACCTGGTGCAAAGGATGACACAAAACTTGGCATAAAATTTGGTGCAAAACCTATTGCAATACCTGGTGCTAAACTTGGTGTAAGATTTGGTGCAAAACTTGATGCAAATTTTGTGTCAATTTTTGCACCATATTTGATAAATGGATGCAAATAGCACCAAAAATGGGCTCTAGATGCAAAAAAAGAAGTAAAAAGGGACGCTAATCGCTGGTTTTGTTGTAGTGTCAAGGGATTAGCTCCTTCTCTTTTGGGATGCATGAACCACCTAAGAGCGGCAAATCCACATCAAAATTCCTTCTAGAATCATCTAGAATTAACCCAAAGTGAGTTTTTTAGAATAAACTTGCGCCTTTTTGACTTTCACAGGGGTCCGCACCCACACCTTTAGGAACAGAGTGGGCAGGTCCACAGTTTTTGTAAACAGAAGGTGCGGGACCGCAGGTAACAGTGAGAGAAAGTGTGGAACCAGAGTTTCATTGATTTTTAATGTCTTTCTGTTATTTTCAAAGCTTGACTTGGAGAGCTGAGGTCTGAGACTTGCTTAGGAGGGCAGTACAAGTGATGATAGACCCATACTGACTGCAAATAATCATGGTGACGATATTTTTGTGTAACACCAAGTCCTAACGAAAGAGTGTTATCATGCTGGTAGTTGACATACTTACTAAGTATGCACACTTTTGTGCATTATCTCGTCCATTTAAAGTGAGGACAGCTTCAACTACATTTATGGAAACAATTCAAAAGCTACATGGAAATCCAAAGATTATTATAAGCGACAAAGATCCCATTTTCACTACAGAAATTTTTGGACACAGTTATTTTCTTGTCTTGGTACTCAATTTGCTCATAGCTCATCTTATCATCCTCAATCTAATGGGAAAACTAAGATAGTAAACAAATTTTTGGAAGGATATCTTCATTTCTCTGTATCTCATAAACAGACACAATGGGTCAAATGGTTGCCTCTAGCTGAATGGTGGTATAACACTTGCTTCCATACTGCAACAAAATTGACTCCATTTATGGCACTTTATAGATATCATCCACCATCCATAACATCATATTTAAGAGAAAATTCTAAGGTTCAAGTAGTGGAAGATCACATCGAGCATGAAAAATAAGTTTTCCAACTCTTAAAGGATAACCTGACCTTGGCGCAGAATAGAATGAAACAGCAGGCAAATCAACATTGTAGCAAAAGATGTTTTGATGTAGGTGATTGGGTATTCCTACTGCTACAACCATATAAACAAATGTACCTCAAGAAAGCGAAGAAGGATAATAAATTATCACCAAAGTATTATGGTTGTACAAGGTGTTGCAAAAGATAGGTACTATGGCATACAAATTGGAGCTTCCTATAGCTTCCTGAGTGCACCTAGTTTTCCATGTGTCAAGCTTAAAGAAGGTTATAGGTGACAAGCTCCCAGTTCAAACAATATTGCAATAACTTGATGAGGATGAAAAAATCAAATTGGAACCTGAAGTAGTCAAACAAACAAGAACTCGACAGCTACAAAGTAAATCAATTTCATAGTATCTTATCAAGTGGAAAAACTTACCCATTGAGGATTCCACATGGGAGAATGAGAATTTTATACAAAAGCATACAAAACTACTCAAGCATTGAGGACAAATTTTTTTTGAAGGAGAGGGGCATGTGAGGTCCCTATAATTCTAGTGATTCCCCCATTACTATTGTCATTGTATCCCTTATTATTATTGTTGTGCCCCTATTGTCCCCATATTGTTATTATTATGCCCCATAGAAGCCCACTATTGTTAGTTTTGTGCCCTTATATTATTATCGTTAGGTTGGCTTTGGTTATATTGTGACCCCTTAGAATCCTATAGATAGAAAGGAGGTTTTGTCATATGTATCGTCCAAGAATTGGTCATTTTGTAATGTAAAGGAGGTTTCCCCCTCAAAGAGGTTGAATTCTAAGGCATTTATCTCTGTTTTCTCTCTTTTTGTGAGCTGGTTTCATAACAAATTAGTAAAAGCAAAGCATAAATTTTATAAACATAAGGTATCAACAAACCCACGGGACGAAGAAACCAAGGGTATTAAATATTATAAACCTAAGGGATGAAAAAAGCCAAAGGGATTAATATTAAAATCCCAAGGGATTAATAAAATCTAGGAATTAATATTTCAAACTCAACAGAATAATAAACCCTAGGTGTTATTAATATTATAAACCCAAGGGATTAAGTTATAAACCCATGGAATTATATATATTATAAACCCAAGGGTTAAATATTATAAAACCACGGAATTAGTAAATCCAAAGGACAAATACTATAAACCTAAGGGATAAATATTATAAACCTCAGGGATAAACATAAAATACCTAAGGGTTTAATATTAAACCCTGGGACTAATATTTAACCTTAATATTAAGGTTTAATAACCATAAGAGATTAATATTACCAACCTAAAGAATTACAAAATTCAAGGATTAATGTTATAAAACCTAAGGTATTATGAACCCAAGGGAATACTATTAAACTAAAGTGATCAATCTTATAAACACAACTTATATAAACCTTAAGATAAATATTATAAACCATAAAATAAACATTGTTTACCACAATCCTTTTTGATATCAAGACAAATTTTGTCACAGTGTGACGTTCAATCATGGTTGATTTTTATATGGAGAAAATATTTCTCACAATGTGACATTGGTCAATGGTTGACCATGGTTGAACATGATCATAAACACAAGGGATTTATATTAAACCCAAATATTAATATTACAAACACTATGAATAATTTTATACCCTAGGAATATGAACCCAAGGAATTTAATCCCCTGGGTTTATAATTTAATCCTTTGGGTTTATTGATTATTTGGGTTTAAAATATTAATTCCTAGGGTTTATTAATCTTTTCTATTTGTAATATTATTCTATTGGATTTTTTTGATCTTTTGAGTTTAAAATATTGATAATACCTTTAGTTGATTATAGTATTATTATTTGTAAGTAATAGTATAATATTCTTTTAGTTTAATCTTTAATCTATTTATAGTTGATGTTTTCATTATATTTTAAGTAAATATATGAAAGATAATTGTTTGTAGATTTCTGTGGTGTGGTTTTTTAAATATATTAACAATTATATCAATAAATATATAGTAATTGTTAATTATAGTGGTAAGGGATAAATACTTATTATAAATAATAAAAAATAAGTATTATTATATTATATCTGGATTATATTATAGTTTGAGCTATAAGTATTTAAATACTAGCAAAATTTTAGAATATAAAATTACTACATATTTTATTCTCTCTATATATATATATATATATTCCAAAGTAATAGTATAATATATTTTAGTTTAATATATTGTGTGTATATAGTTAATATTATCAATATACTCCAAGTAAATATATAAAATATATTGATAATTGTATTCATGGATATATAATAATTATTGACTATAATATAATGGTGAAAATAAATACATATCATTAATAATAACTAAAAGTTATTATTATGTTATAAATGAATTATATTATTTTTTTAAATATAACTATTAATATATTAGCAAAATTTTAAGTAATAACTAATATTATATTAATATAATAAATATAATTATATAAATATAAAATAATATGGCTATTATTATTTATATAGTTATTAATAATGAGATTAAAGTTCAAGAAAATACGCATAATAGTTATTAATGTGATGGGTGGTGGATATAAGCCTATCGGCGTATATCAACCACATTGATAAATGTGGTTGTAGATGTATTTCATATATGCCTATCGACGTATATCAACCACATTGGTAAATGTGGTTGCACTAGTACAAACACTATGAATAATTTTATACCCTAGGAATATGAACCCTTAGATTAGTAAAGCCAATAAATTGATATTATAAACCCAAGGGAATAATATTAAACCCAAGGGATTAATATTATAAACCCTAGGCCCACAGGGCTTTGGATTGATGATGAATGGGTGTACTGTTAAGGCACTCCTTCCGATAGGTCACTGGTTCAAATCCCCTGTGGGTGCTTACCTACCAAAAGAAAAAACCATAAACCCTAGGTATATGAAACCTTATATAAATACTATAAACCCTGAAATAAACATGGTCAACCATGGTTTAGCATGGTTGATTTTAACATTTAGACAATCTTTGTTAGAATGTGATGTTGGACCAAGGATGACCATGTTTGGCCATGGTTGATTTTCATATTGAGATAATATTTGTCACAATGTGACATTGGACAATGATTGATGATGATCGGACATCATTGACGATGGTTGACAATGGTTGACCATGGATGATTTTCATATTGTGATAATCATTGTCATAATGTGACATTGTACCATGGTTGACCATGATTCACAATGGTGATTTTCATATTGAGGCAATCTTTGTCACAATGTGAGATTGGGCCATGGTTGACCAAGATTATAAATGCATGAGATTTATATTTAATCATAGGAATATGACTATTAAAAGCAAGAAAATGATATTTCACCCATCATTATAAACACAAGCGATTTATAAACCCAAGGGTTAACCATCATTATAAACCCAAGGGATTTATATTGCACCCAAGGATTGATATTATAAACCCTATGAATATGAACCCTTGGATTAATAAAGGAAAGGGATTGATATTATAAACCCAAGGTAGTAATAAATAGAATGAAAAAATACTAAAAACCCAAGGTATTATAAATCTAAGGGAATAATATTAACCCCAATGGATTAATAATATAAAGCCAATTTGTTTAAACCCCAAGATAAATATTATAAACACAAAAAAACATGGTTGACCATGCTTAACCATCGTGACAATGTTTGTGAGATTGTGACATCCAATATATTCCTGTCACAATGTGACAATGTAATATTGCAACAATGTTTATCACAACGTGACAATGTTTGAAACATTGCGATGTTTGTTAGATTGGTACATTTGTCACATGGCTTCACCAAGTTCACCATGGTTGAATATGGTTTGACTAATTTAACCATGTTTGTCCATATTTAAACCCAAGGTTTATAATATTAAACCCAAGGGTTTATTAATATTATAAACCCAACTGATTAGTAAATCCAAGGGATAAATTTTATAAACCTAACGTAACAACAAACCCAAGGGACATAAGAGATTAATATTACCAACCCAATGAATCAGAAAACTCAAGGGATTAATGTTATAAACCCTAAGGTATTATAAACCCAAGGGAATAATATTAAATTGAAGGGATTAATATTATAAACCCAACATATATAAACTCTAAGATAAATATTATAAACCCTAAAATAAACATGGTTGACCATGGTCCATTTTCATATTGAGACAACCTTTGTCACAATGCGATGTTGCACCATGGTTGATTTTCATATTGAGAAAATATTTGTCACAATGTGACATTGGACAATGGTTGATCATGATTATAAACATAAGGGATTTATATTAAACCCAAGGATTAATATTACAAACACTATGAATAATTATATACCCTAGGAATGTGAACCCTTAGATTAGTAAACCCAACAGATTGATATTATAAACCCAAGGGAATAATAAACCCAAGGGATTAACACTAAAAAACCAAGAGTTTATAAACCCAAAGGAATAATATTAAACCTAAGGGATTAATATTATAAACCCTAGGTATATAAACCCTTAAATAATACTATAAACCATGAAATAAACATGGTTGACCATGGTTTCACATGGTTAATTTTAGCATTGAGACAATCTTTGTTAGAATACGATGTTGGACCAAGGATGAACATGTTTAGCCATGGTTTATTTTCATATTGAGATAATCTTTGTCACAATGCGACATTGGACAAAGGTTGACCATGATCAACCATACTGATGATGATTGACAATAGTTGACCATGGATGATTTTCATATTGTGACAATATTTGTCATAATGTGACATTTGACCATGGTTGATATTTATATTAAGACAATATTCACCACAATGCGACATTGGACCATGGTTGACCATGATTCACAATGGTTGATTTTCATATTGAAACCTAGGATTTATAGTATAAACCCTATGAATATGAACCCTTGGATTAATAAATGCAAGGGATTGATATTATAAACCCAAGGTAGTAATAAACCAAACTAATAAATACTAAAAACCTAAGGGATTATTAACCTCAATGGATTAATAATATAAACCCAAGTTGTTTAAACCCCAAGATAAATATTATAAACCCAAAAAAAACATGGTTGACCATGCTTAACTATCATGACAATGTTTGTGAGATTGTGACATCCAATATATTTATGTCACAATGCAACAATGTAATATTGCAACAATGTTTATCATAATGTGACAATATTTGACATATTGCAATGTTTGTTAGATTGGTACATTTGTCACATGGCTTCATGAAGTTCACCATGGTTGAATATGGTTTGACTAATTTAACCATGTTTGACCATATTTTTTTATGATAAGAGTATGCTTATCTATATTGGTAATGGAAGGTTATAGTTGACCATGTTTTACCATGGTGACCTAGTTAACGATATTAACTATGGTTGGTGATGTTGAGCAAGGGTTCACCATGCTTTTTAAATGTTGATTATGGTCATTATGATTGACCAAATTTGACAATGGTTGACCTAGGTTGTCCATGGTTGAACATGACTGACCATACTTGACGAAGGTCAACCATGGTAAATAGAGTCAACAATGGTTGACAATGGTTGAACATTGAATTTTCAACAAACATATGGGAGTAGATAATGGTATGGATGAGTTTCACTAACTTGGTACAATATTTAGAAAAAAATGTGAATTGTAGGATATCTCATGACAATTTAGTGGCCACTCAATTCTCATCAAGGTTTGAATGATGATTGAGGAGCCACCCTATACTAACTCTCCTAACTCCATTGGTTCTCTTTAAACACTTCACTAATTTTAAGTTTAATAAAATGCTTTCATGAAGTTAACCATATCAATAAAGAAATTTGCATCATCTTATTATTTCTTTCTATTCAATTTCCCTTTTTCAAATACTTCAAATTTATTAAAATTATATTTAATATGTTTTTTAAATTTATTCAAATAATATTACATGAACGATTATAAAATAAATAATAATGGAACGAATAAATTGAAATATAATTCCAAACATACCTTATTAAATTAAAAATTTCAATTTATTTGTTTTTCATTTCATAATATATACTAATTATTAATTATTTTATATTCTATTTATTTTAAATAATTAATTTTATTAACAGATTTTTTTATTTATTCTAAATAGTTAAAAATATAAATTAAATTAAATTAAAAATATAAATTAAATTAAATTAAAAACCAAATTATTCATAAAAATTAAATATATTTATATCATAGTTACTCTTAAAAAATGTATTTTTATGTTTTTTAAGTAAATTTTTCATAAACTTCAAAACCAACTTTTCTTATAATTTAAATATTTAAAAATCTAAGGATGTAAGTAATCAACAACACCAACTCTTAATCCTTAATATAACTTAAAGAAATATCATCTAAACCTTTTAAACAAAATACCTTAAAAATAATTGATTAATCTACATTTACATTAATTATTATAATTATATTTAAAAATTAAAGTTATTATAAATAGTATTTTTAAAATTTAATTAATTAACAAATCTATATATAAATAAATTAAATATTTTTAATTATTTTATGTCAAATTAATATTAGTATTAATATTAATAATACTAATCATAATAAATGTTAATAAATTGGAATATTATCCTATATTTAATGTTGTTATATTATATTGAAACCTGATATACCTTATTAAACCATATTATATTCAATCCTAATAAAATTTTATATAAACATGTTGATCTAAATCTTCCATTGTAATTACTTTCGAAAATGTTTCAAATATTGAGAATATGGATCACAGAAGCTTGAATTTGAATAACATGAATATTAAATTCCAAATTTAAATATAGAATTCAAAGTCATAAAATAAATTGAAATATTAGAAGCCGAAAAATATTATAAAAGACTATACTAATTTTTTTTATCAAAATGACCATAATTGAATTTTTTAATAAATTTAATATGTATGGAAGGTTAAGCTAAAAGGATTGAACCGATTAAGAAATTTTATTATTATATGAAAATATATGAAATATAGAAGATCTTATATCATAATAGGCATTTATGTAAAAATTATTTTCAATTGAGAGATGCTTCACAAATGAATTCTAATATTTTATTTTAATTTCAAGACAGTTCTTTCATTTAAGAATTATGTGTTGATTTTTTTCACATATTTCAATATAAAAATCTATATTATATTCAATAAGTTTATTTGATTAAAGAATTATATGTTTTATAATAATTTAAAGTCTCGCTTCTCGTTATCATTATTAACAAGGATTCATATTAAAAGGTTGTATGTTGTATTATAGTTTTATGGCTTTCATAATATAAGTTGTTAAGATTTTCACATAATACACAATATTCAAAAGATTTAATTATTTATAGTTTTGAATGGTTATATTTAAATTCCTAATGAATTTCTTTAAGTTTGATTTGGCTACATTATAAACACTGAATAATTTTCTGGTAGTGGCAACTAGTTTTATATCTTTGAAATATATTGCTATTGGTTATGCCATTATTTATTGTAAATCATCTATTGATAATTAAACTATTAGTTATGGCTTTAATTTCTGAAGGATGATGATATGTACCTCACATGACATTTCCAAAATAGGGAAAAGGGAACATAAATACAAAATTAGCTATAGAGACTAACCAAAATTTGATGTTTGAGGATATCTATGTTTCGTGGTTTTGAATATGGCAGGTGTGGCTTTTGCACACAATCTTATTATATGTAAAAATGAAAAAAAAATGATCTAATTTAATTTTCTTAAAACATTATTTTCAATAAATTAGAAAGCATAATAATTTATTTGTTTTCAAGCTTTTTTTTGTTGGAAACCATTATTGTTTTTTAAAGAAAGACAAAATAATTTTAAATTTAAAAGTTTATTCAAAATATGTCTCGAAAAATAATAATAGCCATGACAACATAAAGAAGAATGCTAAACCTGAGAATTATTTATACATATTATTTATCCTTAATAATCCACTTTGAGTTTCTTGAACCTTTGGTAAACTTGTTCTGGGTAGCATAAAATGACAAGAAAAATAAACCTAAGTTATGTAAATAGTATTACATGTTTGGAAAAATGTTTTGTCTATGCAACCTTTTGAAAAGCCCTGATATCCACATTAGATTTATGTTACACTTGAGATTCAAATCTTTAATGTTATGTTATGGTTTAATATGTTAAGAGTGTCGAGTGGTTCACCATGTATTTCCATGCGATTATGTTTATTGCACTCTAATCGCCATAGGGTAATGTATATGATTGTAGTACGATGATTAAACTTGTAACGTTCATGAGGTGTCGGGGTTCCACTTGTCCTTCAAACTTTCTCGATGCATTGGTTGACAGCTAAGTTAATCCAAATCGTAGACTCTTTAGGGTTTGGATCAGATGATCCAGCCTTTTCCCATGGGGTTTTGGGTACTACCCAGTTTTGTTGATCATTCCGCTCGTCATTCTCGTGCGGATGCCACCGACAGAGGGAGCTCTGCACCACTTCCAAAAGATCAGAGGTTTTCGTAAATTTCTTTATAGGTGTTTCCATTAACTTGTAGGCGACTCATTTTTTATGAAATTTTGCTACCTCTGTTACGATTCTTCTGAGCTGTTATCCCTTATCTCACACTCTTGATGGCAGGGAGGGTAGTTTACCGGTGGAGCTACAATCATTCCTCCAAGGGTTCATGCTTCAGGTACCGCTGAGTTTTTGGTTTCCCTTCTGTTGGTTACCAGCCAAATATGTCTACCGAGCACATTTGTTCTTTGTTTCTGTTTGCGTTGTTTCTACCGCAAAGGCTACAACCCGAGCATGTCTCCTTCTCACGTATAATTTTCTGTTAAAACCCTAAACTATTTCTTCCTTCGTACTTCTTTTTGGCTTCGGGTCTGAGACGTAATTATATTATGTTTTCACATAATGGCTGCAAGGTTGTAATCAATATAGGTGAGAGACTCCCTTCCCTATCCTGGGTCAGAGGCTAACTAATAGAGTATCGAACTTTTACGCCAAGGCTCGGTATCTTATGTTACTTGGCGTTTATATGTCCAGGTTCTGCTGAACACTTCCTCTAAATTTCTTGAGGTTATTTTCAGAGTTTGTTGCTTAATGACTTCAACGATGAAGTCCAGGGTTTGCAACTGTTTATGTAATTTTGTCTCCAGTTACTTTACTATTGGTAGAGGTCATAAAGGCGTGGAAATATTTGGTTCGTGCAAAGGTTGTGAAGTCTTAATGTATAATTGACTTATTATATTATATAATGTACTGTACATGGACGAGTCAACTGTTTTCTCGATGTTCTCAATTATTTTATTTGCACTGGTGCATGTGAAAAGAACTCTCGGTCTTGGTATAACACATATATTCCGTTTTCTTCAAATTTATAACTATGTGTGGGATTCTATTTCTTTTCAATGTGATTTAATTTACAAACTTGTAAAAATACCATGCTTGTGTAGTTACTTTTCTTCTAAATACTTTATTCGTGACAGATTATTACATTTTTTTAAGTTTTTGTCCCAAGGGTTAGGGTCTAGAATGGAACCGGGCTGCTGGCTTAGTCTGCCTTGGCCTCGGACTATATTAATTCCCTTTTCCACAACATAGTTCTTTATAAAGTTTCATTTTATTATTGAAGCAATAATTTATTTATTACGCCGTAAGAGGTTCTCTTTAAAATCCACAACCCAGCTGCTACAGTGTGTGATTATGGACCCTCGTTTATCTATGTTAGACGATAAAACCATCTTCTACCGCCAGATTAATAGTTCAAAACAGTTACTAACTCCAGCAACTATATAGCGAAGATGGATACCTCCCGGCGGTTACTAACTCCCAATGGATACCTCCACGGAGTTACTAACTCCCCAGCAATTGCGCGAAGAAGATTGATACTCCACGCTATTAATAACTCCCAGCAATTGCGCGAGGAAGATTGATACGATTACATGGAAGCTCGTTCTGCTATGTAGCCTACAGAGCCCACGGCACAGCACTGTATGTTTCTGCCGTGGTGAGTTCAAACCTTGCCACAGAACTATATTTGATGGGTATTTTTAAAGGTTTCTGTTAAATGTATTGAAGGCTGATCAGCTGGAAGTTGCACTACTTTCAGCGTTCTTCACCAGCATGGGCCAGACTCTTCTCTCACGAACAATATTGAATTTACCTGCGCTTCCTCCTAAACCTTAACTTTGATCGTTTTTATTGCTTTTCTAGTTCGTAGTGTTGTGCTTTATACTTAAAATGTATTCCTGTAATGTCCAGCGTGCATATGCAATGTATTCATGTCTTGCAATATATGTTTAGATAAATTTAATTCTCATAAAACTTCTAGCACAGAAACTCGGAAAGAATAAGTGTTACAATGTGGAACTGCAGTTGACTGTAGTGGAAACATAACCGTATTGAATGGAAGAGATATAGCTTTTACATACTTGACATACTTATAACAAGGTCAGAATTAAAGAAGGAACAGAGAAAAACATCATAAGATTTCTTGTGTTTATGGCCAGAGTGTCTCCCATAGCTGTATAGGATCAATGCCATCATCTAATTCATTCGGGATTGTGCAAGTGTCTTCACTCTCCTGCAGTAACGAATCGTAAAATTGTGGCACCAAAGTTTCTTTCGATATACACATATTAAATACAATATACAAGGGGATTAGCCCTCTTTCTACATGAAATTAAAACCACTAGGTGGATATCCTGGCTGCTTATTGTAAGAAGAACCAAAAGCAGTCTCAAGATGTTGGAAATACATACTCATCTTCCTCGGCAAAATAATTCTCAAGGATCATAAGTGTTGTTTCGTAGACCTGAGTGTTTTGATAAGACAGCAAGCCCTCAATCTTATCCAAGCCATCAGCATCTTCAATTAGGCCCACATATACATTAATATCTGTGATGCCTGCAATTTTTTCAGCCTCGCCAAGTCTCAATATGTTTTCTAGACCTTCAAGGCAGACCGTTATAGTCCTCGGATCGGAGCACTGTAGAAATCATGTAAAAGAAGAAGAAATCATGTCATCAACCTAACATCATCAAAATAAATGAATGTAAAAAATCAAGAATGCAAAGAAAGAAAAGCTTCATACTTTATCTGGTCGTCACTTCCACTGTACGTTGCATTTGAAACTGCCCATGCTGCCTCTTTCTTTATACTGAATTCTGCATTTGCTAGCAGGGATATAAGTGGGGGAAATATTTGGGCATTGATCACAGCCTGCAATGAAAATGGAGTATATTAAATCAGAAAGCTGAAGTTACGTCTTACAAAATATGACATTGGTAGCAAGTAACAATATAAATACTAAGCCATTCCCACCTGAATTTTCTCTTTGGTCCCAGCAGTAATCTTGGAGATTATCCAGCACGCTTCTTTCACTATGGTTTTCTTGGTCTCTTTGGTTGTTAAAAGGTGCAAAATGCGAGGAAGTGCCTGATTTACAATAGCAACCTGCACATGACAAAATGTACGATAAAAAGATAAACACTAAAGTAATTTCACCTGTGTTTGAACTTGCAGACTCTTTGCATGGTGGATTCTTGTATCGACTATTAAATCAGATGTCAATATATACAATATAACAAATAAATGTATTTCCTAATTTACAATAGCAACCTGCACATGACAAAATGTAAAGATAAACACTAAAGTAATTTCACCTGTGTTTGAACATCAGATGTCAATATATAGAATATAACAAATAAATGCCTATGTTTTTGATATGGTCGCAGTATTTAATTTTGAATATCTGACATATGGGGCCGACCAAATCATTGACCCTATTAAAATTAATAGGGTAAGTAATCACGCAAGTTATGATACAAACGAATATGGAGCTCCGCTCTACTGAAAAATGTTGGAAATGATGAATTCAAGATACCACGTCGTATTCGGTTTTCCGAATATTATGTAAAATTTCATTTCCGTGGGGAATACAAAGGATGTGGTAGACGTTATCAAGTCAGCCAGCCATCCTACTACCTAGACTGAACGGGGCAACATCGAAGGCCATAAACAACAGCTATTGCATATGTGCACGAGGGTGCACGTTTGTGATATTCTTTTATTGACTGTGGAAGGATCAGCACTGATTAATTGTCATTACACAAAATGGTACCAACTCTCAAGGCCAACAAGCCTTGATTCATAAATACTTTTAAAAGGCCATATTACCAGTGGGGATGAATCCAACTAAAAACTTGGCCTTGCATTGCACAGGGCAGTAATGACTATTCAAATTAGTTATAAGTAATGACTATTCAAATTAGTTATATTTTCTCAGCGTTATCATTGTATAGGGTGGTTGCATTAAAAGGCATCTCACTTGGTGTAAAAGATGTTAAAATTAGATTGTAATCTGTTTGATATGACTTATTTATTATGTATCTTGTGGCCTAGAGTAAGATGTTTTATCTTGTTGTTACAAGCATAAAATCTCCTCTATCCATAAAATCTCCTCTATCCCTTCCGTAATGGATTATGTTCATGTTTTTTTGGAAACGTATTTACATTGATTTGAAATCCCCTACATAATCTACTAAGAATTTTTTTAAAGCACCAGAAGTTGCAACTCCATTTACCTTCGTTGTTTATAAATTCTATGTTTAATTTGGGAATAGATCATCATATTTCAAACAAAAAAAATACACTTCTCACTATAAATGGAAATTTGATTTTCAAACTCGCAATGATTGCGGTGCCATTGCCACTGGTGGGAAGAGTTGCCCTTCCGGAGATGTCTGCAGGTTCTGTTGGCGTTGCTCTTCATGCGCCGTTCGGGATTATGCATAGGAGATAGCACCGCTTTTAAATCCACAGCCCCGTGCGAGGAGGGCCATCAATGGCAAAGGGAAATCTTTTCAAGGGTATCTGTCTTAAGCAGAACCTGTGGCCACGGAGTGCAATTCTCTTCCACTAATTTCATTTCAAATTATATGGTGTGTACCTTTATAGCCAAGAGTACAATAGAGTTGCATGGCTTGGTGTGAGAAAGGGTCATTAACATCTTTTGTTAACGTAAGTGTCTTAGTCTTTTGAACATGTTTTAGGGAGAAATTACAGTAACAAAAATTGCAATATTCCTCGATGGCTTTACTAGTCTATAGTGTATAGTAATGTTAGGCCCTATGGATAGGGCAAACGTCATACAACATAACATAGGAAGAAAAGACAATCATAATTAGAAATGACCTCACAATGGAGCCCACATAATGGCATATCTTAAGCAGATTACTTTTTGTTGTGGGCAGGTTTTCCAAGTGGATTCTGTTTAAAAATTTTTGTAGCAGTTTATTTTCTTTAAAATTTAGTAAAAAGGTGGAAAATTTATAATTTTTCGTGATTGTATTTATATAATTTAATTGTTTTTTTAATATTAACATTTACCATATAATTTTTAAAAAATATTATTATCAATATATTCAAATTTCTCATTTTCCAATTAAAAGAATTCCAAAATTATCTTCAAATAGATAGATATGGAGTGATTTTTTTTCCTTTTACATGTAAATGATAACTATTTTATTGATTAAATAGGTATACCTTAATAATTTTTGAACAAGATAATGATAACGGTTAATGAAGTTAGATATTTAAAAAGAGAAAAAGATTTAGTATCCAAGGTAAAAATAAAAACATGAGTCAAGATAAGAGTCCACATATATAACTAGTACATAGGACAAGAGTCTACATATGAGAAGAGTCTACATATGTAGCCTGGACATATAAAATTATCATATAAGATTATCCAAATCGATGTAGGATTGAAAGGATCCAAGAAAGAAAATTGGAAAATCCTCATATGAGAACTATATAACGATGAACACAAAACTTATTCATTCTAGATCAACATATCAACCACAAGCTATATCAAGTGAAAAGTATTTTACAAGGATCAAGGAACACATTGTTTTCAAATGAGGAATATATAATTTCCCAAAATGGATATTTGTGCCCAACCTTTGACAGAGAGTGCATTTGTGAAATTCGCGAAAAAACAGAAGGAGATCTCAGAATTTTCAGCAACAAATACACTTCCCACTATAAATGGAAATTTGATTTTCAAAGAATTATAAATTAAAATCATTTACCTTGAAACTCCATTAGAAGGTTAAAATTATAACGTGCTAAACTAACCATCAAAGAACTAAAGGAAGATCATTAAGCCTCTCACTATAAATGGAAATTTGATTTTCGAAGAATTATAAATTAAAATCTTTTACCTTGAAACTCCATTAGAAGGTTAAAATTATAATGTGCTAAACTTACCATCAAAGAACTAAAAGAAGATTATTAAGTGTGAATACTCATGCTTCATTTGGTCTTTACTTTTTTTAAAAGTTGAGATAAGTTTGAATTTCTATTTAGGTCACCCAGATTGGTGCAACATCTATTTGGTCTTTATTTTTTTTTAAAGTTGAGATAAGTTTGAACTTCTATCTAGGTTGCCTAGATTGGTGCAACATCTACATCTTAGACTGAGGTCAAAGTGGGTGAAGTTCATGCAATCCCACATTTTGGGCTTGACGATGAATTTCAATTGAAAAATAGTGGTTTTGTCCTTGTTGGATGGTCTTTTTCTTTTTAAAAGTACAAATAAGTTTATTTGTAATGGATTTGTATTTATTAAATTTTCTATTAAAAAAATTATAATTGGATGCTTATTTTTATTTTTAATTGCAATATTTATGTTGACACCTAATCATTAGGATTGGGTGAATAAATAAAATCAATGTAAATAAATAATAAGAGACATGAATAGTCATCAGGAGATGAAGTGAACAGTCTCCCTGATGTATATAATGAAGACGATGAAGTGAACAGTCTCCCTGTTGTATATAATGAAGACCAACCTGAAGGAATAATACATACGAATCAATTTTAGAGCCAGCTCCCAAACTACTTGTAACTCCCTTCTGCTACTACTCTTTGTCCATTGCCTACTACTCTCTGTCCACTATCTACTACACTCTCTGTCCCCTCCACAGTCGCTACCATTCTGTAGTCACTGCCACTATAACCATTTGTTGAAGAACCATCTGTTGAACAAAACCAGAAGGTTGAAGAACCATGTGTGAATCAGGTTCCTTGGCTAGGATCTGTGTGCATGAATCAACTGTGTATCAATGCATGAATCAGTTGTGTATTAACGCGTGAATCAACTGTGTATTAACGCTGGTATTAAAATCTGCCTCATTACAAGAAAGAGGAATGTTTTGGAGAAATCTATTTACATTACAAGTTCTCTTAATAATTATTCAATTTTGTCCTAAGTGAGGTGAATGTGTTTGGATAATCGCAAGCTTAGTTCAAAGTTTAATTCCCAATTAACTTATATGTTTGAGTTGCTTCTTTTTGACTTAATTGTGTTATTATGAATAAATGAACCATTAACAATTATAAAAATATGATTTCTTTTATTCAAACTCAATGTGTAGTTGGACTCAATGTGTTGCTTATGTGTTTGAGGAAATGGATGGGTCAAACCTAGATAATAATTATGCTTAATGCTTCCACAACAATGTCTATGATTCTAAATTAAGTATATATTGTAATGAAATATATCATCTCAAGTTAAAATAAATCAGATAATTTTGGGCCTCGACATTTGGAGATTAAGGTTTTTAAAATTCATGTGTCCACACATGGAACACTATGTTACCATTATCATTCATGTAACCTAAAACCAGATGTGGAACTAGAGTAATGCTTTAATTGTTGATTTGCCCAATCATTTAATAGAAAAAATAATAACGGTTTTTATATTTTTTTTGGTCCTCCTTTCTGAAATCCATGGACTTGAAGCTTTTATCTTGTAGAGCTTTCGGTTTACCTATATATATAGACAACAAAGGTTTAACTTCTAGTTTTGTTTATTTGAAGAATATACGAAATGCCATTCTATGGGATTAATTTTGTGGAGATATAGACGCCACTGTTGGCCACGCTTCTGACATGGGGAGGAGTAGAATTCAAGCTCATTGAGATTGAAGAAGGAACAACGATTCATTGTTGGATCCCCATAGAACATACAAGGATTCCATTAGTTTTGGTCCATGACTTTGTTGCAAATGGTGGCGTGACGTGGCAGTTCCACCACAAAAGATCTTATCTAAATATTACACAACTCATCATTAATTACAGATTGGGATATGTTCTGAGTGTCAATGCATATGGTACACTGTATTAACTGAGGTGGACTGATTTTCTGACATGTGAGCCACGCGGCTCACAGCTCTTTTCTGATTATGGTTTGCACATGGTGCCAGCACATGGCATAGCATGCAGCTACTACTGTTTAACATTAAACTCATCTGACCATTTTGTACCTGGCTCGGTTAGTCCATCCAACCACTATATCTCCTCTTGGAACTCCCATCCAATTCGACGGCATGGATTAACCCTCGCGATCCTAAGGTGGAAAGGTTTCGAGGTTATTCATTTCTCAATTTTGCTTGGGATTCGAACTCATTGCTTGGTAACCGTCCCTTGGGGCCTACTTTGTTGCCGCTCTTCCTGCATCCCGCTCCATTGGGTTTGACCTCTAGGATTCATGCATCGAAGGGTTCTGTAGACCCAACCTTTCTGTCTAGCATTGGTCTCTCCATTAATAGGTATACCTATGTTTTTTTAACCATTCCGGCTTTTCCTACTTACTTCCATTCTCTTGCAGCTTTTGCCTGTTCATACTTCAATCACATTAATCATATCTTTACGACTATGATACCTTGCAAGATGCCAGTTCACAGTCTCGTTTCTCTCTGTTGCTCCTGGTGGAAAATTGTTCCTTCACCGTTGGTCTTTAAGGAATGCTAGGTAAGTGCTCATCTTGGTTTGATGCCCTCGGGCTGGCAAATTGACAACATTGGCTAGCTTGTTGCTTGAATCTACATCAGCTCTTGAAACTTCACCACTTATGGATTACCAGCAGAGAATAATAACATACATATGGTTAGATATTTTATTTTTCTTACTTATATTGTTACTGGTCTTGATGGTGTTGCTTTGGTTGTGGCAAATTTTAAGAAGAATTGATCATGCTCCTTTGGAAGCACCAGCCCTTAATGCTCAATTGTGATGTAAAATATATGAAGATAGAAACCTTTGCATTGTTGTATTGATAATATGTTGTTTTTATTGACTTTTGGGACTTGAAAAAACTTGTTTCCTTCACTGGTGAGAATATTAGAAGGATAATATATGACAAATAGTGCACAAGACATCGTTTACGCAAAATATTTTTCTTATACTACCCTTCACTCTGTTTTTTACTATCTCTGAAGGCGTTTATCTATCATCTGTATTGAATAAGGTACCACAGGGAGGTTGGTGTCCCTTCCTAATTGCAGAAATTTTTCTTACCATAATGTTCTCTTGGAACTATGGAAGGCAGAAAAAGTATAAATATTTAGCACGGAGAAAAATTAGCATAGAATGTTTGAATGGATTGCTTGCCAGGGTGAATTCATGTGTACCAGGAATTTGTTTCTTCTGCAATGACCTTATTTCCGACTTACCACTGATTATTGAGAATTATGTAAAGAATGTGGGGTCTCTGCATGAAGTTCTTGTCACTGTCACCATAAGAAGGGTTCCAGTCAAGACAATGCTTTTGTCAGAGAGATTTATGGATGGAAAACTAGAGCTAAAGGGTGTATATAAATGCATAGCCCAATATGGTTACAAAGATGCCCCAAACATGGAAGGATTTGAATCTATCAACCAGGTTGTTGAAAGCATAAAATATTATATCAAGCTTAGAGGAACTCATTCCTCCTCACATGAGAGAAGTTATGCAAGTAGAAATACAGTGGCAAAAAGTAATTACTGTGTAGTTGAGGAATTGCAATAGCTTGAATTGACAAATAATACAGGGGTTGTCAACCTTGAAAAAAGCACTGGCAAGAAATTCACATGCCTTACATCAGATATTAGATTGAAGTTTTTCAGTATGCAAAATGGTGGAAAGGCTATCAACTCGAAGACAAAGGAATTGCTTGAGAAGAGTGCAACGACTCAGAATTTTTTTTTTATTGTTGTTATGATGGGCACTTGTATGGTGATTGGCTGGAGCACTGACTATTGAAATATCAGGTCTTCCCATAAATGAATCTCAAAAAATTCTTTCATGTCAAACTGGTATCAGCTTGGCACCTCAACTCAATGCTCCATCACACATGTTGATTTTGTTCCAAATTATGATGCCTTTTTTAATCCTGCAGTGTTGTCAGCTGTGCAAGGAATTCAGTCAAGGAACAGTAACATGAGCCAAGGTAAGATGATACAAGAATGTGAAGTAGACACTATTAGCTTGGCTTCCATGAGTATATTGGGATGTAATCAAGTTTTCCAGTATGGGTTAGTTTATTTGAAGGAGGGATGCAACTCCCTATCATAAACATGATATCATCTATGTGTATAATGTGAATTATGGCATCCCACACCTTGACATAATTTATGTTTTCGTATGTTAACTCATGTAGGCGTTGTTGTAATCGTGTCATTTTTTATCCTGTTACTACTGTTCCTTTTTCAAAAACTTGGTACAAGTAAAGTTAGCTTCATGTTCTCACCCATAATGATTGCCTGGTTCATGACCAACATCATGATAGGACAATATAATATTGTGAAATATTATCCTAGAGCATTCAAGGCATTCAACCCATATTATATATACTATTTCTTTCATGAATATCACTAATAAGGATGGATGATGCTTGGAGGTGTAGTCTTATTTATAACAAGTATTGATTATTTTCATGATGATATGTGTCTCATTTTATCATATAGTATACTTGGAACTGTTTTCTAACTCAATTGATAAATCCATACCAATGATTTTCTCAAACAAAATTCATAACTTCATCCCAATTATTTATGCTAAAGCTATACAAATAGAAACACTAACATTAGTTCTTTGTCCTAACTGGATCTAGGTGCCGAGGCCACGTTTGCAGACATGGACCATTTCAACAGGAAATCAATCCAGGTCCAAGCTATATGTCAAGGATAGAATTATTAGTATTTCATCATACTTGTGTGCTTCATCCTCCTTAAGTTTTAGTACCATAATGAGAAATTTGGGTTTTTTATTGCAGCTTGCTTTCTGTGTGTTGGTTTATCCATCTCTGCTTATAGGAACTACATTGAAAATTTCAGCATATTTCTTGATCATTCTGCCAGTGAAAGCAAGCGTTTGAGATACACTCCAGAGCAACTCAAGTTTATGTTATCACATCTATTTACACAGAGATCAAGTAGGATTGTATTGTCCAACTGAAATAAAGTAGATATTCTAGGCCGGGAAGGTCAGGGCTTAAACAAAACCAAATGATTACCAGGCACCTTTATTCTTTTTGGCCAATTTGGAGGTCTCCGCTAATTACTTACAGATTTTTTATCATCACAATATTTCAAATTACAAGCTTTTAATATAGGGTATGTGAGTTCTTGTGAAATTAATATTCAAATATTACATTTGGTGCAAAGCATGTAGTATTGTAGGCATTTATGGTCCTTAGTGGGCCCTAAGTATTAATATCCATACTCACATTGAGTGAATGGTTATTATAAAAAAGAGTGAGGTTTTGGAGAAATCTATTTACATTACAAGTTCTCTTAATAATTATTGAATTTTGTCCTAAGTGAGGTGAATGTGTTTGGATAATCGCAAGCTTAGTTCAAAGTTTAATTCCCAATTCACTTATATGTTTGAGTTGCTTCTCTTTGACTTAATTGTGTTATTATGAATAAATGAACCATTAACAATTATAAAAATATGATTTCTTTTATTGAAACTCAATGTTTAGTTGGACTCAATGTGTTGCTTATGTGTTTGAGGAAATGGATGGGTCAAACCTAGATAATAACTATGCTTAATGCTTCCACAACAATGTCTATGATTCTAAAGTATGTAAGTACATATTGTAATGAAATATATGAAAATCTATATTTTTATTTTTTTTCCTAATCAAAACTACTCAACCTTTTGAAGGTATTGTAATTTTTCAAATGGGTTTTGATGTAGGTTTCATGAATATGATTAAATCTTACATATTAAGAAAGATTCCTTGAAAATTTTTAGTAATTAATTCAGGATAATATGTGATTTATGTTAGAAAATTATATATTACAGAGCAATGGAACACATAAAATATTGCAGAAATATAAACACAGGAAAAATGCACAAAACAAGAGAGACACAGATATACGTGGTTCACCCTGTTTGGGCTACATCCACCCTGTATAGCGAGTCCTTCCTTTCTATTATGCAGCAAAATGAAGAGACACAACCTACAGCAAATCCGCTATAATATCCTCTGTTTTCTCTCACAGTCTCACCTCTCAGTTTCTCGCTCACAGAATACATATCTATATCTCAGCCTCCAATACAATGCCCTCATACAAAGAGAGGGGTTGCCTTCTAGGGCAAAAAAACCTAAACTAAACATAAGTTCTACAGTCAGATCATCTGCCTAATGAACGGCCCAGATTGACTAGAAATTACTATACTTTTACAAGGCAATTTTACATTTGTTTTTACAAGTCCCGCCCGCGTGGAGGGGTGTACAAACTTCCTGGGGTATACATCCGGATGAAACAAAGACCTCCGAACAATCATGCTCCACACACAACAATTTATTATAAAAAAAGAGAAGCTCAAAGTAATTAAATAGATTAAGGAATTATAGAGATATAATGCATAATTGCTAAAGTAAGTATTATTATCCATATTCACATTGAGTGAATGGTTATTATAAAAAGGAGGAAGGTTTTGGAGAAATCTTTTTACATTACAAGTTCTCTTAATGATTATTGAATTTTGTCCTAAGTGAGGTGAATGTGTTTGGATAATCGCAAGCTTAGTTCAAAGTTTAATTCCCAATTCACTTATATGTTTGAATTGCTTCTCTTTGAATTAATTGTGTTATTATCAATAAACGAACCATTAACAATCATAAAAATATGATTTCTTTTGTTGAAACAAAATGTTTGGTTGGACTCAATGTGTTGCTTATGTGTTTGAGGAAATGGATGGGTCAAACCTAGATAATAACTATGCTTAATGCTTCCACAACAATGTCTATGATTATAAAGTATGTAAGTACATATTGTAATGAAATATATGAAAATATATATTTTTATTGTTTTTCCTAATCAAAACTACTCAGCATTTTGAAGGTATTGTAATTTTTCAAATGGGTTTTGATGTAGGTTTCATGAATTGCAATCCTATATAAATTGATTCTAAGAATTTACATCGACCTCTATGGTTACCAAAATCTAAACCTAAAATTTTAACATAAAATACATCTCAATTGACAATGTTTCCATAAGTCAAAAGTTTTATGAACTTACATTTTTTCAACAATATGGAATTTTCTACTAATTTTAATATTCTATAGTTGTCAATGTTAACAATGAACCCCAAAGAAAATAATTGACCTACTTTTAAAGAAAAACTCTATGGTAATCTAGATTGCATTTGCATATTCATAAGCATTAATCACTACATCAATATTGCTAAAATTTCAATCAATGATCTAGAATGCTCAGAAAAAGCAAAGGGAGGTATGCAAGTCTTCATTTAAATTTCTTGACATGTCTATACATATAAATTTAAAGATATAACTATGAAATCATGAAGAAAATCAAACCTAGATATATCTATTGACATCCAATATGTAAATGCAATATGTAAATCTCCATGGATATATCTTTTGACATCCGATAGGTAAATCTCCATGGATATATCGGTTAATGGCCAACATCCAAATCTCCATGTTTAATGTCTAGAGAGAGGCACATTCACATTTAGTTATGTTTGTCATGTTAATTAGATCAAAAAGCCTAATGATTCAATTGACAACAACCTCGTGGATGGAATAGCCTTGGAATGGACAACCCAAACATTGTTGATGAAGAGGACATGTCACACATCGTAAGCCCCAATGATATATATGGGCAACGAAGAAGAAGAATAAGAAATATTGAACCCACCAAAAGTCTTAGTAAATCATTACAACACAATAAAATAAACATATCATGATCATGCATCATAGTTATCATAATTAAGAAAGAACAAAACAAGTCGAGAAGCCATCAAAATACAGTGTACTAAGGACCGGATAACACCCTAACCCCAAACCCTCCAGCCCGAGGGCATCAGACCAGGATGAGCTCTTACCCGGCATTCCTTAAAGACCAACGCTGAAGGAGCAATTTTCCACCAGGAGTAGCAGAGAGAACCGAGACTGTGAACCAACATCCTACAAGGTATCATAGTCATAAAGATACGATTAATGCGATTGAAGTATGAACAGGCAAAAGCTGCAACAGAATGGAAGTAAGTAGGAAAAGCCTGAATGGTTAAAAAAACACAAGTATACCTGTTAATGGAGAGACCGATGCCAGACAGAAAGGCTAGGTCTGTGGAGCCCTTCGATGCATGAAGTCTAGAGGTCGAACCCGATGGAGCGAATGCAGGAAGAGCGGCAATAGAGTAGGCTCCAAGGGACAGTTACCAAGCAATGAGTTCGAATCCCAAGCAAAATCGAGAAATGAATAACCTTGAAACCTTTCCACCGTAGCCCTCCAGCTCGAGGGCGTTAGACCAGGATGAACTCTTACCCAACATTCCTTAAACACCAACGTTGAAGGAGCAATTTTCCACCAAGAGCAGCAGAGAGAACCAAGACTGTGAACCGGTATCCTGCAAGGTATCATAGTCATAAAGATACGATTAATGCGATTAAAGTATGAATAGGAAAAAGGTGCGACAGAATGGAAGTAAGTAGGAAAAGCCTGAATGGTTAAAAAGATATAAGTATACCTGTTAATGGACAGATCGATGCCAGACAAAAAGGTTGGGTCTATAGAGCCCTTCGATGCATGAAGTCTAGAGGTCAAACCCGATGGAGTGAATGCAGGAAGAGTGGCAACAGAGTAGGCTCCAAGAGACTATTACCAATCAATGAGTTCGAATCCCAAGCAAAATCGAGAAATGAATAACCTTGAAACCTTTCCACCATAGGATCGCGAGGGTTAATATATGTCGTCAAATTGGACAGGAGTTCCAAGAGGAGATACAGTGGCCAGATGGACTAACTAAGCCAGGTACAGAACGGTTATGCCATGTGCTAGCACCATGCACAAACCATAATCGAAAAAGAGTTGTGAGCCATGTCGCTCACATGTCAGAAAATTAGTCCACCTCAGTTAATACAGTGTACCATACACATTGACACTTAGAACATATCCCAATCTGTAATTAATGATGAGTCATGTAATATTTAGATAAGATCTTTTGTGGTGGAACTACCATGTCACACCACCATCTGTAGCAAAGTCGTGGACCAAAACCAGTGGAAGCCTTGTATGTTCTATGGGGACCCAACAATGAATCATTGTTCCTTCTTCAATCTCAATGAGCTTGAATTATACTCCTCCCCATGTCAGAACTGCGGCCAACAGTGTCATATTTATCTCCACAAAATTAATCCCACAGAATGGAATTTCGTATATCCTTCAAATAAACAAAACCATAAGTTAAACTTTTGTTGTCTATATATATAGGTAAACCAGAAGTTCTACAAGAGAAAAGCCTCAATTCCATGGATTTCAAAGAGCAGGACCAAAAAAATATAAAAATCATTATTATTTTTTCTATTAAATGATTGGGTAGATCAACAATTAAAGCATTACTCTGGTTCCACATTTGGTTTTAGGTTACATGAACGATAATGGTAACATAGTGTTCCATGTGTGGACACATGAATTTTAAAAACCTTAATCTCCGAATGTCGAGGCCCAAAATTATCTGATTTATTTTAACTTGAGCTGATATATAATTATTTTTGATAAAATTTAGTACGTTTCACTTTAGCGTCAAAACACTCTCAGTTTATATTCATTAATAAGATTTTCCTTCAAATTTTTCTACGTTTTGTTTTCATTTCCAAACCATTTGAATTCTTGTTATAAAAGTTTTGGAAAATGTTTTCTACATTTCAGTTCAGTCTCAAAACAGTTCGAGTTTGGTTAAAATTTATATTTTGTTATTTTGTTTTTTTAATGAAGGGTAACAATTAATTATTATTAATTTATGTTAGCGAGGTAATGATGTTTACACATATTAATTAGAATTTTGGTTATGTGGTGTCTCTATTATTATCTTGTTCTAATTTAACTATGATAACTATAATGCATTATTTTGTTCTTTCTTAATTATGATAACTATGATGCATTATCATGATATGTTTATTTTATTGTGTTGTGATGATATACTAAGACTTTTGGTGGGTTCAACATTTCTTATTCTTCTTCTTGGTTGCCCACATATATCATTCGGGCTTATGATGTGTGACATGTCCTCTTCATCAACAATGTTTGGGTTGTCCATTCCAAGGCTATTCCATCCATGAGGTTGTTGTTAATTGAATCATTAGGCTTTTTGATCTAATTAACATGACAAACATAACTAAATGTGAATGTGACTCTCTCTAGACATTAAACATGGAGATTTGGATGTTGGCCGTTAACAGATATATCCATGGAGATTTACCTATTGGATGTCAAAAGATATATCCATGGAGATTTACATATTGCATTTACATATTGGATGTCAATAGATATATCCAGGTTTGATTGTCTTCATGATTTCATAGTTATATCTTTAAATTTATATGTATTGACATGTCAAGAAATTTAAATGAAGACTTGCATACCTCCCTTTGCTTTTTCTGAGCATTACAGATCATTGATTGAAATTTTAGCAATATTGATGTAGTGATTAATGCTTATGAATATGCAAATGCAATCTAGATTACCATAGAGTTTTTCTTTAAAAGTAGGTCAATTCATTTCTTTGGGGTTCATTGTTAACATTGACAACTATAGAATATTAAAATTACTAGAAAAGTCCATATTGTTGAAAAAATGTAAGTTCATAAAACTTTTGACTGGTGGAAACATTGTCAATTGAGTTGTATTTTATGTTAAAATTTTAGGTTAAGATTTTGGTAACCATAGAGGTCGATGTAAATTCTTAGAATCAATTTATATAGGATTGCAATTCATGAAACCTACATCAAAACCCATTTGAAATATTACAATACCTTCAAAAGGCTGAGTAGTTTTGATTAGGAAAAACAATAAAAATATAGATTTTCATATATTTCATTACAATATGTACTTACATACTTTAGAATCATAGACATTGTTGTGGAAGCATTAAGCATACTTATTATCTAGGTTTGACCTTTCCATTTCCTCAAACACATAAGCAACACATTGAGTCCAACTAAACAATGAGTTTCAATAAAAGAAAACATATTTTTAAAATTGTTAATGGTTCATTTATTCATAATAACACAATTAAGTCAAAGAGAAGCAACTCAAACATATAAGTGAATTGGGAATTAAACTTTGAAGTAAGCTTGCGACTATCCAAACACATTCACCTCACTTAGGACAAAATTCAATAATTGTTGAGAGAACATGTAATGTAAATAGATTTCTCCAAAACCTTCCTCTTTTTTATAATAACCATTCACTCAATGTGAATATGGATATTAATACTTACTTTAGCAATTATGCATTATATCTCTATAATTCCTTAATCTATTTAATTACTTTGAGCTTCTCTTTTTTATAATAAATCATATATTATCCTAAATTAATTACTAACAATTTGCAAGGCATCTTTCTTAATATGTAAGATTTAATCATAATTATTTGATTTTTTTGTTGCATCAAACATTGTACTTCATTATTAGTAAGCATAAACTTATTATGTCTCAAATTATAGTAATGTATAGTAAAATACTTGTGAAGATCGTGTAGCAAGAATTTTTTAAAATAGTTTTATTAAACATTAGATACATAGTTTTATGAATAAGTTATTTAAATATATACAACTTTAATATTATTATGATATTTTAATTAATATTATTCATTATTTTGACTTACGGAAACATTGTCAATTGAGTTGTATTTTATGTTAAAATTTTAGGTTTAGATTTTGGTAACCATAGAGGTCGATGTAAATTCTTAGAATCAATTTATATAGGATTGCAATTCATGAAACCTACATCAAAACCCATTTGAAAAATTACAATACCTTCAAAAGGCTGAGTAGTTTTGATTAGGAAAAACAATAAAAATATAGATTTTCATATATTTCATTACAATGTGTACTTACATACTTTAGAATCATATACATTGTTGTGGAAGCATTAAGCATAGTTATTATCTAGGTTTGACCCATCCATTTCCTCAAACACATAAGCAACACATTGAGTCCAACTAAACATTGAGTTTCAATAAAAGAAATCATATTTTTATAATTGTTAATGGTTCATTTATTGATAATAACACAATTAAGTCAAAGAGAAGCAACTCAAACATATAAGTGAATTGGGAATTAAACTTTGAACTAAGCTTGCGATTATCCAAACACATTCACCTCACTTAGGACAAAATTCAATAATTATTAAGAGAACTTGTAATGTAAATAGATTTCTCCAAAACCTTCCTCTTTTTTATAATAACCATTCACTCAATGTGAATATGGATATTAATACTTACTTTAGCAATTATGCATTATATCTCTATAATTCCTTAATCTATTTAATTACTTTGAGCTTCTCTTTCTTTTATAATAAATCATATATTATCCTAAATTAATTACTAACAATTTGCAAGGCATCTTTCTTAATATGTAAGATTTAATCATAATTATTTGATTTTTTTTGTTGCATCAAGCATTGTACTTCATTATTAGTAAGCATAAACTTATTATGTCTCAAATTATAGTAATGTATAGAGATCGTGTACTTCATTATTAGTAAGCACAAACTTATTATGTCTTAAATTATAGTAATGTATAGTAAAATACTTATGAAGGTCGTGTAGCAAGGCTAAAGTACTTGTGAAGACTTCATTATTAGTAAGCATAAACTTATTATGTCTCAAATTATAGTAATGTATAGTAAAATACTTGTGAAGATAGTGTAGCAAGAATTTTTTAAAATAGTTTTATTAAACATTAGATACATAGTTTTATGAATAAGTTATTTAAATATATACAACTTTAATATTATTATGATATTTTAATTAATATTATTCATTATTTATAAATAAAATAAATATAATATTTTATTTCACTTTTATTTTATAAAACATTATTTTATACTAATATACACTAAAAATAAAAATAAAAACTATATTTATCGCATAAAATTAAAACAACTTTAAAATGACACACTTCAATTTTACCCTAGTAATTACGATAAATAAGAAAAATCCACTTGCCATTACAAAGTACATAGCTAATAAAAAAACTTGCCCAAGGGAAATATTTACATGCCATCTTTTCCACCAAGAAAAATAGGTTCAAATGCAATGTGATAAGAAACAATATAAGTTCTATTGAAACCATATAACAAGGTAGTTTCATATAACAAGGTCATAGGAAATGCTTTATATTTATTAATTTTATTGAGAAGATTTTATGATATGCGGATGTTATCTCATTTTTTCATTAAACATATTTGATTATAATGTTAGCATTAATAAATTATTTTTATCTTATTATTTAGAAATTGTAAATGTTAAAAAAATTCCCATAAAACAATTTGTAATTGATCAAAATCATCGTTAAAATTAAAAAATAAAACATTTCAAAAAAGGACACGATTAAAAATAATATTTTGTAACCATATAGTATAATAAAACATATCAAGCGCACTATTGAGAATATAATATCTCGTAGCCATACATGATTGCAAGATATTCCAAAACATATTCATTGTTTTCCTTTAAATTTTTCTTACTAATTTTCTTCCTCCCCTTTATTTAATCCTTGCATGTTTAGTTAAATGTCCTTTATGTTCCTTCTTCCATTATTTCCCCCCTTTCACTTGGTTCCTTCTCCTTTCATTAATTCTGTTTCCCCTTCTTGTCCTTTGAAGTTTGTTTATTAGGTTTTTTTTAATAAAGTTTGCAAATTCTTAACCATGTGATCATGTTCTAATTCTTTCTTGTTGGTTTGTATGTAAATTTAAAAAAAACCCTTAAATTTTCAGGATTGTGTAACTTTTTTAATAGACCCATTACCCTAAATCAATTTCACATCATGTTGGTGGGTGACATCAATTTTACGTTATGTTGATGGTTGATAAAATTAGTTAGGGATCTTTTACAATGGAAATTAAGAGTTTAAGACCCATCATGAACATCGCCTACATACCTTCTAGACTCTATTATAGACATACTCATGGACCCAAAGCCACATGGATCCTTTAATTTCATTTTTTTCAACATTTCTTCGATGATTTAAATTGTTCTCATCAAATTGTTAAGGTGATTAATAATTTTAGATAATTATTAATGAGCTAGTAACTACCTGTCACCTGTTGTTGAGGTCATGGTAGTTACCAACTATCAAAATGAGTGATAGATGGGTAATGGAAAAGAGAGATATGTTTTGTCTTCCCATATTCAAAATACACATAACTAATACTTTCAACTATAACTCATTATCATCCACCCTTTCTTTCAACAATGTCCATTCACATGTCGCTATTCTTCCACAAACTATTATTATTTACAAAATATCCATTTTCAGAATACACATAACTTACTATTGCAATTGTAACTCATTATCATCCACCCTTGCTTTCAACAATGTCCATTCACATGTCGCTCATCATGTCACCTCAGTTTCGCAGTCAACGTCTTATAATTTGCAGTGAAGCTCATTTTCACCCATCTTAAACCAAAGTGAGATATGTATTTTAGGGTTATTTATAGTCAGTTATTTAATAGACAGATGTGAAGGCTGGTTTTTGTTTCTGATAGACCAGATGTGGGCAGTTGTAACTCACTAGACACTTTAAAATAATGAACAAAAACATGTTCACATAAACAAAAACAACTACATGGATAATGGATAACCTCTACATGACATTACTATTATTTACAAAATAGCCATATTCAAAATACACATAACTAATAATTTCAAGTAGAACTCATTATCATCCACCCTTGCTTTCAATAATGTCCATTCACATGTTGCTATTCTTCCACACGCTACTATTATTTACAAAATATCCATATTCAAAATACACATAACTAATACTTTCAACTATAACTCATTATCATCCACCCTTTCTTTCAACAATTTCCATTCACATGTCACTATTCTTCCACAAACTATTATTATTTACAAAATATCCATTTTCAGAATACACGTAGCTAACTATTGCAATTGTAACTCATTATCATCCACCCTTGCTTTCAACAATGTCCATTCACATGTCGCTATTCTTCCCCACTCTATGCCTTACCACTCTATGCCTTATGACGTTTCCTTTGCAACATAATGTGCAAATGCTAGTTTATGTTACTCTGCAAATTATAAGGTTTCACTCTAACTCATAGTTAAACCCTAGCTGAGTACATTTGCGTATAATTCTCCAGCATTATTTTTTTCACAGTTTTGAACCATGCAATTAAATTCCCTTATTTTAATTATTTCTTCAAATAAAGTTCACCTTCCTTCCTCCCCGAGGTGGTAGATTCAATTTCCTCCATTGAGGGCCAGAGTTAATACTCTGTAGCGTGTGTGCATGACATGTTGGTCTACATTTCTATTACTTGTTAATGCGTGTATATATTTATTTATAATTCTGGGAATACATGTCTCGTATTTTCGACCAGAAAGATGATTTTGTTAGTTGAGAATGAGATTTCTACACTATTCCTTTCATCTTGAATCCCGAGACTATTCTATGTGCATTTGTAATATCTTTTCATTTTCCTCAATCGGAAAATAAACATAGAACATTTGTCTTTCTTACTTTTTAGAACACATCAATACTTTAAATATTATTAGGCCAATGTACATAGATAAGGTATTGCTTTCATTAAGATTTTCAAAATAGAATTTTTATTTATAATAGAGACCTTTCTCACTGCAAATAAATACAAAATACTTATTTTGCTAATGTAAACAACAAAGGAATTCCACTAAGAGATCTCTCCTCCCAACCATCATAATGGAAATTACATCTGATTCTCCCCCCAATCTTTCAATCCCGAGAAAAATAGATAGACAGTGGCCCCTAAGACCAATTCCTTGGCTTCAGGACCTGCATTCCAGCTAAGAACATTCAATCAAATTAAGGTCTTGACTATTTCACAGTCGAACTCAAGAACAACTTTCTGTAGCATCCTATAAGATCTTCTGTTTTCTCTCTTTTCTCCAAATGTTTCAATATGTTTTCCTCTTGCCTTTGTGAGCATCATTTTCCCACTGAGATGTTTTATCTCCAAAGAGAGAGTAAGTAATTGTCTCTAATTTTCTGGTATATGAAATCTCATTTTAGGTCTTTTGCAGTGAATTTCCAATACTAGTTAATTTTTTTAACAAGAATAAAACAATAAAAGTTTTAAACAAAACAACTTAATGTTTTTGCTAGGCTTTTCTGCCAAACCCATTATCTACCAAGTCTACATATTAAAAGTAAATCATGAATATTTACAATACTTGTGGGTGTTACATATCCCCCCCTGGAGTTGAAAATCGTCCGTGGTGTTCATTCCTATTCTTGGAACAAATCACGATATTCCTTTTTCATAAGAGTGGCATCTTCCCAAGTGGCCTCCTGGAGGCTGAAATTCCTCCACTATACCTTAAATTGGGTGATAAATAATCTTCGTAGCATTGTTTCTCTTCGCTCGAGAATACATAGAGGCTCTACTAGAAACTTTATGTCTCGTTCAACTTGTTCACAATCATCATTTTTCCATTAGTTTTATTCAATATGACTTAGATCATGTATACATATATTTATCCAAAAAAAAAAAAAAAAAAAGTTCAAAATTAGATTTACCTGCACCACTTTTTAGTTTATAATATGTTTGCGGTCATATACATACTTCTTTAGTAATGATGCATGAAATAAATTATGGACTTGAATGTGACTAGGTAGTGCAAGCTCATACACTACAGGTCCAATACATTCCAATATTTAGAAAGGGCCACAATAACAAGATGTTAACTTTGTGCAACCACGCAATCTTAAGGTACTTTTCATGGGCTTAACTGGCACATAGACATGGTTGCCAACTCAAAAATCCAAATAAGTTCTTCTTTTATCTTCATTTATGTCTATCTTGGGAAGACTTTAAGTTTTGACATAGTTTCTTTAGAGTTTGATCCATTTCCGCTAACATGTCAAGTCCCAAGATTAGTTTGTCTTCATGATTGATCTAATTATTAGGGGTTCTTCACTTCCTTCCATATAATACTTCAAACGAACTCATCCTTAATTATTAGTGATAGTTGTTATTATATGAAAATTCAACGAGGTGAGGATACTCTTCCCATTTGCCTAGTTGTTGCAGAATGTGCATTCTTAAAATTTCTTCTAACACTTGGTTCACTCTCTCAATTTTCCCATTTGTCGGAAGATGGTAGGTGGTGTTATATTAAACTTGGGTGCCTATACCCATAAAAAGGACCCTCTAGAATGTTGTGATGAACTTCACCTCTCTAGCCGAGATCACTACCTTAGGGATGCCATACAACCAAAATATCTCCCTCATAAAAATATCAACAATTTGTACAGTCTTATATGTGGATTGTACTAGAATAAAATGGGTTGTTTTACTTAGCTTTTATACCACTACCATGGTTCCTTTTACATATAGGTAATCATATTATGAAATCAAAGGTAACCACATTCCATTTATGTTCTGGAATAGGTAAGCGATGTAGCAATCCTATTGGGTGTTGATGTTCCACTTTAACATGTTGACATTCCAAACACTTTGCCAGGTAATCTGTAATGTCTCCTCTCATTCAAGGCCAAAAGTAAATTTTCCTCATCACAGAGAATAGTTTCTAATACTTGGGGTGGGAAGCATATGGACTCTTATGAAATTCATCTAAAATGAATTGTTTGATAGATAAATGTCTAGGAACATACATTCTTTCCTTAATATTTAATAAATTCTCTTTACTTATACCATATTCAAACTAATTTCCAGATCTATTTGTCACCCTTTCTTGCTGCCATAAAAAATCATACTCTAGACCCTTTAAAGCGACATCCTTAATTTTCTTGGAGAAATTAATTTCATCTTGACTATAAGAGACTTCATACACACAATATACTTTCCTACTTAATGCATCAGCCACTAAATTTTCCCTCTCTTTTAGATTCTTTATATCAATGTCAAACTCACTCAAAAAGTGGTCCATCAAGCTTGAAGTGCATTAAGATTAGGCTCCTTAAAGAAACCAGTTAGCCTGCTGTGAATGGCCATTAAAATAAATTTTTTCCCTAGAAGATAGTGTAGCCACATCATTAGGGCGTAAACTACTATAGTAAATTCCATATGTAGGCATAATACCTCTGTGCATCATCCTTCAACTTCCATGACTCATAAGCTCTCATCCTGCCTTCTTGCATCAAAACCATGTGTACCCCTTCATGATAGGCATCGGTACAAACTATGAATTCTTTGGTAGGGTCCGCAATTTTTAGTATAGGGGCTGTGGTCTGTAAACATTTTAACTACTCAAAGTTATGCTCACAGTCTGTTATCTATTTAAAATATTTTCCTTTCTTCTACAAGTTATTGTGTTGGTTATTCTAGAGAACCCTTTGATAAAATGATGGTAATATCCTGCCCAACCCATAAAGGACCAAATATCTACCACATATTTAGGAACATGTCATTCCATGATGGCTTTGATTTTCTCAAGGTCCACAACTATTCCCTCAAATGAAACCATATATCCTAGGCATTGTATTTGATCCTTATAAAAATCACATTTCCTATACTTAGCGTACAGTTGATGCTCCCACAGAGTTTGCAACACTATTTGGATGTGTTTCTTACGCTCTTCTAAGTACTTTGAATAAATCAAAATATCGTCAATAAAAGTTAGAACAAATTTATCCAAGTAGGGATGCAAAATACCATTCATTAGACTCATAAATGTTGTTGGGGCATTTGAAAGCCCAAAAGAAAATACCACAAAGTCATAATGTCCATATCATTTCCTAAATGATTTCCTGTAAATATCCTCCTCATTGATTCTTATCTAATGATAGCCTGATCGTAAATCAATCTTAAAGAACATGGTGGCAAGTTTAAATTGGTCAAACAAATCATTGATTCTTGGGAGTGGGCATTTGTTTTTAATATTTATTTTATTTAGTTGCCTATAAGTAATGCACAACCATAGTGTGACATCCTTCTTTCTTACAAACAACACAGGAGCTACTCAAGGTGACACACTCGAGCGAATGTACCATTTATCTAGCAGCTTTTGTAATTGCATTTGTAATTATGTTAGCTTAGGTATTATCATATGATAAGGAATTTGGGAAACTAGGGTTGCTCCTGGCACTAGTTGTATTGTGAACTCAATATTCCACTTTGGTTGCACCCTAGAAATTTCTTCTAGGAATACATCAACAAAGTCTTGAACGACTCGTATGTTTTCTAGGGTGGTTTTTTTATCTTTATTGTTACTTTACCTAGATGGGTAGATGTAATAGTCCATAACTTAATAGGCCTTTTGATGCCCCAAATGTATTTCCGATGAACCTCCTCTGTGACAAAACTTATGGCCTTTTTTTTTTTAATTCACTAAGGAACAATGTCCTTCTAACTAGTTCATACCAATTAATTGATCATAGGATCCTAAAGGAAACAAAATCAAATTAATTCTAATTGGTTGTCCTACTACTTCAATTGGGCAATCCTCTACCTTAGCAATCACTCTTTTCTTGCTCTAGTGTCCAGCTAAACTAATGAGGGACTTTTAAATTTGTTGGCTTGTAACTAGGATGATTCAACAACTTTTGGGTTTATATAGCTCAAGCTTGACCCTAGATCTATTAAAATGGAAATAGTACAGTTCACTAATTTACCTTCCATTTCCATCATTGTAGGTAGGTATTTGGCCTGATGGTCCTCCAACGCGACATTAATCCTCAATACATTACTTGTCACCTCTCCAATATTGGAAGCTTCTTTAATGTTAGAAGATAGTTATGTTCTTGCACAATGTTGATAGTTCTTATAATAATGGGGTTCTCCGCAGCCCCAACAATGTAACGGATGCTTTTGTGTATGAATTGACTCTGCTTTGACAAAAACTTTTGTTTTACTAGACTCATTTTGCAACCTAAAGTTATGTTGATTTTTTACTAGCTATTTATTTTTCTGACCTTTGTGTGCATTCCCAACAATCGTAGTTTTTACATTTTTTATATTTTGGAGATTACTTTATCCTTTTTGGCCACATTTTCCCACTTTCCCCTTTTTGCTTTATCTATTGGTAGCATATCCGAGCCTTATGGATTGCCTCACCCATCATCTTCAGGTTATCAAACTCTTTTCATATTTTCATGAATGATGGTAAGCTACTGATGAAACATTGTACCTTAGCTTTCTCTTCCTAAATGTAGGGAACATATCGCAGCAACGAGGTGAACTTGTTGACAAATTCATCGATGGATATTTGTTTTGACCTCAAATTATGAAACTCCTTAGCTTTTTCAAAATAGAACTGCTCTGCTAGATATTTATCTTTAAAATGATTTTGGAAACTATCCCATGTTACCTTTGACTCATCAATACCCCAAAAAATCTTAATCTCTTCCCACCATAAGGTAGCCTTTCCTTGTAATTGATAAATCACCAGCCTTGCTTCCAATTTTTCACCATATTCATAAATTTGGAAGTATTTGTTCATATTAGTTAGCCGCACTTATGCTGTTTTGTCAACTTCTTCATCGAGTGTTGGCGGCTTAATATTTTTAGATTCCCCTTGAAGTCCAACTTTTTGGCTTTTGATCGCCTTACCACCAGAAATATTATTAGATCCTTCTTCATTATGGTTTCATCTCCCCTCAGATTCTTAATGTTTTTCTCTGTATTGATGCATTTATTTCCTATTTTCATGTTGAGGACTAGGATCTAGATTATTTTGATTATGTTTATCTGAGACAATTTTCCAAATTCTCTCATGTTCCACCCTCAATCTCTCATTATCAAGTCCTAGGTTTTCCATTTCAACGCTTGTTATTTTCATAGTTTCTAATAACATCTCACTAGCGTTGTTGGATTCCTCCCCAGATTAAACTCACATTTTTTGGTTTCCTTTCGCCAAAGGATCAGGTCATGTCCTCAAGTCAGTCAAGTAAATCTCGATATTATTCTCATCTCGTTTCCCTTTTTTTGCATCATTACGCATTGTTATTTTGATTGCATCCGAACACGCCATGCTCTTGTAACAGTTGGCAATGATACCACCTGTAACATATATCCATAATAAATAATTTCAAACCATAAAAATAGAAGAAAAATAAAAGAAAAAATTTATTTATTTTCCTTTTATATTAATATATTTATTCTGTATAAATTTTGAGTTTGAATAAAACACATCATTTTAGCTAAGTTATGTAGATAGTATTACATGTTTGGAAAAATGTTTTAGCTACGCAACCTTTTGAAAACCCCTAATGTCCATCTTAGATTTATGTTAAACTTGAGATCCAAATCTTTAATGTGATGTTATGGTTTAATATGTTAAAGTGTTGAGTGGTTCACCATATTTTTCCATGCGATTATGTTTATTGCACTCAGATTGCCATACAATAATGTAGATGATTATGGTGAGGTGTTGTGGTTCCACTTGTCCTTCAAATCTTCTCGATGCATTGATTGACACCCATGTTAATATAGATTATAGACCCTTTAGGGTTTGGGTCGGATGATCGAGCCTTTTCCTATGAGAGTTTGGGTAACTACCCAGTTTTGTTGACCATTCCACTCATCATTCTCATGCTGACACTATTGAGAGAGGGAGCTCTGCATCAGCACCACAAGATAGAGGTTCTCATAAATTTCTTTATAGCTATTTTCAATTAACTTGTAGGTGTCTCATTTATTATGATATTTCCTACCTATGTTACGATTATTTTGGGTGGTTATCCCTTATGTAATATATTTGATGACAGGGAGGGTTGTTTAATGGTGGAGCTAAAGTCATGCCTCCAAGGGTTCATGCTTCAGGTACCACTAGAATTTATGTTTTCCCTTCTACTGGTTACTAGCAAAATTTGTATGGCTCTGAGATCATTTGTTCTTCATTTCTAGCACGAAGGTTACAACTTCAACATTTCTCCTTCTTAGGTATAATTTTATGTTAAAATCCTAAACTTTTGCTTATGTAGTACTTATTTTCGGCTTCTGGGATGAGAGGTAATTTTATTATGTTTTCATTTAATGACTACAAAGTTGTAATCATAGGTGAGCAACTCCCTTCCCTCTCTCGGGTGAGAAGCCAACTCATGGAGTATAGAACTTTTCCGCCAAGGTTCAACATCTTATCTTACTTGGGGTTTATATGTCAAGGTTTTGTTGAATGCTTCCTCTAAATTTCTTGAGGTTATTTTCAGAGCTTGTTGGTTAATGAATTGGACTGTGGAGTCAAGGGTTTGTATCTATCTTAATTTTGTCTTTAGTTGCTCTAGTACTAGAAGAGGTTGTAAAAACATGGAAACTTTTAGCTCATGCAACCCTATTTAGGTTGTGAAGCCCTAATGTACAATTGTCTTATTAGTCGCTGCCTCCGGCATAGCATGGACTATAGCGTTTGATACGACGTTGACCAGCTATTAAATCGCTTTGACCGATTAATATATTCGGTACATTTCAGGTTTAAACCAATGTTTTAAATAAAATGTTCGGCTCAACAAATTTTTATCCAATGTTTTTGTTTAGACGTCTTACTAATGGCCTCATGTGCCCCGATGTTATTTCAGTGAGGGAAAGTTATTTTATCATAAGTTTTTCAAAAAAATGTGTGAGCGAGCAAGTTATTTTATGAAAACTAGGAAGGTTGGGGCAAGTAAACTATTTTATGCAATGTTTTTAAAACTAAAACGCATTGTTCAATATCCAAAGCCACCACTTCCAGCAACACGCCACCTGCAGCTTCTTCTTGCCACTTGTCACATCTTCTATCTCCTGTCCTCTCTTTGTTCCACGCAATATCCTTCTTATCTAAACTTGCAGCTCTATAGTGTAGAGAATTGGCACGACCTCTGGAAACTTGTGGAGCACCAAGAATTGGCATAGCGTAGAGAATTGCCATGGCCTCCAGAGACTTGTGGAGTGCAAAGAGTTGGCATGCTCTATAGAAACTTGTGGAGTGATTTTGACAGCCATGCCCTCTAGGGACCTACAGAGTGATTTTTTAGACGAAGAAGCCAGCAATGGTTCTACAAATGAAAATTTGTAAATTGTCATGATTTTTGAAGATCTCATGATTCTTAACCTACATCACATCACATATAAATTAAACAATCCTTATAGTTTCTACTTCCATTGTTGGGCCAACATCAACAGTAAGTTATATTCTACTTTGCTTTAACCAAAATAATTGCAATTTGAAAGGGAATTATGCTTATAATATCTTTACCTGGGAACCCACCGCAAAGCTTTACTGGACATCCCAGAAGAACCTCCTAATTCTTCTTCGGCTTTCGAAGGTTTAAGGCTCTTCCCACCCTCCATCAAATTCATATTCTTGAATGAGTTCTACGAGAGATTTTCCTTCCATGGCCTCAAGGAAATCCTCCCCTTATTCCTTTCATAGCACCTCAGTCTGTCACAGGTCCGAGCAACAGAGATGTTTCATCTCTTCACAATGTTGTGCTATGCAACTCCAAAGTTGGGAGCCGTAATTAGCGACACCCTCTTGGTAAACTATTAGAACCAATCTTGTAGAACCCTCCTATTGATATTGATAAATACATTGACATGAATGACTGTATGCTTTGTTTTTCGCCTTGCAAGGAAAATATAGAACAATATTGTATCTATGTAGAAACTGGACACAAATTATAACCAGAACAATGCATTGGAAAATCAGAATGGGGAAAGATGGTAAGCATCCAATTAATATCGTAAAAACTTACAGTATTTGGATTTCCTCAACAGAAAACATAACAGATTGTGTGAAAGTAGCCCTAAGCCCAGACAACGAATTCAATAACACCTCCATGTAGAAATATAGATAATTTCAATTGGTAGCACAAATTTAAAGACTTTTAATGATGGATTTTGCAGGCATCCGCAGCTTTTACATGTAAAGGATCATTTGAATGCTAAAATACATTGAATTGTCTAAAAGAACATAGACGTGATTTATGTTTTAAAGTCACCATACCTTTGATTTCATCGGCAAGCCCAACTGCGATTGTTCTCCAAATTCGAACAAGCCCAAACCGCTACACTAACCCAAAGCAGTGAGGGATAAAAGGTAGTGTCAGCAATAATGAAGTCCCGTTAGGATTATGCCTCTGCACATAGACTTGACCTTGTCTTCAAACCCTAGCAATGGCCATCAGCATTAGTGATGAGGATTTTCAAGCTTGATTATATTCACGACAATAAAATCCATAAGCGGCGCTGACAGTGTAGCGGAGACTGCATATGAAATTATTTTTCCTTTTAAAGTGGATGACATGCCTCCTCAAGTGGTATGTGTGCACTTAACCATCATCTAGGAAGAGTTCCCCTCTTACATAAACATATTTAACTCAGAACTAAGCAATTTCAATATTTTCCAATAACTTGTAAAGGGTTACTGTACTCGAGAAAATATCATGAAGGCCTTAATCCTTGTGGGCGGTTTTGGAACAAGGCTACGCCTACTTACTCTAAACCTTCCCAAGCCTCTGGTGGATTTTTCCAAGTTCTTGCATCATTCTGGTACGTCGCCTAATAGTTTTATTGTCCAGATCTTTGGTGTGGGCAATTGCACAACTCTTTGGTGCAAGAAATTATACAGGTTGACGTGCCTAAAACTTGCCCCCTGCCATGCTTGTACGAGAAACCTGGTAAAATGAGTTGCATGCAACTTTCCAACTGTCCTCGAAATAGAAAGATGAATGGCATGGCATTCAAAGAAACCAGCTATATTTTATTCTCCTAAATTTATTATATTTTATATACCAATAACTCTTTGAATACCATTCCTATAATCAATCAATCAATTCTAAAAATTTGGGAGTTGTAATCAGCGACACCCTCTTGTTAAAATACTAAAACCAATCTTATAGAACCCACCTATTGAAATTGATAAACACATTGACATGAATGACTGTATGCTCTGTTTTTCATCTTGCAGGGAGAATATAGAACAATATTGCATCTCTCTCTTCTCTATGTAATGGGGAACTACGTGATGCTTATAATACCTTTACCTGGCACACCGATTGAGTATGAAGCCATTATTTCAGAAGCATGCAATGGCCTCAGAATAAGCAAGAAATTGAAACTCCCTGAGCCTCTCTTATAGTTTATGGCAAAGAAATTTGCTTTACGCAATAGGATTCACATCAACCACAACACCCTGTCTGTTTAGAAAGTTCATTGATGGGCATATGAGCATCCAGGCCCTCTATGTCTCTGCACCTCTTGCATAAAGATATTTAACTCAGAACCAAGCAATTTCAATATTTTCCAATAACTTGCATAGGGTTACCGTACTTGAGCAGATATCATGAAGGCCTTAATCCTTGTGGGCGGTTTTGGAACAAGGCTACAACCGCTTACTCTGAGCCTTCCCAAGCCTCTGGTGGATTTTTCCAAGTTCTTGCATCATTCTAGTATGTCGCCTAACAATTTTACTGTCCAGATCTTTGGTGCGGGCAATTACACAGGTTGACGTGCCTAAACCTTGCCCCCTACCATGCTTGTACGAGCAACCTGGTAAAATGAGTTGCATGCAACTTTCCAACTGTCGTCGAAATAGAAAGATGAATGGCATGGCATTCAAAGAAACCAACTGTATTTTATTCTCTTAAATTTTATTATATTTTATATACCAATAACTCTTTGAAAACCGTTCCTATAATCAATTGATCAATTCTAAAAATTCAATACTTCGTTGCACCCATTCCTATGTCATATTCCTATTAGAATATAATATGCATAATAGTATCAAAATATATTACTCGCCAGCATTATTGTTGTTAGCTATTTATACAAGTTAATTTGCAATTATGGGATGATTGCTAATTTATGATTATAATATGTAATTAATTTTTCATATTAATTTTAATACAACAATCCACTTTTATATTTTGTTATGGGGCTCAGTGCAAGAAATTCACACTGTGATGACAATGGTGGAAGCAAAGTTCCAGTGCCTACATATGGAGGCAACATTTTTGTTCAGTGATTTTACATAACAATTGGTGTTTTTTAAGTTGATATGCGAGGAAATTGGCAGAACAAACAACAATACAACAATAGCACGATGGTAACGGATCTAAGCATCATTAACGTTGCCGACAAGTGACTATCACTCAAATGCAGAGCCTTTTATCACTTTTCTGGACACTTGGTACACCAAAATAGACCTATGAAAATGACGCAAAGGCAACCATGGATTTTTGCAATTTCTAGTGCAGTCCTTTGTCATAAATATTTGACATATATGTTAAATACGGATGACTAGTAGTAAGTGGGCGGTCATCCTTTTCAAATGGTGAGACTGTTTAATAGTCTTGGATAAGAAAAATGTTTTAGTAAAGTTCATTAATTATGTGCAGGGCTGTCCCACAATATAGGCGAGTGGCTATTAAGTTGATACAAAAAGAGACATCTGTTTGTGAGAAATCTTGGTATTTGCTCGAGTAAAAACGGTTGATCTTGCACCGCAAAGTACTAGTACTACCACGTCTCTTTCCATAAATTAGTTTATTATCTGATTTCAGGCCCGATAGGGACTACCGCTGCTTGCGGATCTTGTTATATAATGTATTGTAAATGAGCGGGTCAGTTGTTTTTTTGTCGTTCTCAATTATTTTATCTACACGAGCCTACGTCAAAAGAATTCTAGGTCTTGGTATATTTCATTTTGTTCAAATTTATAACTATCTGTGAGATTCTATTTCTTTTCAATGTAATTTAAACTAAAAAATTGTGGCAATGTCATGGCTATACAGTTAATTTTATTCGGAATAATTTATACATCACAGATTCTTACATGTCAGTGCGTTTTAGTTTTTGTCCCAAGGGTTAGTGTAATTCCCTACAGCTGGCGAGTCACCCGGGAGTGCCCACCGATCAACCAAAGTAGCGTGCAAGATAGAAAGGTGACCAAACGGGGGAGACATGTTATGTGGGCAAAGTTTGATTGCATGTTTATACATGGGTAGGCTGAACGAGTCACCCGCAGGCCAACCGTCTGAAATGGTGAAATGGGCAAGTGATGGTGGGGTGATCCCGTGTGATGAGCGGGTTGACCTACACATCGAACAAGTTTTGCAAACTAAAGGCGTGTCGGCTAGGCAAGATGAACGAGTCGGTCGGGTGGCACGACTCACCCACCCTCCATATGAATACATGGGGGGTAGGGGAGACAAGGCATTCGATCACATTCAATCAACGTTCATTATAGGAAGTGCGAAGAGGTGCAATGTAGCCGCAACGGGGAGGCGTAGAATTGTGGGTTGATGTGCTCGCTGGTCAGGAAGGCAAACATAGAGAACCGCCCGAAGTCTTTGTGAACGATTGGTGCGGGTAGAGGGCTACATGAAGGCGCCCGCCCGTCAGTTGGAAGTCTAGGTGGAGGGCTACACGAAGGCGCCCGCCCGCCGGTCGAAGGCACAGGTCGAGGGCTGCACGAAGGCGCCCGCCCGTCGGTTGGTGAACTCGGGTGGAGGGTCCACGAAGGTGCCTGCCCAACGGTGACACAAGCTCGGTTGAGTTCGTGTGGAGGGCCGCATAAGGGCACGCCCGCCCGACTCAGGCAAGAGTTTTTCGGTTGAACATTGAAATGTGGGGAGCGACCACCATGCGAGCCGTGCACGAGGTGGGTGCCCGACACAGGTAAGAACGCTGGTGGAGAATTTGCTGCGGGTCATTTGTATTTCTACAAATTCATAATAAAATATTATTATTGCACATGATGGTGTCCTCTCTGTTGTTGAATGTTTAATGTTAATGGATTCTGCACATTAATATTGTTAATGAAAGATGATGAATGTTAGGCATAGTTCACAAAGTAACTTAACAATTGAACATGTTAGCTACTTAGGCAGTGTTGCACCCTTGCCAATTAACGAAAAAGGAATTGGGGGTGTGACAGATGGTATCAGAGCTACTTGCAGAGAACAGACATGTATGCAGGGAAACGTTATGGAGAAATCGTGGATTAACAGTCTGGGTTTCGTGGACTTGATGGTTCATGGCAAGACCATTCAAGCTCTGGTGGATATGGGGACCACTCATAACTTCACGATGACATGGTTAGAAAAAGAGGTTGGACGGATGATCTTCCCATTGAATGTGGAAGCCACAACGGTAAAATATAGAGCTAAAGTGGCGGGTTTGGCACACGATGTGCCTGTGCAGATAAAAGACTAGAAGGGCCAGTTGGACTTCACAGTGATCGAGATGAATGACTTTGATATGATATTGGGGCAAGATTTCTTGAAGGGCAACAAGGCAATTGTTTTCCCCTTCTGTGATGAGGTGGTACTGGTTGGACAGTTACAAACTTGGACTTTGCCCACTCATAGGCAAAGGCGAGAAATCAAGGTGCAGCATGTTTCTACACTGAGTTTGGAGAAGGCTATGAAGGAGTTAGATATGGAGACATATGTAGTGATGTTCAAGGGAGTCAAAGGTAATGGAGTGGGGACGCCTGTTCCAGCCGAGATTTCTGAGGTATTGGCCAAATATACAGATTTGATGCCTGATGACCTAGCAAAGAAGCTTCCACCAAGACATGCAGTGGACCATAGCATAGAGCTTGAGCCACGGAAGCAACCTCCAGCTAAAGCACATTATCGGTTGTCAGGACCTGAGTTGGAGGAATTAAAACAACAATTAAAGGAGTCAATTGATGCAGATTTCATCAGACCTTCAAGGCCCCCCTATGGTGCTCCAGTATTGTTCCAGTAGAAGAAGGATTCGAATGAGCTATAGATGTGCTGTGATTACCATGCATTGAACAAGAAAGTGGTAAGGAATAAGTATCCTTTGCCATTGGTTGTTGATTGCTTTGACAAGCTTGTGAAAGCCCAAGTGTTTTCCAAGCTGGACTTGAGGCATGGGTATTATCAGGTGCGGATAGCTGAAGGAGACGAGAAGAAGACCGCGATAGTAACGAGGTATGGTATTTTTTAATTCCTTTTTATGCCATTCGGGTTATGGAATGCTCGTGCTACATTTTTCACTTTGATGAATGATGTTCTACGTCCATATTTGGATTCGTTCGTAGTAGTATACTTGGATGATATAGTGGTGTACAGTGACAACATGGAGGATCATAAGAAGCACTTGGCGATGGTGTTCAAGGCACTGAAGGCAAATCAATTGTACTTGAAGAAGTCTAAGTGTGTGTTCGCTCAGACTAAGATTCCATTCCTTGGACATATAGTAGGTCAAGGGTACATACGGATGGAGCCGAGCAGAGTGAAGGCGATGGAGGACTGGGTTGAACCGAAGAATGTCCATGAGATGAGGGTGTTTTGGGCATAACCAAATACCAACGGAAGTTTATAGAAGGGTACTCCAAGGTAACATCATCACTGATAGACCTATTGAAGAAAGATAAGAGATGGAGTTGGATGTATAAATGTCAGGCGGCATTTGAGGATTTGAAGAAGAGGATGGTTACAGCACTGATACTGAAGTTGTCGGACTTCGAGCGACCATTTGAGGTACACACAGATGCTTTAGATTTTTCCATAGGAGGGGTTCTTATGCAGGATGGGCATCTGGTGGCGTACGATAGTTGGAAGTTGTAGGATAGAGAATGAAGGTATCCGGTCCATGAGAAGGAGATGACTACGATCATTCACTGTCTTCATTGGTGGAAGCATTACCTGATTAGGAAGCCATTTGTTGTCAAGATGAACAACGCTGCAGCAAGTTATTTTGCATCACAATCGAAGCTTTCTACGAAACAAGCTCATTGGCAGGACTTTTTGGCAGAGTTCGACATGACTATTAAGTATAGACCGGGGAGACACAGTGCCATAGCAGATGCCCTTAGCAGTAAGGGACAACTTGCAGCAATGGAAGGGGAAGAGTGGGCAGCGAGGAGTAGGAGTCGAATTCAGATGTCAGAAGAGATGCAGAATAAGCTCAAGGAAAGTGTTGAGACCAATAGTCAGGTGCAAAATATAGTGAAGTAGATAAAATAGGGGAAGACACGGAAGTTCCTTCTCCAAGATGGATTCTTGTTCTTTGGAAACTGACTCTATGTTCCAAAGTCATCTAGGCTCAAGAGGCACCTTTTGAAGGATTGCCACGACTCACTGTGGGCTAGCCACCCAGGGCAACGTCATTCTTTGGCATTGTTGGAGAGAGTATTCTTTTGGGAGAAGTTGCAGGAGGATGTAGAGGAGTATGTACATGCGTGCATCATTTGTCAGCAGGACAAATTTGATAATCAGAGGCAAGGAGGTTGGTTGTAGCCTTTATCGATTCCTGAGAGACCATGGATGAGTGTCTCGATGGACTTCATCACTCAGTAGCCACAGGTGTAGGGGTATAATGGGATAATGGTCATGATTGATCGTTTTTCCAAGTATGTTGTCTTTGTTCCAACAAAGATACCATGTGGAGCCAAGTAGACTGCAGAGTTGTTCTTCGAGAACATCGTGAAGTATTGTGGGATGCCATTAAGCATTGTGTCGGACCAAGATCCACGTTTTACAGGTAGATTTTGGACCACATTGTTCAAGTTAGTCGGGATAGAGTTGTTGACGAGTTCGAGTTATCATGCACAGACAGATGGATAGATTGAGAGGATCGATGCATTGCTCGAGGATTATTTGAGACATTTTGTGACAGCTGATAAGAAGAATTGGCTTGAACTCTTGGATGTGGCTCAATTTAGCTACAACATACAAAAGAGTTCTGCGATGGGGTACAGCCCATTTGAGTTGGTGAATGGACAGATGCCAGTCACACCGCATACCGTAGTGACATGAGGTTTTTTAGGAAGTCCTAATGCGAAGAAGTTCATGAAGGCTTGGGATGAGACATAGGAGCTGCCATGGTTGTGCTTGCACGAAGCTGCAAGGGGAATGAAGAAATGGGTAGATAAGGGAAGACGGGATGCACACTTCAGTGTGGGAGATATCGTGTTTCTCAGGATTAATGGAGAGCAGTTTCAGCCACCTAATGCGACTACGAGCAAATTGACGAGGATATATGAGGGACCATTCCGAATGAAGAAGAGAGTGGGGGAAGTTGCTTACGAGCTGGAGCTTCCACGCCATGTGCACATGAAGCATCCAGTTTTCACATGAGTCAGTTGAAGAGATGCAAACTTGATGCTGATCATCCAGAGAGAGCTGAACCACCGAGAGGACTAGCCATGATTGTGGACAAGCTGAATCTAGAGATGGACAAGATTCTGAGTGTTCGATCTACACAGATTGGTTGCCACATGAGATGGGAATTTCTTGTTAGATGGAAGAATGCACCGTAGGAGGAAAGCTGGGAAACAGAGGACTCACTTTGGAGATGGAAGTGTAAGATTGCGAAATATGATAGGAAGCTACGAAGGAGAGCTGGTTTGCTGGGAACGACAATGCTCTCGGGTGGGGGAGAATGTAACACCCTGTGACTGACAAGTCACCCGGGTGCGCCCACCAATCAACTGAAGTAGTGTGCGAGATAGAAAGGTGACCAAACAGGTGAGACATGTTATGTGGGCGAAGTTCGGTTGCATGTTTATATGCGGGCAGGCTATACGAGTCACCCTCGGGCCGACTATGTGAAGTGGTGAAACAGGCAAGTGATGGTGGGGCGGTCCCATGTGATGGGCGGGCTGACCTACACATCGAATAAGTTTTGCAAATCGAAGGTGCGTCGTTTGGGTGAGATGAACAAGTCAGCCGGGTGGCACGACTCACCCACCCGCCATATGAATACATGGTGCGGTTGGGGAGATAAGGATTCGATCACATTCGATCAACGCTCATCATAGGAAGTGTGAAGACGTGCGAGGTAGCCACAGCGGGGAGGCACAGAACCATGGGTTGATGCGCCCGCTGGTCGGGCAGGAAGACACAGAGAACCACACAAAGTCTTGGTGAACGGTTGGTGCAGGTGTAGGGCTGCACGAAGGCACCTACCCATCGGTTGTAAGTGCAGGTGGAGGGCCGCACGAAGGTACCCACCCACCGGTCGAAGGCATGGGTGGAGGGCTGCACGAAGACGCCCGCCCGTCAGTTGGTGAACTCTAGTGGAGGGTGCACGAAGGCGCCTGCCTAGCGGTGACACGAGCTCGGTTGAGCTCAGGTGGAGGGCCGCACGAGGGCACGCCCACCTGACTCGGGCAAGAGTTTGTCGGTTGAACGGTGAAGTGTGGGGAGCAACCACCATGCAAGGCGTGCACGAGGTGGGTGCCCAACACGGGAAAAAATGCCGGTGGAGCATTTGCTCCCGGTTATTTGTATTTCTACAAATTCATAATAAAATATTATTATTGTATATGATGGTGTCCTCTCTTCTATTGAATGTTTATAATGTTAATGGATTTCACACATTAATATTGTTAATTAAAGATGCTGAATGTTAGGCATAGTTCACAAAGTAACTTAACAATGGAACATGTTAGCTACTTAGGCGGTGCCGCGTCCTTGCCAATTAACGAAAAAAGAATTGGGGGCATGACAGTTAGGGTCTAGAATAGACCCAAGTTATTGGCTTAGTCCGACTTGGCCTCAAGCTAAACTAGTTCCCTTTCCCATCGAATAGTTATTTTGCAGGTTTCCTATTGTTTTTGAAGAAATAATTTTTTTAGTTATGTTACGCTGTAGAACATAAGGTTCTGGTATAAATCATGCTTAAATCTTGGCTCGATTCCATTTGCGTATGTTTCTCCGCTGTTAATTTGTTTACGATTTTGAAACGCGTAATTAACTTCCCTTAAGTTAATTATTTCTTCAGCTACATTTCACTTTCCTTCCTTGCTAAGGCGGTAGATGAAATCTCCTCGATTTAGGGTGAGAGTTAATACTCCATACCATGTGTGCATGACCTGTTGGTCTACAATTCTATTATGTGCTAATGCATGTATATAGTTATTTATAAATCCAGAAATACATGTCTTGGATTTTCGACCCAAAATATAATATCGTTAGTTGACAATGATATTTCTACATTTTTCCTTTCATCTTGAATCCCAAGCCTATTATCTATGTATCTTTAACATTTTTCAATTTTAGAGAGTGGCCCCTAAGTCTTGTTCCTTTATATTAGGACGTCTAGTGGAGCCAAGAACATTCAATCAACTTAAGGTCTCCACTGGTTTATAGCCCGACTCAAGAGCACCTTTAGACAACATCTTTACAAATCTTCTGTTTTCTCTCTTTTATCCAGATGCTTCCAGCTATTTTTTGATTGCCTTCCTTATCATCCTTTTTCGACTAAGATGTTTTATCTCAAAAAGAAAAAAGAGAGTAGCTAATTGTCTCTAACTAGCTCGTATCTCAAAAGCTTATTTTGAGTCTCTTGGAGTGAATTTTCAAGACTTCTCATTTTTTTAACAAAAATAGAATAATAATTTTTTAAACAGAAACAACTTTAACATTTTCACTAAACTTTTCTACCAAGCCCATTATCTACCAAGTTTACAGAATAAAAATAAATCATGAATATTTACAATACCGATGGTGTTATAGTTTATAGTCAATAGATTTTGCTATGCTTTATAGAAATTCTTATGGCATCACATCGATAACAATAACTAGTAATGGTTAAAAACAACAATTATGCATTTTAAGTAGTATTAGCTGAAAGAGGCCAATAATTCAGAATACATTGTCAAATCCATATGATGGCTAAACATAATCCTTTTATTAATTAAATAATAAAAATAAGGAAAAATATAAGTTTAATATATAGTGTGTAATTGATAAAAAAATGTATTGTAAGTAAGATAAAAATAATATTATTACTATCCAAAAAAATGTATATATTTATAGTTATTCTTTAACTTAGCTTTTTTAAAGTATATTTCTATTTTTTTATATCTAATATAAAGTATTAACTGGGATTAAATGACACTAACTTTCATGATTGGGCATGGTTTGTAATATACTTGAGACAAAAATTTAAGATATAGTTTTTGGTGATCACAAAGATATTTAGAGAAAAACCTATGTTATAGGGCAACTAACATGCTTTAGTAATTAGGAGTTATAATGGCACTAATTTCCATAAGGAAGCATGTTTTATGATATGTTTGAGAAACAAATCGAAGTTATAGTTGTGGTGACCATATGGACACATAGAAATAATCATTTCTTATAGCGATATCAAAAAATGATCAATGTTAAAAAAAATTATGTTGTGATATTTAACACTTCTAAATTCTCAAATAATCTTTTAAAATTAAAAAATAATATTTATTATATTTGCTTATTTTTTTTAAATAATGATTCTACTAACATTTTAAAATAAATCATAGAGTTGTATTATGGTTAATTATTAATTATAATATGAATATTATTACAACTAAAATATGACACACTCTAATTATTTTATGGTTTTTTTTATTGAAATTTAACAATATAATTTTTGGTTAAAATGTAACTTTTTTTGTTTAAACGGTATTTTTCAAGTGTTCAGAAAAATCCTAGAACCCTGACATTATGCAAACTACATCACTCAATCTTATATTTCCAACTAATTTATTGTAGATTCTATACAAAAATGATGAAAAATATATCTTAAAATACTAAAATATAAAACAATAAACTATATAAAAAAAATTAATAATAAACATTGAAATTGTAAGAAAACAATTTATAATTTGAATATCTTATTAATAAATGCCTTACATTTAATATAACATATTATATTGGATAAGATATTATATTATATTTCTAGATTTATCTTATTGCCATATTTGATTATAATTTGACTAACTTTTAACTTTAAAAACAACTTAAATTTGACATATTGTGATATACTTAATGCTTTAAAGTATTTAAAAATATAAAATTATTCTCTATATTAAAAAGTTTCAATAAAATATTTAAAAACATAAAATATAAAATTACTCTCTATATTAAAAAATTTCAATATTACTATGGATGAGTTAACTCTCTAGCTTAAAAGAGAATCTAACCATTTTATAATTTTATAATCTGTCAAAATAGAATATTACATTCAAAGAATTCACTTTTAAATAAAGTAATTTAAAACCTTTACCTATTAAATACTATTCACTATTTTTAATTCACCACGTAGCATTTAAACTATGGATTATATAAATGTGTCACACATTTTGTATAATTTATTTAAATGGGTCAGATTTAAACCATTAATTATATAACTTAATAAATGTACACATTTTAAGGGCTGGGTTTAAATTAAAAAGGACATTTGGTTTTTGTTTGTATCGCTGGATACATACACTAAATTAAAAATAAATAAATAGAATTGGTGAGCTAGGATAGAACTTTGCGAGAAATAGTGAAATATAGAGTAGCGCAATTCACCAAATTTATTAAAGATGAGTAGCTCACTGTCATGGCAACTGGTTTAGAATTGGACGATAAAGAAATAGAATTGGTGAACTGGGATAGACTTTTGCGCGATATAGTGAAATATAGAGTAGCGCAATTCACCAAATTTATTAGAGGTGAGTAGCCCACTGTCACGGCAACTGGTTTAGAATTGGACGATAGCCTACGTTAACGTGAGATGCAAAGTTTGATAGCAACGTAAGTTATTGAGCAAGGGGCAGAGTTTTACTTTCCTGGTCATAAAATAATATTAATGTGAAAATAATACATAGCGTACAATAAATTAAATAATTTGTATGTATATATAGTATATAGTATTATTAAAGTGTTATGTATTGTTAATAGCATGGTATATTAACATGGTATATAGAATTTTTTTGTATTTTTATTTTTAGAATATTTTTTTATCTATGATAAATTCTATTTACAAGTTTATAAAATTAGTTAGACTAGTGGTATGAATTAATTAGAAAATAGAAATTTAAATTTTAAGAATTTCAAAATTTTTCAAAATTTTAATAAATGTGTTTAAATTTATCTGAGTAACTAAAAGTCAAATATTTTTAACTAAAAACAAAAACAATATAACCTAAATATTTAAGTAAAATAGTATATTTACGATTATGGTTAGACATATTTTTGTCATTTCATTTTTATACTTGCCCAAAGTAGTTATATTTTAATTATTTTTTTATAAAACTTAATTATATTTTAATTAATTGTTAATCAAACTTATATAACTTCTTGTAATGACAATTTTTTAATATTATTTTAATTAAAATTATCAATGTAGAATATTTAATTTGAAAATAAATAAATTTAAAGTACTCATTATTCATGGATTTTACCTAATTCAATACAAATAGTGCCATGATTGAATGTTTTCGCAATGTTTTGAATTTTAAAATAACTGATATTTCCAAAGATCATAATAAATGAAGCAGTTGGTTACGTTATCTGTCCTCCACTCCTTCCACTTAAGATGTGCTACAACAACTCTCAAATGCACTCGTACAAGAACTTTCAAAGATAATTTGTTTAGATTATCTTCTAGGTTATATTTGTGGTCAATTAACTCCAATATTATTTTTGCAGTTGTAATATATCGGTAAGAGATCTAACAGTTGTCATCTTTTCTTTATTTTCATATTATATTTTTATTTCATTTAAAATTATCTAAAACAGAATTTTTTTTGTTTATTATTTTTTTCAATTTAATTTAGTGAAAATAATATATAGCATATAAACTTTATTGTCCTGTATAACTTTTTAATTTGAGAAAGAATGAATATTTTAAATAATATAGATTTAATATTATTTATTAATTAAAAAGAAAAAGACAAATTTTATTGTCATGTATAACTTTTTAATCGGATAAAGAATGAATATTTTAAATAATATAGACTTAATATTATTTACTAGTTAAAAAGAAAAAGACAAATTTGAAACATTTGGAGTAAATTATCTAAAGCAGAATTACTAAAAGTAGAATTTTTTGTTTATTACTAATTTTTAATTTAATTTATTGGAAACAAATAAAATATTAATTTTATTGTTTTGTATAACAACTTGGACTAAATTATCTAAAACAAGATTTCTTGTTTATTATTATTTTTCAATTTAATTTATTGAAAGTAATATATACCATATAAACTTTATTGTCTTCTAACAACTTTGAGTAAATTATCTAAAACAAAATTACTAAAAACAAAATTTCTTGTTTATTATTATTTTCAATTTAAGTTATTGAAAATAATATATAAAATATGGACCTTATTGTCTTGTATCACTTTTTAATTCGATAAAGAATGAATATCTTAAATAATATGGATTTAAAATTATTTATTAATTAAAAAACAACAACAATAAATTTGAAATACAATTTTCCATAATTATATTTTTTATGGTTTTTTTTTTCTCTTAATGATTTTTATTATTTCTTCCTCACATATATTGATAAAGTGAGAGCAATCTCACAGTCAAATTTCGGAGCAATCCAAGGGCCTAATATGCAATTTAAAATCGAAATTGTAAAAGAAAAATCAAACTCAATCTACCTCATAACATCAAAAGGGAATTGATTATTGACTCAATCAAGAAATTAGCCATGTACAACTTTATAATCATTTCATTTTCTTGCTTCGATCTCCTGAACTAAAATTATGTCACCTACAATTTGGTACTTTCACCCAAAACCCCCTTTCTTTTCTATGACTAGGTTAGAGAGAAGGGGCTTGAGGAAACATGCAATGGTTTTAGAAATAATTGTGGTAGGAGGCATTACAAAGAGAGATGGGAAAAAATATTAAGAAAGAATATTGATTGAACTCTTTTGGAATGAGATAAATGAAGGATGATTTAATCTCAACTCTCATTTTCTGACATTTAAAACCATAGTCCACAATCTCATAGAGATCATACTTTATTATATACCAATAACAATGATAAAATATTGTTGGGAAACTACTTAAGCCAAGGGCTCTATATCATTTCATTGAGCATGCTACTTTCCAAATCTATTCCTCTATAATTGGATAAGGAAAGAGCTCATTATCTTATTTTAAAAGAAATGAAGGGATATGAACCAACATATACTCCCTTTTTGACTTGTTTCCAATTTGAGGGTCCTTACAAAAATTGGTGATGTGAAGATGATACACCCTTGTTATTTTTCCATAAGTGTTTGCCACCACCCCATCTACCATAATCATCTTAATATTATTTCTCCATTACAGCATCTTGGCCTAGTGGTGAAATGTTTTTGTATTTTGAACCCTTGCCTTTAGCTAAGGTCCTCTATATTTCAGTCACTATATTTCTTCATTCTATATAACCTTTTGGAGAGAACTAAACTCCTAATATTATTTTAATAGGAGACCATCTACTATATTTTCGTTCTCAAATATTTTGGGAAGGATCTCTAGATGTTTATGATGAATGTAATAGCCTCCTCCAACATTTACCCAAGCTAACCGGTCCACCCGGGCAAACATGTGACAAAGAGTTACTATGATATGACTCAACTCCCCATGCATAGTTAAGGAAGTGGGAACGATAAGACAAGACCAATATGACCTTCCTCGGGAGCTTCAAAACCTTCATGGTCCAACCAATCCCTACATGTGTCTAACCCCTGAACCAAATTGATCTTTTGCTAAAATAAACCCCGATTTTTTCCCATGACAAGTCTTCTATTTGACTCGGACCCTCCAGGTTCTCACACAAAAGACATCCATTTTACTGTGGCCCTTTTTAGATAGTTATATATGAGAAACCATAGATTTTGAACCAATGCTTTAGATCTAAGACTCCGACTTCTACCCATAACTTCATGAAACTTCTAGAAATGATAATAACATAAAGTCAAGTCTAATAATGCAAAAAAATTAAACAAGGACTTGACCTAACTGTAATAGCCATGACAAGCATTCTGTAAAACACATCATGAACATGTAATCTACATGTCATAACAACATATATGAACATAGGGACCTCATACTTATCCAAGATTCGTCAAGAAGGTCTGATGCCCTCTAACAATAGTTGAATTATAATCTATTAGGTCATACATTCATTATCATTTCATTTACTAATCAAAACATGATGAGATCCAAAACCAAATTCTGTCATAAACCATGCTTATAACCAACATTGATCCCATTTTTAGCTCATAGAACTCCTTTGATTTAATATCATAGTACCTCTATGACAAGCATTTCTTCCTGAGAAGTATCTTGAATTCATGCCAAATCAACTCTTCTACCTTGATGTCTCTAACTCGCTTTACATATTCCCACCAGATGTCTTATTTCCCTTTGATGTTGAAGATAGCTATTTCAGCCTTTGTATTATTTGTGTAATCATGTAGCTCAAAAAACTTCTCCATTCCAGGTAACCATGCCTCTGCATCTTCTGGTTCATTCAAATCTCCATCAATAGTAGGTGGCTTTGTTTTCTTAAACTCATATTGAAAATACACTTGTCATTACTCTTGTAAGGATCATGTTGATGGCAACCATGATGCCAGTCAGAACTAGAACTAGAATAGAACATGTATTCATCACCTCTCCTATCCAATGTGTCTAAGAACTTGCCATCGCTAATCATGTCATGTTTATCCAACCTGATACCACTGCAATGCTTGTTACCATATTCCCCATTCATCCTTTCCTCCTATCCATGACCTATCCTAACCGATCCTTGTCTCTACAAATCTAACACACTCTAAAGGATGACTACATTAACCTTTTCTTATTTCTCTTGTGCTTGAATTATTATGTCATTATATGCTTTTCTATGATATTATTCAACTCTTCATGTACAGTTAAGGAAGTGGACCAACAAGACAAGACCAATCTCACCTTCCTCAGGAGATTCAAAAACTGCAGGATCCAACCAACCTCTCCAAGTGTCCAACCCCTGAGCCAACTTGATGTTTTTTTGAGCTAGAATCCCATTCACTCCCATGACAATCCTTTCATGAGAATGGGACCCTCCCATCACTACCACAACAAGGTATCCATGCGACTATGGCCCTTTTCAGGAAGTTCTGTGCTAGCGACCCCAGATTCTGACCTACTTTTTTTGGGCTAGGACTGAAGCCTCTACCCAAAACATCTTCAAACTTCTGGAAATGATAAATAACATTGAGACGAGGCTAATGATACAAAAACCTAAACAACTACTTCACCAAAACCCTAACATCTATGACATACATTCTATCAAACACATCATGAACATGTAATCTACGGGTCATAACAACAAATCTGAACATGGGGACCTCATACTTATCTAAGATTAATCAAGAAGGTTCAATTAACTCTCACAATAGCTTCATTACCATCTATTAAGTCATACATTAACTGAAATTTCATTTTCTATTAAAAACATGATGAGATCCATGACCAAAAGTCTGGCATAAATCATGCTTATAACTAGCAGAATGATAAAGATAGAACAACCCTTAAAACCACATATTAACAATTATATTTGCACATGGAATACAAGATGAAAAAACTCTTATTAACACATGTAAAATCCAACCAAGCACAGGACTTCCACATACCACCGGATCATAGATTGGTCAGAACAAAATATTTCTTTCAGCCAATCACACTTGTGCCATATTTCAAGAATGAGTGTGGGACTCAAAACTAAATCAATAAAGGATTCCTCAATCTTGATGATATATCCCACCAATGGATTCCTAGGTATGAAACCCTCATCTATATAACTAGGATTTATTGTGTATCTTTCCAAGGGATATTAAGGCCCAAACAATAAACATACACTATAGGCTTTACTGCAATCCTGCCATATGCCATTCAAGGTATTATATGCCATAAAAAAACGTGGATGCCTCCGGATCTCTCCACCTAAACCACAAGGAATTTCTACGTCTCCACCCTTTGCGATTTACCATTTATCATGCCATTAGTTGTCAAGGGATTCCTAGGCCCGAGGAGGGTATTCACAACCAAGATTTAACATGTATCCCACCATTATCAGTCAAGGGATTCCTATGCCTTGTGATTTTTCCTAATACCACCCCACTCAATTTCAAAACCATCCAACAATCTAGCTCACCCAAATGAAAGAACCCCATCACACCATGGCTATCCACAAATGATAGGGAAAGGTTGAAAATCAATCTCACACATGGAAAAAACCATTCCAATGAGAGCAAGAGAACCAAATACACACTTGCATTTATCATGCATGCCAAAACTAGCAAGGAAATCATACATTCAACTTTATACATGCAAGTAATTTCACTATAGTTGCTCTATCATGCTCTTTCCTTGCTTGATCTTTTCTTCCCTTCCCTTTATTTTCCTTCCTTTTCCTTTATAGTGCTCCAAGAATACTCTAAGTGTATGAGAGTATGAGGGAGTAGAGAGAATAGAGAGTGATCTTAAAAGCTAAACTCGTAAAAGGTTATGAATTGATCCACAAAATCCTTTTTATTAATGAGGCCTCTATTTCTTCAATATCTATTAGTTTCCTTCATTTTCCTCCTCAAATGCAACTTGTGACCTTTCACCTTCCTTTTCTCCTATTTTCCATTATTTTCATAATTAGAATGCCAATTAATGCCTCTTTCCTTTTCAAAGTCTTTGTCATTGCCATTTCCAATTTCCTTAGCCATAATAAACCAAACGAACACCCACTAGGATGTTTTTCCCAATGCTCAGCATGGAATAAATGTCCCATGGCATTGGTTTTATTTTACCATTATTAAATTTATTACCTGGATTTATTTCTCTCCCATATGAAGGCATGGAATTCGATGAGCCTTCTTTTCCAGGCCTAGAGGGCCACATCAAGTAATCCCTAGGGTTTCATCCCTCGGGAGATGAAATAGGATAGTATGGGCCCATAATATTAAAGTGGTTTGAGACACTTGGATCAGCCTATGACCTGAACCCCCGTCCCCACCCCCCCAGTACTAATATATATAAATAGAAGGAAATTCACTAGTTCAAGCAGTTTCTATTGATAAGGAATTTTTCTAGCCTACAAGTAATATGACCAGGAAGAATTCTCTTATTGTTTTAGGTGTAATTTCCATGATTTTTTAATGATTTCATGGGAAGAAAAAATATATTCAATTTTTCTTAAAATGTATCACGAACCAATCTCCCTCCTTCTTTCAACCACAAATGAATGGTGAAATTGAAAACCCCACTGATAATGTATTTACTTTTGAACATAGAGGTGTCGTTATCTATTAGAGGATTCCAATGCTAAGTTTTTTTCTCGTGAGATATATGAACATAAAATTTACAATAACACATAATTCATTCTTAATAATATGAAAAATGCAAGTAACTACCATTATTTTGTCCACTGTTATGATGTTAATTTGAATACTGCACCTAACTAGAGAGTACACAATCCTCTCAATGCCCCATAGAATCCTATCATCAAGGATTGAAGTGTTATCCATATTATATTAATATTTTGGAGAGATTCATTTACCCCTAAATTTGCCTCTTGGAGAAGAATAAATAATGTCTTTTCCTTCTTGAATAAACTTCAAAATTCTAATATTTTTTCTTGCTATCGAATCCCATGCAATTAGAAGATAATATTTTCATCATTTGCTGGTAACTTTTTAGGTTCTAGCTTCAACTGCATGAGTACCACTTCACCTTCCTCTAATCCTTGACTAATTTATTGTTGTTACAACAAACACCCTCCAAAATGTTTCCTACATCCATATTTTTGAGCCTCCTTATGGTTATGCCATATTTCATTTCAAGCCATTAAGGTTGTTCTTAGCCATTTTCTTCAAGTGTTTAAGTCTTCCTTTAAGAATTCTAAGGGTCGAAGCGACTTACTTTTACATTCTTATTTTGTGATGCCCACATACTGAGCTTCTTCAAAAAAAGCCTAGCAGTCAATGTGTACCCTTGGAATTCAAGCATTGTGTAGTTCTTAATGTTACTTATTACATAGTCCTTGATGACAGTGACTACACAATGCCTAAAGGAAGTGACTGTGTAATTTCTAGAGATGGTGATTCAACAATCCTTGTGGGCAGTGCTTGCGCAATCCTTATGAATAGTGTTAGTGTAAGGGAATCTTCGGTAGATAGTGATTGCACACAATTTGTTGAAACTGAGAATGTCTTCAAGTAAGCCAGTTCACTCTAGGCTCTTATTTTCCTAACATGCACTAATAACACTCACCAATATTAACCATAATTACATGTATCCTCCCCTTATATAAATAGTCGAGTTTACAGCTCATAATTATATTCAAATTTTACTATTTAGATTTGTGAGCTATTGGGGTATCAAGAGCATTCGCTTGCCACTGATACACAAAGGGCACTTTTAAGATATTTTTTAAGACAAAACAAATCTCTTGTCTTAAAAAGCCACTTTTTTATTTTAGTTATTTTACATTAAAATTTAATATCAATTGAATTATCTTAAATATAAATTTTAAGATAAAAGAAGTTTGAGAGAAAAATGTTTTAAGACAAAACTTTATATTTTAGAAAAAACAATTTGAGACAAAAATATTTAAAGACACGACTTTATATTTAATAAAAAAGTAGTTTGAGACAAAAATATTTTAAGACAAAATTTTATATTTAAGACAGAAACTATTTAAGACAAAAATATTTTAATACAACTTTATACTTAAGACAAAAATAGTTTGAGGTAAAAATGTTTTAATACATAGCATTATATTTAAGACCATGGTCATTTAAGATGATGACAATTAAGACAAAACCCATTTAAGAGTGTTAACAATTATGACAAAACCATATCAATTTAAGATAATATTATCTAACATGTAACATCCCCCTCCCACATCCACCCAACTAACCATGCCAATCAGGGTAAACATGAGACGACTGGCTACTATGATCAGATCCAACCTTCTAGGTAACCTTAAGGAAGTGGAATCAATGGAACATCACACACAGTCATCCAACAACATCAAAAAAACCCTCAAGAGACAAGTTAACCACTCAAACATCCTCTCCTTGGGTCCCACTATTGTTCTGGACCTCTGAGGCCATAGTGGCTCTCATGCTATGGACAAGGTAGCCATCAGGGACCTAAATTCCCTCTCATAGACCTACATGCCAGTGAATGCAGACCAAACTTGCCAGTTTTATGCTAGCGACTTTGGAATTTAAGCCACTTTTTCAGGCCCAAAGCACAAGCCACTGCCTAGAATGGAATGAAAGCATGAAATGAGGAAAGGTATAGGGAAATAATGAATAAAAAGAAATAAACTCAATAAGACCTTAACCAAACCCCTACTAGCCATGACAATCATTTTTTCCAACATATCATCGACATGTAGCTTACGAGTGTAAACAACAGAATTAAGTATAGGGATCTCATACTTATCTGAGAATCGCTATAAACCATTATTCCCTCATGTCATTTCCCGCATATTCATATATTAGGTGATAGACACATTATCCATTCACATAGAAGTAAAAACATGCTGAGAGATAACCATAGTTGTTATAATGAAGTGTACATATAACCAGCTTAATAGGAACATAAATACAATAAACATATCAGCCATCAAAATCCCTATATACACTAGTAAATTTACATATGAAAATCAAAGGAATGAATTTCTCGTCAGTTAATGCAATGAACTAACAGAAGATGGGACTACCACGTTCGACATGACCATAGAATGGCTGAGCCAAATCTCTCTTTATCCATTCACCCCTGTACCATATTCAAATCATAAATATGGGACTCAAACCAAAAGAACTCAACTAGGGCATATCGAGGCTAAACCACCTCACCCTTATTAATAGAAACCAGGCTTTACCATAATCCATCCCAGATCACTAGGCAAACATAATGAACACATCATAATAGGCTTTAATGTGATATCCACTCAATCACTAGGCCAAACAAGCATGGATGCCACTGGATTTATCCACCTACACAGTGAGGAATTTTCCTGTCTCCTAGTCTCTCAAGATTTACCGCAATCCAAACCTAAACCACTAGGCCCTAAACCGAGACCCATTCTCTAGGATTTACTGTATGTCCCAAACCTAGGTTTACTAGGCCCAATGGAGAGAAACCCACCTCTAGGCTTTACCATATATCCTGCCATTTACCTACAAGGATTCCTAGTCCATTCGAGGCAAAATAAAATATGGCTTTACCACAACCCACAATCCAGCTCACTAGTTGCTAGGGCATGTGTTCTATCATTTCAGAGATCCACCTCACTTAGCTTCAAAGCCATCCGACAATCCAGCTCAACCAAACATAAGAACCCCATCACACCATGGTTATCCAAAAATGGAAAGGCTAGGATAAAAACACTATCACACTTGTAAAAACCCATGTTATAATAAAAAATAACCACATGCAATACCATTCATGCGAGGTCTAGCAAGGAAAATATGCATGCAAGCTAATACATGTAATGGAGCCTATTGTAGCTGCTTGATCTTGTCTTTCCCTGCTTGATCCTTGTTTCCTCTTGCCTTCTTTTCCTTTCTTTATCCAATGCCACAATGCTCAAAGAAAAACTCTAAGTGTCCAAAAGTATGTGAGAGAGAGAATAATGAGAGTGCTCCAAAATTGATCTGACAAAAGGTTACCAAGTGATCCTTAGAAGCCTTTTTATCAATGAGGCCTCTATTTTCTTAATTTTCCGTTATTTTTCTTCATTTTCCTCCTCACATGCAACCTGTGACCTTTCACGTTCTTTTTCTCCTAATTTCCATTATTTTCGTAAATAAATGTGCAAAAATGGTCATTTTTCCTTTCCAAATCATTGGCAATTGCCTTTGTCAATTTCCTTAGCCATAAACAGCCAAATTAACACCCCGTAGGAATTTTTGCCCAACATTCATCTTGGAATAAGTGTCTCATTTATCCGTGGTTATTGTTTTTAACTTTTATTACATAGAATTTTCACCAGGGCTATTACAGAACCCTCCCCCTTGGGGAACACCATCCTCAGTGTTCAATCACACATATGTCTCAAAATACCACTGAAATAAGACATACTACTCATGGAGTTTTATAACATAGCTCTATGTAGTATTTACATTGAAAGATCTGCTCAAGAGAAGAACATCATAACAACATGACAACATACCACATAGTGGAGCTTTATAACACAACTCAATACGGTATTTAAAATGACCATGCTACTGAGTCCCAACTCATATAGCATTATAACATCATGATAACTTAACCACATAATAGCATAATAGCATGATAACATAATCTTAGTGACATAACACCCATACGGAATAGTAGATCTTTATCACATAGCTCATGGCGGTATTTACAATGATCATCCATATACATGTGTATATATAGCAACATCATCAAAATCTATATACCAAAACATATGCCACATCAAATACCAAAACATATATTAAAATATATAAAATATATCAAACCACCATAAAGCATATATCGAACCACCATAAAGCATATACCAAAAAACCATAAGAAAATACCAAACCACCATGTCAAGTTTATTTTCCTCAACCAACAAACAAGGAAGGATACATAGCCCACATCTGATCTGCCATCTCCCACGTAGCTTCATCGGGCCCAAAGTGCTTCCATTGCACTTTAACTTGCTCAATTGCTCAGTTCTGGAGCATAACACTACAAGAGAAAGGACATTGGTGACAGGAGAAAAATGTTACCATAAGCTCATTGGTGATAGTCAAAAGAGCATTCGTAAAAAAAAATTAAATGTCTCCAAACGTGTAGGTGTTTTAGTGACATACAAATTCTGTAACCAATAATGATTTATAATGACGGATAGTCACCGTTACCATTTCATATGAGCAATCATGACGGACCATAGCCACTGTCACCAAAAACTAAACGTCACCAAAGGCGGTGTCACCAAAAGTATAGGTGTTGTAGTGACATTCCAAGTTCATCACTAGTAATGATTTATAATGACAGATAGCAACCATCACCATTGCATATGAGAAATGGTGATGGACTATACCCTCAGTGACCAAAAACTTAACATCACCAAAGGTGGTGTCGCCAAAAGTATAGGTGTTATGGTGACATAAAAGGTCCATCACAAATTTTGATTATAATGATAGATATTGACCATCAACATTTCATATGAATAACAATGATTTATTGTGATGTATCTTTAATGGCTGTCACTATTGGTGCACATATATGGTGACGTTCGTTGACCATCACCAAAAGCTGCATTGCTAGAAGTATAGGTGTTGTGGTGACATTCAAGGTCCACCATGAATACTGAATATAATGATGAACAATGACCATCACCATTTCATATCAACAACAATGATTTATGGTTACGAACCTTTGAGGGTTGTCACTATTGATGTGTATATATGGTGGTGTTCGTTGACCGTCACCATTTCATATTTAAAGTGACAGTTGAAAATTTTCACCAATGCTCATTGGTGAAAGAGCTTTCGTCACCAAATATTGATTGTCACCATTCCATGTGGATGTCAGGGAATGATAGAATCAAACCACCAACCTCCTGCTTTTAAAGAAGGTTCTCTTCCATTGAGCTAGCACCCTTTAAAGAATTATACTTCTAAAAATTAGACCTTGAAACTTCATAAATTATAAATTCTACAACTCTCAATAAATTAAACTCAAAAATATTTTACTAAACAAGAAAAACAACATCGAAGCTACAGGTTCCTACCTAATGGTTATTGAAGTTATGAAAAGTGGGTGGATGGAAAAATAGTTATGTATAAGAGAACCAATATGTTCAATTGAATACTCAATTAGAAGTGAAACTTTGAAGACATTTATAACCTATAAATGACCTATAGCTAGCAAATGCACCAAATATTGCAAAGGAAATGTCATAAGTGGATAGCATATGGAAGAAGAGGAAGAAGGGACTTGGAACCCTTGTACATCTTGGCATGCCTTAGCACTTGGCACATCTTAGCTTGTTTGACATGTCTTCGTACTATCTGGCACATGCTAGCATGACCTAACATTCCCTAACACACCTTGGCAGTCATGACCTCACTATTAGCATTACATTTTTCCATGATTTGGGAACCTTACATTCACTAGAACACCTTAGAACTCCCTAGTTGTCATGCCCTCTGATATCCCCCATAATGTCCAAGGCTAATGAGGAGATCGATGTACATAACCACCGACCAAGCTTTTAGTTTGGTAGCTAGCCCTACCAAACCCGAGAGGCTCTCTCTATGAAATCACAACCAAGAGATGACTAGAATGTAAAGTATTTTAGGCTAGATAGCTATGCTCATGTGGATTTCTAGAAGATTTAGGGACTTGGAAATCTGTCCACTAGTGTCTTGTCTAGCAGGGACTTTGTGGAGGCAGGGACTTGGAACTCTATCTAGGATAGAGCACCTGACAGGCATGGCATTTTATCCCTAGAATAGAGTACCTCCTAGCTAGAAGATTTTTCACTTCTCAAAATATAGAACACTTCTATATTGTGCACTTTTCTTAAAGATAAATCTATGCATAAAATAGTAGTGAGAAAAACACCTAAATTAAGAAAATTGAGAATCTAAGTAAAACTATGAAAGTATACTAAATATGGCTCTATATAATTTTCAGAAACACTAGACAAGCATGATTGCATACAACAACCATAAGATGCCTAAAATTGTTGCACTTCTTTCATCATTGCTATACCCTCACAGCAAAACTGCAATCTATAGCATGTACCCCAAGGTTGTTTGCATCTACTGAAGGTGTAGATGAAAGGATCTATTGAGATGAAGCTATATTGAAGGAGAAACACCTTCAAAACAACAGATAAAGTCTACTGTGAACTCAACCCATTTGCACACATACCAAGGCTGCTACTGGGTACACATCTTAGTTGAATGGAAACTCCAATGTATTGTAGTGTTGCTGAAGAAAAAGCACCTTTAGTGTAACATGGATAAAAATCTAAAAAATATTGTCACTATGGTCTTGATTGTAGATGACATCATCAATATAGATAACAACTTCGATAATTGAACCAAAAGGTGAGTTTCATGGATCATTTGAAATAACAGATTTGGGCATACTTTATTATTGTTTAGCAATGTTAATATAGAAAATACAAGGTAGCTTGTTACACATTTATATCACATGCCAAGGATGCGAAGAAATACATAAAAAAAACTAAATAGCATGGTATGATTTGATTCTAGGTTCTTTTAAAACAAGAATGGAATTCTCCTTGTGCAGGTTCTAATCTAATGGGTATAACTTTAAATAAGAAACTGGTAGTTATGGGGTTGGAATTGTCTCACAATTCATGAAAAGTCCCAAATTTGTTCATTGGAAAGAAGTAAAGCGAGTCATTAGGTTTATGGAAGATAACCTGAAATTAGTCGGGCTTATTATTTCACATCTTCTTCTATGTGTGCGCTTTGAAAATATAACCACATACAAAGTCTCAATTACAGCTCTAATAAAGCTTATAGATGTGAAGAAATTTTGAGAAAACCCATCGCTTAATGACAATTCAGTGAGGAATATGTCGAAGGATTCAATATTGCACTCAGTCATAAAAAATGAAGTTAGGGTATCTGGCATCTTGCCAACAAACTGACTCCAACCATAATGTAAAAGGACGGTTAACTGCCAAACATCTTTCCCACTTTTTAGTATTGTTTCCTCTTGAATTCCAACTTGTATCTCACTGCTTAGATCCACAAAACTTGTGCCAGGTAAACTCTACATGATACAATTGTGACGTGGAAGCTTGACACATGCTCTAGTTTCCCTCTGTTGGGCGTGGGATCCCCCCAAGACAAGTTTTGGGGTTTAAAGCCTATGTTTTGACTAAGTCCGATGTAAAGACCCCGTGATTTGTGGGCGTGGAGCACGAAGATGGTAAATGAGTCAGAGAGTTGTCCGCCCTCATTCTTGTAATGTAATGTCAATTTGAGAGATCTATCCATGGTCTGTGGACCATGGGATTGTATAAATCGAGTGAGGCTCTAAGTGTAAAAGAAAAAGGAATCAATCAATGGAAGATCTAATAAGGAAGCATTTATTCTATGTGTATATTCGTGTCTTTGGGTCATAGAGTAGGAGAAGGCTCTGCAGTTGAGTGTGGAGAGGCCTAGTAGCCCGCAGCTGAGTGCGCAGACCCTTATAGCTGAGTGTGCATGGTAGGTTGAGTCTGTGACCGATTGAAGCATTAATAAAGATAAGTTTTACGGTATTTCTGTGTATCCTTTCTTGTCTTATGCATTAAAGTATGAATTGTAAATGTACTATTTATTTTCTGCGTGAACTTATATGAATGTGCATGAGCTACAATAACAGTATGACAAATTCAAAGGGACCGCATAGACGGTGGCCCTCACACAGAGGCTCATGCGAATGTAACAGTCCAGAGCATTTAAGGAGAATGTGGATGCAACGTGACACAGAGAATCGACTTTGAAGGCGCATGTTCAACCTTGGATCAATGAGGCATTCGTAATCACTGCAAGAATTGAAGGAAATCTCATGTAGATGTACGGGATGCAAGAACAGATACAGGGGTGCAGTTCCGACACAGCAGTCTTGGAACATCGCATATAGGAGATACAACAGGTAGCCGCTCAGTGCATTTCTGACCTTGCAGCAGTCTGAGCAGAGGTGGTAGGTCTCCGGACGAAGATCTCCGCACCGACACAGTGACTTGAGGGTGACTCACGATGTTTGTGTTGGGGGCCTGTTGGGTGTGGAATCCCTCAAAGACAAGTTTTATGGATTAAAGCCTATGTTTTGACTAAGTCTGATCTATAGACCCCACGATTGTGGGCGCGAAGCGCGAAGATGGTAAATGAGTCAAAGGGTTGTCTACCCTCATTTTTGTAATATAATGTCAGTTTGAGAGATCTACCCTTGGTCCACAGACCATGGTATTGTATAAATAGAGTGAGGCTCTAAGTGTAAAAGAAAAAGGAATCGATTAATGGAAGATCTAATAAGGAAGCATTAAGTCTCAGTGTAGAGTTGTGTCTTTGGGTCGTAGTGTAGGAGAAGGCTCTACAGCTAAGTGTGTAGAGGCCTAGTAGTCTGTGGCTTAGTGCGCGAACCGTTGCAGCTGAGTACGTAGGGCAGGTTGAGTCTGTAACCAATTGAAGCATCAATAAAGTGAAGCTTTACAATATTTCTTTGTATCTTTTCCGATTGTATTCATTGAAGTATGAATTGCAAGTGTATTGTTTATTTGTTGTGCGAACTTATATGAATGTTATGAATAAGGGAATATAATATAAGGTATCTGCTTACGTGAAGATAACTAACTATCAAAAGAAGATAAATAAGATATGCGGCGTGACTTGATCGTTGCTCTAACAGTGTGAAATCTCCACAACCACTGGTTAGTGCTGCGCGGAGGCGAATATAACAAGGGCGTGGAGGCCTCGTAGGTCAGGACAGTGCATGAAGTAACCTGCATGAAGGTATTCATGGTTGGACTAAATTAACCCCTCAAACATCTCAAGGGTGCGAAAACCTGGTTCCAACATCCCCCCATACTCCTTCGGGTGAGACCTCAGTCTGCGCTCCGCGGACTATTGCTGAAAGGGCTAATAGTACAGGGATTTGTTCGGCTAATTAACTCCGAACCTAGTTCAGGCTCCAACAACCCAACACCCTCTAAAAGAGGGTAATTCAAAATATTATGACCATCTTAACTGTAAGTTGAGCATACGCTATTAAGGTATTGCATGGAATAAACAATATACTATCAATGCACAATTGAACAACTCAAAATAAATGAATTTCGTATTGCTACAGTAGCACCACTTTTGGGATTCTCAGATAAAGAACCTAACGTGCATGGCAAAAGCTTCCTAGAATAGAGTACCTCCTTCTTAGAAGTGTGTCCCCTACTCAAAATATAGAACCCTTCTCTATTGTGCACTTTTCTTAAAGATAAATCTGTGCATAAAACAAAACTAAGAAAACCACCTAAATTAAGAAAAGTGAGCATCTAAGTCAAACTATAAAAGCATACAAAGTATGGATCTATCTAAGTTTGGGAAATAGTAAACAAGCATGCTTTCATACAACAAACATAGGATGCCTAAAATCAATGCACTTCTTATATCGCTACTACACCCTCATAGGAAAACTATAATCTACAACATGTATCCCAAGGTTGCATGAATATATTGAAGTTGCAGACCGAAAGGATCTACTAAGATGAATTACTATTGAAGGAGAAACACCTTCAAAATCAAATATAGAGTCTAATGTTCATTCAACCCATCTGCACATAGGCCAAGGTTGCTACTGGGTACACTTCTCCCCTAAATGGAAATTGCAATTTATTGTTTCTCTAATAAAGGAGAAACACCATCAAAGAAACATGGATAAAACTCTAACACTTATTGTCATGGTTGTAGAAGATCTCATCAATATAGGTAACAACTTCAATAATTGAGAAACTAAAAGGTGAGCTACATAAATCATTTGAAATGATAGATTTGGGCATGCTTTATTATTTTTTAGGAGTGTTAGTATAGAAAATGCAAGGTATCATGTTGCATCTTTATGTCATCGACCAAGGATGTGAATCAATAAAGAAAAGATTAAATAGCATGGTACAAGTCGATTGTAGGTTCTTTCGAAACAAGAATGGAGTTCTCCTTATGCAGATTCTAATCTAGTGGGTATATATTTAAATAAGAAATTTATATTTATGGCGTTGGAATTGTCTTATGATTAATGGCAAGTCCCAAACTTTTTCACTAGAAATAAGTAGAGGGAGTCGTCAGGTTTATGAATGGGAACACCATATTTGGAGGGATATAACTTCAAATTAGTTGGGAATATTATTTCTCGTCTTCTTGTACATGTTTATTTTGAAATGCTAACCACCTCCAAAGACTCAAGAACAACTCTGGTAAAGTTTATAGGTGTGAATTACTTCTAAGAAAACCCATCACTTAATTACACTTGAGTGAGGAATATGTTGAAGGATTCAATCTTGCACTCAATCATAAAAAGGAAGTTTGGGTATCCAACATCTTTCCAAAAAACTGACTCCAACTATAATGTGAAATCCAAGTTAACTGTGAAACCTCTTTCCCACTTTGTAGTATTGTTTCCTCTTGAATTCCAACAAGTATCTTGCTGCCTAGATCCACAAAACTTGTCCCAGGTAAACTCTGCATGATACAATTGTGATGTGCAAGCTTGACACACACTCTAGTTTCCCTCTAAAAGAGGGTAAGTCAACATATTATGATAGGATTAACTGTAATTTGATCATACATTGTTGAGGTATTGTATGGAATAAACAATATGCTATCAATGCACTAATGAAGAACTCAAAATAAACGAATTTCTTGTTGCTACAATAGCGCCACTCTTGGGATTCTCCAAGGAGCCACTAATTTATACACATTTGGAATCTTTACTTAGCCTGCAGAAAGATTAAGCAATGGTAGTGATCACTCTTTTCCCTCCCATGGGAATTATATACAGAGTTAGCAATAAATTGATTTAAAAGTGAGGTATATGCCTGAAAAATAAGAGTATGACTCTACAAATCTAATTTAGTGGCAAGGAAATATTCAACTGTAAATGCCTGATCTCCCATAGTGTAAATTTCTAGATAAATGGCTAGCCTGAATTTGTCCATTGTCCACATATCCCAAAAAACCATGTATGTCTGAATTCTGGTTGTGTGTGAGAGAGGGGAGATCACATAAATAATCCATTATCAAAAGATAAAGTTAAAGCACAACATTATATGGAGATTTTTTTTTTAATTTTATTACATACCTTAGAAAGTTTGAAAGGACAGAACTGAAGCTTCCCTCTCCTTCCACACTTCATTAAATATGCCCCTCTTCCAATGCAGATGTGGCCTATAGAATCAAAATCAACAAACATATATGAAAAGTAAGTTTAGTGAATTAAAGTAGCTTTCTTATACCTCAAGCAAATGGAGTCTGAGGAATTTGATTCATTCTGTACAAATTATGATATAGCAAGATGTAATCACATTTTTAACTGAAACAAAGGTAAATTGGATTCATGCTTTGCAATAGATGATATAATGAGATCTAATGACATTTTCAATTCAAACGAAGGTAAGTTGAGTAACCTCAAGCTCCAAAATGATGGCATCCAACTTTTGATTGGAATTTATTGTATATATCTAGTTAGAGGCTATAACATAAATATATTTGTTATATGTGAAGATAAAAAAATGAAAGGAATGTGAAATTTTAACCATCAACTATAAGTTCCTTTCAAGGACTAAATAAAACCATACCATTGTTATCAAGATAATCAACACACCCATTCTAGTATGCTTCTAGTAGTTTCATGATAGAACTCAAACTCAATAAACTTCAAACAACATAGATTGACCAACGATATGTCTGAGGATTATTATCTAAGGCTTATATCATACTAAATTTAGGGCAGCTTTAGTGGAACCATTCTCAACCTATTGAGGCTTTTGAATGTTATGAGGGTGGTATCTAATAATTCTAGTCATCCCAACACAATGGCCTATAAAAATGACTAGATATTTGTAGCTTTTAAGATATATTGAACCATAGAACCAGGAAAGAAAAATACAAAATAAATAAATCTAAATGATAATGCTAATGCAGACTAGAGTCAATGTTTTTATTGGGTAGCTAGACACACTGTTGTTTTTGTTTGATTGTTTGAAACATTTCCAACTATTCATAAGGATAATGATGAGATTATGATTTTTCAACCAAATTTAACTGAGGTAAGAAATAATCATGATATATTTTTTTGAATGATACTATTTTTAAGGCTTTTAAGTAAAATATTTATTGTTTTAGGGTTTTGAGCTAATTGATATTTTTATTTTCCCAATTTTTATGCATGAAAGAAAGGAATCTTGTTTACAATGTGGATCAAATTTTGATATTTAGTTAGTATTTGTCTGCTTGATAAACTTCCATAGCCTTTTGGGAACACAATTCTTCAAGTTCTGTCAAAAACATGAGTCCTAGTAGATCCGAGTCTAGAATATTTGAATCCATTTCCAATATTTCCTTGCAAATTGAATATAATTATCGATCTACATGTTGTGTATCTTCCTAGGAGATATAGAGACCAACCAACTGCTTGAAGAAATGTTTGAGCTATGACCATGTCAATTTTCACCGTATGTATCAATGCAACTAAGAAATACATTCTACCACACAACATTATAATTAGAGGAATCAAGAGAGATTTAACACCTAATCCTAGCAGATAAATGAACATGAATACACAACCTATGGCATCATAAACACAATCTCTTTATTTATTAGCTCATCCTCTAATATTTAATGTAGAACATAGGTCCAAACCATGGTTTCCAACTAATGAATAATGTCACATGTATACTAAGTGTCCTCTAAGCACATTATCTCTCTGTCTATGTTACATAGAGGTAGGCTTGTCCCCTTATACATAGATATTACAATCATTATATCCTAAAGTTCTTGAAATAAATACATCTAAACCCCCAAATACCAACGCTGCCACATTTTTTGGATGCTAGATACCGACTACACAATGCATATGAATCTTGCTTCATCGTCTTACTGTAATTTCTCTTCTTACGATTTGGCTCCAAAATCCATCTATAACTCCTCATGACTAACAGACCCAACAACTCCCATAAATGGGTCAATAAGTTGGAGGTGTGTCATCCACTACTTCCCCTACATCAAGCACAAATCTATATAGTTGGTGTCTGAGATGCACTTCCCAGTTTGTGAAGCTAGAATTTGTGTATCTCCTATTTCCACATTTCAAAACTCAGTCAATTGTGTGCATTTGACAAATAGTCAACCTTAGGAACCCCTAGGTCAATATCAAACTTGAATCTAGATAGGTGTGTGTGAACGTCATATTCATGCAGTCAATGCATTGTCTATTTTTCATGTCCCATCAACTGGACATACAAACACTACAATGCCCACCCATGTCCACGATATTAGCATGAACCTCAGCTCTTTCTTAGTGCAACTAAGGTGGATGTGATCCAATTTCCATCACTCCAAAAGTAAATAGTTAGTATTACATCAAATAATCTTTACCACTATCCCTAAAAGGAAAGACTACTAGGGATGTTGTGGCATAAAAAAATATATGTAAAAAGGTTGGAGCTTCAACAAAAAGGATCCAACTCGATTACACAACTTCAGCAAAAGAAAATGTGGCAGGCTTGATTTCATAACTTTTGGAGGGTGAATTGCACTAGATGATATAGATAAATCACATTTTAGTCCAAGAGATGGGAAAAAAATACTATAGATTGTGCCCTAAATTTTATTTCATTCAACTGAATGTATAGGGTATAGCTAACCTCCAACTAGAAGAAAGATTCAGAAAGCCTTCCATAGTTCACAACTTGAGTATAAGTGCCTTGGAACTTTGATGTATGTGGTGCTAAGTCTCATGATCAGGGTGGTGTTGACATGAAAGGTTGGTTTTCCAGCCTTAGGATATTAGTAATTTCTAGAAGTCACAATAACTTGGCTTCTAGAACCTTCACAAAGCCATCCTAAGGCTGCGTGTTATTTTTAGTATTTAAGGTACTCCCCTATGTTGAGCACCCTAAAGTCCTCTGTGATGTTCCCTAAAAAGTTTGGGGTGTATCTACACGTCCCTCAGATGAATCCCTACATTCCTATATCCCAATGTCCTGGAAACTTGGCAAAACATTGGAGTAAGAATTCCTCCATCAAACAACCATAGGATACCACCATGACACATGTCCCTCACTCGTATAGTGGCATTTTTTTGAATTGAAGTCAATTCCTTGTTTTCTTAACTTCCATGTTTTCTTCTTACCATGGACTCTAGGCATGTCTGGTATATCGCTCTCATAATTTTTTTGTGGTGATTTTCACTCCAATTAACCTATTATATTACAGTCATTGTTTTAAAGAATCAAGTTCTTAGAAAACATGGCACTTCAACTTGTAATACCAATTTATTTTCATGTCACTTACATGCACAAAGTAACACAAGATAGACACAAGCATATGCACAAACAAGAGAGAAGGGGTACTAAAATACACTTCAAAACATTACAAGAGGATTATATGAGATGCCACACAGTAAAATAAAACAAATATAACAATCCTTTTAAAAACACTGCATATGCCTATTTCATTTACCAAATCCACTCAATTTTATACAAGACATTGTGAGTCAGAAAAAATTTGAAGGGGAAAAAGCATTGGGATGGGTAGGTTTAGTACAGAGAAACAAAGAAGAATTGGAAAGAGAAAAGGTACTAGGAGGGGTAGCTTTAGGGAGCAGCGAAGAAGAATTGGGAAGGGAAAATGCATTATGAGGGGAAGGTTTAAAGAATGGTGAACCAACAACAACACTAGAACCACCAACACCACCACCACCATTATCACTATTAAGACGAGCCTGTATAGTCTCAGTCCTAATGGATTTTGCAAATCTTTTCCTCTCTTCCATGTCTTTCTATAACTGAACCACACGTTTTTCAAGATCTTTGGTACACATCTGTGATCCAAGTTTGCGCACTTCAATGCACTTTATTATATTGTTCAATGAATGAATTTCTTTTGAGGTTGTTGAAGTCTGTAATAAGATATGGAAGTGTTCAGAGAATATGTCTAATGACAAGTTAATATTTTTATATTTTATACTAACAAGGCAACATGAACCACACCAATAAGAATAAACATATCAGTGGCCCAACATGATCTCTTCCCTGTTTTGCTATTTCTTTTGATTCTTTCCTTTGATGCTCGAGATATGCCTTAAACAAAGGCACAAGAGGAAATTTTTCTACAGGTTCGAATGCAAAGACAAACCATAAAGCATCCATTTTCCTTTGACTACGCAATTTTTCCACAACATCTGCAAGAAACAAGACCAAACATGTCATGCAGGACCACAATTGACCAATCAGAATCCCATAGATTCTTGAAAAAACTTGCATAAACCACAAGTTTGTAAGCAATTTCAAAAAAATATAGAGCACAAGAGTTAGCAAGTTCAAGAAACCATTTTGTTGAAGGCATATTAAGCATAATAATCATCTATGTCTAATGAATTAAATCATCAACCAACTAGTAAAAAAACCTTTCTATTGAAGTCATATTAAGCATAATAATCATTTATGTCTGAAGAATTAAATCATCAACCAACTAGTAAACAAACCTTTCTACTGAAGGCATACTAAGCACAATAATCATCTGTCTGAAGGATGAAATCATCAGACAAGGAGTATTTCTACATAAAAATACACATCAACTTGTAAACAATTGAACAAGGACAGAAACCTTTGGAAGTAAACTCAGCCTCACGCTTAACAAGGAGTAGATTAACATTCATTTGATCTCAGGAATTAGATGCATAGTTTGAAAAAATATTTATGCAGATTTGGATAACTAGGCTTGAGTCATTGACATACCTCTAATAATGTCCTTTAATCCATCTATAAATACTGCAACTTCAAGGACCTCTATCAATTTGTTTCTTAACATTAATACTTTCAAAAAAATTTGAGTTATCCTTTTGGATTTTAGATATCTTTACTTCATTTTTTACTTGAGATATTCATCTTTTGACACTCTGTTACATTGACAATTCCCGCTCTGCGAATTCTATTTATAAAAATACAGTGTGCCATAGCAATTTATTTGACTGTAAATAGCTCAGTTGGTTTGTTCCAAAGTGACATGTTGAGGACGTGAAGCTATTGTACATACATTTTGAAGTCACACGGAGACAGGGAATTCATTTTAGATTGAGTAATTCAGTTATTATTGTTATAGTTTAACCACACAGTATGTACATAGTTTGGCTCCTGTTTTCTTAATTTTTTTTCACTTTCATATAGTCTAGTTTCATTTATGTTTTTGTATATTTGTTGCTCAAATATTTACACCAATGGTATATCATAGTGCCTTCACCATCAAATATGATGCGGTAAACTGAAAGACTAAAACCTGAACAACTAGCTTTTTATAAGTAAATCTCTAACAATAAGAAGGGGAATATAATTCAAAAAATTAAAGACATGATAAGAAATAAATATATAGGGATGAACTCTTAGATACCTCTCACCTCCATATGTGACTCACTTGTTGGTCGAGTGAAAGGTGTTGAGTTGATGGGAAAATGGAACTGTTTAATCCCCTTCATGACAGTTAATGCCCACTGTCATTGGTAGTTTCCCTACGACATGTAATTGGACATTATTAATGGTGAGAGAAGCTCTTGAGAGTTTTCCTTATTTGCATTTTGGCTTTGCATACATGGAAAAGTAGTGTGAAGATTCTTGTGTAGATTTCGAGTTTGGGAATTTTCTTTAAGTTGCATTCTTCTTAGTTACATTTTCTCATCATGGCAGATGGAAAAGGTTGTAAGGGTTGTTCTATGAAATGTTTGACAACACGTTATGACAGGCATGGCTCATCATTTTCCAAGGTGATAGTAGGAGAGTTTTCATCCATTCTGGAGGTGCCTTCAGACTGGTTTAAACGAAGTCAGATTAAGGGTCTCAAAGTTGCAATTTTGGAAGGCCCATGTAGTCACTTATGGTAGACAAGGGTGCATTTTTCTGATAAATTAACAATTTTTACAGAAGGTTGGGAAAAAATTGTCTCTGATCACTAGATACAGCCTGAAGATATTGTTGTTTTTAGGCATGTGGATGATGCACACTTTCTCATGCAAATATTTGACGTAAGTGGATATGAGAAGAAAAAAACACTTGTGGTTCATCACCATGGTGGCCCTCCTCCCAATTACCTCCATTTGGCTACTCTAAAATTGTTTTGTCCAATTGATTTCCTCCAGTACAAATATGATGTGATTGTGTCCCATGGAGTGAATGAGGAAATACTACAAGGTCTCAATCTTCTCCAATCAGCAAATATGTTCCATAACCTCAATCTTCATTAGGTTCTTTTCACCTCCCCTTTTCACATCTCAATTTGTTCTAGCTCATTCATTTGAGGCAGACTTTATTTGTCATTTTCGACATTAAAATTCCCATGTTACTAACTTATGTAAATGCCATCCTCTTCTCCATTTCAACAAAACATCTATAAAATCAATCCTTTTTTTTCTTCCATTTCTAGAGGTTGGAGACAGGTCTCTTCAAGGATAGTTCCACATGCAGTCAAGATCCTCCTTCTTAGGAAGTTATTACAGTAAACTGATGTAGATATTTTTTGAGACTGCCAATGAGGAACTATGCAGGCATATGCATGTTGCAAAATATGATAATTATGAGCCTATTTGATTCAGAAAGTAATATGAAAGTAGCATATTAAATTAAAAGGCCCTGAAGCCAAACTAATTGACTTTTATCAATATTATATTTGTTCATTAAAAAACACCATTGGCTGGATGGATAAAAATGGGGGGGGAATCTCATTGGAGACAACATAGATCCATACTTTACTAGAGATGTTTCCTCATGACTAAATTGAAAATTGCTCTATGCATTGAAACATGAAACTCACCAACATCATGGATCCATATTTTTTCAGAAGATGTTCATTGAATTAAAAATTGCTGCCAAATAATAAAATAAATTAAAATCAACAATGAGGCAAAAGTCAACATCGAGGCAAAAGGCCGTTTGCACCAGGGGCCATTTACACGGAAGCTGTTCTTGATGGCTCATGAGGGGCTAACATGTACATGAGGGAATGAACCCTGGTGGGAGAATATCACCTCCACTGCTTTACCAAAGCTCCCATCAAGAGTCTTAAATTTTTTTATTGAAGGAAGTCATCAACAACAATTTTATAAAAGAAAAAGTAGATATAAATTTTTCCTCGGAAGTGTCATAACCAATGGAAATTTCCTTTGGTATAGAATGTATCCAATGATTCCACCAATCGTAGTTGAATCCTTCTAATTTATGTATTGAAAAATTCGTCATGTCTTCTTAATTCATTAGTTTCATTGAAAATATGCCTCTAACTTGTGAATCCAGGTCATTGCATGGAGTTTTCTTTTGCCATCAAAAGCTAGAATTCCTAATTTGTTGAGGTAAGGCTTGTTGAAGATCTTGTGCTACAAATCACTCCATTGTATTTAAAATTCCCCAGAGATTGTATAACACCTTGAAGGAGACCTCCCCTTGAAACTCTATTGGGTTAAGCTTGTGGGCTTGGTGAGAATCCTTCATTCAAATCTTTATCACTTAAAATTCTAGATCAAGTTTGACATCCTCATTGAGAATATGAGGTCACAATTAGTGACCTATAAATACACCTATTATTGACACACTAACATCCAAACTATTGCTCAACAAACGAGCCAATAAAAAAATTCATGGATCCTTGGTCATTGCCTAAAGAGGTAAGTAGAGAATACCTTGATAAATCAGACGTCAAGAGCACATTTTGACATGAGGATACATGAGACCTTGATGAGAAATGGGGTGTAGGGTTTTACTATTAAGATTTTTTCATTAAAAAAAAAAAAACCAGGGGATGAATGGTCAAAAAAACACTGGAAGTTTTAGGATCCATTTCATAGGCTCAGGATCTATTTCCTTCACTCACAGATCTACTTCCATTACTGATCAGGGATCCAAAGCTTATCATTTCAGTGACCCTAAATTTCCATTTAGTAGTAATTTTCTGAGACTTTTTTTTCGCCTCCTAGGAGACCCCGTCTAGAGACAAAACAAAAGGAAGGTACTCCAAGAGAAAAACACAGGCATGTCTCTATGTGCCACTATTCTTAGTCTATTGACCGTCTAGATAAAATCCCTCGAGGGTCTACCAAACCAACTTGGCCAGGTCTGTAGCACATCTCAGCTCTTCAAAGCGCTTTTGTATTCACTTCTCCAAGTCATTTAAGTGGTCTTCAAGCTCCTTTCACTAGACACTAAAGTTTACCAGGGAAAAGAATGGAAATACAGCTCTAGGAACACCTTGTGGAGATACTCCTTCTTGGATGGCCCCTCATCCATGGCTGCCAAGATCAAACTCGCTAGCGGCTAGTAAAATTGCATTCTAGAGCTCGGCAGATGAAACACTTATGTAGATGGGCACATGAAACCCTGATGCATCTTAGCAAATGAAACCCTCATGGAAACAAAAGTCGTGATGCAAATCGATAGATGAAACTGTGGATGTGAAGCTCCATGAAGAGGATGAAAGGTGGAAACGAAAACAATGAGTTGTAGCCCTTGCTAGCGCATGGAAACTAGAAATGAGGGCTTTGCTAGGAAACAAGAAAATTGTTGAGGCCAGAGTGGATATTTTGCATGTGGCCTGGTCAGCACTTGTGCCTGTTGGTATTCCCATCCAGCGTTGGATGGAGCCATGTACAGGCCTAGGGTGGAGAAGGGTGGACAGGGAGATATTTTGTGTGGTGCACAGTTGCATTGGTAGGAAGGTTTCTAGAACAATAAAATATATATTTTATTGTTTTATGATTGTGTTTTTTAAATTAATGTTTTCTATTTATGTAAAAAAAATCAATGTTTATTTTTTATGTTCCATATTTAATGTCATCCATGTAAATGCAAACCATATCCTCAAAGCCTCAGTTGGACTAGGGACAGGATCAAACAACTTTGCAGATATGTCAGCTTTGAAGCTTCTTCTCTGTTGGCTCATTCAAAGGAACATCTTCTCAATTCAGATCTTTGGAGACTCACTAAACGTTATCAATTGGGTCAATGGGAAAAGTTCATGCAAAAATCAAATTCTGAAACCATTGCTGGAAGAAATGTCGGTATTAAAAACTTCTTTTAACAGTTTCTCTTTATGTCATATTTACAGGGATAGAAATGATACAACCGACAAACTTTCTAAGGAAGGTTTGCAGCAGAATCTGGGCAGCTGGAAAATCGTAGAAGAAAACCAGGGATAGACCCGAATAACGGATCAGCCGCCTCATGCTTTTTCTCAGTGACAACATTACAGCATTTTTGTTTTTATTTCATACTTATTACACAGACTTTATTATGGAAATTTTGATTCAAAAACTGCATGTTAGACCCCTCATAACTTATCTATATTTGTAAGGGTTATTTTCCTCATATGAGGAGACCTGCTTTATGATGTTTTTTGTTGCCATCTTTTTGAAAGGGTTGATATGGTACATGGCTGGACAGTTCAAAGCAGCCGATCTATATTTTTTTCAGCTGTCTTTTTTTGAGATCAAATGGACCCTCCTGAAGGTAGGTCATTTTTTGATTGCATGGGCAATCAAACAGCAGCAACTGAAATGCACAGCATATGCAATGTAACTTTTTATTTCCTTAAAAAAAGTTCACTTTTTCTTCGAAAAAAAAAAAATCAATGTTTATTTTTTATGTTCCATATTTAATGTAAAAATAAAAGTAAAAGTTTGATTTCAATCATATTTTTTATTATATTGTTCAATTTGAATTATACACAGTAGAATTAGGCATTGTATCATGTCTAGGCTTTATGTAATCTCTCTTTGGCTCAGGTGGCTATGACCCTCCTGGTTATGGCTCTAGGTATAGCTATCACTCCAGTTATTGCTCTAGGTCTAGCTATGATGGCTATTGCAAAAGAGGATCTGGCTCACACTCAATAGACTTTTAAATTCTTTCTTTCTGATTAAGAAAGGTTTTTAAGGTGCACATTTACTGGAAAAATTGTGCTTTCAAATCCTACCCTCTGAATGTAGCTACATTCTCTTCTAATCTACATTGCACTATGATGAGTGAGCCCGTGCCCATGGTAGATTGATTACTTGTGGTAATGTGGTATCCATATCCCAGTGAGCACTCAATAGATCTGATGAAAACATACATACCACATGTATTGCACAAGCTAGGGCTTAACGGAGCAGCCTTGATCCTCAAAAGAACCAATACAGAACAACCATGGAAGGCAAGAACAAAGAACATGGAAAGGTAAGATATTTGTGGATTTTATCCATAAATCATGAACCAAGCATGAGTCATGGAAAGCAAGAATATTTTTTACTTCTGAACGAAACATGGAGAGGAAATAAGACCATAGTAACAACCACACTGTTATGTGAATATACGAAGCCATGTAGGCTTTTACCTTTACCATTTTTAAATAGGGATCAATCATTCCATATGTATGTAGGCCAGTACTAAAGCAAATCATGGAGCTACACTCTCTATATATGGCTCTGCACTATGTAATTTTTGACCTAAATTTACAGCCTAGATCTCAGGAAGTATATCTCCTAGTTTTCCCTTGGCTATTAAAGTGAGCACATAACTACTTAACGGAACCAAAAACATTCCTCCACTAGACTCAGATGTTGCCATAGCATCTAGACCTTACAAAATTAGCCCTAAGTGTAGAACTTGAATTTTTAAGTATTTTGACCATGTTCATTTGTTTATTGGACCCCATATTCAAAACCATGCCTGTTCAAGAGGGGTATGTGATCTCTTAGGCACCCACCCATTACCCAAGACCTCCTGTGGCCTGGTATTGGTTAAGAACTATTCCATAAGAGTTTCTACAACCATTGGTAGGAGCTCCACTACAATAATGCTTCATATAGAGTGTAACCCACTAGACACAGTATCCATGTCCTCCCCATGTTACATTTACTTGGGACAGACGGATCCCCAAAACATTGTTAGTGCTTAGGATCTCCCGCGTCAGTAGTTTTTCCACAACGAGTTTCCAGGCACACCTAAGATTCGGTGCTTCTCATAAGGGAACACCAAGAGGAGGTTCCAAAACACCAATACATATGGTAAGTTTCTGAGACCCCCTCCTCCCATACTACAAGTAGGCCATTTTTTAGCACCTTGATCCTAGTTAACTAATACAAATTAGTTTAGTTGGGTTAGTCCATCCATCTCCAAAGCCCCATCCTGAACTCCAGCTTCTGCTATTTTCACCAGGTCTATGGTCCAGATCTCATCACCATTCTATCTAATGGAAAGGGAATAATGGGAAATATCCAAATATTTTTCTCTATATTTTTCTCCTATTCTCATGGTTACTGACGAAGGGAGACTAAACTATGTCAATTTGATTGTTCTGAGGAAATTCCCACATCATCGAGAAGAGTTATTCAGGATTCAAGTTCTTACTAGGTAAGGCTGAATGAACCCATGGTAAATCGATTGGGTGTTACCAACAACATGAGAGTTTGTGTGGGTAAGTGGCCATATCCCCATTGTGAGCACTATGATGAGGTAAGCCCAAATTCTGCAGGGTCATATGAGTCACATTCTTCATAGGATGATATAAAGTAGAGATTATTTTCTATGAACATTTTAATTCATTCCATAATTCCTTTAATTAAAGACAAAGCTCAACCAATAGGCGATGAGTTTCAATCGACCAAATAGGATGAGGTGGTAGGTATTGACCAAGAGAGAGTTGAAACATCAACACCTCAACCAGTATATCCATTGGCAACTGATTGTACCATTAGGAAGGTCATGTCTCTAGATGAGGTTCCAAAACCAATGATAGGAGAGGTTCCACTAAGCAAGCAATATAGCTATTCAAGATTCGGGTCCCCACGTGCGCAAGTGTAAATTTGTTGCATGAGCCCATGGAGATCCCCATGGGGGACCTATTTGTCACCTATATTGTCATGGATGAGACTGGGGAGGTTCAACCACATAGGTGTTTTTTTTGCACTATTAGGTAGGAATATCAAGTAGTTGTGTTAGGTCAATAAGTGTTAGGCCCTAAGTGAGCCATATCCCCTTGCATTTCTTTGAGGTCAAGCCAGCCAAAGCTTTTCTGTATGGTTGTTTGGATAACCAAATGTGTTTCTCCCCATGAAGTTAGCGAGATTCAACCAAACAAATAGGAGAGGCTTTTAGTAACCACATAGTTGATGAGGTGGTTAAACTGAACTATCCACCATGAAAGGGAACCACCATGAGTGCAGTTATGGTTGAGAGTTATGGTTGAGAGCTAAGCAAACACCAATTCCTTCCTGCCTACTATCATAGTTACTCCAGCAGATCCCTCACATTTCAAATTTTTCCATAGTGTCAAAACCTAATTCTGAGTGGTGCAATAACGAAATCCCACATTGGCAATATCAAATGGGAAATCTAGCATTTCCAGGGGTTTCCATAATAGTGGCAAGATGCCTTCGGTTGAGAGGCTCAACGAAACTTGCATCGAGACGTTGAAATTTCCCCATCCAACTATGATCTTCCACAACCAAAATGTGAACTTAGATAAGGAGTTCTAGGGCATGCCAAGGAATGAAAAGGTGTGCTAGCACATGGCAGACAGTGTCAATGGATGGTAAGGAGTGTTAGGGAGATTCAGGGGAATGCAAGGGATAACTAGGTCAAAATGCTTGAAAATGAACAACTATGAGTGTGTGCCAAGGAGTCTCAGTGAATTCCAGGTGTCCCAAGGATGAAGTGTTTTCAGAGAATTTCAGAAGAGGACTTGCAAGAGGAAAACCTATGGTTGTTATAAGGCGTGGACAAAGAAATTTCAGAGAAATGGAGACTTTGGGTTGGGCACAATATTGTTTTGCTAATGAAGTGGTTGCATTCCCAAGTCGCAAAAAAAGTAAGGTTATCTGTGAGGGTGTTAGTGTCAATCATTTCAACCTATCACCAGTGATCAAATATTTCTTACAAGGTGTTGTTAGGGTTTCAAGTCAATTTTTTGTCATTTTAGTGAGTCTTGAAATAAAAATTTGGTCACTGGCTAGTTTGTGTAGGGCTATTTCCACTGTCTCAAGAATTTCATATGCCGGTCACTTTCATCACTCAGTTGAGTCTATCATCATGAAAACATCATTAATAGCACTTCAGTCACATAATCATGGTCTCCATTAAACTCAATGCCACCATTAGGTCATTAGGGTTAAGGTCACAAAATCAGTCATTTCATGTATAAATCGGGCACATGAGGAGTAGTAATAGGTAAATTTGTTCAATAACACTTGATTTCAAAAGTAATTTATGATTTTAGATGTAATAATGTTCCTAAGGCTCTAAATTTACATGAAGAGTTCCTAAGGCTACAAAACTAAAAAATAAAGTGAATTGGTGAGGTGGGCCATCCTACCTCATTAATCACTTAGACACCAAAAGAAAATTATAAAAGCACATGGAGGAGCTCATTTTCACTTGTCTACCATCCTAGCATCGAGCTACCCCATCTCCTTTGCAAAAAATTATTATTCCATAGCCCTCACTCACAAAAATTGACTCTCGTTGGGCATAGAGAGCCTTCATTATGCACCTGGAAAACACGTTGTGCACAGGAAGCCTTCGCTGTGCACAGGGTAGATTTGTCGAAAATTGTTGTTTGACCTCCAAAATTAATTTTTTAAAGCTCCTCTTTAGTAATTTCATCCTCTAGGCTCTATAACATGTACGTTTAATCATTTTGATGCCCTCCTTTGCCTCATATGTCAAGAAAATCATCAAGTACTTCTTCTTCTAGGGTTTACATGATTTTCATGGTTTTGATCCTCAAATGATGAGTTGCTTCCCTAAACCCTAGATTCCTTATCCCTACACCTCTTTTTGCATCTAATACACCATTTTAATCCATCACAAAGCCTTATCCCATCATTTTCTATAATTTCCCTCTAAACCCTAATCTACCTTATCTCTTTCTAGGATAGGCCTGTGTTTTGGCCTTTCCCACCCCCTCTCCTCATTCATTTCCCAAAATTCCTTTTTCCCCTACTCACTGACATCATCCCCTACCCTCCTAAATTTCCTTACAAAGTTAGGCAAGTCCTAAGTCCATCATAACACCTCATTCGCTCATAGCAAAAAATTTCATTGTTTTTGCTTGCCTTTCACCTAGGGCTTGAAGTATGGAGCCTAACTCATCAACATCACAGAAGAGGAAGTACAAAAATGGGTGGAATATACTGAGGTTTGATCCCTCTAATTGCAATGAAATCACCTCCTCCCCATTTGTCATGAAATGCTTTGAAGATGTCAATTGTTTAGGGTTTTCTCAAAGAGGGCAAGAAGTAGGCTACCTTGAGCATCTGACAGGTATATTTGCCCTCAACTTGAAGGAAGAAAAGATCACCATTGCAGGGATTGATTTCATGTTTTTAGTGGATTCCATCTCTCAAGCTATAGGCATACCAAACCATGGTGAAAACTGGTTCAAAGGCATGAACCTAGACCTAGAAGACTACGAACCCTACTTGAAATCATAATACAAAGGAGGTCACTCACAAGTTTTCCCATTCAAATACTTGTTGGAGAGGTATGTACCATTGATGAAGGCTGTCATAAAGTTCTTCACATGTGAGGGCATGTTTTCTAGGCTATATCAATACCACATAAGACTACGCATGCACTTTGCAGCTTCCAAGTCTCTAAATTTGTCCAACTACTTGTATAGGAGCGTAACGAAACTTTTTGAAAGGGTGCAATTGGAAGGAAAGGTGCATTATCCTAGCCTCTTTAACCATAGCCTAATAAAGGTTATAGTACTCCATCAGTTGACATAGAAGAACATGACATGGGACACCTTCATTAAGGCAACCTTGAAAATGCATATAGCCACTTCACCAAGCCAGCACCAAACGATGTCAACACATCCCATGGAGGTGGGGTCATCAAGAAAACATGATGACTTTTATAAGGCACCTAAGCTTGAGGTGACCAAGACATATTAGAGAGGTAGAAAGCTTGGGATTTCTCCTCAAATTGAAGAAGGGGCCAAGCCTACTACATCAGCAGAACAAGGATCGCCATCACATCATGAGCCTTCTTTGCGTGATGAGGATCACATTGAGCATGACTTTGACCTAGTTGAATTGGAGGAACATGATGAGCATGAAACCCTACAACATGTCATCAAAGAGAAGGATTATAATATCATGGAGCTCAAAAACAATTTGGAAAGGGCCAAATTCATCATTTCATTCCTTGAGCAAGAAAACAATTAACTTAAGGCAAAACAACTAGTCATGGAGAAAGAGCAACTCAAACCAAAGAAACAAGAGATGAAAGGAAAGGAAGTGGTGGACCATGAGGACACTAATTAGCATGAAGGACTTGTGGTGAGGAAGAGACCAAGCACAATGGGTCTTAGGAAGGCACTTCAGAGGGAAAGAGAACAAAAGCCACCAATGGAAGAATTGACATTTAAAGATAGGATTTCTATGGAAATAAATGACGACAGGGACTTTTGGCTTGACAAAGTCAATTTCCACATTGAGAATCTCCTTGAAAAGGCCAACAGGGATAACAAGTTTCAAAATAAAATGGTCATCCATTATTATACAAGGAATTAGGTTGCCAAGGTCAGAATCAAGTAGTTGAAGGAAAACCTCAAGGAGACCCTAGTCAACCAAGAGGAGAAGGGTAAGTTATATTTTCTTGCTTATGCATCCATCATTGCATAAAATACCTCATCAATCATGTCTGGATAAATTTTGGGAGGATTTGGAGAAAATTTTATGTTTTGGTGCAGACTCATGTAGACTTGCAATTTTTTGGCAATTGTGTGTCTAGGAGCACAGCAAGCTCCCACTGTGCTTCTTCCTCAGGGCTCCAAATGATGGAAAATCAGCATTTTTGGAAATATTATGACCCCCTATCAAAACCCATTTTCCCACTTTCCTAGTCTAGGGCTCCGTTATTTAGAAATTTGCAGAAGAGAGGCCAAAAATCACCTTTCTGCCCCTCTTTTTCCATTTCGTTAGCCACCTAGAGACACCTTGGGAGAATGGCCATATCTTAGCCAATAATGGGTCCTTTTGAGTGCACCAATACTCTAAATATGTCTATGCTCTCCCATGTTTTGAGAAAAGGATTCATATCTAGATTTGGACTTCATAAAGGCACTCAAAAATGGCCTCCAATATCTTGCTGCACATGTGGAAATTTCTGAGATTTTTGTAAAATTTTCACTATGTCATTTTTTGTAATTCCTAGTTTGACTTTGGTAAAAGTCAAAAGGGTGAAGTAGATGAATGTGAGGGGTAAAATTAAATGTAAATAATGGGTGGTTAGTCTTTGTAAGTTTTTTTGATGTAAATTTGAACTCATTTATGAGAGAGGTCAGAGTCAAAGTTAATTGTAGAATTTGTTTTTAACTTCCCTAGACATTAGGGTTTGGTTAAAACACCTCATGGAACAGTTCCTAGAGTCATGGATTTGACCCATGAGAGTGGGGAAATGTTTTTTTGGTATTTATGTATCATTTTCTTAGTGATAGAATGGGTTGGATTTCAAAGGAGAGAACTAATGTAGCTTGTACTAAGACATTTTCTGGAAATCAAAGGACACAATTTGCAGCTATTCTCTCGGAATTCATGTGTAGTAAGTTTGTGATGTTGTTTTTTCTCTATTATATATTTATATGAAAGATATTCATCTTTTGTTTCCATTCATCAATTCTTCAATGGTTTTCCTTATAGTTTTTCAACAAAATTCTTTGCATAAAGCTCTGTTTTGATGGAAAGAGAATTATGTGTTACTTTCTTTCTTGCTTAATGAATTCATGTTTCATGCTCATTAAGACCTTTTACTTCTTCTAAAAACTACACTACACTGAAAAACCCTAAGATCCAGCACAAAAATAATGCTACCTTGCTCCTTTATATCTTTGTTGTTGTAACCTTTTGATCCTCTAACCTAGCTACCTATTTTTTCTCCCTTATCCAGCAACAAAACCCTAAATTTTCGAAAACCCACCTGAGCCTAGCTTTCTAGTTTAATATTGTTTACATTCCAATCATCTATTGGTTGTGATTTCATAGAGAGAGCCCTCTCTAGTTTGGTAGGGCTAGCTACTAAAGTAAAAGCTTCGTATGTGGTTACCTCCATCAATCTCCTCATCAGCCTAGGACATTATGGAGGATAACAAAGGGCATGACAATTAGGGAGTGCCAAGATGTTATAGTGAATGTAAGTTTCCCAAGTCATGGAGAGATGTAATGCTAGTTATGAGGTCATGGCTGCCAGGTTGTGTTAAGCAATGCTAGATCATGCTAACTTGTGCCAGATAGTATGAAGATATGTCAAACAGGCTAAGATGTGTTATGTGCTAAGGCATGCCAAGATGTAAAAGGGTGTGAAAATGAATGTTAGGGACTATCAAGGCAACAAAAGGGAGGATCAAGTTAAACTACAAGGAAATGAGCACATAATACAGTAAATAAGTCATAAATTTATTATTTCCATGAGGGTCATGCTAGGCACACGAACAGTAGGTGCCAATAGGTGCCAAGTGCCAAGTGTCAATGCATTCTAAGTGCCAAATCTTCGTGTGTTTCTTCTCATCTAGTTTCCAATAATTGATCTCAAATAAATTTAATATTAAACCATGCCAAAGCATACCAAGTCACCTAAACGTATGCCAAACATGCTAATACTTTGCAAGTGCCAACACTTGCCAAGTGCCAATGTGTATAAGGGAGTGTGATGCATGCTATGAAGTGGCAAAGCATATCAAAGAGTGCTAAGGTGTGCTAGAGAGTGCCAATGCATGTTTAGGAGTGTTAGGGAGTACTAGGAAAACACAAGGGAGCACTAGGTCAAAATGCATGGAAGTGAATGAATATGAGCGTTGTCAGGGAGTGTCAATGTGTGCTATATTTCATGCCAAGGAGGGAGTGAAAAGGTATGCTAAGCACAAGTAAGTCATGCAAGGGAATATCAGGGCATGTCAAGAAGTGCTAGAGTATGCTAGGTAGTTCTAGGGTGTGCTAACATGTGCTAAATAGTGCCAAGGCATGACAAGTGCTAAGACATGCTAGGATGTGCAGGGTGCCAGAGTATGCCAATATGCGTCAAGGAGTTTCAATGAAAAAAAGGAATAACCAAGCTAAAATGTAAGGAAATGAACACATAAGAGGGTTAATAACTTGGTACTTTAAATTTTCCAAAAGGGACATGCTAGGCATACTAATAATATGTTCCAATACATGCCAAGTGTCAGTGTGTGCCAAGTGTAGATGTTTGTCAATGCAATATTATGACAAGGTGTTCTAGCACATGCTACGGACTACAAGGCATGCCAACACATGATATCGGAGTGCTATGATATGCTAGGGCATGCCGACATGTGCTTGGGCATCCTACTCATAGCAAGATGTTCTAGATAAAAATATCTTCCAGGTACAAAGATGTTCCAAGACATGGGAGGTGCCAAGGAATGTTAGTGTATTCTTCCAAAGCATGGTAACATGTGCCATGAGCGTTTACGAGTGCTAGGTCTCTGTCATTAATATAATTGACAGAGCTTGATTATGTATTAAATAATAAGGCTCCTACACACACTAGTGGGACTTTATTTAAAGGAAATTTGGTAGATAATAAACCTAATAGAGATGAATCATGTGTTGACTCGTAGGAAAACTATACTCTTACGACTTGAGGGAAGCGATACACACTAATTACTTCTTAACAAATTGACTGACTATAACCACTATGACCTTGGACATATAATGAAAAATAATGCACAACAATGGTCTTAAAATGTTATCTTTTGACAAAAAATATAGTAACATGTACATAGCATCATCAAAAACTCATTAGAATGATCAATGATGACGAACATTTTTTTACCATCACCAAAAGTAACCAAAAACAGCGTTGGTGAGGGTCAATAAAAGATCATCACTAGAAGTGTCACAAAAGAGAGAATTGTGATGGGCCTTAAACGACCCTCACCAAAAGTGTCACAAAAGAGAGAATTAGTGATGGGACTTTAACGACCCTCACCAAAAGTGTCACTGAAAATGGCTTTGGTGGGAAACCTTAAAGAACCATCACTATATACACTTACAACAATGTTTTTTAGAGACCATCACCATATGTGACATTGCTAGCGTCATCAATAACTCATTGGAATGATCAATGATGATGAAGATTTTTTGGCCTTCACCAAAAGAGACCAAAAAGAGAATTGGTGAGGGTTAATAAAATATTGTCACTAGAAGTGTCACCACAGAGAGAAATAGTAATGGGTCTTTAATGACCCTCACCAAAAGTGTCACCAAAGGGAGAATTATTGATGGGCCTTTAACGACCCTCACTAAAAGTTTCATTGAAAATGGCTTTGGTGACAAACCTTAAAGGACCATCAATATATACACTTACAACAACTCTTTTTTAGAGACCATCGCCATATGTGACATTGGTGATGGACCTTAAAGGTCCGTCACAAGCATGAAGCAGCATCAAAAGCTCATTAGAATTATTAATGATGATGAACATTTTTTAACCATCACCAAATTTAACCAAAAAGAGCATTGGTGAGGGTCAATAAAGGGTCGTCACTAGAAGTGTTACCAAAGAGAGAATTAGTGAAGGCCCTTTAATGACCCTCACCAAAAGTGTCACCAAAGAGAGAATTAGTGACAGGCCTTTAACAACCCTCGCCAAAAGTGTCATTGAAAATGGATTTGGTGACAAACCTTAAAGGACCATCACTATATACACTAGCAACAATGTTTTTTTAAAGACCGTCACCATATGCGACATTGGTGACAGACCTTAAAGGTCCATCACAGGCACGACCCTCACCAACGACCTTTTTTCTTGTAATGTGAACACCTTTTTCTCCAATATACACTAAGAATCCAGTTGGAATTCTCCATTTGGTTCCACCTGCAATATAGACCAGCCAATCACATGATCAACATCCTTAACATACTTCTTAAGAAAAGATACATGGAAAACATCATGTAATTTCATTGTCGGAGGCAGTGCAAGTTGATAGGCTACGAGCCCAATGTTGTCAATGGTACTGAAGGGTCCACAAAACCATGGTGCCAACTTAGTGCATGATCCAATCCACAAGTAGCTATTCTTCGATTTGACACCCATGTACACCTGTTCCCCAACCTGGAACTCCTTCAACAACCTGTTCCTATTTGCATAAATCTTCTACATATCTTATGTTGCCTCTATATTCTTCTTCATCTTCTGCATTTCTTGTTCCATTTCTATCAACATATCTAGTCCAATCAACACCCTACTAACTGTATCACTCCAACTAATGGGAGTGTTACAACTCCGCCCATACAATGCCTCAAGATGACTCATCCTTAATGAATCCTGTAATCGTTGTTGTCTACAAACTCGACCAAAAGGAGATACTTTTTCCACTTCCTCTTCTTATGCATCATATACATCCTCAACATGACCTCTAATATCTTGTGGACAGTCTATGTCTGTCCATCTGTCTATGGATGATAAGTTGTGTTGAAGGCTAACTCAGTGCCCAAAACTCCAAGTAACTCCTTCCGAACCTTGGAAGTGAACTTTGCATCCCTATCTGACACATTCTTTGGAACACCATGTAGTCTAACCACATATCGGATGAATAACTGTGCCACATCACTAGCTAAGAATGTAGACTTCAGCAGAATGAAGAGTGAAACCTTTGTTAACACGTCCACAATCAGCATGATGGAATCATGCTTTCTCACTATATTTGGAAACCCTATGATGAAATCCATGGAAATAACCTCCCATTTCCACTCTCGAATCATGATTGGCAGTAGTAGTCAAATCTGATTCAATTTAAGGTAGCGTTTCTTCAAGGGATACCTATCATCCTATATCGTTTACACCTCATAAGCCATTGTACCTTGATTCGCTTAATCAATCCTCTCCAATAGTAATTGCTCTCAATACTTTTGTTTCTCAATTTATTGTTTAACATGGTGATCAGGTACGAGATGACTACAATTCAGAAGTTAAGGAGCAAAAGGATGAATATTCATTGCTTTTTATTTCACTTTTTCAAATCTCTCTATGTTTAAATGTTCCTTATGCATTTTTAGTTGACCAACAATCTTGTGATCCTGTTGAGCATTCAGGTGAAATTTAAGCCTTTGATCAAAATAAAGCCTTGAACAACCATCACACTGGCACCAATGACTCCACTCACATAAGTGGTCATGATTTCCAAATTACATTGGATGAAATCTTATTTTATTAAGAAGATTTAGATTTGTGAGGCTTGGATCGAGAATCTTATCTGATCATAGAAGATATTATCACAAGAATTTATTCAACAACCCACCATCCCTTGTTTTGTTATGCATGTAATGATATAATTGATGATGAAAATATCCCATGCTATTCAAACTCACAATCTTATGAATTGAATTCAAAGTTGACAAAAGGTGGTAAGGCTTCCCATGATGAAGAAGATGATGTGATAATCATTGAGCATCTTTCTTACAATTTTGGTTATATATTTAGTGGTGTTGAGACATCTGATGAAACTATTGGTTCCCACACCTACAATCTGATTAACAAGGATTATGTTGAAATAGCTGATGTTAGTTTTCTATAAGAAGATATTAATATGGTTGTACACTAAAAATTTAATCATTCAACATCTGGAAGTTGAAGGACTTGTTACGATGTTAACGCACTTAAGATCCCACTGATGGTTATGTTAGTCTCTTATTGTCCTAATGAGGTCCCAAAACTATGTCAGACTTATATCTTCTCACATAATTCTTTTCTCAACATTGTTTCACTGGATGTAAGCTCATTTTTGAATGAATTTCAACTTTTTCAAGCTGATTTTCTTAGTCCTCAAGATAAAGCTTATAATTGGGTGAAATGTTCTTGTTTGGTTAACTCTTCATCATGAAAACCCCTTATATCAATCCCAGGGTCAAAATGCATATATTTCATGGATGTACATAGCCATGAAGCATATCATTCTGATTATCGAGATAGAGACTATCATCGGATGAAATATTTCTTCTTGTCAAATTATTTTGTGAATGAACAATTTCTTATCTTTCTAGTCGATGTTATTAAGTTAATAATTTTTATGGCACAATAAATCCTCTTGAGTATCATTCAATGCTTGAATCATATGGTGGAGCAAAGAGCGTGTGTTGATGAACTAATCTCTCATCTTGATATGAATCATTATTTTGATTTGGCACATGCTTCTAATATTTTATTAGGTTGGCATCCTATTTGGTTTCCTAGATTCATGATGTTAGTGATTGTTTCGAATTCCACAAGATTTCAAATTGTTGGTCTGATATATAATCAGTTATAAAGGGAACCAATAGGGAATCGAGAATTCTATATGCTAATCCACCAATATGACCATAACATTGGTTCTAACAATTGTCACACAATTAATCATTTTCCCATTAGTAAATCTAATGATAGTCATCTTCCATCGAATGATATTGTCGAGCCCATTCATATTTATGATTCACCACTTCATTGTTCAGATAGTTGTCAAATAGTTGAGGCACTTCAACTTTTATTGATGGCTATGTCAAGTCCTCACGATCTTGACTGTAGGTTTTAATCCCGAACATAAATTACCTGCATACGAATTCTAAAACACAGAAAATAAACAATGCAAGAGCATAACACATAAAACACATATGCATAGAGATAGTCCCCTGGATCCCAAAACTGAGACTACCAGCTTTATTTTTCATTATATTCATTTCAATGTTACAATACATATGTATACATGTCGAAGCATCCAATACCATGGACTGAAAACCATCACGTCCAAAACCATGTGTGAAAATCATGCACAAAAGCATAGGTAGGTCTGCCCAACCAAATATAGGGTCCAAAAAAAAAATTCCTGGGGCACTGCCGCGTACCCCATAGAGGAACCCCCAGAGAGGGGGGGTTTCCACCACCACCCCCCCCTGACCCCCCCCACTGTGCAATCGACACAACGAACGGGGGGCTCGGCCCCCACTCTAACCCCCCGGTTCACTACATGGGCTAGTCATGGAAATAATAACACAACCCAACATTCTCCCACTTGTTGTTTTCTTTCCATAAGGGGCCACAAGAGAGCTTAGTCATTATCTAGCCTTGCAATGCCCATTATTTCTCTACACCAAGAGAAGTTCTTAGAGCTCACAGATTTTCTCAATGCATCTATAGTATTCTTCAAAGTGTCCACTTTTACCAGCAACACCTTTTTGTCTTCTATCATATCCCTCACAAAGTGATACTGAACATTAATGTGCTTTGTCTTTGAATGGTAAGCAAGCTGCTTTGCCAACAAAATTGCACTTTCCCTGCCACACTCTATCCTTATAGCTCCCTCTACTAATCCCATACTTGAACACAATATGTGCAACCAAAATACTTCCTTTCTTGCATGGCTGGCTGCCATGTATTTTGCCTCTGTAGTTGATAGTGCCACTACATATTGTTTCTTACTCATCCAACTGACTATACCTCTAAACAGGTTAAACACATATCCACTTGTAGATCTTCTCTGATCCAAATATCTAGCCCAGTCCGCATCAACAAAGCCATGGATATCCAAAAGTCTGTCCAATCAAGGTCTTCGTTGGTAGCACAAACCACAATCACTAGTGCGATGCAAATACCTGAAAACCCACTTCACTGCTATCCCATGCTCCTTCCCTGGTTTTGACATAAACATGCTCAATACTCCCACTCCATGTGCAATGTTTGGTCTAGTACAGACCATCACATACATCAGGCTATCGACTGCACTTGCATATGGAACACAGGACATATCCTCTTCCTCTTCTTGTGTCATGGGACACTGTTCAACAGATAACTTTACACCTACAAGAATAGGAACCTTGACCGGTTTACTATCCTACATATTAAACCTCCGCAATATTGTCTCGACATACTTCCTTTGGTTTAACCACAGTTTCCTCTTTTCCCAATCTCTTTTAGTTTCCATGCCCAAAATATAATTTGCAGCACCAAGATCTTTCATGTCGAATTTGGAGGAAAATTGGGTCTTCAAATCCTGGAGAATTTCTTTGTCATTTCCAACCAACAACATATCATCCACATACAAGACAAAATAGATAACAGGGTCACCAATTAATTTAAAATACACACACTGATCTACTTTGTTTCTGGTGAAGCCAAGTCTTCGTATAAATGTATGAAATTTCTAATACCACATCCTTGGTGATTGTTTTAACCCATATAGAGACTTCTTTAACTTACATACTAGTTCTTTCTTACCCTTCACCACAAAGCCTTCAGGACACTTCATGTAGATCTCCTCTTCCAGATCCCTATGAAGAAATATTGTCTTCACATCCATCTGTTCTACCTCAAAATCAAAAGCAGCAGCAACATATAGAAGTAATCTAATAGAAGCTACCTTGGCAACAGGAGGAAAAATATCACCAAAATCAATTCCTGTCACCTGGGAATAACGTTTTGCTACCAACTGAGATTTTTATTTCTCCACCTTTCCTTTTGCATTTGTTTTCTTATTGAACACCCATTTGCTGTCAATGGGTTTCCTTCCAGCCAGCAACTCCACTAGATCGTAAGCCTCATTTTTGTGCAAAGATGACATTTTATCAACCCTGGCCTCTTTCTAGAGTTTTCCATCCTTTGAATATATTGTTTCCTTCATAGTTCTGGGATCATCATCAATGATAGATAAAGAAAAATTTGAATAGAAAGCAGATGGAATATACCTTTTTGGCTGCCTTCTTTCTCGAACTGATCTTCTCACACCCGAAGTTTGTGGCTCTTCATCTTCTGATACCTCCTTAACTGTAGAGTTTGATTCTTTCTCCTTTAGCTCAAAATCTATCTTCTCAATTTCCTTTGGTTGGACTCCATATTTAATAACATCTTTCACCTCTCTGAACACCAAATCTCATCTATACACAACATTCCTTGTTACTGGGTTGCGAAGCTTATAACCCTTTAAACCATCCTTATACCCAATAAAGATGCACTTTTCATATTTAGTATGCAAGTTGGTTCATTTCTCCCTTGGAACATGTACATATGCATCACATCCAAATACCCTCAGATGTGAAAAATAGGGTTTCTTACCAGTCCATAGCTCTGGTGGAGTCTTATCCTCCAATGCTGATGAAGGTGATCTATTAACTAGGTAACATGTTGTCTCCACTGCCTCTGCCCACAATTCCTATCCTAACCCGGCACCACTGAGCATGCTTCTTGCCATTTCCATCAACGTCTTGTTCATTCTTTCTGCAACTCCATTTTGTTGGGGTGTATATGGAGTAGTCTTCTATCATGCTATACCACTTCTTCATAATTCTTCAAATTCCTTACTGTAAAACTCTCCACCATTATCTGTCCTCAACACATTTATCTTCTTCTCTATCTGGTTCTCCACCAGAGCCTTAAATTCTTTGAACTTTTCAAATACTTCAAATTTCTTCTTAAGGAAATATATCCATGTATTCCTTGAGAAGTAATCTATAAATGATACATAGTACATAGACTTACCCAGTGATGGAACCTTCACAGGTCCAAACACATCACTATGCATAAGCTCTAATATATGTTTCGCCCACTTACCACCAAAGGGGAAACTCACCTGATTCTACTTCCCATATACACAATTTTCACATAAATCAAAATCCATATATTTATTAGTCATACCTTCTACCATACCTTTACCATGAAGTATTTGAAGGCCCTTCTCTCCAACATGTCCAAACCTTTGATGCCACAACATGGTCTTCTCTCCAGAGACCTCTAGATTTTGTGCTCCACTTTCAAGAACCACAAAATTGTTGCACCCATTAACAATAGTGATACCTTGTAGCTTGTAAAAAGTTCCAATCTGAATCCCCCACATCAATACCAGTGCTCCCCTAACCATCTTGTAGGTATCCTTCTCAAACACTATTTTTACACCTGCATCATCCCACTTGCTTACAAAAATCAAATTTTTAGCCAATGCAGGAATATGTAGAACACCTGGAAGTGTTTTAATCCTTCCACCTTGCAACTTCAACTTTACTTTTCCATGACCAACAATTCTAGCCTTCCTATCATCCCCTAAGAAGACATCACCACCATCGTATTTCTCATACTTGCAAAACCACTCTCTATGGGGAGTGAAGTGAAAGGATGCACTTGAGTCAATCAACCATGCCTCATGATCTGCATGTGTACTTGAAGAAGCCAAGTACACATCCCCACCTTCATCTGAGGTGGTTTTCACCTCTGCAGAAGGAGCATCATCAGACCCCTTTCCTTTTTCATGATATTTAGATTTACAGTAACTTTTGTAGTGCCCTTCCTTTCCACATTTCCTGCACACCACCTTTATAGGTTTTCCTGGAGATTTAGATCTCCCACTTGATGACTTATTTTTGTTTCTCTTATGGGACCATCCTCATACAGACAAGGCATCATCATTCTGGCTCTCCAAATTTTTTTGTCTCATCTCCTCTATCAGTAAGGATGAAAACTATTTCATCAAACTGCAAGGCAGTTGCATTGCTACCTATTACAATAAATAGACTATCCCATGAATCTGGTAGAGAACACAACAAACCAATGCACTTATCTTCATCTAAAATTTTGATATCAACAAACGATAACTGACTTACCACAATATTAAACACATTCAAATGCTTTGTCACCAAGTCTCCATCTTTCATCCTTAGGTTATACAGCTTTTTCCGTTGGAGTAGTTTATTCACCAGAGACTTAGACTAGTACAAATTCCATAACTTGTCCCACAAAGCCTTCGTCGTAGCTTCCCCTAAAACATTCAGCAATACTAAATCTGAGACACACAACTGTATTGTGCTCTTTGCCTTCCGATCCGACTTCTTCCTTTCTTGATCAGACACTCTTGTTGGTTTAGTACCCAGATCTACCATGATCCACTAATCTTTATCCACCAACAGATCCTCCATCTTGAGTTTCAACAACTCAAAACTATGACCATTAAATTTCTCGATCTTTATGTTTCCATTGTTCACCATCTTCTTTCACCACCAGAATCGATCCCGCAGATCTCACACTGAATGGGGTTTACCACAGGTCCGAGTGAAACCCCTTAGCAGTAAAGGCATCCCCTTGAAGCCAAAACAGCTATGATACCAAATCTAGGTTTTGACCCCATACAGAAATTACCTGCATACGAATTCTAAAATACAGAAAATAAACAATTCGAGAGCATAACACATAAAACACATATACACAAAGATTTTCCCCTAGATCCCAAAACTGGGGCTACTAGCTTGATTTTTCATTGTATTTATTTCAATGTTACAATACATAATTATACATGCCAAATCATCCAATACCATGGACCGAAAACCATCGTGTCCAAAACCATGGACCGAAAACCATCGTGTCCAAAGCCATGTGTGAAAATCATGCACAAAACCATAGGTAGGTCTACCCAAACTAATATAGGGTTCAAAAAAAAAATTCAGCGCCCCGCACCTCGTAGAGGGGAGCTACCTGCCCCCCTCAAACCCCCCAGATAGGGGGGGCTGCCACCCCCCCTGTGATCCCCACGTTGCGCAATTGGCAGAATGAAGGGGGGCTTCACCCCCCCTCTAATCCCCCGGTTCACTATATTGGCTATTTGTGGAAAGAATAACAAAACCCAACATTGACAAGGTTTCTAAATGAGATCAAATTATCTTTTATTTGCAAGATAATATCCTTAATATGATTGCGTTGATTGAGAGTTCATCATTGCAAGTGTTTCAGGGTTTTCAAAAGGGTTGTTTCAGATACTATGATCGAATATATGATTAGCTAGAGGAATCTTATATGGCAAGTTATGTTGCTAATAATAAGTTCCAATAATACTTGATGTTTGTTAAGAATGAAAAAACTAATGAATGTACAATTTTGTATTCGCTAATAGAAGCAAGTATGGCACACTTTTCTGCTAGTAGGCAATAGCCTCAAAATTTTGTGCAGGTTATCTAGGTAAATACTTTTATTTCTAAACATTGTTTCATTATGGTGCTAATTGCTTGTTTCTTTCTGCTTGCAGGTTGGGAGAAACTTTCGCGGTTACACTGGAAATTAGATTTCACATGATCTAGACCTTCTAGTTTAGATAGATTAGAATTTAATTTTAGTTCTATTCTTATCCTTAGTTGCATGTTAGTTAGGTTTGCATTTACATTATGACACTTTTCATGAATTCTCTTTATCATTTGAGTTTTGTTTCCAACACACTCTTTGCTAATTTTTACTTTTCTTTCATATGCCTTGTCATTTATTTCATGTCATGTTTTATTTTGTGTCTTTGCTCGCATTTTTTTTTAATAATACCATGTGTGAAAGCCATCATGTTTGGATCTATGTTAATGTGGCAAAAGGTGAAAGGGAAATTGTGACAACTCGCAACACTAGGATTATCTTTTGGTCTACTTATTTTTTTTCCTAAATTACTTTCATATTCAATGATGCTCGTATGGAAAATATGTTTCATCTTATACGAAATCTCAATCTGATATACGATTCCCATCTCTATCATAGGATCTTCATTCCTTGAATCAACTATTTATACTAAACGGTTTTTAACATGTCAACTCGGTTGAGTAGGGAAGGGACGGGAGGGACAAATTAAGCAAGCATACTAATTTTAGAGCTAAGGCCATGTTTAGTTATGTTTTTCAAGTTTTCAAGTCTTTCTTTATGAATTGAAAGTGTTGAAGTGACCTACTTTTATATATTAACTTGTGATTCATGCATAGTGAACTTATTCTAAGAAAGCCTACCAGTCAATATGTACACATAGAAGTCAAGCATTATGCAGTCCTTGATGAAATTTATTGTATAGTCCTTGTTGACAGTAACTACATAGTGCCTAATGGTAGTGTTCGTATAGTTTCTAGAGATGGTGATTGTTCAATCCTTATGGATAGTGATTGTGAGTCCTTGATGTTAGTGCTTATGCAGTTCCCAAGGAAAGAGACTGCACAATCCTTATGGATAGTTTCAGTGTAAGGGCATCCTATGTAAATAGTGATTTCCAACTTTGTGCTAACCGTGAGTGTTTATTTTTCCAAGTTAGTAAATTCACACTTGGCTCGTAGTTTACCAACATGCACTAAGTGCACTTATGAACCCTAATCATAATTGCATGTCCCCTCCCCATATATAAGGGTTCCATTCCATATATCATCTTATATTCATATTTCTCCTTTCATCTTTATGCATTGTTGGAGTATCAGGAGCATTCTATCACCTCTAGTTGCAAATGCACCATCTTCTTAGTGAGTTTCTCAACTATTACTTTCACTTTTGCAAGTGTCGCTTTTACTTCATTTTTCTCTTACATGTGTTTCTTTTTCTTTCTCTATCTTTTATAAGTGGCATTTTTATCTACTTTGATTCTTGAATGTGTCACTCTTGTTTTCCTTGTGTTTGCATTTGTCACTTTCACTCTTGCATGTGTCACTTTCACTTCTTTTCACACATCTTAAGAACAACATCACACACCTTATAGAGGAAGCTCTAACACACTCTCTTGAACTAGTGGATGTTATTTGTAATTATAACATGTGTTGGACACATTATTATTGCATAGTTCACCTCTTGGTTCTAGTTGACACTTGTGTCGTAAGGGTACATCTTAAGTGTCACACTTGGAGGTAAGTGTCACTTTACTATCTTTTTGTTGTATGCATGTTGGCTTTTGGTAATGTGTATTTTCTTTCCATGTGCATGGGTGTATATGTATATCTGATTATGTTCAAGACCTATTACATGCTTTACTCTTTTGTCTCATTGATCTCACACCAAGTCAGTTTTGGAGTTCTTCCCTTTCCTCACATCTTGCACAACTCGTGAGCACATTCAAATTCTAGCAAAATGATTAGTGTATTACAAATTCCTAAAAGTTAGTTATGAGACCCTTACCTCCTAGACCTCCACACTATTCCTATTTAAAGGACAACCTCCTTCAACAATGCATTAAGCAACCTCAAAGCACAATCACATAAACTTGTTTCCTACACCTTGTTACTACATAGTCATTAATCAAAATTTCCTGATACATTTCAATGCACAGATTCAGTGAACAGTGACATCATCTATGGACCCCTACAATGCTCAACTAAGCATTCCATTGAGCCTCCTCTTAAATCATTGTGCACTGTGGAGCCATAATGCTCAATCTTGTCATTCTTGTCTCTTGCAGAGCTCAGCTACACAATGCCTTGGTTAGCCTTTCCCTTATAACCCATTCAGAACGGACTGTAGGGTCATATTTCAGCCCTTGCAGTGCTCAACTGTACAATGCATGTATACTCTCCCACAAGCACTTTGCATTGCGTAGTCATAGTGCCTAATCTTGTTTTCCTTGTCTCCTTGACTTTCCCAATGCACAGTTCATGCCTTGCCTCTCTCTTGTCGCTATGCACTTCAGAATCACATTGCCTAGACCCTCACTTCCTTCCTTATAAATCTGTATAGTGGGCTAAATAAGGTCTCTTCCCTGAACCTTTACGCATTTTCCTTCATAGGCAACATTTACACAACATAGGATAGGTGATTTCAAGATTGATGTTGTCTTTTCATGAGAAAACTTCATTTGTACTTCTTATCATCCTGACATGGAACGATGTTTCTTAAGGAGATCAATCAAGGAGAGGTTACAAGAACACACTTATGAATATGAGATAAAAATATACCATTGTGCAAGAGATAAAGGAATCTTGGACCATGATAGAGCAATGATAACTTAGGTTGAGTTAGAAGGTTCCAATATTCATCTAGACCTTTTGGAGGTTCAATATGAAATACATCATAGGTCAACAATCAAGACTTGATGACATAGCAATAGGGAAGGGAACCTCACATCAATATATTTCCATCAAATCTCATGTCATAGTCACCAAATTATGTTTGTTCAAAGTATCAAGAAAATATTGTTTTTTGGTCCCCATGTATTTTTGCCACATTATCGAGAGAATGAAATATTCTATTTTAAAAAATGAGAAAATGTAAATTGTGTGGAAGCCCAAGGGTCACACATGGAATGTGAAAAGTCACTAGAAAGTTCTAGATTCATTTAGAAGCTCAAAGGTCACATAGAAGTTCGACAAGTCACATGGACGCTGAAGAGTCTTAAGGGGTGTCAAAAGTCACATGGAAGGTGAAAGGTCACCGCATATATTATAAATAAACTCTTATCCCACAAGAAAAATACTTTTCATGTTGGCTTCTCTAGATTGACATAGGAGAGAAGATCATTCTTTGGAGGTGGAAGTGGTCACTTAATGTTCCACTATTGGGGCTAGTGTTGCATGGTTGTAAGTGTGTATCTTGGATTCACTTTCACTTAATATATGAAGCTCTCAAAGTTGGCGCACTTTCGTCCACCTATCACGAATATTATAAGACTATTCTTTTAATGTTTGTGGTATGTGTTTGTGTTGATACATATTAAAGAAAATGAATTATTTCATTGGCTTTAGAATGCATCTTGTTGAATGTGCATTGTTACTTGATTTTATGATCATCATTACCTTGTGAATGTTATATACCTAGGGGGGATAATATGGGGTACAAAGAGAGGTGCCCAAGATAATAATGTAATAATGAGATGGGCCATAGTAATAAATAAGGTGGTTAACCCATGTAAGGGACCACAAGTAGTTAGTAATAATGTAATGGGCCCATGGTATTAGTTCGATGGTATGAGGGAACCATGGTAATGACCCATGGTATTGTATGTATGAGGCCTATATAGAGGCTAAAGACTCCACATGGAGAGATGTCAAGGATTATTGTATGAACAGGCATATGGCTTGTGAAGTGTTCTCCTTCCTTAAGGAGTGAATGTATGGTGTTGCCCTACCTTAAGGGTTTGATAAAAAAAAGTGAATAATTTCTATGTATTTCGATCTTGTTATTTCTTGTGTTTATTTATGTTCTCATATATTTTTAGATCAGATCTATAATAAGTGGTATCAGAGCTATAACAAGTGGCATCAGAGCTATATCTTATATTTTTGGGTTAGATCTATAACAAGTGGTAAGTAGTTAGTAATAATGTAATGGGCCCATGGTATTAGTTCGATGGTATGAGAGAACCATGGTAATGACCCATGGTATTGTATGTATGAGGCCTATATAGAGGCTAAAGACTCCACATGGAGAGATGTCAAGAATTATTATATGAACAGGCATATGGCTTGTGGAGTGTTCTCCTTCCTTAAGGAGTGAATGTATGGTGTTGCTCTACCTTAACGGTTTTGATATCAATAAAGAAGTATTTCTATCTATTTCTATCTTATTATTCTTGGGTTTATTTCTATTATCTTATATTTTTGGATCGGAGCTATAACAAGTGCTATCAGAGCACTTTCTTGGGAAAAAGTGGAGAATTTTTTCTTAATTTCTGCAGGAACTTTGAGGGGCGGCGAGTTTGCAGATCAAATCTATACATTTTGGGGCAAAATCTGCAAAATCTAATTGTCAAATCTGAATTATTTGTGAAAAAATACCCGATTTCAAAAAAAAAATGGCTGAATCGGAGTCCAGATGAAGGAGATATCTTGGGTTTATTTGCATTGTCTTATATTTTCAGATCAAATCCATAACAAGTGGTATCAGAGCTATAATATGGGGTACCTAGGTACCTAGGGGGGATAATATGGGGTACAAAGGTAGGTACCCAAGGAAATAATGTAATAATGGGATGGGCCATAGTAAGAAATAAGGTGGTTAACCCATACCATGTAAGGGACCACGAGTAGTTCGTAATAATGTAATGGGCCCATGGTATTAGTTCGATGGTATGAGGGAACCATGGTAATGACCCATGGTATTGTATGTATAAGGCCTATATAGATGCTAAAGACTCCAAATGGAGAGATGTCAAGGATTATTGTATGAATAGGCATATGGCTTGTGGAGTATTCTCCTTCCTTAAGGAGTGAAAGTATGGTGTTGCCCTACCTTAAGGTTTTGATTAATAAAGTGAATCATTTCTATCTATTTCGATCTTGTTATTTCTTGGGTTTATTTGTGTTCTCATATATTTTTAGATCAGATCTATAACAAGTGGTATCAGAGCTATAACAATTGGCATCAGAGCTATATCTTATATTTTTGGGTTAAAGCTATAACAAGTGGTATCAGAGGACTTTCTTGGGCAAAAGTGGAGAATTTTTTTTTATTTTTTGCAGGATCTCTGCGGCGGCGAGTTTGCAAATCAGATCTGTATGTTTTAGGGCAAAATCTATAAAATCTAATTGTAGATCTAGATTCTTTGTGAAAAAATACCCGATCTCAAAAAAATAATCAGCCGAATCGGAGTCCGAATGAAGGAGATATTGCTGATTTAAAAATCAATGGTGTTGTAGACAATTTTACGAGGGAGCGAGTTTGCGGCACAGATCTGGACATCCTGGTGCAAGATATGAAAAATCTAATTGCAGATTTGAATTCTTTGTCAAAAATACCTGATTTCAAAAAAAAATCAGTCGAATCGGAGTCCAGATGAGGGAAATATTGGTGATTTAAAATCAGCTCTTTTTTCAGAAATTTTGGTGACAGCGGGAGAGTTGCAGCACAGATCTAAAATTCCAGTGCCTAGATCAGGATTTCTATCCCATAGACAGATGCAGAATGGTTGTTCCATTTCTGAAAATAGGTCATAATAAAGATTCTGAGCAATATTGACTAAACTGTGGCCATTTCAAATTTTCGCCAAAATTTTGTTGTGATGGCGGGCCTAGATCAGAGTTTGAGGGACGTGTATAAATTTGATAGCTCTAATCCAACTAAATGGCTAGCACAAATGGAGAAATATTTCAAATTGAATTACATCTATGATGATGTGACTCAACTGAGTGTGGGAAAAATGTACTTGGACGATGAAAGATGGCAATGGTGGTAGTGTCATCAACAATGCCATCCAAGGACAACTACTTGGCAGATGTTCGAAGAAGCTATTTGTGACCACTTTGACCGTAAATCTAAGCTCACACAGACAAATTTTATTTTTACAGGAAACAAGGAAACCAAGTAACCTAAAGGGTTATTTTCTGTTGGTATCTCCTTATTGTAGGTTCATGGATCGATTCAGAAGGAGAAGATCATTGTTTCTATAAATCCTAGTTGCAAGCATAATTTTATCAATGTTAATCTGGCAAAAACATTGCAAGTTCCAGCAAAACACATTGAAAACACACAAGTTGATGATGAGGATGCTCTAGTTTATAAGGATTTGAAGCTTTCTATGGATAAGTATGTGTTGCATGGTGATTTTTATACTTCAAATATGGATAACATGGATGTTGTTTTGAAATAACCTTGGATGTAATCGGTGGGTACTATCAATATTAATGTGCAGAAGAAATTCCTAAAGCTCTGGTATAAAAAGAAGAAAATTACATTACAGGATATTTCCATTAATAAACAAGTAAAGTCCAAGGAGGTTGAAGCAGAAAATTTTCTATGGACTAACATATCAGATGATGAGCCAGTGATGATCAACATCAAACACAAACAGATGTTGAAGCAGAAAAGGTTACAGGTGTTGATACATCAGATGAGGGCTCACTAGTTGAAGTAATATTGGAAGATAAGACAGCACAGTAGGCACCACAACATAACAGCCAGGCTCCAGTAAGGGGTGAATTAAAGAAAAAGACGTCGTGGGTTAAAACTTCAACATATCATCACCCACATCACCCCGCAAGACAACAACCATCAAGATGGCAACCAATTAGCCACAAGGACAACAACCCCCACAGGACAAATAGAGAAGAGCAAAGATCCATCTACTACACATCACCATAAAAGAGCTACCACGGTCAACTTCCATCTCAAGCGAGCGAGCCACCAGTGAGAGCAAGGGTTCACCTTTCTCTTGGATGGCTAGATGCACGTGCATGGTACCAGTGGACTACTCTTTTGAATAGATCGTATTATTTGTGTTCTTCCCATGTTTTGGGGACGAAACATGCTAAGAGGGGTGGAAAGTTATATACCTAGGGGAGATAATATGGGGTATAAAGGGATTGTCCCAAGATAATGATGTAATAATAAGATGGGCCATAGTAATAAATAAAGAGGTTAACCCATATCATGTAAGGGACCACAAATAGTTAGCAATAATGTAATGGGCCCATGGTATTGTATGTATGAGGCCTATATAGAGGCTAGAGACTCCACATGGAGAGTTGTCAAGTAATATTGTATGAACAGGCATATGGATTGTAGAGTGTTCTCCTTCCTTAAAGAGTGAATGTATGGTGTTGCCCTACCTTAAGGGTTTTGATTAATAAAGAGAATCATTTATATCTATTTCTATCTTATTATTTCTTGGGTTTATTTGCATTGTCTTATATTTTTGGATCATATTTATAACAGTGAACTATTTTGTAGCTTAATTGATGATTATTTCTATGCTTTTGTCTGTCTTTTTTAGGATAGTACTATTAGCTCTATTCTAAAAGTCGATTTTCTCTCTTTCTATTTGTGAAAATACCTTATATACATTGCAGTTATATGCTTCACAGTGTCAACTTACTTTCTTGTTTCAAATATTATGTGCATAATCTCTTATGTTGTTTATTGAATCCAAGGGAAACTTTTGAGCTATGGCAGCCAGGCCTATTATTCGCTTGAGGATCTTACTCCAAGTTGTGTGAGGTCTAGTTGGAACTTCATACCGAGAATAACCCCTGTGTTGGCGGAATTCTAGCATTGTCAACATTACCCTATAAAGAGACTTCCATTATGGATTGTGTTATGAGCTCCTTGTCCTATTTAGTTTTGGCACTATAGATTTCCCTATTCTCTTTTCTACCAACTTTCATTGAAATTTTACTTACCTCGATCTTTTTCGTGATTTCCCCTTTAGAACACTCATCTACAAAATTTCCAAGGTAAGGGCCTTGAGATTTTCTTTCGATTCAAAAGGAGAGGAAAACATCCTCCTTACCAGATTCCCCTTTCGCCTCATTTGGAATGTCCTCTAGAAGAGGCATTTCATGTAGGATACCCTTGGGAGTTGGAACTTCTTACATGTCAACTTGATCTTCCTAGTTTCTCTTTTTTTGTCTCCTTCTATGTTTTATAACATGAAAGAAATTTTGTTTTAGGGTCATTCCTCGTGGGATTTAGAGGAGATCGCATCATTGTAGCGATGGAGAGGGAAATATGGAAGCTTCACCCACACTAAAATGATAGAAGGAATGTCATTCTTAGGGCTAAACATAAGGGTTCCATTTGTTTAGATAATTCCCTTGAGTTCCCATGAAAAATGGAACATTACGAAAAATTAGATCTCTATCTTCTTTCTCTTCAAAGAGGATAGAAAAAACCCTTTACTAGAAAATGGGGAAGAAATGTTCCCTTTAGTCTTGCGACATTAGTTATATTCAACCTAGATAGTCACAAAGTAAGGGAGGGCGAAAGGAAAGGTAAATTAATCCAATAAACCCAATATCACTAGAGGTAACGCCATAGCCCCCAATGGGCAAAACACTTACTATACATTAAAAAAAAAAAAACATGGTGTATAACCAATATAAAAAATGAATAATCAGTTAATATAATACATTTAATCAATATTATAAATTAACCAAAGCATTATATAATAATTTATTTCCTATCAACTATAATAAACGTAAATATAAATTATTTTATAAATTAATCAAAATATTATATAATTTATTTATTTCATAGCGGGCCTCACTCGATGAGGCTTTGAAGTTCTCTGAAAGTGCTCTAATCTATCGATTCAATGGTTTTTGGTCGCGGTTGACAGCTCTCCACAGTTGGATCTCGGAGGTATGGAAGCCTCCAATTCCTTATGCAATTAATATCTACCCCTGTGCTAGGGGTTTCTTTATAGTGGATTTTGAAAACTCTGAAAGCAGACAATGTATTCTAGATTCCGGCCCTTGGTTTTGGGAAAAATCAGGCCTATTCCTGAGGCCATGGAACCCATCATTTGATCCCTCAACAATAGTCATAACCTCAACACCAGTTTGGTTGAGATTGCCAAATCTACCTTTGCATCTTTGGAATTTCTCTTCGCTAAAAGCCATTGGAAACGCAATTGGGAAATTTTACAGCAAGTGCCCGGAAACAGAGGAATATGCCAGAACCACCTATGCACGCATCTCTGTGGAGATGGACTTCAATGTCGGATTCCTAGCTAAGATACACCTAACAAGAAAAGACTATGTTTGGAACCAGAAACTCGATTATGAAAGTGTCCTCTTCAGATGTCGATCCTGCTTTGAGACAGGTCACTTAGCCAGAAATTGCCCAAAAGCTTCCCAGAAAAATTCTGCTAGAAAAAATCACCACAGATCTACATGGTGGCAATGAGCACAAAAGGAACACTACACTGTCATCAAAGAAGAATACTCTCGAGAAAAATCTAAATCACAAGAAATTGGGCAAGAAATAAACAACTCTCAAGACAAGTAGGGGGAAGCCCCACCCAAAAACAAAAGAGTGAACTCAACAACCCTTATGAGGGTTTGAATACCGCACAAAATAAATCTCCATTTAACAACGAAGTTGATCTCCTAGACCAAACTTCTTCTCCGACTATCTTCAAAAGGACGAACACAATATCGCAAAGCTAAGACACCAATGTCCCAAAAATCAGAAGAGATGAAGGAGATGCAAGATAAAGAAAGTTGGAAGACCATAGAGAAAAAAAAGAAAGCTACAGCACCAATCTCGCCAAGAAAGATGAGGAGCCACACAATTAGAAACTAAAAAAGAAAATTATAGGTCCGATAAACCAATTTGGACGGTAACCACCCTCATCATCACCATAATAATTTTAAATATAAATAAGTAATATTTCATAAAAGTGATTAAAACTATTGATATCCGTAAATAATCATCCTTAAAAATTTAATTTAAAATGCGAATGTATAACAACTACTCGACCAACTTTACGTTCTGTTTTTCATATATCATTTTCGTGGCTGAATTTATTACAGAAGATACACATTTTCTTGACGCGGAACTTTATACCTTCCAATTCAACCAATTATAATCTAACCCTACTGCATCATATCTAGCAACCTCACAGAGCTATTTGAACATGAACTATAAATCCTAGTCTTGCGTATGTTCTTCAACCATACTTATCGCGATTTCTGAGAGTATGTCTGCAAACCATAACCTAAATCATGAACGGAAAATTCCAAGGCATAGTTCATCACACATCTCAGGGTAAAAATCTTCAGCAACTCATCGACTCCACTCTATTCAGTGCAGATAACTAGGATTACCCTTTGTTCTGGTTGTTTAGAAATTATTAATTATGATATATGATATCCATCGCTCCGATGTCCACCCCGATTCATTGCTATATAAATTCGCGAAATGCAAAACCAATAGTCATCGGCAGTACGCAATAAATGTTTTGTAACAATCTGCTTTCAAATAATGGAGCCCTGAGATGAAAACGAGAGCTATGCCTTTATGACCGTAAAACAGGACACGCATAGCCTATGGGGAAATGATAAGACAGAGCAAAAAATCAGTGGTTTCCAAAACCAGTGACTCACAAGATGCAAATGATTTGTATATAAAAAACGAATAATCAGCGAACTCTCCAGCATTTCCAACTGAGATGCAGGCATGCGGTCGGGCGGAAATTTCGGCATCTCATTTTAGTAAGAAGCAATAAATGTTGCCATTTGTATATAAAAAACGAATAATCAGCGAACTCTCCAGCATTTCCAACTGAGATGCAGGCATGCGGTCGGGCGGAAATTTCGGCATCTCATTTTAGTAAGAAGCAATAAATGTTGCCCTTAATTTTAAGGGCGCCAGAAAAGTCTAAGAACGGTTTACTTTTTCAGCATATATTTTTAGTGTGATTTTTTGGAGTTTTTGGTGACAGAATCTGGCAGAAAAACTTGTGGTGAAATTTTTATTTGTGTTATTTAAATTAGTTTTTTGAGTATATATATGGATTCAGCATCCCTAAAAATTTGTAGAGCATTTCTATTGTGTAGGGGTTACCCATCAAACTTGTGATTTTAATGAATTCTGACCGGATTTTAGAGAAATTAAACCAGAAAAATCCATAGGAAAACTTCCAAAACATCACTATTCTCTTTATTGTAAAGATCTGATAAAATCCTAAGACTGCCTTGCTCTGTAAATACATCAGATTGAATTTAGTCCATTTCTATATGGTAAAGTGCTGGCAATCATTTTGAATTTAGTCCCTTTGGGTCAAGTGCTGGCAAATTACAAATAATTTTTAACCAGATAGCTCCACGTTGAGCATATTTTAATTTGAACATTAGTAAAAAGATTCCCATAACTAATGATCAAAGTGTTTAAGAGAGATAAATTTTCGCCCAGCCTCCGAAACTTAAAGATCTTGAACCCAGGGAAGATTGCTTTGAATTAATTTACTTTCTTTCGAAGTGTATAACTGAATTTCTCCCATTTTTATGGGACATTTGGAGGCTTTCACAAACTCCTCAACCACCTTTGTAAATCTTAGAGCGTTTATGACTTAAATCACCTCCCAGTAACAAGGTACCATCAACAAATTGAGAGTTATTAATGCTTCTTACTCCCCCTGATAATCGGATACCTCAACGAGCTCCAATTCCTCATTCATATTTCCAATCTCTGGGATTGAGATGGGACAAAGATAAATAGATAAGGGAAAAGAGGTCCCCAGTATTAATCCCCTGGATGCTTTAGAAAAAGTCAGCAGGCCTCCAATTAAAGAGAGGAACAATCTATGGGCGTGATATGCAAGGTACAATCCAACTTATGAAAAATCATGAAATCCAAACTGCCTCATAACATGAAAAAGGAATTGATTGTTTACTCCATCAAAGGCATTACCTACGTACAAGTTTATAATAATTCCCTTTCTTAGTTTAGATCTCTTGAACAAAACTAATGTTATCTACAATTTTGGTTTTCTAAGATGAGATTACATAGAAAGGGCCTGAGGCAACATTGAATGATTTTAGAAATAATTTTATAGGAGACATTACAAAAAGAGATGGGATGGGATGGGATGAAATCTTCGAAGAATGACGGATGGAACTCTTTTGGAATGAGCGCAATGTAGTTAATCCCACCTAATATTTCTTGATATGGAGTTAATCCCACTTAACCTTTCTTGATACATAAAAACATAGTCCACATATAATAGATATCATGTTTTATTTTATGCCAACAAAAATGATAAAAGCAGGCTAAGAAACTGCTTGAGTAAAGGGTTCCATCCAATTCCATTGAGCAAATTGCTTGCCAAAATTATTCCTCTATAATTGGAAAACTCAACAACTCATTATATTATTTTGAAAGAATGAAAAGATATAAGCCAATATATCCTCCCTTTTTGACTAGTTTTTAATTTTGACGGTTCTTATAAAAATTGGTGAAAGGCCTCTATATTTTAATCACCATAGTTCTTCATCTTATAGAGCCTTTTAGAGAAAACAAGACTCCTAAGTTTCTTCTAATAGGATGTTCGTTTTCCAATCTTTTGTGACGAATCTCTAGATGTTGATGATGGAGACTTACTCCCACACTTCTATCCTTTTGATTTTCCTTGACCCAAGCCATTAATGCTATTTTTTGCAACTTTGATATTTTTCTCTTAAATGAAGGCAAGGAATCCAAGACCCATATTCTCCATCCCTAGGATCTCATCCTTTGAGGGATGAAATACAAGAGGACGGATCCATAACTTTAATGTGATTGGGAAAGAGTTAGGTCACCCTATAATTTGAAACCCTCCCATACCAATATATCCAAAGAGAAGGAAAGTCTCTAGTCAAGTAGTTGCTACTCATAAGAAATATGTCTATCCTAGCAGTGATATAACTAGGCTCAATTCTCTAACTATTACAAGTGTACTTTCTGGTCTTCCCATGACCATTAATTAGTTCATGGGGAGTCAACATATCTTCAAAGTTCTCCTACCGGTATCTCGAACAAGTCTCCCTACTTTTCTCTCTTAGGGATGAATGGTGACATGGAAATCCCCATTGATAACACATTTACTTCTGAACCCTAAGGTTTCATTATGGATTAAAGAATTCCAAAATTGACACTTTTCCTATGATATATATGAACATAAACATTTATAATAACACATAGCTTATTATTGGGAATATGTGTCCACTACTATGAAGTTATTTTGAAGACTACACCTAACCATAGAGTACACAATTCTCCTGATGCCCCATAGAATCATATTATGAGAGCTTGGCTTGTTCTCCATATTGTATTACTCTTTTGGAGAGATTCATTTATGCCAACCTTGTCTCTTGGAGGAGAATAATTAGGGTCTTTTCTTGCTTTAATAGACTCTGAACTTCTAATAAGTTTTTCATGCTCCCTAACCCTCTATAGTTCTAAGGGACTATTTCCATAATTTATTGGTAATTTTTTAGGTTGCCCCTTCCACCTGTCTGGGACCACAACCCTTTCTTGTCATCCTTGGCTAACCATTAAAAGAGATTTCCAGGGTGGATTTTGTTCAAATATCCTTGTCCTTTTTTGTTTTGTTACTATAGATTTACCTATTCACTTTTCTACCAACTTTCATTGGAATTTTCCTTACCTCAGTCCCTTTCAAACATTTCATTTGTACAATTAACAAAGTAAGGGGCTTGAAAGTTTCTAAGGATTCAAGGGGAAATAAAAATATCCTGCTTATCAGATTCCCCTTCTGCTTCAATTAGAGCTTCATCTAGAAGAGGAATTCAATTGAGAATACCTATCGGAGTTGGTACTTCTTCAGTGCGGACTTGATCTCCCTAGTTGTTTTTTATTTATTTTCTCCTCCTTCTTCTAGGTTTTCTAGAACAAATGAACTCTTTTCTTCAGGTTGTTCCTCGTGGGATTTAAAGGAAGAAGATGTCTAACATTTCGATAGGGCCCTTTTTCAAAATAGAACCTTCATTGCAAAATGTGACTTGCCAAAGCCTTTCCACCAATTGTTTTTCTATTAGTCCCTCTACATCGCTTTCATTATTGCCATTATTCTCCCTTTTCTTCTTGTTTTATCGGGGCCTATGTGTGAGGGAAATATCTTGCAAAATGTCATCATTCATGGCACATTTTACATTCGAATAGAATATTATCATAATCAACCTTTTGCAACCAACTGTCAATGTCTAAGTGAACTAATTGAAAAAGTTATTTTTCCAAATTAATCTCTATATAAATTCATGCATAGGCCTTCATTACCTCATGTGGCTTGGCCCAATCGATGTACTTTTCTAGGCTGTTTTGAATACTTTCAGAGGTCTTATTATTCTAGCAGTGGAGAGAGAAATAGGGAAGCTTCACCAACACTGAAACTATCACGCCCCTATACTGGCGGTACTCTTCCAACCGCACTATAGCGAGGTGCGGCACCATCGACCACTTTCTTTTCACCAATACCTATGACTGTGGACTACGCCTAACTTTCAATACTTAGTTTATTTCTTCTTTACCAAGTATTATGTTTTCCTTTATACACAGTGAAAACCATAAACATTCACAATAAACAGCATTACACATATAAATACACAACAGTATAAAGGGAGGGGCAACTCTCGGAAATAAGTCTGCCCACAATATCAATATGTGTATAAGTTCAATCTTGGGAAACCCCAAATTTACACTTAGCCAATTTTACAACATCGGCAAACTCGATTTCCTAGCTCGTTGGCATGCGTAAATGGTCATCGTACATTCTGCCCAACTCTCCATTTACCCCTGAACATTTTCATTCAGCTCGTCAAATGAACCGTACTGTTTTCCCAACTCGAGCGCCCACCTGTGTCACCGTGCATGCCTGCCCGACCACACCTCTACACACGTCGGTCGCACCTCGTTTACAACCCATCGCACTTCTGCCATTTGCCCTCGCTCAGCACACCCAACAATAGGTCGCCTCTACACGAGTCACTAACTCCACCGTTCGGTGGGCACACCTCCATGTCACCCGCATGATCCTTCATTCGGTCTCCCCGGTGGGTGCACCTCCATGTTGCCTCACACAACCATCATTTACCCAACTCGTTCGGTGGGCGCACCCATTGTGCAGCCCTGCCCGACCTCCGTTTGTTTACTCCGTCGGTTCACCCATTGTGTGGGTTCATTACGCCTATGCCCTGTGCCTTTGACTGTAGAACTACCATGTATCCAACTAGTGTTGTGCACTTGTTGTTCGTCCAAGTTCTATGCTCCACCAACTCACTGTTTGGTTGAATATATACACATGTTCACCCGCTGTGTTGGGCGTGTGGCCGACCTGCCAACACAACACATAACCATCAGCCTATCCATTGTTTTAACTTGTTAGCCCACCCACTATAACATGTGGCCGCCCCAACCTTCGTTTAATTGTGTCAGCCTACCCGTGTGGCCATCCAATTGCCATGATTCTTTGCTCAAGTCCGCTCGTGGGCTCGAGTTACCCGCTCGCCCACTATAAGTCTGTGGCCTGGCTCCTCTTCACACTTGCTCGCTCGCCCGTTTTAACCGCATCTCACCTCACTCGTGTCTTGCCAACTGTTATCACTTAAAGAAGCAATTTCTCAACTGTTCACGTCAAGTTTGATTGTGAGGATTAGATGTTAGTCCGAGTTCCGTGTTTCCCATGTTTACTTTAGTATCTAAGTCTTAGTGCCTTAAGAGTCTTGGTAGGATGGTTAAATAAAGGTCAATAGTCCATTTTCATTCACCATTGGTCCCATAATTTACATAGATTCTCTGTATCAAGCTCGTTGTAAAGGTTCTTAAGTGTTATGAAATGCTTTAGGTATTTTCGTAGCGCAACGCAGCTTAGGTGTTTTCGTAGCGCATAACCCAGATTTTACACTGGCTGCGCTATGAAATTGGAGATTCGTGCGATCCGTAGCAAATATTTCTTAACTATCATATCTGTCAAATTCTGTTATGGTTGCATCATCCACTGTCAGCTTATACACTTCACCTATCATGTCCAACCACTTATCTTCATCATTACAGTCGTTAGGTACCTTGGTACACTCGGATTGCAAGTTTCAAGAAGAGCCAGGTATTCACAGTCATAATTATCATTGTCTTCATTGCATGAGGAAAAAATCAGCAAATGTTAAATTTGAATTCCTTGAATGTCAAGCAAGGCAGCTATCAAGCGAGGCAGTGATCAAAGGTTGAGACAGTGCCAGTCTATCAAGTTTCCATTGCGCTAAAGTCTCATTGAAGGGTCTACAGAAAGAAAGGAGCACAAGTCAGGTAGGTGTTTGAGGAGTGAACCTGAAGGTTTAGACATTATCTTGAAGAACAGAGAAGTTGAGCATGCATTCAAGCAAGTTGGATGTTGGAATTTTGCGAGAAACTCAAGGGAGGTCATGCGCAAATCACCAAGGAATTTGCCTTGAATTTCACAGGGCTGAATTCAAAAGTTGGGGTGCTTGAGTTGCAAATCTCACTAGAGGTAATATCCACAGTCTCTGAGATTCCAAGAGGACAAGAAAAATGGTTTAAAAATTTCAAATTTGATATGATCCCCTGCAAATAATTTCTGAAGCCCGAGTTCATTGACTCAGATTTAAACAAGTTTGTGCCTAGGAATTATGTCAAGAACTCATATGCCAATCTACTTACCTACATACAGAGGTACTTTACCTGCGAGGGGAGATATCTTAAGGTGTATTCATATCATTTCAAGCTTCTGCTGCATTTCACAAGAAAAATATCTCTTGATTTACCCTTCTACTTATTTCGTACCCTAAGCAAAATATGTGACAAGGTGCAGCTAAAGAAAGAAGCTTGTGAGACCTCATTGTTTCACCACGGCTTGGTTAAGCTGCTTGTTCTGCATGAACTCCAGAGAGTAGGTAGAGATTGGTCCACCTTCATGTTTATGTCCAACTTCAAAAATGAAACTGGCCACAGTCCTCAAGCGGTGAGAAATTCTCCACCAGAAACTGGTCATCATACAGAAACAAAATCCAGGAAATTTACAAAATTGAAGGAAAGAAAACAAGTAAATGAGCTTGCCAGATCAATGGTTATCCGAGATACACCTCAACATTCCCTGAAAGAGAAAACTCTGATCAAAGAAGGTGTACATGAATCAAACACAGGTGAAGTAGTTTAGAGAAGAAGGACTAGGAGCCAGATAGCTAAAGAAAAAGGCAAGTCAGTGATTACTGAGGAAAGCCATGTTTCAAAGGGAAACTTGAATGACTTACTGCAAGCCATTGATATTGAAGAATCTCCCCTGGTTCAATTAGATTTGATAGAATCAGGTAAAGACAAGACTAAAAGAATCAAAGCCTCGAAAAAGCTCAAGTTTGATGATCAGGTTGCTCAATTTGTCTTTAAGCCAAGAAGACCCATAACGATGAATTTCAAACAAATACAGGAGATGCTGCCGGAAGTAGGTGAAATAGAAGAGATCATAAAAACTCATGACAGACCCGTGACTTCATTAGAAACATCATCACAGCTGCATAAAGAATATAGAGGAAAGGCAATTATCCCGCAAGAGGAATATAGTGTTGAAGAATTGAAAAATAAGCTGAGGTTAGCAAATCTTGAAATTGCTAGATTGAAGAAAGCCTCTAGGAGGCATGCAATCAGGATAGCTCATTTTGACAAAATGCAAGCTCTATGGGAAGACAAAACATTTCAATTACCTGAGGTGGTCGACTGTAATGCACAATATTATACTTGGACAATCCCTGCAATAAAGGAAGCAATATTCATCAGAAGGGTTAACATGAAACTGAGAGATGGGATCAGAGTTATGAAAAAGCAAATTGAAGATCTGAAGATGCAGCTAATCCAACACAAAAGACGTCCTTAGCTAAGGAAAATCTCATAGCAGGTAAGGATAAGTTCCAAATTTTGATGGTTTACCATGTTCAATTTTGGATAGCTTCAGGGCAGCTAAAAAGGACATGTCAATACAAAGAAACTCAAGGCAATCAAATCTTGGCTTGAAACTGTGTTTTGGTGGTTACACACCAGTTTCGCAGCGCGCTACGAAACTGTTGTAGGTGATACATAATGCACAGTAGTTTCGTAGCGCGCTACGAAACTGCTGTCACTACCTAATTAAAATTCAATCCACCAATTTTGAGGGACCGAGGGGAAATTTTTGAAAGGAAGTCTCAGAAAAAGATCATTTACAATGTGCAAGCAAACAGCCAGGGCAAAACAAGCGGAAGAAAGTATATGAACTTTAAAATTTTTGTTATACAAATGATCACCTCTAGTATTGTAAATGACTTTTCAATTAGCTTTAAAAAAGGTTTTGTCATCACACATGTATATGGGAAAAGCTTACAGCACATGAAGAATGTGGCACTCAAATAGATTGTTGGGTAATTAAAGAAGATCAACATGGTTAATTGGTTCCGAATATCTTTGAGGAAACCAAAAGCATAAAAACAGGGGCAGTTTCCTACTTCTCAACAGTAGTAAAGGGATAAGACATTAAGGACCAGTAAGGAGCTTCGAACGTCCACCACAGCTAAATTGAAGGAGACCACTTGTTAGAGAACGAGATTTGATTGTAATTAATGCTATTACCAGCATGATGTGGAGTTAGACTCCTAGTTGTCTTAGGTTTGTAAAACATCTAGTTAGCAGTTTGTTGCATTTAATAAGTAGTTAAAGTTTGAATAGGTGTCATAGCAAGCAGAATTTGAGTTCCCCTCATGCTAGAGGAGGAATCTCAGCCTTGTAAAGAATTCTATATATAGGAGAGAGGGCAATGTACCATGGGTTGGAGAATTATTAAGAAAGGCTCTCATATTGTGCTTTGTGAAAAGACTTCGTTTGAGTAATACAATACTTGGTTTTGCTTCTCAGGAATTAGAAGAAATTCGATGTTTTGAATGTCATGTATTGTCTTCTTCCTATTATCTATAGTGGTATGAATGTGCGATTACTTAGAAATCACTAACAGTGCTCTAATTTCCTTCATGCATTTGTGAACTATATTGGTCCTATGTGTATCTGGTGTTTTCTCCATATGTTGAATTCTTATGCCCTGGCTTCTATGTAAAGCTAACATTATTGTCAATACTGAAGCGTATTTGACTCCATAAGCCCGATGGATACTTTCTAGTTGTGTTTCAACCTCTTACACTTGTTCATTTGTTTCATAGAGTTAGCCATCTTATTCATTATCCAAATATTTAATCTTGTGAGAGAGCCCTCTCAGGTTGGGGAGGCTAAGCCTCAACCAAAAGTTGGTTTGAAAGAGTTACAGAAGGTCTACCTAATCAGCAGCCTATCAGGGTGGATTTTTGTGATAACACCAACTGCAGCTCACTTCTTCCTCCATCGTTTAGCTCACTCGGTGAGCTTGCCCGTGCCGCCCGACCGTCACAACAACCACAGGGTGTTACATCCTCCCCCACATAAATTCATTGTCATCCTCATCAATCCAACCATCCACCCTAGCTTCCAGACATCCATACCACATAGTCCATCAGTATGTGTTCCCCAAACAGTCATCTTCTTGATCCATGACTTCGATCCATCTATACATTGCAAACATCCTTGCAACATATATAATATGATAGTCTCCATCATGTTTCATTCCATCATGTGAAGTCTTCTGAATAATACTCCAACCAACACAACATCCCAGTTGAAACCAAGACATCTATTTGACACAAACCCAATGCACTGCATGCCCTCATGTCATTGAACTGATTGGGTAGCTAATCCAACCGTAATGCTTAACTCATGAGAATGTATCTTCTCCATGCCACCATCAGTTGTTTCTTTAGCATCCTGTCACAATCTCGAACTCATCAAGAGTCTTCTCCAAACCCATGCTCAGGTCCATGGAATCTCCATCCTATCTGCAACATGTCACGATGCTAATGTCAAACCATTCCTGCATCAACTACCTGTCATGCCTGCTCAAATGTTTAAGGACTCGCTGCCATGAGCAGCTAACAATGAGCCCCATCTTCTAAGTCATCTAAGAAGATGTGGAGGCAGTACAGCCTGAAGGCTCTCCCTCACAAATCAGCTCAATCCATCTATCTGGATCTTCCACCTCCATCCTCTGAAGATATGCATCCCAATCCCCCACCTGGATATTCGGCCTCATATAGTCCTCATCATCATCATCCTCAACTTCCTCTAGCCTCCTAGACAAATCCAAGATACTATATGACAATGTTTTGATAACTTGTGACTGTTCGACAGGCTTTGCCTCTATAGTAGACGTCCACTTACAGACCTCATCTATACGCTTTTTATCCTCCATCTGCATCACTACCAACTTACACTCGGATCTCGTCACTCCAATGGTTGGAACACTAATGGGTACATCTTCACTTCCGTCATAAATGTACAGCTTCTTCAAATGTGGAACTATAATCGCATCATAGTGTTTCAAGAACTCGATTCCCAGCACATCTTCATAGTCATCAATCCACACTATAGTGTAATCGACTTTCCCGGTTCACTCACCAAGTGTTGTGTCCACCTTTTCAGCCACACCAATCATGGAATCAGGAGGAGAATTTACTGTCCTTTTCTATGCCTGCACAGGTAAAAATTTCAGCACAATCCTTCTTGCAACATCTTCATTCATGAAGTTGTGAGTATCCCCACTATCCACCATAGTGAGTACATCCGCACTCCCAACCTTCATCTGAACATATTCCAAACTGTTCCTTTCTGGATCTCTTCGTGAGATGGCTTCTGTAGCAGCTACAGCTCCAAGAATCTGCATCATCCCCACAGAGGTCTCTTCTTTCTTTGTATTAGACTATGCTATCATAGCCACTTTCGGTCGTGAAGGATAATTCTTGATCGTATGTGGTTCCACACATATCCAACATTTCAATGGCTTCTTCGTCTTCATCTTATCATACGATTTCGAAGCATCATCTTTCATAGTTTTCTCATTTGGATTGTCGAACCTTTTCTTTTTCTCATCAGAAGCTTCATCATAATGCTCCACCAAACGATCTAAACCTGCAAAAGCTTCTTCAAGTGTCTTTATCTTCTACCTCTTCATTTCATTGTGTGCCCAAGGTTTCAGTCCTATAATAGAGTTGAACACCTTGTCTCTGTCGTGTCCGAAAGTTCCAGAACCACACTTGCAAACTCTTGCTAATATGCATGCAAACTTCCTGTTTGCTTCATATATTTTATCTCCATCCTTGCTTCCCATGTTTCATCCTGTGGACTAAAGTGGGTCTGCAAAGCCTTCTTCATTTCTTCCCACGAATTTATGTCGTCAGCACTGCCATTGGAAATCTGATCCATCCTTCTTCACCACCACATCTTAGCATCTTTCGTCAGGAACTGAGCAGCTACTTTCACCTTAGTCTCCTCATCAGGCAATCCCAAGCATTCCAAATACTATTCCATGTCCCATGGAAAGTTACCAAGAGTCTTCGCATTCCTTGTACCATCATAAGATTTTGGTTCCTTGACTTTCACATCAGACACTCCTCCACCTGAGTTATGTCTCACGGCCTTCTTCAACACCGCAATCTCTTCTTTTGATTCATCAATAGATTCCTGCGATTCCAAGATTTTTGCCAAACCCTGGTCTCTTGCCTTCCCAATCTCTTTGAATCCCTCTTCTAATTGTGTATACTTCCATTCTGTATACTCTTATCAGTCCTTGAGTTCATCAAATTCTTCCTTCTTGATCCTTCATGATCTTGGCCAATTTCAAAGTCCAATCAAAATCCCATTCTTCAAGTCTTTCCAATACCCTGTTCATGAAAGCTTCACTTGTATTGTGACTAGACTCACCCATCACAACCTGAGGTTCACCTGCCATCTCAGCCATCAGCTTCCTTCTTTGTGATCTAGTAGAACATTCACCAAAGATTCCATCCGTTACGAAGTGTAGATCATCTTCCCTGTAAAACTTGCACCTCTTTCAACATTCACCAGGTCTCCTACAAAACCTGAATCACCTTTGATACCACCTGTCACGATAGTGCAGTGGGATCAAATCCTTGACTCACTTCACCAACTCTGATACCACTTTCCATGCCCCTACACTGGCGGTACTCTTCCAACTGCACTATAGCAAGGTGCGACACCACCGATCACTTTCTTTTCCCCAATACTTATGACTGTGGACTGCGCCTAACTTTCGATACTTAGTTTATTTCTTCTTTACCAAGTATTATGTTTTCCTTTATACACATTGAAAACCATAAACATTCACCATAAATAGCATTGCACATATAAATGCACAACAGTATAAAGGGAGGGGCAACTCTAGGAAATAAGTCTACCCACAATATCAATATGTGTATCAGATCAATCTTGGGAAACCGCAAATTTACACTTAGCCAATTTTACAACATCGGCAAACTCAGTTGCCCAGCTCGTTGGCACGCCTGAACGGTCGCTACATGTTCTGCCCAACTCTCCATTTACCCCTAAACACGTTCATTCAGCTCGTCAAATGAACCATGCAGTTTGCCCAACTCGGGCGCCCACCCATGTCACCATGCATGCCTCCTCGGTCGCACCTCCACACACACCAGTCGCACCTCATTTACAACCTGTCGCACTTCCGTCGTTGGCCCTCACCTGGCACACCCAACCATGAGTCTCCTCCGCACGAGTCACCAACTCCACCATTCGGCGGGCACACCTTCATGTCGCCCTGCACAATCCTTCGTTCGGTCTACCTGGCAGGCACACCTCCATGTCGCCTCGCACAATCGTCGTTTACCCAACTCATTCAACAGGCGCACCCGTCATGTATCCCTGCCCTTCACCCATCATGTGGGTTCATTACACTTGCGCCCTGTGCCTTTGACTGCAGAACTACCGTGTATCCAACTCGCCCTTCGCACTTGTTGTTCGTCCAAGTTCAATGCTCCAACAGCTAACCGTTTGGTTGCATACCTACACATGTCCGCCCGTTGTGTTCGGCGTTCGACCGACCTGCCAACATAACACATAACCGTTGGCTCGTCCATTGTTTTAACTCATCGGCCCACCCGTTATAATGTATGGCCGCCCCAACCTTCATTTTATCATGTCAGCCTACCTATGTGGCCACCCAACCGCCATGACTCTTCGCCTTTGGCTCAAGTCAGCTCGTGGGATCGAGCTACCCACTCGCCCACTGTAAGTCCGCGGCCTAGCTCTTCTTCACACTCGCTCGCTTGCCCATTTTCACCATAGCTCACCTTGCCCATGTCTCACCAACCAAAGCTCACCTCTTCCTCCATCGTTCAGCTCGCCCAGTGAGCTTGCCTGTGCTGCCTAACCATCGCAACAACCACAGGGCATTACAGAAACCATTGAAGAAATGACATTTGTTTAGATAATGACCTTCAATGTGCATGAAATATGGAAAATTACTATAAATAAAATCTTTATCTTCTTTCTCTCCAAACAAGAACCCAAATGACCATTTACCACAAAATGAAGAAGAAATGTTCCCTTTAGTCTTGGGACACTAGTTAGTTTCAACCTAGGTAATGAGGGCCAAAGTAAAAAAAGAGATTTCCCACCCAACATTGAAACTCAGCCTACAACTAACTAAATTAAGCAAAGTAAGTGAGTAAGTCTAATTCGGAATAAAGTGAACATAAAATATCAAGAGCAATGGCATAGTCGCATAAACCCTTTTAATTATATCATTTTCCTATACTAGAAGCTAAATTAAGTAGAGTATGTGAGTAAGTTTAATTCTCAATAAAGGGAGCATAAAATATCAAGAGCAATGAGACAGTTACATAAACCCTTTTAATTATATCTTTTATATTTATACAAAATGTTAAAAATGATTTATCTTTATTTTTCTATTATTTTTTCCAACTTTATACTATTTAAAAGAAATTTAAATAAAATTTAAAATAGACATTCTTTATTATATATAATGTTTTATGAAAATTACATCAAATCTATTTGTAATTAGACCTATTTTTAAATGATAAATTAAGTATTTTTAATATATATTAGAATCAACAATAAACTTAATTTTGTAAGGCTTTTAACGCGGAATAAATGGAGAATGATACATAGCTTGGGTTTATAATGGTGATAATACAGCAATTAATAATAAAAAAATAACAGAATCAATATGAAAAATGAATAAGAACTTAACAAAAAAGGAGTATAATACATTTAAGCGATAATTTAAATTAATCAAAAAAATTATATAATTAATTTAATTTGTATTAATTTTAATAAATTTAGGTATACATTTTTAATAAGTAGACAACAACAAATAAGTAGTATTTCATAAAAATGATAAAGACGATTAATATGGGTAAACAATAATCCTTAAAAACTTAATTTAAAATACGAATATATAACAACTACTTTATCAACTATACCATTTTGTCCTTTTTTCTTATACCATGCCCGCGACTGAATTTATTATAGAGAATACGCATTTTCTTGTGGCTAAACATTATACCCTCCTATTCAACCAATTATTCCATAACCCTACTGTGACATATTTAGTAAATCATAGCTGACCATATTTAAGGCTAGAGCTATTTGAGCATCGGCAAATCATAACTAACCATCTTTAACACCAGAGCCATTTGAACACGGACCATAAATCTTAGGCAGAATTATGTTCTTCAACCATGCTTATCGTGATTTATAGGAGTGTTTCTGCACACCATAACCTAAACCATGAAGGGAAAAACCCAAGACTTAATTCTTCACAGACATTTTGAGCAACTCATCTACTTCACTCTAGTCCCTGTACATAAATAGGACTAGTCATTGTTATAGTTCTTTAGAAATTATTAATTATGATATATGATCACCATCGCTCCTTTTTCATAAAAATTGTGCATCGACCTTTTTCATAAAGATACTTCTTAGAGCATGCCCATGTCTTTAATAGCTCTAATTACGTCGTAAGGCGTTCCCTCTGAAACAAACTCCCCTCCCATGCCACTTGTAACTTTGTCAGCCTTTGATTCAGATGTTAGACAATGGAAATAGCGACTGCCATCAAATTGAAAAAACCAGCATGAATCCGTTACAATTCATTAATGGTCTGCTTTCCACACTATTTCTTGCTGGAATATCCCCTTTTCTGCTAAGTTTCTTCCTCAAATACTTGTGGATGCCATGGGCTCTCCATGGAGCCCTGAAAAAATCCATTACAATTCGTTAATGGTCTGCTGTCCACACTATTTCTTGCCGGAATATCCCCTTTTCTGCTATGTTCTTCCTCATCAATTCCTTTCTATATGCATGCATCTAGTGGCCAATATACTCTTTTTGGATTCTCCTGCTGGGGTTGGTTTTTCTTACACCAACACTTCTTCAGATATATCCCTGTCTGGAGACAAATGAATTGGTATGATATATGCTCTTTATAGTATAGTCCTCCAATTTAGCTCTTTCCATTTGAATACTTGTATGGATTAAAAAGTTATAACCTTGCAATTGCAGCAGAAGATTCATACATTTTCTTGCTTAACTGGTTGGAAAGATTCCCTCAATATAAACATAGAGAGTTTTACATTGCAGGAGAGAGCTATGGAGGTACGTACATTGATTGGGTTACAAATATCCTCTGTATTTAGTATTCAATCATGTGATAAAAGAGCTCTATCTCTGCCTCTGTCATTGTATGTATTCAAACATTCTCATGTCCCTGCACATGGTAAGAATATCCCAAGATAAATAGTATAATATATATGTAATTTTCAATACCATATTACCATTAATATTACTATTAATGAACATGCACATATCAGGGTTAAACTTAACTTTTAAGCATTTTATAGTAAAACAAAACACATAATTGCATTCAAACAAATATGGTTACAGAGTTCTCAATGATCAAGGATTTTTTGATTAAATTATTTCTTGTCGCTTTCTCTCTCTCTGCGCCATGAAAGAAATCATGCCCATTAACTGGAGTCCAGTTCAGAGCTGACAGAACCTTGCTCGAGTCTGTAGGGTGCCATGGGGATGCTTTTCTTGTGTACTACAGACAAGGAAATATGGTGGGGTCAATTTTAGTGTCGTTTGTTGTCAATGGATTCCTTGGATATGCCTCATCAATTCCTTTCTATATGCATGCATCTAGTGGTCAATATACTCTTTTTGGCTTCTCCTGCTGGGGTTGGTTTTTCTTACACCAACACTTCTTTAGATATATCCCTGGAGACAAATGAACTGGTATGATATATGCTCTTTATAGTATAGTCCTCCAATTTAGCTCTTTCCATTTCAATACTTGTATGGATTAAAAAGTTCTAACCTTGCATTTGCAGTGGAAGATTCATACATTTTCTTGCTTAACTCATTGGAAAGATTCCCTCAATATAAACATATAGAGCTTTACATTGCAAGAGAGAGCTACGGAAGTACATAGAATTCTTGGGCTACAAATATCCTTTGTATTCAATAGTCAATCATGTGTTAAAAGAGCTCTATCTCCGCCTCTGTCATTCTGTGTGGGGCTGAGTCTTTTAAGACAAAAACATATATGTTATGTTTGGCTAGTCGCATATCAGAAAGGAAGGGGTGATGAGGACCCATGGAGAACCCAATTGCAATTGTGATGGAGGTAGCCTCGAAATTTGTGCAGAAGTCATACAAGACGAAGGAAGGTATGTTTACGTGCTATTTTCCTCTGTCAAAGGGTTTTAAGGAAAATAGTGTCGATAAAGGGTTTTTATGTGTTAAATATATATTAACGGAAGGTTAAGAGGATATATATATATATATATATATATATATATATATATATATATATATGCAGCTGATGGGTTTAGAAAAGGCTTAAACTAAGGTTTATGGGAGTTTTTAATTCATGATAGAAGGATTTAGAAGGAAGTCTTTAATAAAGTCACAAACAAAGGCTTGAGGGCTATTTAAAAGTCCCGATAGGAGGTTTTGGCGGGGTGATTGGTTCCGATAGCAAAGGAACTATGGCAAAAAGACACTTAACCATGTATGATTGAATATTTGACTCCATTTTAGATTTAATTACCTGGGACAGTTGTGTTTATGGATTCTTATGTAATCTATGGGTATGTGTGGGGGTAACCTTACATAATTAGTGGTATCAGAGTAGAATTATAATCAGAGCAGGTTGTAATTGAAGAAATTGGGGTCAAAACATAACAAAGAATTCTATGAGAAAGAATTAAAAACAAAATATGTGTTAAGGTGTGTATGCAGGCAAGGAAGGATCAGATTCTAATCTGACAAAAGGAAGGCACACAGAGGCGATGTGTAGTAGAACATGCAGATGCAAGAGACAGAGAGGACAATCCATCCAAGCCACAGGTGGAATGGTGAAACAAGATCATGCTGAGATCTTGAAAGTGAGGTAATATGTTCTGTTTTAAATTGAAATGTGTGTTTTTTATACTGATGTACAAGTGACAGCAAGAGAAACTATGAGACAAGAACCATATGTGTTCTTGAAAATAGAGTAAGGAGAATACTCTGATAGAGAAGTGGCAGTGAACCTGAAGAATCCAACAAGAGATTGGACAGAGAGGACAACTGAAGTGTTCTCAAGAGAGAGTGAGAGATTGCAGAAGCCAAGAAGGAGCAAAGGTGTTGCCTGGGAGGAGGTTCTAGATAGAGGACCCATGCTTACCAAAATACTGAGTGAGGAAGAGCTTAGTGAGGTAAGATTGCATCCATGATGACTAGTTGTAGCAGAGGCTTATTGTAGATGAGTGAGAAGCTCATGAAGAAAGAGGAGAAGGAGATGACTACTGATAGTCATAGCATAGGTTTAGAGAGAAGCCACAACAGAGGATATTAGAAGAAGAATGCGAAATCAAATGGAAAGAAGATGAGTCAAGAGGAAATTGACGAAGAGATTGCAGAGTTAAAAGAACAACTCGATGCATTAAGGAGGATACCTGAAGAAGACCAGAGACTAGGTTGGGTCTTGAGGAAGAAGCCAGTAAAATGGCATGAGATACAGAGAAGGCTACAGCAAAAGCAAGTAAAGCAGCTAAGGGAAAAACTCAAGGGAGTTGAATTGGAAATGGAAGAGTCCATTTGTGAACCAAAACAAGGAGAAATTCTGGGAGAAAGTGAAGATGAAGACTTGAAGACTGAAACTTCAAGTGAGGCCAAAGGGTCACATGGTTTAAAATCTGTCAATTTGTGTATGTTTGCAGGTGAAACATGTAAAGAATGACAATTTGCTAATATTTCATAAAGGAGGAAGAAGACAAACATAATTTAAATTCTGTTTTGGAAGAATATGAGATAGATAGGTCTCATATGCAGTTGGAGAAAGATATCAAGCAACTACGTGAAGGGCTTGAAGAGATTGAAGAGGAGGCCATCGAAGAATTTCTGAATCACATGAAGGATTTAGAACAGCAAGGAGATATGATAACTGAACCATCAAGTGAGACCACAGAGTCTTATATTGTTAAAACTGATAGTTTGTGTATGATGACAGAAATTGCAGGAGAAAAGTAGCCTTTGAGGATACCTTCAGAGTAGATGAAGATTTAGAAGTGAAAGGTGACAATGAAAACTTCTCAGAAGAAGAAATTGACTGCATACAGGAGGAAAAGTCTATGGATGAGTCTATAGAAGCTGTCAGAAAGGAGAATGATAATGCAGATAATGAGACAAGGATGACTCTTGGAGAAGGTAAACAACAAGAGACTAAAGACAAACTTGAAGAAGAAACTATGTTAGTTGAAAACATAGTAAAGGATCATCAATTCACCATGATGATAGGTACAGTGGAAATAGCCATGGAATCTGTTGCGGAAGAAGGACATCTACTGAAAGATGTTAAGAATGAAGAAGTCTATGCAAAAGACTTAGCAAAGGCAGAAGGAACACTAACAAAGGAGGGTTTTGCAGAGGATGAGCAATCTGTTGAAGCTGTCAAAAGTATGAAGAAGAATCTTTCAGAAGATAAAAACTCTGAAGAAAAGGAGGATGGAGAATGTCTGTTAAATGAGAGAAGCAATGATTTATTACAACAGAAAGAATTTAACAATGCATGGATGTCTGAACATGTGACAACACACGAACAAGTTCTTGTCGAAGAAGGAGATGAAGTTCAGTTTGAAGAGCTAATATGTGAAGCAACAGTTGGTACTGTTGAACCTTGTGATTTCCAAACTAATAATTTGTGTATAAATGCAAGAAACATAAGTGATGATGAAACACTTGTAAAGTGTCACAAAGAAATTGCATTGCTGGAATATTTGCTCGAAAATCTAGAGTATGACAGTATGATTGGAGGAGAAAAATTTCACTACAGTGAACAAGAGAAGGAAGACATCATTAGGACAAATGGTATGGAAGAGAGACTAATGGACAGTCTCATGAATTCTTTTGAGAGTTCAAATCAGCATATTGATGTGCTGACAAAGGAAAAAGAAACAATGCAGCAAACTGAATTGTGGCCAAAGGAAGACAAGGCATATAAGCCTTATGTTTTTTATTTTAACGAGTGTTGTGTGAGTACAAGTTTTGTTGCAATTGTTGGAGGATATTTGACACAAGTGAGCAACCAAATAAACATGAGGGAAGAAAATTGTGTGGATGAATTCAATCCATGGAACAAAGATGTTAAATTGCTGGAAAGAGTGTTGGATAGTCATGATTCAATCATGAAAGAGGTTAAGGATGATAGGGAGGTAGCAAGAAAAGCAAAAGTCAGCATAGGAGTCATAGCAAAAGTTGAAGCAAGAGTCAGCATCGCAACTAAGGCAAAAGTTGGAGTAATCAAAGAAAAGTTGGAACAAGAGCAAGAATAACAGAACAAGAAGAAGAACAACAGATTGAAGAACTAGTGGACAGTAGCAACAACCTGAAACAAAGAGAAGGAGGCAGAAGTAAGAAGCAGAAAATGGACCAGTCCAAAGATTTTCTAGAAAAAGAAATTGAAGAGATGTGGCAGATGATGATGAAGCAATTCAAATGGATGAAAATCGTAGCAACAGGAAAAAAGATCAACCAGAGTATGAACCTGATTGACAATAAGAAGAAAAGGTAGCAAAATACAGCAGAAATGCAGTAGCAGCAAAGGTACAACGCATTTGGGCAGCTATAGAACAAAGTGTGGGATCCAGGAAGACAAAGATAGGAAGACACGGGATGAGGAGATCATGAATATTTTCTACTTTGGGAGTATGATGTAGGAGCATTCACCCAAGAGAAAACCATTGTAATTAAGTAAACATAGGGGGTCATGCATTTTTAGGAAAGTTGGATTCCTAAGTGATGAATTAATGTAATTGAGGCTTTTAAGTGCATAGAGTAGGAATAAATCAGATAATGTGAGGATGTTGTAAATGCTCTCAAATAAATATGAACATGAGTGGGTAATAATGATAGAAGAGTCCAAAGAAAATTATAACTCTTAAATAGTTGCATGATTCGAGGAACTAGAGGGAGATCTTTTAGGAATTAATTAATTAGAAGTGGACATAATGGACAAAGGATCTAGGAGTCGGTTTAGTAGATATAGGAGTTGAACCAAGATAGTTCAACAGAACTCCTGGCATATATGTAAGACTACGGGCAGAGTCAAAGAGGAGAGGTTGCAATATTTAAGAATAGGCCTGTTCGAGACTCAGAGTCTCAGATATGTAATTGGTTGATTATATTTATATATAGAGATGTTTATTCCTTACTGTGTCAGTGTATTGAAGAGTATTTCATGAATGATTTATTGTGAATTCGTAGGCTCTATAGAAAGTTGCAAGCAGAATTCTAAAGGGCGCATAGGAACGGAGTTGATTTAGAGGAATCGTAAAAGGATCATTGAATCAAATTGAGGAAAACAGTGAAGCTCTGGGGTGAAATCATAGTGAGACTTCACAGAAGAGTAGAAGCTCAGAGGTAGCTAAGCAGTAGAAGCAGAAGGCAGTAAGAATTATAGAGCGGAAAGAGTGATTTGGAGGATCAAAATGGATCATTGAATCCATTTGAGAAGATTAAAGCCAAGCTCAGGAAGAATTGCTCATTAAACCAGTAGAAAGGTCGAAATCTTCAAAGAGGAGAAAACCACAAAAGAATTGAGGAAAACACGTAAAAACTAAGTAAAAAGGGACGAGCGAAGGAGTAAAGTGTTAGTGCTCAGTAGCCATTGGATCTTTAAGATCAACGGTTGGGATTTAATCGCATCGGCGGAACCTTTCTAAGTCACTGGGACGGGCCATTGTATTATAGAGATAATGATCATCTAATTAAGCGTGGACCGCCTGATCAAGATTTAGATCGATGGACCAGATCTAATCGCTAATCACATTATCGGTGGTTTTAAGTGGAAGGGCTAAGCGGTGTGACCAAGCGATTGTGATCGTGCGATTAATCATCGCCTATCGGATCACGATCCTGATCGATGGTCATGATTTAATCAGCCATCAGATATGAGGGAAGTGGAGATCGGAGCAATAGTGCGAGACGACTCGAAGGAACCAGACCTGACGATGATATGAACATGAATCTATAATATTTAAGATCCACTAGATGTGATTCAGAGCGTATTTCCTATGTATTCCATGTATTTGTGTAAAGCGTGGTGCCAAGTCTTTTAAGAAAAAAATATATATGTTATGTTGGACATTAGTTGCATATCAGAAAGGAAGGGGCAATGAGGACCCGTGGAGAACTCGATTGCCATTGCGATGGAGGTAGCCTCGAAATTTATGCAGAAGTCGTACAAGATGGAGGAAGGTATGTTTATGTGCTATTTTCCTTTGTAAAACAGTTTTAAGGAAAATAGTGTCAATAAAGGGTTTTTATGTGTTAAATACATATTGACCGAAGGTTAAGAGGGTGGTTATCTATATATATGTGGCCGATGGGTTTAGAAAAGTCTTAAACTAAGGTTTATGGGAGTTTTGAATTACTGATAGAAGGATTTAGAAGGGAGACTTTAATAAAGTCACAAACAAAGGTTTGAGGGCTTTTTAAAAGTCCCGATAGGAGGTTTTGGTGGGGTGATTGGTTCTGATAACAAAGGAACTATGGCAAAAAAGCCCTTAACCATGTATGGTTGACGATTTGACTCCATTTCAAATTTAATTACATGGGGCAGTTCAGTTTATGCAATCTTACACAATCTGTGCATATGTGTGGGGGTAACCCTACATAACTCTGGTTGGGGATAATCAGATCAGTTATAAGAGCACTACTTCATTCTCTTTCTCACAGAGGAATTTTGTTGTAGCCATGGAGGCATTTGTTTGCGGAGTATGATCCTTGCACTAAAAAGCATTTTGAAATTTATTTCAATCTACCTTAAGTACAAAAGGCTCTTCATGGCAATGTTATAGGAATTGCTTATAATTGGACTACTTGCAGGTCTGTGCTTTTATTATTAAAATAATAACTTTTTTTTTAATCCGGTGCTGCTACTTTTGCATTATTTATAAAGGAACTTCCTTCATCAGTTTGGTCTGTTTTATTTCTTATGTATAGTGATGAAGTTTCCGCTCACTAGGGAGACTCCCTTAGATCTATGTTGCCAATTTACCAAGAGCTCATAAACGCTGGACTATGCATTTGGATGTTCAGGTCACAACTCACCGTGCATATCATTTCTTTTAATCAGAACATGGCACTTAGAACAATGAGAATGTTTTTGGTTGTTCTTTTGCTTTTATCTTCCATCATAAAGTCTACCACAGAAAATTTGATATTGTTTTGTTGGTATGCAGTGGAGATATAGATTCAATGATTCCAGTCACTGAAAAATAGGGATTCAAGGGCCTTACCCCATGATTTATGATCGGAAATCTATTGGATATTGTGAGCAAGATATAGAACGAGTTGCGCACAAACATGGCCTTTGTACATCACGATTTGAGAAAGAGTGCTTTCCCTTATATGGTTGAGTGGTCCAAGAAATATGGTACTATCACAAGTAATTTTTATGACATATGTTGCTCATGGATTGTTTGTTTATTTGTTTGTTGCAATTATAGATTTGAAATTCAATTACTTTTTGCAGGTGAGAAGTTTTTGATCTGATTTGGTTACGAACTGAGAATTGTTCTGACCTGATGCAGAATTGATCGAGCAGTTTCTATCTTCCAAGCACGTGAATTACTATGGAAAGTCTCCTCTGGACCAGAAAATGTTATCTGTTGTGGTCGGGAGAAGTGTGTTTGTTGTTGATGGTGAACAATGGTCTTACCAACACAGAATGGTTACCCCTGCCTTTAATATGGTGAAGCTCTCAAAGCTCAAGGTGAATATGGAAGGTAAAGATGGTAGAAATAAATTTCGGGTTAATCTCATTGAAGAAATTTAATGGTTATGGGCATTGCTTTTCTGTTTTATATACTATTCAATGTTTCTTGCATGTGGGCATCCAGAAAATCATGGTTCCTGCAGGTGGGCAATGCACTTACAGGCGATTACCATGATCTTGTAGGGATTTTTAATTTATGTGGTCTCATGGTTTGATATCAGACAATAGCTACCATTTGCTCAATATTCTCTGTGACTTTTCATCTCTTGCGCATCCATCAGCTCTATGTAATATGGTATTAGATCGTGCCAATGTGGAAATGGGGAAAATTGATCCATACAGTATCTACACCCCTCCTTGTTTGAACAGTACCAGAACATATAGAAAACAATAGAGAAAAAGATATGTAAGTATATTAGATACATTAAGCATTTTATATGCCAGCAGATCAGTTTGAAGGTATGCTTAAAGTCCAATGCTGTATCTTTTGCATTTGGTAGTCTCTTTCCCATTGACATGGTAAACTGTAAAATAAAGACCAGAGAAAAATATGTGTAAGAATATTAGATACATTAAGCATTCTATATGGCAGCTTATCAGTTTGAAGTTATGCTTAAAGTCCCATGTTGTATCTTTTGCGTTTGGTAGTCTCTTTCCCGTGGACATGGTAAAATGTAAAATAAAGACCAGACTAGATGATTGAGGTCATTGTTTCTCAAATTAAACACATTCTTGCGTGCCATTGAGGTCCACAATATGCTGCATGGTGAATTTAAATGATTGGTATCCATCACCTCTGGCTGGGGATAATTAGATCAGCTATAAGAGCACTACTGCATTCTCTTTCTCACAGAGGCATTTTGTTGCAACCATGGAGGCATCTGTTTGTGGAGTACGATCCTTTCAGTCAAAACCTTTCCGAAATTTATTTCAATCTACCTAAAGTACAAATGCTCTTCATGCCAATGCTACAGAAATTCCTCTATAGCTAGACTATTTGCAGGTTAGTGCTTTTATTATTAAAATGGTAACTTTTTTTCGATCCAGTGCTGCTGCTTTTGCATTATTTATAAAGGAACTTCATTCATCAATGTGATCTGTTTTATTTCTTATGTATAGTGATGAAGTTTCCGCTCACTAGGGAGACTCCCTTAGATCTATGTTGCTAATTTACCGAGAGCTCATAAACGCTGGACTACGCATTTGGATGTTCAGGTCACAACTCACCGTGCATATCATTTCTTTTAATCAGAACATGGCACTTAGAACAATGAGACTGTTTCTGGTTGGCCTTTTGCATTTATCTTCCATCATAAAGTCTACTACAGAAAAATTGATATTGTTTTGTTGGTATGCAGTGGAGATACAGATTCAGTGATTCCAGTCGCTGAAAAAACAGGGATTCAACGGTCTTACCCCACGATTTATGATCGGCAATCTATTTGGATATTGCGAGCAATATACATAAGGAGCTGCGCACAGACATGGCCTTTATACATCACAATTTCAGAAAGAGTGCTTTCCCTTATATGGTTGAGTGGTCCAGGAAATATGGTACTGTAATTTTTATGGCATATGTTGCTTATGGATTGGTGGTTTATTTGTTTGTTGCAATTATAGATTTGAAATTCAATTACTTTTTGTAGGCGAGAAGTTTGTGATCTGATTTGGTTACGAACCCAGAATTATTCCGACCTGATTCAGAATTGATCCGACAATTTCTGTCTTCCAAGCACGTGAATTACTGTGGAAAGTCTCCTCTGGACCAGAAAATGTTGTCTGTTGTCGTCGGGAGAAGTGCATTTGTTGTTCATGGTGAACAATGGTCTTACCAACACCGAATGGTTGCGCACGCCTTTAATATGGAGGTCTCAAAGCTCAAGGTGAAAATGGAAAGTAAAGATGGTAGGAATAACTTTCGGGTTAATCTCATTGAAGAAATTTAATGGTTATGGGCATTTCTTTTCTATTTTATATACTCTTCATATACTTTCAATATATAATCCTGTTTGTTTTTATTTTATTTTCTTTTTTATCATAGCTACACGAAAATAGTACTACATATTCATGCAAAATTAAATGCAGCATACCTGGTCAATATATAATCCTGTTTGTTTTTATTTTATTTTCTTTCGAAAATAGTACTACATATTCATGCAAAATTAAATGCAGCATACCTGGTTAAGTAACAGTCGCCTTCTTCCAGTCATAGCTCCACACATACTTCGAGATTCACGCATACTTAGAGATTCAGTCTTGCCAGCATACCTGGTTAAGTAACAGTCGCTTTCTTCCAGTCATAGCTCCACACATACTTCGAGATTCACGCATACTTAGAGATTCAGTCTTGCCAGCGTCTGCACTCATCATTGTTGTTTGCCTATATTCATATTCTGCAACAGTAAAAAGTGGATGCCTCCTCGTAAATTCCCAACAAAACTTGCCACCATTGCAGACGATGACACCACATTTTGTTTAGACATTTATATGGGTAGGTATCTGTATGTCCCATCTCTCTAGAGAGTACTTTCGTTGAATCTTCTGTAATACTAGTTCCTATGCCGTTGAATCTTCTATAATACTAGTTCCTATGCCATTCTATAATACTAGTTCCTATGCCATTGCTTTAGGGTGCTCGTATCTCCTATGTCCCTATAGGGTACTCTCATTCAATCTTCTACGATACTAGTTCATATGCCTTTGCCTCTTATAAAATATTAGTTCCTATGCCATTGCTTTAGGGTTCCCGTATCTCCTATCTCTCTATAGATTGCTCTCGTTGCATCTTCTACTATATTAGTTCTTATGTTTTTTGCATCTAGTGTAATTACTAGTCTTTAATAGATTCGATTAGAGTATTACATTCCACAACCTCAACGAAATTAAACAACTAAACCGCTACAAATATCACAAAGAGAAACAGACCCTTAAACCCTAAGCCACAGAACGCCATATATTCTTTTATTCCACTCATTTTTACAAATTCTAACTTTGAAAAATTATCCGCTGCAACCTCCGGGAATAGCAATTTCAGAGACATTTCCAATATGTAATATCAATAGTTATTGACAATACGCACCAACTGTTCTCTTGTAACAATCTGAAATAACATTTTCTTCTGTAAGAGAGCAGCCCTGAGAAGAAAATGAGGGTTATAATAAGAGGGAGATGCATAGTCTCCAGGGAAAATAATAAGACGGAGAAGCAAACATTTGGCGGTTTCCAAAACTGGAGACTCACACGAGGCAAACTATTTGTAAAAACACAATAATCAGTGAACTTTCAACATCTCCAACACAGATGCCAGAATCTGAGTGGGGAAGTTATTCTTAAAACCTCTCAATTACCCGTCATACACTTATTTTTCCAGCATTTATTAACCTAACTTTTATGATAAATTTATTTATCTATTTATTCTAAAAATTAGATTTTTTTCCTTTATCATACAGCTGAGAAAAACCCTTAATTCTGTCAATACATCAGATTGAATTTATGCCATTTACGGATGGTAAAGTGCTCACAAATTACAATTTCTTTTTAAACATTTTTGCTCCATTTGAACCCAACGGGCAATATCTATTCCATCATGAAATTTGATAAGCAGACCTCCGTAGATGCCAATTTTAATAAGCTTATTGATCGAGGAATTGTATTGATAAATTTGAAACATTAATTTCAACGAAGCCTATTACTGATAAGCAAATGCATTGAATAAAGAATGCAATCGAAATGAAGCGAACAAAGCAACTTACTCGTCGTGGGTTGCAAACTCGTAAATCTTGCCGTTTCAGAGAAAATGACCAGAGCAACTTCAGCATCATAGAGTATTGTGTTAAAATAAGATAATTATTTGAGTTAGTTAAATATACTGAGTCAGTTCATTGTGTTAAAATAAGATAATTATTTGAGTTAGTTAAATATACTGAGTCAGTTTACTGAGTGATTGTATGATTCAATGTTTAGTGTTGAGTCAAATTAAATTAAGTAATAGACTATTTTGAGTGTGTGATTGAGTGTAGTTTCATGTCAAAATATTTTAGGTAGTTAACTAGTTAAAAAAGATTTAAATACCTTTTATCAAATTCATTGTAATGATTATATTTTGTGCGATCAATAAAAAAAACCCGGCTCAAGTTTTATGTGTGAATTTATTTTTTTTTCTCTCCCATGCCTTTCCAATAAATTCCAATAAATTGGTATTAGAGTAAGATGTGAGACAGGGAGATTATACACAGCCGCACCGCGCATGTGCGAGTAATAAAATAGTCGAAAGTTTCTCAGCCGCTGCAGCCGAACTCGTTTGGCTTGTAAACAGCATAGATAGAGTTTCTTGAAGAAGCAGCCGCAGCTGCCGTGAACACCTGTCGCCTGGGAAATTGATTAGTCCACGAGCAAGCCGCCATTTAGCAGAAAAATTAGCATTTGTGGCAACTCAATACAGAGTCAACATGTTTTAAAGTCGGAAGTGTTTGAAAGGCATAGTCAGGTAGGCTTTAAAAGTCATGTCTTCTTTTAAAGCGAAGTGGGTACGATTCTATTAACTGGTTTTATCATACCATTTCTTTGAAAGAGTGATTATAAAAAGTTTCTTTTATAAAGGATTTTTTATATATAAATAATTTTTATATAATAAAAGTTTATTTAGTTTAAAAAAATAATAATAATAATCAATTAGGGTTTTTGTTAAAAAGGTATTTTTTTGAAAAAGAGTTTTACAAAGCTTACAAAAGAGAAATTTAAGGTGTTTTTTAAGAGAAATTTTTTAGAGAAAATGGATTTCTCAAATTTCCAGCCCTAGTTCCCACCGTTTACAGGGAAAGATTATGATGTGTGGGCCATTAAGATGGCGACCACGTTGCAGGCACATGATGTTTGGGATTATGTCAAATTTGGGTTTACAGAACCTAAGAACAAAAAAGAAGAACAAGGTCTCAGTAATACAGAGAGTGAACAAAGGAAGAAAGACAAGAAGAAGAACACACATGTATTGCAGCTTATTCAGTAGGGAGCAGACCTAGCAATGTTCCACAAGATTATGACCATGTCTTCAACAAAAGTAGCATGGGATAATTTGGCGACAAACTATAAAGGTATGGCCAAAGTCAATATTGTTAAATTGTAGAATACTATGAGAGATTTTGAAATTATGCAGATGAAGGAGACAGAGGACATCGATGCTTTCATGAATCGGGTCATAACCGTCATAAATCAGTTAAAGATTTATGGTGAAGATATAAACAATCAAAAAGTGGTTGAGAAGGTCCTTCGATCTTTGTCTACCAAATTTGATGTTGTGGTAGCAACGATAGAGGAAGCCAAGGATTTTGCATCATTGACTGTTAATGAGCTGATGGGATGACTTTTATCGCATGAGGCAAGGATAGAAAAAAATAAGGATTCCACTTTAGGGGCCACTTTCAAAAGTCAGGGTTCTATTTCAAGAGACAAAAGTCGAGACAAAAGTATAACGAGAGGCAGAGGACGAACCCGAAGATATGGCGGTCAGAGAGATGACCGAGAAGAGCATGAACATGCAAGTAGAAGCAACTACAAAAGCTTCAACAATAATGAAAGAGTTGACAAATTTATTACTGTAATAAATTTGGCCATTATGCTCATGATTGCAAGAAGAAAATAGTTGATCAAGGGAACGAGAGAGCTAATGTCACTACAGAGAATACTAACTCCATGTTCTTAGCTTGCCATACCATGCATGAATCTTCTGCTAGTGTGTGGTTGTTAGATAGTGGTTGCAATAACCACATGACAGGAAAAAAGGATTTGGTTGCAAATTTTGATCAATCTATGAAAACAGAGGTAAAGTTGGGGACTGACAAGACTGTGGAAGTAGATGGCAAAGGAGTGGTCAACATTCTGACCAAGTGGGCGGAGCCAAAGATAATCTCAGAGGTATATTATGTTACTAGTCTCAAACATAATTTTTTAAGTTATCTTTCAAGGTCAAGAAGTTGTTATATATGAAAAGCCCCCAAGCAAGAAACTGATAGCAAAGGTGTAGATGACGAGGAACATACTCTTTCCTCTCATTTTGAATTATAGTGGTCAGGTGAGTTCTTTTACAGTTGCATGTTCTGATGATTATTGTTTATGGCACTTTTAATTTGGACACTTGCACTTTTCTGGTTTAATATTGTTGCAACAGAAACAGATGGTAAGAGAATTACCTCCCATCAAAGTGCTTGCTAGTACTGGTGAGTGTTGCATCTTGGGAAAACAACACTGTGAAAGTTTTCCAAAGGGAGTTGCATATAGAAAAAGGCAACTGTTGAGCTAGTGCATACAGACTTGTGTGGACCTATGAGAACACAATTGATTGGTGGAAATTGCTACTTCCTCACTCTCATTGATGACTACAGCAAAAAGACTTGGGTTTACTTCTTGAAGAAGAAGTCTAAAACTTTTGAAAAGTTCAAAGAATTCAAAACCTTAGTAGAGAACCAAAGTGATTGACAGGTCAAGGTATTGAGGTCAGATCGTGGTGGAGAATATGACTTAAACGTATTCCATGGTTACTACAAACAACATGGGATGAGAAGACAATTTAAAACTAGGTACACACCACATCAGAATGGTGTAGCAAAGAAAAAGAACAAGAAAATTATGAACATGGTAAGAAGCATGTTAAAAGGCAGAAACTTGTCTAATGAGTATTGGGCGGAAGCAGTTGCATGTGCTATTTATGTGATCAACAGATCTCCAACAAAGAGTGTGATGAATAGAGTACTAGAAAAAGCATGGTCAGGTATGTATTGCAGCGTATCTCATCTCAGAGTATTTGGATGTGTAGCTTATGCACATGTATCTAAGGAGCGAAGAGGGAAATTGGATGATAAAAGTGAAAAATGCATATTCACTGGTTATAGTGAGCAATCAAAAGCTTACAAATTGTATAACGTTGTTACAAAGAAGACCATAATTAGCAGAGATTTTGTGTTTAAGGAACAAGAGTCATGGAATGGAATTGTAGACAAAATAGTTGATGCATAAGTGCTACTGATGGAAGAAGGTGATGCAGTAGTAGAGAAGGAGCAACAATAATCACAGGTAAAGACACCAAATCGACACACACCAACAAGGACTCCAAGATTTTCAGAGCAGCAAGGATCCTCAAGAAGATCAATAGATCAAGATTCTCCCAGCAATCAATCAAGTGATGAATCAAGCAATGATAAGAGAAAGATGAGAAGTTTGAAAGATATTTATGATGATTTGGATGTTAGTTCAAATTTTGCATTGTTGTCATTCCAACCTTATTCATTTGAAGAAGCAATCAAAGATGAAAATTGGGTGCAAGCTATGGATGAAGAAATTGAAGCTATTGAATAGAATGATACATGGAATTTGGTTGATTTGCCAAAAGACAAAAATCTCATTCATGTGAATTGGGTGTACAAGACAAAGTTGAATGAGAAAGGCGAAATTGACAGATTTAAAGCAAGACTTGTAGCAAAAGGATTCTCGCAGTAACAAGGAATATACTTTGGAGAAAAGTTTGCTTCAGTAGCGAGATTGGATACTATAAGAGCAGTTCTAGCCACAACAGCTCAGAAAAAATGGAAAGGATATCAAATGGATGTGAAATTAGCCTTCTTGAATGGAATTCTAGAAGAAGAAATTTATGTGCAGCAGCCTCCAGGATATGAAGTTGAAAGTAACTAAGACAAAGTTTACAGTTTGAAGAAAGCGCTCTATGGACTGAAGCAAGTGCCTGGAGCTTAGTATAGCAGAATCGACAGCTACATGATCAATAATGGATTTTGCAGAAGCAACATTAAGCCTACCTTGTACACAAAGGTAAATGAGCATGGACATATTTTGACTATTTTCTTATATGTTGATGACATGATTTTTACAGGTGATTTTGACATAAATGAATTTGAAGCAGCCATGATGAAAGAATTTGAGATGACAGATCTTGGTCTCATGAAATATTTTCTTGGCGTAGAAGTTGAGCAATCTGAAAAAGGAATTTTTATTTGTCAAAATAAATATTCCAAAGACTCGTTGAAAAGATTCAGGATGGAAAATTGTAAACATGTTCCTACACGAGTTGCAACAGGTACAATGTTAAGCAAGTATGATGAAGGATCACATGTCAATCCATCTTTATTCAAAATATTGGTTGGTAGCCTCATGTATCTCATAGCTACAATACCGTATATCATTCAAGGAGTGAGTTTTATTTCCATATTTATCGAGACTCCGAAAGACACACATTGGAATGGAGGAAAACGAATTCTGAGATACATAGCAAGAACTAGAGATTGTGGCATAATGTATGCAAGCATAGAAAAGAAAGATTTGATTCGATACATAGATAGTGATTTTGCAGGCAGCTTGGATGATAGGAAGAGAACTTCTGGTTTTGTGTTCCACCTTGGTTCAGGAGTGATTTCATGGCCATCTAAGAAGCAGCGCGTTGTGACACTTTCGTCAGTAAAAGCAAAATATGAAGCAACAACATCAACAGCATGTCAAGTAGTGCGGTTAAGAAGAATACTTGATGGACTCAAGTAGAAACAACAAGGATCAAAAACAATATATTGTGACAACACCTTAGCGATTGCACTATCCAAGAATAGTGTGTTTCATCAGAGGAGCAAGCATATTGATATTAGATATCACTTTATTATGGAACTTGTGAGCAATGGAGAAGTTCACTTGAATCCTTGTAAATATAGTGATCAATTGGCTGATATATTTAATAAGTCATTAGCACAAGATGTGTTTGAGTTTCATAGAAGAAGCTTGGGTGTTGTATGCCTAGCTTAAACATAGACTAGTAGGCATGTTTGAGTCGACATGAGTCATGTTTTAGTTTAGCAGTCGTAATTAAGGGGGAGTGTTAAAATAAGATAATTACTCCTCCATGAGGAGTCAACTAAAAATAGAGAGTCAGTTAATTGAGTGATTACATGATTGAGTGTTTGAGTGTTGAGTCAAGTTGAGTTAAGTGACAGACGACTTTGAGTGTGTGATTTCATGTAGTTGTATGTCAAGGTATTTTAGGCAGTTAGCTAGTTGGAAAAGGTTTAAATACCCTTCACCATGTTCATTGTAATCATCATGTTTTGTGTGATCAATAGAAGAGTAGTAACTCATGTTTTATGTGTGAATTGTGTTTTGTCTCCTCTGCCTTTCAACAAATAGAAAGCTCAAATGCTTTTTCACAAAGAAGGTTGAGTGGTGACTGGTAGGGTTTTGAATGAGTTTCACCTCCACCTTCTACTTTTCCAGTTTGGATGCCTTCCACACTAGATAAGAGGTAGGTATCTCTGGTTGCTTCATTAATCAGATCTTTCGAAAAACTAGGGCTACACAATGTTTGACCGGGTCATTGTCGTTCATGTCATAAAGCTACTTACCGTGGAAAAGGCACCTCGTCGAATTACACATTTTTCGTTACAAACAATCGAACAGATAATCCTAAAAGCCAACTCGCCAAAGTACACACTTTTCGAACAATTAATCTTAAAGATAGAGTTGTCTTTAGTGTGATTTTTTGAATTTTCCAGTGTTGGAATCTAGCAGAAAAATTTGAGGTGAAATTTTGATTTGTCTTATGTAAATTGGTTCTTTTTACTATATATGGATTCAACACCCTTGAAAACCCCTAGGGCACTTATATTGTGTAGTGGTTGCCCATCAAACTTTTGATTTTGATAAATTCTTGCTAGATTTTAGAGAAATTAAACCAAAAAAACCCACTTGAAAAACTCCCAAAAAATCAAACTAAAAACAACTCGCCTAAAGACTATTAGTTATTTATGTGTGCAACAAACATTTGCTCGATCATTTAACACCATTAGCAACCCCAGTCATTTAATGTCATTAAGAAACTATTTATTTTCAGCAATTTGTATTTATTTTTCTCGTCTCTTTTTCTAAAAGTGTATGATTGACCGGTTCGAATGGAACATTTACGACATCTAACCTTTTACATTCACGACGAGTCGCAACCAGGCCTGGAATTTCATATCTTCTCTGCCCGTCAAATGAAAAATTGATGATGTTTTTGCATTTTTCATGCCCTTCATTTTATGTTTTAGGCAAATTTGAGTGTCAACCTCCCTTATCATTTTTGTTTTGACATTTTTTAATTAAGTGTTTATTTAATATACACTTGTCAATAAAGCTACATTTTTTTTATAACCATTAATTTTTGAAGAGTTAGATGAATATATGTCCTTCCAAATAAAATTAAAACTAGTCTTAATGGTCTAAAGCATCCCACTAAATTCAATATTTTTTAGATTTTGTAGTTGAAAATTATTTAAAATCCCACAACACTCAATGTTTTTTAGATTTTACAGTTGAAAGTTATCTAAAGCATCCCACTACACTCAATGTTTTTTAGATTTTACATTTGGAAATTACGATTTCAAGACATCCCTATTCAATTTAAGCCAAAAGTAACCAAAAAAAGAATTGCCCAAAAAAAAAAAAAAAACTCAGAAAAATAGCCTACTTGATGATAGAAGAAAAAATCAACATTAGCCTTTTTTATAAAATCACATAGCACTAAATAAATAACAAAAACAATAAATATATTTTAAGTCAACTAATCTTCTCTTTTATATTTTATATTTGTATTATACAAAATTTTCACTGCACACTTACAGAAGTAACCCTTTATTAAAGCAAATGATCATAAGAATAAGAATTTAAGATAAGAATTTCTCTTTCTTTAAAACATTCTAAATCCAATGTTTAAGAGGAAAAACCAGAATTTTAACAAGTAAAACACCAACATTACAACATAAATCAGCCTTTAGTCTAGAGTAAACACTTGTTGAAATTAGTTAGATGTCTTTGAACAAACCACCATAATAAAGACCGCACAAACATTCGTTGGATTGAAGCCAAAAATTATGCATTTTTCATTTTCCAAGTTATCACTATCTAACTTTGCTTTCGTTAGTCTATCAACAGTTGCTTTTAACTATGAAAAATCTATTAATTTCACTCATTGTTGCTCTATGCTAACTTCTACTGTTCCAGAATCTTTGTTTATTCTCAATTATTTTCCCAAGAGAAAAAAGATTTTATTGACCACATTTCAAAAATGCTACCACGCATATGAAGTTCATCTTCACCACTGTCACTCCATTTAAAATAAACTTGCAACCAATTGTAAATGGCAATATCATATATCTTCAATCCAACAAATATAAGAGTAAAAGTAGGTTTCTCACCCGTTATAAGTCTCTCTATCAAAACCTTTTATTTCTGCAGCTTCAGAGACATCAGTCCCAAATCTTTCTGTAATGACAAAGTTGACAACTAGATGTTTTCTTCTCTTTGAGCATGCCGAGAGATCGAGCATAGACTCCATTTTTACCCTCGTCCAGTGAAGCTCTGAAGGCTTTGAATAGAAGATAATACATCAATCGATTGAAAACAAAATAATAATGAGATCTGGGTAATTTTTGAAATTCTTGTTTCGTTGAAAAAACTGAAACAATGATATATAATTCAATTTTTTTACTATTAATTAATTTTTGATAGGTGGATTAAAGGAAGCGAAGTTTTGGCAATTTCCTAATCACTGCATTTTCTTTCGAATCAATGGTTTACCTAATGTTAGGCATTATAATTTGAACCGTAGATACTGCAATGGACCATGGTAGTTCTCGATTAAATTTGGTCATAAATAACATCATTCCTATGGATAATGGTTGGATCATGGATGGTAGCTCCTGATTAAATTTGGTCATAAATAACATCATTTGTATGGATAATGGTTGGATCATGGATGGTAGCTCCGTGCAAGGAGGAGTTATTCTCAACCATCAGAAAGAAGGAATGGTAGGCACTACATAGTCACAACTAAGAGCATTTAAATAAATTTAAGATCGAAGACGAACTCTTACAGGTCCACTACTCCATCCTCCCATAATTTAAACGCACTTGTAATTTTAGGTATGACAGAGGTATTATAGTTTTTGATGGTTTATGTTTCCAATTAAACGTCAAAATGACGAGTTACACGGGCTACACAGGCATAAAACACGTCAAAATTGATGTGAAAAAATTTATAATGGCAGTCAAATAAGTCTTACAACTCAAAATTCATCCTGTAGAACGTCAAATTCCAGGCCTGGTCACGACCCCCTTCCCCTTTCGAAGTATGGTTTCATTTCATAATGATTGGTTTTCTTTTGATGGTAGTATTGTGTAAGTTTTAGAATTTATTCCATGTATATAATACTTTCTATTTATTTTAATTCCTATTTACTATGTATATATATTTGGAAAGAAAAATATAATTTTAATAATATAATATCTCTTAATATTTAGAAAATTTATATCAGCATAAAACAATTAATCGGTTGGTATTAAATTTACTTTAATTACACGTTCTATATATTATCCGGCTTGTAAAACATCTCTCGTAAATAAAGTAAATATATAAACATGAAGAAATGGGTTGATCTTAATTCTAAAATTGTGGAGTAATAGTAGATAATCTTTATCATATGGATGTTAATCCGCGGCCTTTCAAATAAGTTGTTATGGGGATGTGTGTAAGTAGAATGAATGATGGGTGAGAAATTGTACATTGTTTTGCACTATAGATATGTTTAAGGGCTTCTTAAACATTTTAAGATATATTTAACTTTATAATAAAGAAAAATTTTTTTTAGGTTAAAGTTTAATTTTATCAATAATAAATTTATATTTTAAATTATATTGTAGATATTATAATTTTTTGAAAATTAGAATTAAATAATAAAAATATTATTTTTTTTAATTATAAAAGAAATTAAATAAAAATATTACTTTAACATTAGGTATTGAGGATTTTCGTAGTGAATTATATTAGATAACATTTCGTGGGATTCAAAAGCTTTAAGTAAATCATTCATATGATCATTTTCATTCATCTACTTTAACAATTTAATTATATAAAAAAATTAAATCAATGTAAAATTCTCTTTTAATGCTTAACTTGGCCCGATTACTAAATCTAACTAATCAACCTACATGTTTTTTTTAAGGAACTTTCTTATATGTTTTAAAATATATGTTTTTATATATATTTTGTTGGAGTTATATGATTTATTATTAATTAATAAATAATTATTAGATAGCTATTTTTTATTTTACAACTTAGCATCCTATAATATTATTCGATTAACAATATTAATTAGTGATGATATTTTTCACATGTAAGGTTATGTAGTTTGTATCATTATATTTATATTTAGTTTATTTTGTTGTTATATATGAAAATATTTGTATATTTAATATAATAATATAAGATTTATCTAAAATCCAATTAAGCTTTACATTTCTTTTTGTAATAACCTTTTATTAAGATTTGGTTTATTCCATTATTAATAAATGGAGAACATATTGTTTATGTATTCAATACAATAATATGAGATTTATCGAAGATCCAATTAAGTCCAAGAGTTCATGGCATATCAATGGAAAGTTCCTCTCCTATTTAGTTGTATGAGAGCTTAATCAATGGTATTGTTTTAATATTTTTTCTGGATAGAGATTGTCACAAAACTGATAAATAATGATTACCTAGACCGATTGTCAATGCAATCCACCCTATCAAGGATTTATTGGTAGACACATACATTTTCTCTTCGTTATGCATTGTTAATGGTGGCATGCGATATAGCTAGCTTGCATATCTGAACTTGATCATTGGGTGTAATGTGGTTGTTTCATCTCTATATCATTGCAATAATAGTAGACACAATCTAGTAATACATGTAATCACAGAGTTGAATCCATTCTTGATGATAGGAGGATCATTTAATTTTCCTTATTGTTTTGAGTAGCACATTAGAATTGGTGTTCTGAATGGTTTATCAAGTAGGTAAAAGATTGAAAAATTCATGAGAAAAAGGTAGTTGATCGACTTCATAATGAGGTCATTACCTTTCAGTATTTTGTTTCTTTGTTGTAGGCAGAGAATGAAGAATTGAAGAATTAGTCAAATACTAAGGCTATTTTATTGAGGACTACTATGGAAAAGAAAACTAGGAAGGTTGATGTTCTAGGGAGAACCATGGAAACCTTATTCCATAACCTTATAGATGAATTTGAGAATAAATCCAACAACGTTGATGATTCGAAAGATGAAGTTAAATCTCTCCCTATTAAGAGAATGTTTCCTTGAAGGAGGAAATTTGTAGGTTCAAGGAGAGTAATGCCCATCTGACGAATGAGGTTTTCCATTTATAGGCCTATGTTAATAAGTTTTGTGATGACACTACCTCTATTCAAGAAGATAATAATAGATTGTACGTTAGATATGATGTCTTGAAAAATATTATGATTCCTTATCATTGTTGTTGATTAAGAATAATGATGCCATTAAGCGCTTCTAAGATTCCAAATAGAGCTTTGAGCTAGAATTTAGTTGACTGTAGAATGTAAAAAGAGAACTATTATTGTTGTGTTAGTGAGCTCACCTATTACTTCTTCCACCTTTGAGGATATTGATTGTTACCTCATTGTTTTTTACGAGCTTGATGTTGAGGTTCGTGGTTCATCACATTCTTTAGTGGCAACTAATGATATTATTTCTCCCAGCTTTGAAAAACACAGTATTATTATTCAATCTTGATTGCTGAATAAAATGGGATATATTAGAGGAGGTATGAGTGTATAGGGGTTCCTTATTCCTATTACACCAATGATATATACATCTAGGGTAGGTCTTAGATATGATGTTTCCACCATTTCCTCTCTACCTATCTCTGATATTGTTAATTTTAGAAGGTATTATTTGTTTTAAGTGGAGTTTGACCATGTTTCTAGATTAATGAGATCATTAATAATGACATTGTAGTTTAAGTATAGGGGTGTACTCTTATTGTTGCACAGGATTTCACCATGTACATGGATAGGATTTAAGCATGTCGACTATATATCCATACCATGCCATCACTCCCATAATAATTAGAGAAATTTACCTATGAATTAGAATTCTTGGAATATTTGTAGCTATGCATTCAACTTGTTGTATAAACAATGTGAAAGACATAAGCATGGATCAATCTTGATTATCAAATCGATTATTATTTCCTTGTTGAATGATCATTGAATAATCTTAATGGATGCCTGATGAATTCATATATGTGTGAATCATTTCTTGTACAATCATAGAATGTTCCTCTTGTTTGCTTTTTATTTTCTTGGAAGTGCTCAACAAATGGTCAATAAGAATTCATCAATTGGAGTTTTTGACGAGGTTACTTATCATGTGGGCTTCGACTAGTGCTTTCTTACTACTACTATAGTTTTTTTATTGTTGGGGGGAGGGGGGGAGGGATATTTAGTGATGATAGAGACTTTCCTTATTGATAGAGAATGCCTAACATTTGTGTTTTTTTATGTAGTTGAATGATTGAATGGATCATGTCACCTTTTGTATTCAATAACTGCCATTATGTTTTCCGTAGTAGTTTTGTAACCTTTTTAACAAACTGGAATTTTTTTTTATAGTATTTCATTACTTGTGTTTTATCAACATTGATGCTAACAGTGTTAATACTTCTTCAATAGTGTTTGTGTACCATGATTCATCCTCTAAGCTAAGTTATATCAATACATGATGGCATTGGAAAGTTAGAGACACCTAGTTGTCCCTATAATATTTTCCATACTTCCTATTTGGATCTTTTAATTTCTATAGATCTCAATCTTTGTTTCATGGTTGATGCTAGTTTATTCTATTTGAAGGATTCATTTTGGTTCTTTGAAAACATATATTTTTCTAAAGCATTAATGTTGTGGTTACCAATTTTTTCTTTTATCATTTTTGTACAATGAAACCTATTTTAGTTTATAATTCAACTCAACTGGTTAAAATTACTTGGGTCTCATCTTCAAATTCTTAATTGAAAATTTTAAAACACATAAGGTTATTGTTATTACAAATTACTGGATCATTTTGAGATCTATAATTCCAACTTAAATAAATGTTTGAAATTGACATATTTCACTCCTTTAACATATGAGTGTTTCTTTATAAAAACAAAATAAAATTGTAATTATTAAAATTTGTACTCGTCTTTATAAACCTTATTACCTAACCCGAATTTCCCATGTATACTCCCTATATTTTATTTAAAAAGAGTATTAATATTAATATTTTCCAGCTAAACCATTGTTCACCATAAACTTACATAATTATGTATTGTCATATCTATTTTTTCTTAACGCTAGGAATTTCATTATTAGAATGTCTCTGTTTAATTAAAGTTATAACATTTATTTATGATAATCAAATTTATTAATGTAATAGTAGACTTTACCAAGTTATATGTAATTTTTTTATGAAACATAGAAGAATATTTTTATATAGATTTTATTTAAAATAGTTTCCTTAAATTATATAAAAATAATTTTGTTTTTATAATTTTTTTTTTAAGTTTGATAAAACTATAACTTCAATATATTTAATATATCAATTCTATTAGGCAGAAAATTTACTAATAACTTCACATCAATCCAACATAACATCCATAAATCTATTCATACAATTTTAATCTATTCATACAATTTTGAATTTACAAATTTGAAGACATTACATATATTAATATAATTTCATAATTTCGTACAAATAAATATATAGATAATAATTTTAAGTTCTAAAAATATCATATATAATATAAATTTAAATGATAAAAATCGATATTATAAAAAAATGATTTTTTTATGTTTAATAAAGTCAAATTTGAAATAAATAATTCAAAATTATTGATATATAAATACTATATCTAAGAAATGGAATATCAACTATTTGGCCTATTAAGTTTGTCGTATTATACTTAAATACTTATCATGGCAAAGTGTGTCCCAAATTAATATTACAAAATTTTAATATAACTCTTTTTATAACGTTTAGTTAGTATTTGTTTTTAGAGGATTCTAGCATTTTTAAAATATTGTAATGTTTATATGTCTACTTTAAGGTACAGTTTCGATTTACAATTTGGAATTTTGTTACCTAATATAGTGTTTATTAGTCTTGAACTAAAGGAAATACTCTTCAGAGTTTTTTGGTTTTCTACCCTTACAAATTTTATGAAATATAAATATATTTTCATATCTTATTTAAAAAGTGCGATTAGATGAAATTTATTTCAACATAATGTTTCTTTATATGAAAAATGTTTCTATCTTTCTCAAGTTGATGTGACATCTCACACCTTTTTCTTTGGCAAGTAAAATGATGTTTTTTGTTTTGATATTTTATAGTTTGTCATGATTTAAGGTATCCCAAAAATATATATTTATAAATTTGTATATAATAAATATTGATAGAATTATATATAATGAATATAAATCACTTAGTATGGGTTTAAAAAATTATATATATATAAAAGAAAGTCTAATGAATTAGTCTTAGGAAAAGGCAAGGTTGTAATATGGTGGGCTTTTACAAGATTTTTTATAAGGGGTTTTAGTTTCCATAGGGTTTTCACAATTGTACATCATGCCTAGTGAGTACCAATGTATTGATTACTCAACATCGAATGTGTTCAAGTGTGGGAGGATTACACAATGTCCCTCCTTGTTAGTTGTCTCATCCTTTTGTGTGCAGTAATGACCTTTATTTGTTGCAAACATGATTCATGATATGTTGGATATTAGAGAGTATCTTCTTCCTCAAGTGTGATCTTATAAATGAATGAGGAATTTATATAGTGAGTCTAACCATTTATGTATCAATGGGATTTGTACCCATCCAGGTTACCAGAGGTCCCTCCTTAGTTGAAGTAAGGGCAAGATCTCTTGTGATGCTAAGCTCAAGCTCCCATGATTTTATCCTATCTAATATATGGAAATAAGGAGGGGCATAAATCCTTGCATTCTACTTATTTGTTGCTCCAATTCTCCTATATATTTTTTATGCGAGAAGGTGGTAATGATACGATAGAAGCCCATCTAGTTAAACCTTTCCAATCACCTTCTTGTAATCCTAGTTATGTTAGGATGAAACATGACCAAGTGAAAAAGGTGGTAGGTGATGATATTCATTTAGTAAATCCTAAAGCGATTATAAAAAATTAGCAATGGGAACGTTTTGTGGAAAATTCCTAGTAGTACCACTGACTCATTCTTATATTGAGAAGAATTGTGTAGTAATCATGGGATATAGGCCAATTTTTTTCTTAGCCGATTGATGGATGTTATTTTAGTTTATTTCATAGGAGGACAAATACTCAATTCTTAGTTAAAATTGGTCATAGGACCCCTCAACCTTCCTCCTTAACAATTGGGAGCTTAATTTTGATCCATGTAGATAACCAATCAACATCTCGTGAGTTTCGTTTATTCCCCTATTGCTCCCATTTTAGTTTTAGATGTAGGGTTCATGGAAGGAATTGGAAATAATTTGGGGCAACTGATTCATGTAGAAAAGGTTTGGAAAGCCAAAATTGACTAGAGGTGCTTGTGGATAGTGGTTTAGTTGGATACATCTAAGGGGCTCATGACCAAAATTTCCTATGCAAAATCCTCTTCGCTACGAAGGTTGAATTATTAAAGGTTTCTTCTCAATTTCTTTTTTTGTCACATATTGAGGCACACACTAGGTCATTGCAATCTCTTAAAAACAAGATCCTCACTAGCCCGCAAGTCTTGTCCTTTAAAGATAAATATGGATAGGTTAAGGGGCTTGTATTTGTAACTGCCTCCTCCCACATTTACCCATTTTCACCAGTTGACCCAGGGTAGAAATGAGTTAAGGGTCACTATGATAAGAGTCAACCTCTTATATGACCTTAAAGAAATGGAGTTTACAACTTAAGACCTTACTGACTTCCCTCAGGTATTAGAGGACCTCCAAGAGCTACCAAACTCCTACAGGTGTCCAACCCCTGAGTTAACTCTCTCTTTCATTGACCTAAAGCCTCAATCTCTCCCATGACAAGGCCACCAAGCAACTATAAGCCTCTAATCGCTCCCATAAGCTTACTTCCCAATGGCTATGGATTTTTATAGGAAGTTTTGTGTCAGTGACCCCAAATTTTGGGCCACTTTTTCAGGGCTATGACTCAGGCCTCTACCCAAAACTCAGTGAAACTTAGAGAAATGATTAATGAGATAAAAACAAAGATTTAAACCAAAAACTTGAACAAGCACTTGACTTGACCCCTACCAACTGTTGTACTATGAAACAAACCCCCTTTTATATATAGTAATAGCTAATGTTAGACATATAAATGGGGACTCTTTTTTTTTAGTCTAAAAAACAAATCGTAACTCTAAGAAATTGCCTTGAAAAACTCTTAAAATGACCCAAGTTTAGGATACGCATCGCAAATCACAAATCACACTTTTCCATGTGATGATCATAAACACCTTAAAGAAATTGTGATATGCGATCAAACCTACCATTGTGACATACCAATTAAAACCCCTTAAGAAACTACAATCGCATTTCACAGGAGTCGCAAACAAATAAGACTTGCCACTATGTCATTCGCTAACGATTTACGAAATGTGATATTTTGATATTCGCAATCGCATTTCGCATTATGAGCAGGTAATGATATATAACATTGTTTTAAAAAATGCAACGCGTGAATCAAGCTGCAAGCGTGGGAAGTAACTGTGTTTTAATATAATAAAGAATCGTTTGATAGGGTAATTAATGTTTAGTAGCCCAAGGAGAGGTATTGATTTTCCAAGTTATGGCTAGTTAATACTGAGTATCTCATTTGAAATCCTCCCATGATTCAAGGGCTTTTCACAAAGCTTTCAGCCTTAATCACCCAATATTTTCTGAGCTGATATATCTCGTCCATTTTAGGCAAGCTACAAAAGACATGTCATTGAGAAAGGTGATGTCGAAACAAAAAGAACAGAGAATTATAGAGTCCAAGCTAATAGAAATGTCTCCTATATTCTCTGATACGGTCTGCAGCACTGACGGGGGAGAAACAACTTAGGAGGTCATATACAGTAGGCTTGAGGACGAGCATCCCAAGATTACTATTAGAAGAGAAACATCTGACTCAATAAGACCTTTGGGACTCCAATTCAAGGATTCTACCTATTCTTTCCTTCATAGGATAGGAGCGAGAGAAAAAATCATCCCATACACTGATATGATTAGGTGGGTGGTGGAAAACCTCACCATTGAAGACAGGCAATTCAAGAACTCAAGAATGGAACTCATGGGGTCATTCAGAGCAGAAGATCTGAAGCAAATGTACCATATGCCTGATCCTTAGGATATATATGATAAAACATACGTGGCCAACTTTGGAAAGAAGAACGAAGAACTCGTCAAGATGATTCAAGGCTAGAGAGTACTAGAGAACAAGTTCAAATTTGATATGTATGTATCATGTAGCCTCTTTGGAAAACCCCTACAACTATGCAACTACTATGTTATTTAGACTATACTGATTACCTAATAATGTTAAGTTTTCCATAGAATGGATTCCTCTAATTGATGTCTATGTTAATTCCCACATTATGAATTAGGTCATCATCCTATCTGATAACCTAGCCACCGTCATCACTAAATATCAATAGAAAAGATCCTCCTATCCAGAGAACCTTCCTCCATTCTATTTTAGTGCCTACATTATGGATGCCATCTATTTCTACACTAAATTTCCAATCATGGGTTGGAAATGGACCTTGCAGGAACTCTACCCTATCCATCTCATTCATAAGAAAATTTTGGAATCCCATTATATACCCAATTTCTATAAAATATGTCATGCTATTATTTTTCCATTGCATCAATTAATTTTCAATAGGAAAGCCCCCAGGTTTTCCCAAGAAGCCGCTACAAACCTTCTGGCTATTGGAAAATACTTTGTTGAAGAATGGTTCACCTACATGTTACACAAAAATATCGTCGCCATGATTATTTGCAGTCAGTATGGGTCTATCATCACTTGTACTATCCTCCTAAGCAAGTCTCAGACCTCAGCTCTTCAGTTCAAGCTTTGAAAATGAGAGAAAGACATTGAAAGTCAACAAAGCTCTGGTTCCACACTTTCTCTCACTATTGCCTACAGTCCCGCGCCTCCTGTTTACAAAAACTGCAGACCTGCCCACTCTGTCCCTAAAGGTGTGGGTGCGGACCCCTGTGAAAGTCAAAAAGGCGCAATTTTATTCTAAAAAACTCGCTTTGGGTTAATTCTAGATGATTCTAGAAGGAATTTTGACGTGGATTGGCCGCTCTTAGTTGGTTCATGCATCCCAAAAGAGAAGGAGCTAATCCCTTGATGAGAGGAGCTATCCCTTTGAAGGAGGGCTTTATCCCTTTGAAGGAGGACCTAGTAACCATTGCACTATAAATTCAGGCATTGGGCTAGTTGCTGGAGAGGTTAGAAGCTGAACATTTTTGAGGGTAAATGCTGGTGAAATTAAGACTTCCTAGTTGAGCTTGAGAGGAGAGATCACATGCCTTTTTGGCTTCATTGGGAAGAGAGTGAAACTTGTCAAAGTAGAGGAGACTTCTTGCTGGACCCTGGGAGGATCTTGTATATCGTCAAGGCATAGGTTGTTATGTTCTTCTTTAATTTGAATTAATACAATCAGATTCATTTTTCTCAACAAATTGTCTCATGTCATTTGTTTCATGAATTCCTTGACTTTCATGTTAAATATGTTTTATGATATTGGCTTTTCAGGTGCTATTTAATTTGTTTGCTTGTTTGTGTTTGCAGATTCGCGACAAGGGAGCTCATTTGGATCGAAGGAGCGAAGGCTTCCACAAACTTGCGTTGGACCTAAGGTAGGCCTAAAACACTTGTTTGCCTTTGTTTATAAATGCATATTTAGAGAAAGATAGTTTGTGATTGGTTTGCTTGTCATTAGGTCTTCTTTAGATTCTAGGAAGGTCTATCTTGTCCGCAAGATCGACTCATTCCATGTGACACTACATTAGGGTTTTGGTAGCACATCAAACCCACATGTCCACCCTTTGTATGTTTATGATAAATTGCTAGAAAGAGAAATAGCCCACCAGACCATGGAAAAAGGCCTGACCAAAATTCTGAAAGAAAACAAGAAGTTATTATGGCCATCTTTTCCTATTAGGTGTGGTTCCTTTTCATTAGCAAATTTTAAGCATGCGATAAAGGAGTCAGTAAGCCTGGAAAGTGTGAGGCTCCATACTTTTACCAAAAGGCAATTTGATCCAGACAAGATAGCATATAACATCACCACTTTAGTAAAGATCAAGTCTTATAACCATGAGGCTAACAATTTTGAAGACCTTTTACAGTCAGCTCAATCCTTCGAACAATCATTCGAATGGGCAAAGACAAATATGAGTCCTAGAAATTTTGAGAGCTTTCAATAGTTCAGAAACAAAAGTCTCGAGGTAATCCCACCACATTTGTTGAAAATCGAAGAGAAGCCTAGCGAGGGACCTAATTATCACTTAGAGTCTCATGTAGTTATAGGGAAAGCACTGAATATAAAGCATGCCCAAGATATCGAGACTACTACAGAATCCAGCAGGAAATCAGCCCAAAGTAGGGTATGGGTACCCCACGCAAAGATATTGTTTCGGACATCAAAAGAAGCAGTTTGGAGCAGGAATGGGATCAATTCAATAAGAAACTACAAGACACTCCCAAGACAATAGATGGTTAGGAAACTAAGGAGTATCAAACTTCTCTACATGTTCAGAAGAATACAAACTCTGAACCGATGGATGAGCAAGTGACGACCTCTCAACAGACTGAAATCATCCCCGCTTTGCCAACATCAAAAATTGTCTTGAAGATGACTCCTCCTCTTGACATGCTGTACAGCTCGCTACACAAGGCTATAGGAAGGAGATAGAGGAAAAGGAGAAGGATAGAAACACCCAAACTCCCACCAGGGAATGAGCAAATAGACAGAGTTTGGAAGGACGTCCCTTCCATCCCAGCTGAAAACTTGACTAGATTGTCACAGTTTACAGGAGCATACGCAACTGCCAGCATGGAAAAAGCTACTGAAATATCTATTTTTTTAAGGGAAAAGGAAGAAAAGATTGCACAGCTCGAGTAGCAGCTCGAAACAAAGAGGGAAAGTGTGAATAGGCAGGTCACTGAACAGTTGGCCCAATTGCAACAAACCATGGAGGTGCTAAAAATAAGCCATGAAGCAGACATATCGGACAAAAACATGCAACTTCAAGACTTGAAGCAAGCCATGGAAAGATATAAGGATTTTCTTACCATCGACGAATTCATCAAAGAGGCGCTAGAGCTTAATTCTTCCTATTGAAACAGCAAGAGCAATTTTTCCAAAAGATGCCACATATCGCTCCTTATCTAATCACTAGTGACCAGCTAACGGATAAAGCGATTGACCAGAGAACTAATTTTACTGATTTGAACACAAGAATCTCAGAGTTCATTTAATGGCAAGAAACAAAAGAGGGGAGGAAAGCTAATCTACCTGAGATGGAGGAAACACACAAGCACATTCTTTTCATGATTGGGACATAAGGATCAAACAAGCTGAACTAGCAGTGGCAAGAGCAGTCAGGGTGTCAAAGAATATAGTAAATGTGGTAAACCATACTTTGTTTGCCACCAACTTGGTGAAAGAAGGCAACCTAAAAGAATTCACTGATCTTAATGCCTTGGATAACAGATGGAAGGAAAGAGTGGAAACTCAAAGGGAAGCAATCACAAAATTAAGAAACACTGGTCGGGAGTCATATTGGCAATACGTCATCAAGCCACATAGTTAAATCATGACCCTTAACTACTCTCTCCATTCAACTTAGTGGATGTTTCCACCTATCATAGATGCAATTTTCGTAAGAATGTCAGAACACAATTTGGGGCACCTCCTCAAGTAAAATCGATGGTCGGTATATGTGATTTGAAGGACAAGCTGGCAGACATATAATCATCATCATAACCTCTGATCATCAAGCCACTATTTATTTTTAGAGTTAGTTAACTAGTTAAGAGGAAGGTTGTTTGAAACCTACTCAATTTTTTGTATATTCTATTTTTTAACATTAGTTAGAATAGTATTTATACCCTTCTCATGCATTTATATAATGGTCCAGAATTTTAACAAAAAATTTTGAAAAAAATGTACTATTGTAAGTTTATGAATTCTTTGGTGAAATTATCGAACATGATCATTTCTTTTGAATGTCAGACTACTTTCCTTTGTTGATGCATTTTTGTATACTTGGAATATAATTTGATTTGAGGAAAGGAGTTGATCTATGTCATTATTCAAATGAGCAGAACTTCACATATATGGTACTTCTATCTTATATGATTAGCCCTATTTCTGTTTAATTAGTGAAAACACTTTATTTTCATGAATTGTATATGAGATATGTTTTTTCTGTTAAAGCATTAATTGCACTATTGTATGATGCCTAGCTGAGATTATTTATTTTCATATATATATATATATATATATATATATATATATATATATCACATATGCGATATAGTTTATACATTTCTTTGACTAACTATTTAGTCAAAGAAATTATTTTTACACGTTATCATCTCTATTTTATGTGTGATTGATCTTTATTATCACATGTCAAGAAAATATCTTTGTAGATCACATATTATACAAAAATACCTAGGTTTATATTAGATTAATTTAGCTAGAGATTTGCATGATAGAATAGGTCATTCGAGTTATCATTATTCTATTTCAATCACTCATAAACCACCCACTCTCATTTTGAAATCTATACTGGGAAACTGGTCCCATTATCCTGAGTCGGAGCCACCACTTTAAATAGAAAAGGAGTTGTCTTAAGGTCCAGAACGAGTGATTATCCCCCATGTTGGAGTAGTAGAAATTTGAGGCCTCAACACCAACCAGGAAAAGAATTTCATCAAACACATGGTAAACATGTAACCTACAGGTCATGAATGCATATCTAAACATAGGGATTTGAAAATTTTCTGAGGTTTAACAAGAAGGACCAATACCTTATCACAATAGCTTTCATAACATCGATTAGGTCATGCATTCATTACCCATACATTTACAAGTAAAAACATGACGAGAACCACAAATTGAATATGTCATAAAATCATGCTTATAATTAACATATAACCAGATAAATAACAATGATAGAACAACCATTATAGCCACATAACAAAAACTATAATTACTCATGAATTAAAAATGGAAAGAGCTGTTATCATTCATATGCTAAAGCCAACCAAGTCATATGCTTCCACATACCACCCCACCATAGATTGGGTTGAACCAAATATTTCTTTCAGCCAATCACCCTCGTGCCATACTGCAAGCATGAATGTGGGATCTCATGGGATAAACCAATCCATAAACAACCTATGGGATCCAAAGGTTAAACCACCACCAACCTCACCATATCGTGATCTCACCTAAACCGATCTCAAGATCATAAAACCAAACTGAACTTGGATGCCTTAAAATTGCTTCACCATCCCTTGAGGAATTTTCCTATCTTCACCCACTTGTTGAGGGCTTCCCAAACAAAACAATCTCCACCCAAACCCTTACAATTTTCTCGAGACCACCTTACTTGGATTCAAAACCTTTCGGCAATCCAAAGCTCAACTAAGAAATAACCCCATCACACCATGGATATCTAGAAATAACAAAGAAAGGTTAAAACCAATGTGGAAACCCAACAAAACCCATGTCAATGAAAACAAATAAACCAAATACACATATTCATATACTATGCATGCCAAAAACCAGCTAGGAAATCTTACATGCAACTTGTTACCTACAAGTATTCCGACTAAATCTGTTTGATCAAACCTTTCCTTGATTGATCCTTGTTTTCCTTTGCTTTTCCTTGTCCTTCCTTTGCTTTCCATGTCTTTCCTTTGGTTTCTTGCTTTCCTTCTTCTCTTGGGGCTCTTCTCCTCTATGTGACTAATTCAAAAACTGAATTGAAAAAAAAGCCCCCAAATTGATCGTTTGATGTATTTTTATTATCGATGCCTCTAATTTCTTCATTTTCCTTCAATTTCATCCTCACATGCAACATGTGACCTTTCACATTTCCTTTCTCCTATTTTCCTTTATTTTCATAAATAAATGCCAAAAATCCATTTTTTCCTTTCAATGCTTTTTTCCATTGCCTTTTCTAGTTTACCCTTAACCATAATACACAACAAGTGATGTCCACTAGGATGCTTCACCCAACATTTAGCTTGGAATATGTATCCCATGACCTTGGTCTTATTTTTGATTTATTAACTTTATTACATGAACTTTTAACTCAGAGTTGTTAAAGTATTCTCAAGAGATGTGAACACCAAGTCAAGTTATACGTCCAACTCCCATCGGTGGTATACAATGCACAACAAGGAGAAGTTCTTAGCCTAAGAATGCATATTTAGACTGATATCTTCTAACTAATATGTTATCCTCTCTTTTTCTGATATCAATTGGTGATGTGGAGGATGTTATGGCTCGTTTATTATTTATTCCTATGGTCAAATTTATAGCCCCTTTCTCCTCAATGCTTTCTCCCAATATCTTGAATCAATTGAAAGTTTTTGAGCCTAATTGTCACCGTGAATCATTTACTTTAAATGAGTCCAACCCTAAGGTTATCATTTGTTTCTATCTGAATGTGTCCTCACATTCTTAATTAAATACGGAAAAACAATTTCTGAATTCATGTTATGTTCAAGAAAAATGGTTTGGTAGATTGTGCCTTTGAACCGGGGGTCTGGAACTAAATAATCTCCATTGTTTCCAGGTAGGTAGGAAGTACCACCCCTCCTTGGAAAATTTGAAGGTGGAGCATGAGATTCATTTTGTAAGCAACTAAAAATAACTTGGGAGTAGACAATGCTGACGTTCATAAGTTCCTAAATGAATTGTCTCTCACTAAATGTCAAAGGGTTGGGGAGCCTGATAAAGCTCCCATATCTAAAGATTGGTCTATTCAATTTATTTTAATGTAATTTTCCTTTGAAGACTATGTTTCCTAGTAGAAATTTCGAGGAAAATATGCCGCTTTGACTCAAATATCAACACTTTTTGGCTTTATATTAATAAGGTATGTCACAAGGACTAGTTGTTCCTTGGAATCCCCCTCTTACCAACATTTTTGTATTTCTTCTCCCACACAAGATCTTGGTGGCTTGGGTAGATTAACAATTGGGATAAATTATTTATTTTATTAAAATTTATTATTTGAATCTCAAGTGAAAGCTTTGATGGGATACTTTTCTCCATTTTGATGTCCTCTTAGCTACAAATGTGTTGGTTGGGGAAGACCTCAATCTTACACTTTCTCCTAAAGTTATGCAAGGATCTCATCCCCATCAAAACCCTCTTGAAGTATTATTTAATTGCTTGTTCATATCGCTTCATCTTGTGGATATGCCCCCATGAAATTTCCACCCGACCTAAATCAGAGAAACTTTTAGGGGCTAATATTCGCAAGTGGGCTAATTTTCGATGCTTTTTCCAACAGACATATTCACCAATTTTCATCATTTCTAAAAATTATTCGCCCAAATTTTATAGTATAAATCTATTTTATGTTAAATATTGCCAAAATTATATAGAGACTGTATATACAATCATTAGAAATTTTAACATTTTTACACCAAATATTTTATAGCTTGCACATTAGGGACTAGTAAGATTCGCCAAGGTTTCTAAAGTTTAAGGTATATTTCCATCCTTAAAATTTTCCGTAACCTGAATGAATGGTTGCAATGTTGAAGCATGTGTGGAAAAATATTAGATCGATTCCTTATTTCAAAAGGTATTGCTTATGGGCCTTGAATTTTCAAATCTTTGGTAGAAGTGGCAAATATTTTAAAGCATCTTGTAATTGTTTAGAAACTAGTTTCTATAGAAATTTGACATTTGTCTCTTTTTAAAGCTTCTCAAACGCAAAACATGGAGGAGGTCTCTCTTAATTTTGTTTCTTCAAACTAGATCACTTTGAATCATTATTCTAATATTTTCAAAATTAAATGATTTGCACGAAATTTTAACTGGATGAAAGCAATATCTTCTCTATGGGCTCATTATTTTAAAACCAAGTCACAGATGCTCTTGCTAGAAATGAAGCAAAAGATAAAGAATATCCTAGTGGGAAACTAAATAGTCCCCCATTTGAATGTTTATGAGGTTTCACTAAATTCCCTTTTGGATTAAGCTAAAATTTTTGTGGAATTTATAATTAAGTTCATTTGGATCACAAAAGGTGATAGCAACAAGAAGTTCTTTTCCATATCTTCTAGGGAGGTACAAAAGCTTAATATTTTTTGGAATATAATATTTGGGGAGGGGGGGGGATCTTAGGTTTCTTTTTTTGATGATAAATTAGAGGCTAGTAAGGATTACTTGAGTGCACTATCTTCAAAGTATTCCATCTAAATTTGTTTGATCAAACCTTTCCTTGCTTGATCCTTGTTTTCATTTGTTTTTCCTTGCCCTTCCTTTGCTTTCCTTGTCTTTCCTTTGGTTTCTTGCTTTCCTTCTTCTTTTGGGTCTCTTCTCCTCTATGTGACTAATTCAAAAACTAAATTGAAAAAAAAGCCACAAATTGATGATTTGATGTATTTTTATTATCGATGCCTCTAATTTCTTCATTTTCCTTCAATTTCATCCTCACATGCAACATGTGACCTTTCACATTTGTTTTCTCCTATTTTCCTTTATTTTCATAAATAAATGCCAAAAATCCATTTTTTCCTTTTCAATGCTTTTTCCCATTGCCTTTTCTAGTTTACCCTTAGCCATAATACACAACAAGTGATGTCCACTAGGATGCTTCACCCAACATTCAGCTTGGAATATGTATCCCATGACCTTGGTCTTATTTTGGATTTATTAACTTTATTACATGAAATTTTAACTCAAGTTGTTAAAGTATTCTCAAGAGATGTGAACACCAAGTCATGTTATACATCCACCTCCCGTCGGTGGTATACAATGCACAACAAGGAGAAGTTCTTAGCCTAATAATGCATATTTAGACTGAGATCTTCTGACTAATATGATATCCTCTCTTGTTTTGATATCAATTGGTGATGTGGAGGATGTTATGGCCCGTTTATTATTTATTCCTATGGTCAAATTTATAGCTCCCTTCTCATCAAAGCTTTCTCCCAATATCTTGAACCAATTGAAAGTTGTTGAGCCTAATAGTCACCATGAATAATTTACCTTAAATGACTCCAACCCTAAGGTTATGGTTTGTTTCTCTCTGAATGTGTCCTCACATTCTTAATTAATAAGTAAAAACAATTTTTGAATTCATGTTATGTTCAAGAAAAATGGTTTGGTAGATTGTGCCTTTGAATGGGGGGTCTGACACAAAATAATCTCCATTGTTGCCAGGTAGGTAGGAAGTACCACCCCTCCTTGGAAAATTTGAAGGTGGAGCATGAGATTCATTTTGTAAGCAACTAAAAATAACTTGGGTCCTTAGAGTAGGCAATGCTCACGTTCATAGGTTCCTAAATGATTTGTCTCTCACTAAATGTCAAAGTGTTGGGGAGCTTGATAAAGCTCCCATATCTAAAGGATTGGTCTATTCAATTTCTTTTAATGTAATTTTCCTTTAAAGACTATGTTTCCTAGTAGAAATTTCCAGGAAAATATCTCGCCTTGACTCAAATATCAACACTTTGTGGCTTTATATTAATAAGGTATGTTACAAGGACTAGTTGTTCCTTGGAATCCCCCTCTGACCAACATTTTTGTATTTCTTCTCCCACACAAGATCTTGGTGGCTTGGGTAGATTAACAATTGGGATAAATTATTTATTTTATTAAAGTTTATTATTTGAATCTCGAGTGAAAGCTTTGATGGGATACTTTTCTCCATTTTGATGTCCTCTTAGCTACAAATGTGTTGGTTGGAGAAGACCTCAATCTTACACTTTCTCCTAAAGTTATGCAAGGATCTCATCCCCATCAGAATCCTCTTGAAGTATTTTTTAATTACTTGTTCATATCGCTACATCTTGTGGATATGCCCCCATGAAATTTCCACCCCACCTAAATCAGAGAAAATTTTAGGGGCTAATATTCGCAGGTGGGCTAATTTTCCATGCTTTTTCCAAAAAACATATTCACCAATTTTCATCATTTCTAAAAATTATTCACTCAAATTTTATAGTATAAATTTATTTTATGTTAAATATTGCCAAAATTTTATAGAGACTGTATATACAATCATTAGAAATTTTAACATTTTTACACCAAATATTTTATAGCTTGCACATTAGGGACTAGTAAGATTCGCCAAGGTTTCTAAAGTTTAAGGTATATTTAAATCCTTAAAATTTTCCCTAACCTAAATGAATGGTTGCAATGTTGAAGCATGTGTGGAAAAATATTAGATCGATTCCTTATCTCAAAAGGCATTGCTTATGGGCCTTGAATTTTCAAATCTTTGGTAGAAGTGGCAGATATTTTAAAGCATCTTGTAATTGCTTAGAAACTAGTTTCTATAGAAATTTGACAGTTGTCTCTTTTTAAAGCTTCTCAAACGCAAAACATGGAGGAGGTCTCTCTTAATTTTGTTTCTTCAAACTAGATCACTTTGAATCATTATTCTAATATTTTCAAAATTAAATGATTTGTAGGAAATTTTAACTGGATGAAAGCAATATATTCTCTATGGGCTCATTATTTTAAAACCAAGTCATAGATTCTCTTGCTAGAAATGAAGTAAAAGATAAAGAATATCCTAGTGGGAAAATGAATAGTCCCCCATTTGAATGTTTATGAGGTATCACTAAATGCCATTTTGGATTAAATAATGGGTCCCTTAGAAAACTAAAATTTTTGTGGAATTTATAAATTAAGTTCATTTGGATCACAAAAGGTGATAGCAACAAGAAGTTTTTTTCCATATCTTCTAGGGAGGTACAAAAGCTTAATATTATTTGGAATATAATATTTGGGCGGGGATCTTAGGTTTATTTTTTTGATGATAAATTAGAGGCTAGTAAGGATTACTTGAGTGCACTATCTTCAAAGCCTCATAGGTATCCTAGCTAGGAAATATTCTCAATTCGAAATATCTTTCCCTAAGTTTTTATAAAGAAATGAATGAGGAACTATCTAAAGATGTTTCAAAAGAAGAGATTCACTCTACTCTACTTTCAATGAAGTAAGATAAATGTCTAGGGAAGATGGCATTACAATGGAATTATACTAGCAATTGCAGCACATCTTGGAAAGGAAACATCGTAAGGCATAAGGCGTGAGCGTAGTAAAGAGTAGCATAGAAGATAGAAATATAATTTTAATGTTATTCTATTTATTTACCCATGTTTATGTGAGAACAAATTTTGTTTCCCTCTTTCTCATGGAATCACTGACAATCAACAAAAAGGCACAACCCACCTAGCAAATAATGGAACTAGTGGTTAACATTGGCAACAATTTCCTGATTATGAAGCTTGAAGAAAAATTTGATGGAAATATAATAGTCTCAACAAAAATTCAAATGATTGTGAAACATGTTCTTGATATTTCATTACGAAACACAAAAGGCAATGACCAAACTTCCATTAGATTGCACAAAAAATATTATTTCTACTTGCTTCTAGGTTCAATGTAGCACAAATTTTGTATGAGGGACATGCCCTCATTTGTTCATTAGATAAATTTGTTCCACCATTTTTTCTTAGATTTTATCTATTTATGGATGTGATATATCTGTTGTACTGAATGCATGTACCTCATCCTTAATCTAGATCCACTTGTGTCTCATTCATTTATTCACCCCTTTGTCTTTCATCACCTTTCTAATATTGTCTTTATTATTCCATCTACCACCTACAACATCGACATTAGACAACTAGACATATGGTCCATTTCAATGTGGTTCCAGCTTTGCATGTTTTTCTACCTCCATTTTGGCATGGATTCTACAAGCACAAAGTAAACTTCCTGAGACCAAAGCACTGGGCATAAATGGAATTTGATTGATAAAGTTTAGTTCTTTATCTAGGAGACCAACGACACCGAGAAGTTCAACCGTACAGTTTTAGTGCTCCTCTCTCTTGGTTTGTTGTCATAGTATTGACTCATGGATTTAAAGTATTTATAGCATTTATCAACTAGGACTGCATGGATGTAAGCAAAAATGAAACACACAAAGAGAAAGGTATTCCCCCATGATTAGTTGGTAAAGGCTTGCATGGATGCAAGTAAAAATGACACCACAAAGAGAAATGTATTCCCCCATGAATTTTTGATAAAAGCGTTGCTAAATTTTGGGAGAAGTTCAAGATTCAGGTCTCTCACTAGATGTTAAAGTTGGTTTGTTCTTCACGGCTACCTAGAAATTAACTAATAACAAATATATCCAACTTTAACACATGGCAATATAGCAAGTTAAAATATCCAAAATGAACCACTAAACAAACCTCAACTTACATGAAACATGCAACTCCACTAACAACAATACTTTAAATACAAAATCAAGATTATGCCATGCAAAGTTACACAACCTATTTTTCATAGATGACTTGGTGGGCAAGTTCTGCTTATGGAATGTGGCATATCTGCAATTACCATTCAATCAGAGACTCTCAATCATGCAACCTAGAACATATAAATTTCTTTAAAATGGGGCATTACTTATCCCTCAATAAGAAACTCGATTCCTCCTGAAAATGTGACATTTATTATTCTTCAATGAGCAACTTGATTCCTAGTAAACAATGGTTGAAATGGCATCATCTATGTTGGATTATAGATTTATTCAACAAAATGATTTTTGATTTCTCCTTCGATTGCTTTTAAATAAATAAATAAATAACAATTTTAAGAAATTACAATTAACACGATAATGAGAATTATTTGACGTGTAACTCCCGAACTCAAATAATTAATAATGTAAATTTGAGCTATAATTCCAAGAGGTTTTAACCATAATTTAAAATATAAATATAAATAAAATAACAATTTTAATCATAATTTAGGAAAGCACTGATAAAATGAGAATGATAATGAGAAAATAACTTGACTTATGATTTAAGAATTCAATTAATTAATTTGAAATAATAATTGCAAAATTTAATTATGACTTTATATCCATTTAATTAGTTTATCTAATTAGTTAGTTTGAAAGAATAACTAATAAATTTTGAGGAATTCTATATAAGTATTAGGTAAACTGAATGGATTAACTAACAATCATGAAAAAATGAAAACTTAAAAATGATAATAATGAAGAGGATAAAAAATAATTGGAAATGAGGAGAGGGAGGAAAAGGTTTATGAGGATAGGGTATAATTAAGGGATGAAAGAGAGGAAACGAGGAAGATATATAAGTGTAGATAATACAAAGAAAATAAGGAAGGGGGAGGGGTAACAGAGATAAGAAGGAAGGAGAGAGACCAAGGTAGAGGAATGGATTCAAATCAAGTGAAAGCCAAAGGGAAGAGGGAGAAAATAGGGGAAGGGAGAGAAGAGGATTTATTAGTGACAGGGGTGGTGGATAAGAGGTTTCCATAGGTCACTAAGCTTGTACACATAATCCCTATTGAAGTTATTTGAGTGCTTTTTGATCTCAAAGGCTCCATGAATAAGGCAAGTAGACTAGAAAGGGGCAAGGGCAAGGATTTTTGTTTGATCAAAACTGATAAGGTTCTTGGTATTGAAGGAATGCTCAGCTAGAGTAGACTTTAAAAAATGGTTGTGGGCAGTATTGACCGTGTGATCCTATAAAGGACATACAATTTTGGGCAATGTAGGACTTGCCATAAGAGCAAGGAATTCAGTTAGACTATGGGGCCAAGCATTGGATCAAGTTTATCTTTGGGAGATCTAAATAACTGGTGTAAGTTTTTGTTGGTTTTAGATAAAGTTTTTATGTTCTTTTTTTATAAGAATTTTGAGATGATATTAGTGGTGCATTTTATGTAAGGAAGAGAAATAAGAGCCTTGGGAGGGGGAACCGGTTCTTTGGATTGGTGGTGAGAGCATGAATATTTAAACGATTTTGTGATTTGGACATTATAGTAACCACCCTTAATGAGGGATTTGGTTAGGTGAGTTCTCTTGGTGGCTAGAAACTGTGAATCATAATTTTTTACATCTCTACAGAAAAGGATTTTAAGGATGACTAACTTCTGCATAGGGTTATGATGAGATTTGGCATGGAGGTATTGGTTAGTGTGAGATTTCTTGTGATAAAATTAGAAGGAAAGTGAACCATCAAAGAGCTGAGCAACAACGACATCCAGAAAAGGTAGCGATGCATGCTCTTCCAATTCCATTGTAAATTGGATATGTGAGCAAATGTTGTCGAGGTGATGAAAGAAAGCTTGGAGGAATGGAATGCCATGAGCCCACACTATGAAAGTGCCATCACAAACTTGTACCAGCATTTGGGTTTCTGATGCCAAGAATTAAGGATCATAGACTCGAAATTCTCCATAATGATATTTGCCACAACCAGAGATAGGGAAGACCCCATTGTCATTCCTTTTGTCTATTCATACAAAATACTATTGTAGGAGAAGAATGTAGAGGATAATTTTTTTTAATAAGGTTAAGGGTTTCAGGATTGACCAACTTGGATATTAATTCTAAAGCTTCAGGAACAAGGATTTTGGTAAGCAGGGAGATGACATCAAAGTTGACCAAGATGTGGGGTCAACATGAATGGGTTTGGCTTTTTGGATGAAGTAGGAGGAATATTTAATGAAAGAATAATATGTGCCAAGAAAGGGTTGAAGATTGGTGGATAGGAAGTGGGAGAGTGCATGAGTGGGGGCTCCATTAGCACTCACTATGGACCTTAAGAGGATATCATTTTTATGAATCATTGGTTGCCCATATATTCTGGGGGTTATAAGATGTTGAGAGATGATCAACTTCTGAGTAAGAGGATAAATGGATGAAGATTTGATGGCTTGTATGACAAAGTTAGTGATATAATTAATAGGATTTTTAGGTAGCGGATTGTAAGCAGAGGTTGCCAAGAGCTCATGAAGCTCAGCTTCATAATCACATGAATTCATTATAACTGAAGCGTTCTCTTTATCCACTTTTATGATCAAAATTTCAAGGTTCTTGTTAAGATCTTTGATGGTAAGGAACTCCTCTTTAGACAAGTTAGGTTGGGGAGGGTGGTTCGCTTTCTTTAAAATTCTCCCACATTCCTGTCTAATTTCATCCACCTCATTGGATAGAAAGCTCTTAGTGATTGACTCAATGGAGCATAAAATTTCCTCTATGGGGATTCTATGGGGGGGAATAGAATAATTGAAACCTTTTTCAAAAAGTTTAAGAGTGGAGGGATTAAGGTTCACCGAGGATAAATTAACAATAGTTGAGGAAAGAAAATGAGTTGCATAGCTTCAAATATACGTGATTAAGATGTTGCAATATTTGTCCTATCCGATATAGGGATTATTTAAAGTCCCTATAATAACAAAATTTTAAATCATAACTTTCTTGAATATGAGCATAGCTATCAAAAGGTAACATGAATTATATCAGAAGAAAACATAACCCAGTAATGAAACCTATATAGACAACTCTTACTCATCGTTGTTTGAGTCAAAATTAATGAACGTATGAGGTATGTCCTCCTCATTATTGGCCTTGGTAGTGTCTTTAGACTAGTCTATTTCTACATCACCTTATTCCTCTTCCTTCATCTTTATAGGGTGTCCCTCTTCATTCAACTCCTCATTTCTTACTCTAGCATTGAATTCTTCACTAGAGCATGAGGCAATTGGAGCTCATTCTCCATGGTGTTCTTCTACACGTGTGATGAGAATGGTTGAATTTAAAATTAAATAATAGATGTAGAAGCCTCATTTGTGAAGTAGTTAATTAAAGAATCATCAAAACAAGTTAATGAATGACCATGTAAAAAAATATATGTATACAAGTGTAGAAAATTTGATGCAAATTGATCAGCAGCAGGTATAAGATTTTATGGAAAGGTTCAACATTCAATGGGGAGTACTTCTCTAAATGCATCTTATCGCTTGCACAATTCAGAGCAGGATTATAGTTCACATGCAACAAGAGTTGGAAGAATTTTTCATGTTTCTGCTAGGAATATGCACTTGTCACTATGAACTGTAGAAATATGACTATTCCTTTAGAATAGTCATTTATTTTTCATATTTGTTTTCTACTTGGCAGATTAATGTTGGCACATATTTTCTCTTTTTCACTTCTTTGGGTGCATACTGTTGGTTTTCCAAAGCATTTTCTCATCACATATACATTTATATTCCTGAGATTGGTTTGTAATGCAATGGAAGGCTTCTAAATTCCCCAGGCACTCGACATTTTCCTTCACTAAAACGAGATGCTCCCTGTGTTAAAATTTTTTAGACAGGTACACTGTAGAGCAGAGTGATTTATGTGGTACAATTATCAAGAAGGACAACCTCGAGGGTGAGACACTTCTCGCTCTACATGTAAAATGGATCTAATTTTTATCACTCAATCTTTCTCTCCATTATCCTTATTTCATTCTCCATGTAATTATGGTAAATTACTTTGATGCAAATTTTCTCTCTTCTACTGTCAATAGTTGTTGTAATTTCAAGAGTAGTTGTCTCCCTGAAGCCCTAGTGTTTGGAGCCTTGTGTTTGCAGCACAAGCTTCTTCTATTTAGTTCAAAAATTTTTTAGGAGTATATGTTATAATTGAAGGGATATTTTCTTTATTGCTATTGATGGAAGTTTTGGAAAGCTTATTTAGGATCATATTCTTCTATGGTTATCTTCTAGTATTATAATTCTTCACGAAAATTCTAGTTCTCAAATTTCATGAATCGATGCTTATCCATGACGATCTAACACTACTTCTTGTTCAAGTTGGCCAAATACCTACTCTCAAGGTAGAGCATCTTCAAGTCAAACTGAAAATTTGAAATTACAACCCTTAACATCTTCTCACATGGTAGCTAGTTCTAGCCGAAGGTATTCCACACCTCCAGCAAAATACTCAAAAACAACGTTACAAATTTCTAGGACAAGCCCCCGTCGTCAACTATCATCAACAGGAAGAGGTGGATATTTAACACAAAAAAGCAGGCATGGTTTCTCCTCCTCTCTAAAGGTACGACCATGGAAGTATGGTATTCATGGTCCCCCCCGCCCCCGCAAACTACCTCCAAATATCCGCATAACATTATCTGATCTGTCAACATCTTACTCAAGGAGGTTGTGTCCAACCTCAAGCCATAGAGAAGAAACTAGGAATAAATGAAGGGAACAATTTGGATCTCCAATAATTTGTAGGCAGGCCTACTCATCAAATAACTATGATTCTGATCATTTAAGCTCTTATAGTAAGAGCTATGTGGTTTTATCATGCGAAGATGAGATAGATTCTATTTCTTCAACAACTTCAGTTAAAAAAACAACATACATTAAAAACACAACACATCACCAAGTAACAAGAAAGAAAGGATCAAATGCAAATATCGAGGCTCAGTAAACCTCAAAAAGGAAAGTAAAACCCTTAGCAACAAATGCTTCTAGTGGCTCTGGTTCTATAGTACATCAATCGGTATGCTTAATGATTCAGAAATAATTATATTTAGATATACTTATTAGCTTTATGTGGTTTCAGTGATATTACATCGTCCTTTTTTAGTTGATTGCTAATTTATCACACTTCCTTGTCAATAAGGGTAAATTATTTCTCTGCATGTGTGTCCAGTGCACAATGCACCATGGAACCATTTTTATGATATGTTATTGAGATGGAGCGAGTGAATCTCTCTCTGCTATCTTATGAAAGATGTCTTGTTGTTGCTCTATCTTGCAACATCTTTGTCAGAATTCTAAAAGAATGTTTAGGACATTAATGTCAAGTGAACCTGTTGACTCATTTTACACCTATAAAAGAACTTACTACACCAGGGAATCTCCATCAACTCTTCAGTAACTACTAGCAATAATGCAAGCTCTGAGCATGAGGCATGTGTTGCACCGTATACTGAAGTTTGTGATCGACATTGCAAATGTAAGTGATGAGTCAAGAGAGTACCTAACCTCACTCTACCTAAGGAAATATTTTCTTTTGATAAAATGGAGATAAAAGTTGAAGATGTTGAAAGACATTGTGTTGACTCTTCTAGCCTCTCACGAGAATAGCGAGATTTCTTTGAGCTAGAACAAATATTGTATGTAAAATATTTGCATAATGATTCATATGAACATAATTCTGATAAACAAGACGCTGGAAACCTTGGCAAGCCACTTATAAGTGAAAATGAAAGTGTCAAGTGAATACCTAGCGTTACCGGTTCTCATGGATACGATTTTTATCAAGATGGTGATATGGGCCATACTAAAAAGGATGAGCATGGAGATCAAATTGATGAACATAGAGAGATATCTTTATATTTTAAGAAAGTTGTTATTCATAGAAATGATGAATATCTAGGCAGATCCATTGTGGACATGCAAGAAGAAAACTCTTTAAAATTTATGAGCATCAAGAATTTCAGTGATGGTATCTCAAAGAATCTTCAGGCATCTCTTTTGAGAAATTTTGAAATTGCAAAAAAGTGGAAACATGACCTTGATTCAAGGAAATATGTGATTATGCCTGAAGATACCAAAAATCAAGTCTAGGAAACTAATTGCCACAATATGTGTTTCCAAGATGAATTTTCTGCTGGAGAAGGACTGGAAGTAATAACATGAATCTTATGTATAACTTGACCTGTGTTTTTACATCCACCATAGAAAGTTAGAATTGCAGCAGAATCCAAATTAGGGACCATGCAATAATAGGATTTTCCATATTTTAAATAATGAATTTGCTAAATAGGGTGGACATTAAAAAAATAGTTATCTAGGATGCATTCAAATAAAGAATACAAATCCTATGTTCATTGTCCAAAAAACATGTACTCAAATGAATAACTTACATATAATGCTCATAACAAATATATGAATCAAAACTGTCAAGTCATTAATCATGAAGTCTCAATTCTAAAATCTAAGGCCATGCACTAGTATATAAGTGTATCTGCATCAAAAATTCAACCTAGATGAAAAGGAAGACTCATAATTGGCTTGTGTTTTTACATAAACCATAACAAGTTAAGGTTGAAGCACAACCCAATTTAGGCATCATGCAATAATATCCATCCAAAGTTGGGCTCTGGATTTGATTCTCAATAGGGAATGTAAGACCTATGACTCTCACACCCTCATCATAAGGAGGTTTGCAATGCGGTCGCAGAAAAAATGTTGAGTCACACACAATCTGATTTTGACTCTGGCTCTAGCTAGCTATCAAAATGCCATTAATCATCACACCATCATCGTTGGGATGTCTACAAGATGGCATTGGTATCGACATCAAATTTCATGAATTTTGATTCTAATTTTGGCTCTGGCTTGGGCTTAAAACACTAAAACCCTCATACCATCATCATCATTGGCTCTACAAGATGGGATTGGAGTTGTTATCAACTTGCATGAATTTTGATTCTCATTGTGGCTATCATGGCTCTGACTCTAATTAATGTTCAGAACATCAATAACCATCACACCACCACTGCCATCATCATCATTTGATCTGTACTGCAATGGTTGTACTACAATGACGATGGGAATGATGCAGTTGATGTAAAATTCCACACATGTTCATCTGTAGAAAAAGATCTTAATGATGAACATGGATTGGACACGAAATTATAAATTTGAGACTGACGAAAACCATACCTCATCTCTCCTTCAACCCTCCCTGTAGAGCAACCCAATAGTAATATCGCTAGTCCCACTCACAATTCGACATTCCCAACTTGGGCCAACTCTAACACATTCTCCATCACCATTGTCCCTCTTTCCCCACCATGTTGCTAAGCATTGGTCCTACAAATGGGACACAAGGGGTTCTTAGACAACCCTGAATCCACACACTCTGCATGAAAAGTGTGCCTACAAAGAGGCAACAACCTGCATGTCTCACCCCTCTAAAATCCATCCAAGCAAACAACACACTCTGAACAATCAAATTGATGCATCCATAATCCATTCTCAATCCTATCATCATTATTGTTAGCATCATTGCAAAGCATTCTATGTAACATAATATACATACCGCCATGTTTATATTCAAAGGTAGGTAGCTTCTGCACCTCCTCCTGAGACATCCCCACACCATTCCCACTGACATGAGAAGAAGAAATTCCACTCTCTGCAGGCCTCCTATCACTCAGACTTCTGATTTCTCTAACCATAATACACAAATGAATTGAAATCATAATTCCAATACCAAAGAAAAAAAATACAATTGATATCACCACAGACGTTACCATGATGCATGTTATTAGAGTAACTATGCGAACATACATCAATTTCAACACAACAACTCTGTAGTTAAATTATGCTCGGTTCTTCTTCTATGGTATGATTGTTTTTTTTATGGGGCTTTTGAATCCCAGTAATATTAACCCCATAAAAAATAGTGTATAATAAAATTATCACCAATATGTTGAAATTGAATCAGATCATCTTCGTCCTGGTTAGAGTTTGCAATTGGATTTTGATTTTCAAGTCAAATTCTTCAGATTTCACAGTCATTCTTTCCTCGCATCCTTCAAAACCACCCACCTGATTTCCCCAACAAAAGGCACTTTAACACCATCCTTGAGACCATGGAAAGGCTCCATCGGCGTTGGACTTGGCATAGATCATGATATCCCATCTCTTTCTTTCGCTATTTTTTGAAATGTTGCAGAAGGCGAAACACGAAGAATCAACGAAGTTGGCTTCGAAAATCCTAGTCGGTGGTCAATGCAATTCTGCTCCTCAAGAGATGAAAACCCTATCTAAACTTAGAGACTTGAAAGAAAAAAATATTAGGCAGGTCTTTCAATGCTTTCCACGACACATGACCTCTCGATTCGTGGCACCCAACGACTGAACATAATTCACATTTCACGGCGTAAATCAAGTAATTAGTGGATGGTTGAAGAAATTGGTTTACAAGAGTCGATGATGGATCGAATGGCCAATTTTTTTTGAATCATCTTGCATTCAATCAAAGGGAGTTGAAGAGTGCAAAGTGCTACCTGGGGGAGTTCTTCCCAAAGGAAATGCCTTACTGCATAATTAATGATTTTATGAACTCATTAAGGATGACCCATTTAGGGTACTTATTAAATCCAATCAATTCAACAATATCCTTAAAGAATTAAACTTAGACACATTTGGCTTGTATTGCTGAGAAGTTAGATACTTATTCCTTTGAATATGTTTTGTGTTTCTCCTCTTGTAATATTATCTACAAGATAATGTTTAATAGCATTGCCAATAGACTCAAGCGAATGTTCAATCATTTCATATTTGAGGAGAAAAATGATTCTTTCTAAAGAGAAAAATCCACATGCTATCTCTATGGCCAAAGAAGCCATGCATAAAATAAGGATTCAAAAGTCACCCTCCATTAGATTAGAACTAGACCTCTTGAAGGCAAATGACATGGTCAGGTGGGCCTTCCTTTGCTTAGTTTTAACTTAAATGGGTATATGAATCCCAATAGTCAATTGTATCACAGATTGTATTTGAACTACATTTTTTTCTATATTCATCAATGGATCCCTATCCCCATTTTCTAGTCCTCTAAAGGACTCACACTAGGTTAACCAATCTTCCCTTTCATATTTCTTTTGTTGCGAGAAGAGATTAGTAAATTGAAGACATAGGCCAAAAATGAAGGGTACCTTATTAATGCATATGTTGTTTTTCGACATTGCATGTCCTTAATGCATATGTTGTTTTTCGACAATGTGATTTTGTCCCTCTAAGTAATAATTCACTCGTTTAAAAATATTACTCAATACATGTTGTTTTATTGTTAAATTTTGTTATCAATATACATTTAAATATAGTATTAGTAGAAATGATCTCTATATATTTTAAAGTCTAAAATCAATAATTTTAGATTTGTTGATGTATGTTGTTTTTTTATTTAATATTTTTACTAATTTTTTAGTTATTAATATCTATTTAAATATAGGTATTAATTATATGGGGAAGTAGAAAGAATTTTCTAAATATTTTAAGACCAAACTTAGTAATTTTATTAAAGTATATACAATTGCATCTAAATGTGTTGATGGACATTGAACGAAAACATACTGTCTCAAAAAATAAAAATAAAAGTGTTGTAAGTGATGACAGATCTCCAACTAATAATAAGGGATATTTTATTGATGGGTTTCAATGAAATTTTTCTTATCAATATTTGTCTTCTAAATACCAAATTTGCATGAAATGATTTTCATATATCCTTCATACTAGGATGTAGTACTATTTTAGATGTCTCACATCTTTCTATATAAAGTTGATATAAAATTAAATTATTTATAATAAATATTGATATATTCTATTTCATTTTTTTTTTGTTATTAACCATTTTTTTTTGTAACTGTTTTATTTTTTACTTTTCAATATAACCTCACATGACAACATTTCTCCAATATTAAAATAAAAGTTCCTCTCCATACAGTTATTTAAAAAATATAAAAAATAAATTATGTTTTTAATTTAAATTGAAAAAATTATATGCAACTATCCACTATTAACCACTAAATCGTTATAATAATTCTGGAAATTCCTCTCCAAAAATTATAGAATTATAAAAAATGTAATTTTATAAATAAATAAAAAATTATATAATAATATGAAATAAATTCATAATTATTTAATTCAACTTATATTTAAGTTCAATGAATGATATTGGTCAATTTTAATAATAAATAAGTTAAATCAAACATTTATTTATTTGTGCCTTTCCCAGCTAGCTTTTCGCTAGCAATTCTTAACAGGCAAGATAGTCATGGTTCATTTTATTTATTTATTTGTGCCTTTCCCAGGTCGCTTTTCGCTAGCAATTCTTAACAAGCAACATAGTCATGGTTCATTTTTTTTAATATTCTAATGAGAAATTTGATTGTAAATAGATGTTGCTCTGCCAATCATAGCACTACAATTTTTGTTGCTCGCTCCACCATTCAGAGTATTACACTAGGTTAATGTTTTTCATACTTAACTCCCATGGACACTATCTTCTTTTCGCCATTTGCTCCAATCAAAGTCAGAAGAACTTCAACGAAAATTAAACATTTATTTAAATAGATGTTGTTCATATTTTAAAAATTATTATTTCTAGTTAGGTTATCAATTCTAATTATGATAAATAAACTATATTATATTATATTATCAAACAACCAATTTTTATAATTAAAGAATTCCTAAAAAACTTTTTATATAAATTAATATATAAATATAATTTTAATTTGAATATGCTTAAAAGATTATACAAATCTATTAAATTATCAAACGACCGAATATTTATAATTACTTTTAAAAGATGATTTCTCACTAAAAATCTCAAAGCCTTTAAAAATATGATGTATAAATCTGATTTGTAATTTATAATTTACTGGGGTTAAAAAAATATTACAATTAAAGTCCAAAAATAATATTTCTGACTAAACAAGTTTTGCTTTCTAAAATAAGTTTTATTTGCATTTTATTTTAGAATATAGAAAATTATTAACATATACATAAAAATTCATTCTTTTTGGTCTAATATAATTTTCTATTTATTATAAATTATAATAACGTTTTTAATTATAATTAAATATGGTAGAAAGTTAATTTTTTTAATTGTAATTAAATATTATAAATAGTTAATAAAATTAATATCATTATATCTATTTATTATAAATTATAATAACATTTTTTAATTATAATTAAATATGGTAGAAAGTTAATTTTTTTAATTGTAATTAAATATTATAAATAGTTAATAAAATTAATATCATTATATAATTGAAAAATTGAAATAACTAATATCATTATTTTCATTTTAATATTAATATAAAATAATTACCTTATATAAAATATTTTAAGAATATTTTATAAAATAACCTTTTTAAATATAATTTTTATAATTATTTATAATATATTAATATGTTTTATTATTAACGAAATATAATGTAAAATCCATCCGTACTTAAGTTTAAGTTCAAATCCAATCCCTACATTTTTCTCTAATATTATTATTTAGATTTTTTTATTTTTTTGGGTCCTTAACGATGGTAGAGTTGTCTTTTCATTTTAAATATATTGAAATAAATATATAAATTTCGAAAAGCATTTATGCAAAATAATATCATTATAATATCAATTATAGAATTATGAAATTATGAATTTGTTTGAAAAGAAATTTGGTGATATTTTGTAAGGATAATAAGAAGCTTGTAAAGCATAATAACAAGTTTGCAAAAGATTAATAGCAAAGATAGCAGAAGAGAAAATGATAACCATGTTAAGGGAAGGAAAGATACAAATATTGAAATATACAGATATATTTGCTGCGATGAAAATATATTGACAGTGAGGCCATTCTTATGACAGCTATATTAAAGGAATCTATAATAACAATGCTGAAATTCATATGACAACTCTGTTAAAAGGACAGACAAAAATATTATAAAGTAATGCAAATAACTTATAATAACATGATTAGAACTTTTCTGCAGACAGTGGCTGTGGGTGCACAGGTGACCTTTTCTAATCAATGTTATAAACCCTGGAGAAGAAGGGTTAAAATACCTAATTTTGTCATTCCACACAACCTATGGCGACCGAATGGATGGTTTCCCTAAATTTCTGGTAATAATTAAATTTCCGGTCTTTTGAAACATTCAAAGGAAAAAAAATTATCGCCCTTGCATTCCCATGTGATAGCTTAACGTTTAATTAGCTTAACGTGAAAGGAAATGGTAGTTTAGGATTGAGGTGTCTCTTTATGCTCTCAACTGAAATGGAAGATAAAACGGAGATAGTAATCATTATGTCACCTTCTTATTTCTGAACGATATTTTGCTATTTGTAACTGCTTCTCTCACAGAGATCGAATACTTAGAACGAGTAGTGTCCTATGGCAGTCAATTCGCAGATATTCCCATTTTAATTGTGAATCCCATTTTGTTATTCACAACTCATTCTATTTAAAACGTGGAATACTAATAAAAAAAGCCAAGCCGTAGTTTAATTGGCCGGAAGAATTGAGTGGAAAATTATGGAAATTCCAATCATATTTAAAAAAAATTCTCACACAAATAGTTTTATTAATTTATTTTCAGCTTCAGATGCTTCAATTTAGGGTCACTGTTTGGAAAATTGCTTAAAGTATTGAACTCTAGCTACCTTTAACTTTATCTGAAAACCGAAATCTCATTGAATATATGGCCTGTTGTGTCTTGGCTAGAACCGGAGCTGAAGTCTCCACTCTTGTTGAAGCATAAGTTAATTGCTATTGTGTGGGACTTGCAGGCTGTTGCATCTAGCCTAGATTTATAGTGGCAGCCAGTTGAATTTGGTCCTGGATTTGTTCAGGATAACTCTCACCAATTACCGATTATCCTAGATTAAAAAAAAAAACTTTATCTAAAAACCCTAACAAATTTACCCATTTCTCATATAAGTTTTCTGAGATGGCCGGATATACTAAACTGTGCTGATAAAACGGATTTCTAAACATAACCATTTTAATAAGCTTTTGCGGCGGTGGAATTGTCTGATAACAACTATTTCACCGAAAGCAAATACTGACACATCAGTAGATTGAAGAGTGAAAGTGATCGAAAGGGATGAATGACTTACTCGTTGTGGCTTGCAAATTCGTGAAGGTCGCCGGTTTCAGAAAAGACGATAACCGCGACTTCAGCATCACATTGAACAAAAAGCTCAAATGCATTTCTGAGCAATTGGTTCTTGCGTTTCGAGAAAGTTGTGTTCCGGCACCTAGGCTTTTAAATGCGTTTCATCTCCACATTCTTCTTCCCCATTTCCACGGCAACCCTTATCTCGATGGCAGATTACCAGAATGCTTACATGGCTGCTATGGCTCACCTCTTCGTCTACGTTTTCATAAACGAACATTGACCGACAACCTTTATCTCGATTGCAGATTCCCAAAACCTACTTACATGGCTGCTATGGCCACCTCTCCATTTGCGTTTACATAAACGAACATTGACGGACATCTGCATTATTAAAAAATCTCTGCAAAGTGGATGATGGGATACATGGAGCATACAGCGGCCGCGGTTTTCCAGAATGATCATCGACATCATACAGCTATCACGGTTTTCTGGAACAGGGATGGAATTTGATGAGCAATTTGTCTGTGGTGATTTGCTTGTCAAATAAAGTTCAAAATTGTTCAAAATTTTACAAAGCAATCAAAATCTTTTATTAAAGAAAAAATGTAAAATCCCTCAAATTTAAAAAATCAGTCTGTTTTGAAATTCCATCACTGTTCCGAAATTACCATCAACATAAATATTTTGAGAGCATCTTACTTCCATGGTCTTACAATGACGACGATCGCATAGAGTCATTCATGGAGCGTCCCGCCCCGTCTCTGCAATTTTCGAAAATCAATCCCGCCCATTTCATATTTGAATATTGAATAAATTTTAAACCTCCACGACTACCCCCAAAGGCCGTCTTTTTGCGAAGTGTTTCATCGATTTTCACATAACCTTAAAACTGCGAGCTGAAAACATACATCCACGTAACTAAACGATGTCTTTTCTTGGCATACGCACCCTAGCAAGGTCGCCACTCCTCTTTTTAGTGAATAAAAGGGTAAATCGTTTAGGTTTGTGTTTTTTTTTTAAATAACAATTTTTTAATAATTTTGTTTTAATTTTTTTCTTCATCTTAATTATTGGTAATGTTTAATTTTGAGGGATTAAAAGTTGCAAAAGTTTAAGTGTAAATTTATAAATATATTTTTTTATTTATAGATTTATGTAATAAATCAGTATTATTTTCTATTATTTATATAAGTTAATTTGTTTATTAAAATGATGGTAATTGAGGTATATCAATCATATTAGTAAATGTGGTAATGTTAATTTATACAGTTATATATAACTATATACAACTTGAGTGGGCCTATTGGTTAAGAGCATCTACTTCCTCCTAAGAGGTCACAGGTTCAAAAGCAAAGGGGTAGAGGAGAGGGGGTAGAGTATGTATGTCTTCATAGATTTAGTAGTTAATTAGATAATATTAATAATAATGTATTAAGGTTTATTTGCATGTTAATTTGTTAGAGTCTTGGAGCCTTGTGAGAAAGTAAGTGAATGAATATAATAACTCATTTGTATTCAATTAATTAGTGAAAGTCACTTTTCTAGTTTACTGTCTAATCCATCATTCAACCAACCATTGAAATACCTTTGTCAATGATTTTATTAATTAAATTAATTAATTAGCAAAAGTGACTTTTCTAGTTTAAATTAATATATTTGGAGTGTCAAAAGTTAGGATGAGATTAATAGATATAACCCAACCTAGTTTTCCTTTGTCTAATCCACCATTTAAGTAACAATGTAAATAGTGAGTGGATAATTTTATTAATAAAATTAATTTTTTTTAATTAAAATAATATTATATTACCATACAACTTTGACGGGCCTAATGGTTAAGAGCATTTATTTCCTCCTAAAAGGTAACAAGTAAGTATGCCTTCATAGATTTAGTAGTCAAATAACTCCACACAGGTGCATCCCTTGTCGCACAAACAAGAAGGTCTTATACACCAATTTGGTGTTTGGCTTGACCACAAACAAGAAGATCTCATACACCAATTTGGTGTCTCGCTTACACGAATTTGGTGTCTGGCTTGAACATTACCTTAAAATTGTATAATCAATGTTTTCTTAGAAAACATAATTTTATAAAACTACTAATCAATATATTTAAAAAATTAAAATTAATAATTTATTATTATTAGTAATAAATTAGTAATTTTTTTATCTTTGTTATATGTTGTACATCAAAATACTATTTAAAAAAAATATTACTAATAATAATAGTAAAAAAATTATCATATGTAATACCTCTTTTTTATTTTAGTGTGTTTAAAAATTAAAATTAAAATATATTTTTTAAAATCTAATTTATTAATTTTATATATTTATTTTATTAATTTTAATTAAAATAAATAATTCAATTTTATATATTTCGCTTTAAAAAACTATAATAGATAATACCTTTATTTTATTTTATTTTACAATGTTTACAAATTAAAATTAAAATATGCTTTTTAAAATCTAATTTATTAATTTTATAAGTTTTATATATTCATTTTATTAATTTTAATTAAAACAAATAATTCAATTTTAGATATCTATTTATTAATTTTACTAGAATAAATAATTATAAAATAATATTAAGTAATTTTATATTTTTATCCAATTAAAAAAAAATTATCATATATATATAATAAAATACAAAAAAAATATATATATATATATATTTTAATAAAATACAAAAAAAAAAAATTATATTTTATTATTTTATAAATATAAAATGCGGAATTTTGTATTGGGTGTAGAATGTAAAGCAACACATTGTTCTATTAAGACAATTTGTGGTTAAAAGGTCATCTATTCGAAATTTGACTTAAACACCCCTTGATTGTGATTCCTCAAACCACAGGTTAAACATGCTAGTCATCTCAAAACTCACATTACCTAATAAACAAAAAAAACATAAAATGTATAATTTATACATAACAATCATAGTTCCTTTATACATATATAAAATTTTATTGAAATATATTAAAATAAAATTATACTAAATATTTAATATTTGAAAATAAAAATGTGTTACACTATAAAAATAATAATAAATTTATTTTTAGAATATATATATATATATATATATATATATATATATATATATATATATATATATATATATATATATATATATAATTTTATTGAAAAATATTAAAATAAAATTGTATTCAATATTTGATATTTTAAAATAGTAAAATAAAAACCTTTACAATATAAATGAATAAATTAGTTTAAATTCATTTTAACTATCAATTTATAAAATATTTACTAAAATTAAATAAATTTAAAAAATAAGAAAAATGATTATATAAATATTTGGTATATATGGACTAAATATGATGTGTAATATTACCAACGAAAAAAGTGGCAGTCCATGAACAATAAGTTGTTAATATTGATCAAAACACTTAGAGGTCTTCTTGTGACCTGTGTTTCATAGGGAATGGGGAGTTTCTTTCTTTTTTTGGGTTCTATTTTTCTATTGTCGGATTATCGCATATTTTACTTTCCAATTTCCATGTCACTCATCTCAGTTTAAGTCTTTGTTGGCATTTCTCTTCTCAAGTTTATTATGGATGATGAACTACTTTATTCTGACGAGGATAACCCTTAAAGTGGGCATGCATACCGATCCCATGAATATTTATTTTTATAAAGGATCGCCCATTATTTTCACCTCCCATTCACTTGACAGTGGAAGTGTCTGACTTTCCTCAAGTATTATCTAATTTGTCATCAAATCATCCAGATAATCCACATAATTTGGGGATTCCAGGCCTGACTCCTTCTGCTAAGCATGCTCATTCTCTAGATATAGTAAGTCGTAATCACAATAAGCATCATGTGATAGCCTATAAACAATGAAATTCAAATATTTAAATGGTAATAGGGGATGATATTCCCTTTTGAGATATTCTACAACTTATGTATAGGGATCTAATTGATCGGTTTCCTAGGAAGGTGGTTAAACCTTCTTCTTTACCACATTGGATCGATTCCAATTGGGTTCTTATTATCAGTCTTTCCTGCAATTCCACATATTTCTTAAAGCTTAATTATGTGGTATCCTCAATAAAATAGACGAAGTGAGGACTGTCCTATCCTCCGACTTATGTTGGTGAAAATCTAGGTTGATGCTTCAAAAGTGGAATATGGATTTCGACGCTTCACTTAGCCCCATGTGAATGAAAAAAATATGGGCCCTCCTCCCATCTTTGTCAGCACCCTTCTAGAACAAATCAGTTTTGGAAAAAATAGGAAATAATATTGGCCAATTTGTTTGTTGGGAGGAAGTTTTCCTTTCAAAGAAAGATGGATGAGTGGCAAGGAAGTAAGCGGAGATCAAGCCCAACGAAGGTTTCCTAGAGGATATTGAATTGGTATTCAACAAGGTTGCATGGAATCAAATGATTGATTATTAGCAGTTTCCCTTCCATTGTTTTCCTTTCCATGAGGTAGGTCACCTCGTCTCTAATTGCACACGAAAGAGAAATTATAGTCATCTAAAAAAGTTTGGATTAGGAAATTTTTGAAGATGTAGATTGAGGCCTCAGGACTGACGGAGAAGGATCCTCTGTATCCCAAAGTCGAAGACAGTGATGATGATCATCCTCCCTCATTAGGTAAGTGTTTTTAGACCCCCTCATTTTTTCCTTTAAAAAATAATGATAAAATTCTTCATGATGGCAATATACTTGGGAAAGTTTCCAAAGTTATGTCTTTCCAAATCTGATTTTTCCTTATGGTTCGAACTCTTCATCCAACTCTTGTGGGAAACCTCCTTCTACAGATTATAAGGTCATTCATTCCTCAAACGAGCTCTATGTTTCTATTGACCTCCATATTAAGTGAAATGCTCTCTGTTCATCTTCCTCGATGTGTGAATATGTTTTAGAATCTGGTGGTCTAGCCGTGGATGCTCCTTCTGTCAGTCATGCCAGTCACAAACCCTTGCTTTCTAACGCCCAATCTAAGGTTAGGGAAGACATTCTAAGTGGAAAAAATGCCACAATATCCAAGGTTCTTAGATAAAAGGCCCCTCCCATGAAGGAAAATGAAGATCTTGTCTTTGAATATTAGGGGGTTTAGGTCCAACCCCAAAAAATTGACTCTAAAGTGGCTCATTCAAGCCCACATCCTGGATGTTATCATGCTTCAAGAAACTATGTCATCAGGTGCCTATGTGGTTTCAATTTTAGAACTATGGTGTAGGAATTATACTTTCTTCTCATAAGATTCAAAAGGTTTTTTGGGTGGCTTTCTTATGGCTTTATGGCCTAATCAGTCATTTTACTTTTCTCAATCTCCTCCAAACATATATCGATTGATTTTGTTTCAAACAAACTAGAAGAGATAAGTGATCACGTTATTCCAATTACAAATTCTTATGATGCATTAAATAAGTCAAAATATTTATTTGACTCACTCTCATAATTGGAAGTAGTTCATAAATTAGACCTATGGTGCATGATGTGGAAGCCATTGGAATTAAAATGGACATCCCTATCTTAGCCTTTGTGAAGGCCCTATATCCTACATATTATCACTATCTTCAATCCTTCAAAGTTAGCTCCCAACTCAACAATGATACTTTTGACACTCTTGTGGAGGCATTTGAAAGAAGGGAGAAAGCTTTTGGGAAGAGGATTATGGCTTATCAATACCATGAAGAATTTGTGTGCCTTGCACAAAAAGAGAGGAACCAGTCACAAGATTATTCTAGAGGAAGAGTTGGTAGAATAAGACATGGAAGGAAGAATAACGGGGACAGTGGGGATAAATATTATCAAGGAGGAAAAGATGATCTCCATTATATTTGTTTAAAGATTTATAAACCTTGTGTGATTTAGTTAGCAAACATTTGGATAATATTTAATTTTTCATTGAAAATAAAAATAAGAAAAACGAGTTGAAAAAATGGATGTGTGTATGTAGGTTGATACAACAGGTTTTTCAATCATAGCTAAAACCAAAGAATCCAACTGATTAACCATGTAGAGGAAAACATGTATATCCACTAATTATTTTTTAATATATATTCCTATTACATAAATTAATAACCATGCATAATGAAGACCATTAGGCATATGCCCTTTATGCAAAACTTACCAAATGGTACCTCAAATACCATATGGGGTCAAGGACACCAGAGAGAATGCATGTGTCGTGGTTGGACACCTTGATCATAGTGTCTAAAGTGTACAGTGTTCATTTTCTTGTGTAAGGCTCTTATTTTCCTCTTCAACCATGGCTTAGGCCCTTAGAACTCTCACTACTATCCAAAACCAATTAATTGTAGCCACTTTCCACTTAAAGGCTAAAGATCTCACAGAAAGTTCGTATGTGGTGTTTCAATTTATCTTTCATCATGCTTAGGCCTTGGAAGCTTGGATAAATTCCTAAGTCCCTTTTTGTGATTTCGTAACCATTGATAAGTTATAAAGAGCCATCATGGTTACTAAAAGCATCATAATATCCCATGGTAAAGCTCTCATATTTTAGACTCATGGTTATCAATTAAAGGTGTTTTCCATGTGATTGAGATTAGCAAGCATCATTTTGGGCAGAAGGTTGTTATTGTTAACTCATGACCTTGGTTGGCACTATAGACCCATTTTTGGTGTGCAATTAACCTATTCATGGTGTCCATTAGACACTTGGAAGAAAATGGTATCTAGCAAAGTTCTAATGTGGTGTTTCAACGACATTCCCATGGTGCTTTAGGTTGATAACAAATATTTATGGCTAGATGTTCTTATTTCCTTCCCTTAACTACAACAACAGACTTGAGAACTATCAATTATGCCTAAGTATAATGTGTTAATCGACTCAAATGTGAAAGAATCCCTATAAAGGGCTTAACTCAATGTTTCTAGGTGTTGTTCATGGTGCTTGATCTCAAGAAGGTTTACTTAGGGGGGTCACTATTTCCGGCTTGACCATGCTTATACCTCAACATTTCATCTACAAAATGACTACTTATGATGCTTTTACCCTACTCAGAGGTGAGAGAACACTAAAATCTTCCTACATATTGGTTTTTGGTTTCCTAAAATGTTTGAGCCTAACATATTTTTCTTCAATACCCCTATGGCCATTCAAACATCTCAAGATGAATGGCCATATAATGAAGCTCCCTTTTGTCTAAATACATTGGAGCCTCACTTGTAGGAAGTCTCTAAGAACAAAAGTTTGGGAAAAGCTCATGCAAATTATAGAGAAAAAAAATATATTTTTGGACCTTTAGGACACTCAACCTTTCTATTAGACTTACTGTTATCGGGAAATCTAGTGTCTATTCATAGCTACTAGTCCCACTAAGATGGGTAGCTATCTTAGAAAAAAACAAATTAAAGTCACTTGTTTTTCCTTTATGAGGGAGAGATGAGAAAGAAGTAGAGAGTACCAACCTCAGTCTTCCGCTTGGCTTCTTGCTTGTTTCCTTTCCCCTTTGACAGAATCTCACCATTGCTTCCTTACTTGCCCCGCTTCAAAGAACACTTGTAGATTCACAGTAGCATAATACTATCAAAGCATAGAGATCTTTCACTGTAAAAAATATAGGATCAGATATATATTGACCATACAAAAGCATATATCAACACAACATTCAAAGATACACAAGAATATGGAGGAAAACTCAAATAGCTTTATTAGTAAAAGTAGTAGAAGAGAGGATTACAACCACTTGGTCTAACCCAGCGCCATCCTCCCAGCTTGAAAGCCCTCTTCACCTCATACAAAGCAAGATCACCTAACAATGTATTCAAAGAGAAACCAACAACACTTCCTTGCAAATTACAAAATTCCAGCCTTCTTGGATCTCTTGGATGAGGGATCCATATATAGATGTTTACAGGAGAGTGAGTCAGCTTCTGAGATTTTGATTATTGTCATTTCACTGATAGTTCTTGGTTCCACATGGAGATTTTAGATCTCTTACTCATCCCTGGGTGAACTCAGAGAGGCAAGTGTCAAATGAGCAGTTTCTAGAATATTCTCTGGGTTTCCACCGAGAAAACTGCTTGTGCCATTTGTTTGCTCTCGGTCATCACACCCTATAGAAGGGCTTTCCAGTATGCATCGCACTTTTTGCATGTGGCAGGTGAGATGCATCGTACCTTTAGCACTGGGAAGTCTGTATGGTCTTGCTTTGACCAGTTCTGAGTAGTTTTTCATGGAGAACTTCTGGGAGATGATGTAATCAGCTGACCTTGCTCCTTTAGGGTATGAAACAACACTTTTAGGGACTTCAAAGCCCTTGGTTTATGGACATGTATGATTAGGGATGCAGTGCCCAAATATGTCTATAACAGTTGCCCCCTAAAGTATGAGGTCGTAAATCCTTTTTGATGTTGGGTGAAATGCTTTATAATGAGGATTCGAGGTTTTTCGCACTGGAAGGTGACCTGTAATAAGATACAATACAATACATTATCCTCATAATATTTTCTTGATCTAGTTGAGGCTGGCATTCCGATGCTCAGCTTGATAAATTCATTTTCATGTATGTAGGACAAACAACCGTCTGTGTTCAGATAGATGATTCTGGTAGAGCCATCATCCCTTAATTTGGATGATTATCTGTGTAGCAATGATGTACATTTGATGTCTTTATTTTCCTGATTATATTGCAGCCCAGATGGATGAAACTAGATGGGGTCTTCAAAACTCGTTCAATCTTCGCCCGAAGTACAAGTCGATCTTTGTGAATAGATGTTTTGATGTTGAACACGGAAAGACATCGCCTGATTACCAGCCAATGATGTAGACTGTTAACAGGCACGAGAGGAATCATCGATGATGATGATGACCCTCAAGGTACTACAGTACAATTCACGTGGTGTGAATACATGAGTTTAGGTCGAACACCACGCAAAGCCTTTCCGTCGAAGGCCATTAATGTAAACCTATTTCCGGAAGTGAGAAACTTCCCATTGAGGCATGCAAGCTTCAAAGTACTGAAAGGGTTGTTCCTAGGTTAGCTTCTTGGATAATGTGCTGATGTCGACAAGAAGTGACCTGGCGTAGGAGGGCATTGATGGATCCCACATCTATGACACAGAGCTAAGCAAATGATTTTGTAGAGGTGAGAACGATCTGATGATACAAGGTTCAGGGTGGCAGTCATGAAAGAATGAAGCGTGAAGGTATTGCAGCAGATGAGACACAAGCTAGGTAGGTGAATTCTCTGAGCAACTTCTCTTGAACATATCGGCGACACTGAAACGGATTGGTAGCGTTAACCCCAAAAGTGGATGGTACGGTGGACCAATGGTGATATGACCGGTGAACAGAATAAACCAACCTGACTCAATCATGGTGATGGAGTGAAAGTGTCATGTTCAAGAGTGACCTGCTACCAATAAAGTTTCTTCAAGTTTTCTTCCCAATTTTCCCCTGTCATTTCTGACCTGTAACTCTTTATTTTTGTCAAGCTTGAAGAGGATAACATATGCTTTTTCTATAATTTTCCCTTCGGGCAAACCCGTCGCTATGTTTTAACAAGCCTAGCAATAGTGAAACTCGCTCTTGTCTGAATGGACAAGTTTGTCGCTATTGTTTTAACGAGTTTAATGACAAGGATAACTCAGTTCTTTCCAATTTTAGAGATTCTGAAAAGAGACGGAAAGAAGACTCCAATATTCCTTTTTCATAATATAATCCCTTATGTCCGAAAAAGTATAAAACAATACAAAAGGGATGACTTTTCGATAGTTTTAATGAGCTGAACATGGAAAACGCTCGATCTTTTTGTGTAATAATCCCTCAAGTCCAAAAAGATTAAAATCTAGAGGAGGGATGGCACTTCCAATCACTTTAACGAGCTGGAGAGGCCAGTTGCTCGGCAATCTTTTCATATTTTACGAATCAGATGAAAAGAGCTTAAAGCAGACTCATTTTTTGAGGAACAAGTGATGTTTTTAGATAGCAGCTGGTTCCAGGTAATGTTTGGAAATTTTCAATCATGGAAGTGTAAAGAAGGTGGCTAATAGGATCACTCATCGCAATTGTTCCTCAAAAGAGGTAAACAATCAAATGGAGGCAAATGATCGGCAAAAACATAGTGGAGGTGATGGTAAGAACACGACCAAGGCTCAAAAGCTGATAGTAATTCGATCTCAATGGTTATTTACCAGAGGTGGGTTCATTTTTTAATGAGCTTAAACTCTGGTGGAACATATTCTCATTGCTAGGTTTATTTTTTAACGAGCTTGAACTTCGCGTAAAACTGCTCGTGATAATTGTCATTGATATTTGATTCACTGTTGACATTAGGTTCTTTTGATGGTCATACTGCCTGTTCAATTGCTCCATCAAACTAATTAGACATGAGGACATATGCATGAAAAATGAGTTAAAAAACCAATTCCCTACTTAGATTACATGAAAGGTAACTTAAAAGTAGTTTTTCACCCCTCATTTTACAATTTCATTTGGAGTTGTGACTGTTGGAGCTCTGCAGATGTTTTCCCCCTTGATTTTCACCAGCTGATTCGAGGAGATTCTATGGATGATTTTCGGCACCGTCTGGACCAGGTAGGAGCTAAACGTAAGCTCTTCAATTTCATTCTTTCCTTTTTGAATTCTAAGCATGTTTTCCTACTTTTCTGGGCCCCTGGGGTTTGAACATTTCATTCTGCCCCCATTGCACTTAGTGTATATCAAAAGGTGTGATGCATCTTAAGCTAGCCACTGGCCAGAATGTATTCATCGCACTCATTACATAGCCAGGGTGTGATGGGCACAAGGAAGAAAAATTTTGCACTGATTTTTCATGGAAATTTTTCCTATTTTTTGCCAAATCAAGACTTTGATTCTTCTCTTGTTTGTTTTTCAGAGATTTATCGGAGAAAAATGGTCGTTACATGGCATGAACACAAGCATGAAGAAGAGGACATGGTTGCCCTACATGATCCAAGTATGGTAACTGCATTGTGGAACTATGGCTTGCTTAAGTTCTTTTGAATTTCTAGCATGAGGCAACAAATCAACTTGTTGCAATATTTCCTCGATGCATGGGATCCTACCAACCAAGTGTTCTAGATAAGAGGAAAATCTATACCCATGACTGTTGAGGACATCTACTTTTTGACCGGTTTACCGAGGCGTGGTGCCCTTCTCTCACTATCAAGTTCTGCCCGTGGGGGTGAATCCGTGAGTGATTATATTCATCGATATTGTAGGGAAGGATCTCAGCCGAGTAGGGATGGCAAGATCAACATCCGAGATGTCACCGACTGGTCTTTGAGGACTATTTTATTTACCTTTGCTATATCGGCTGGCAGTGCGGCCCTTCACTTGGCCAACAGGTCCTATATGCGGTACGCCTTGGAATGCCTCGAACCCAAGGTATTCAACTGGTGTGATGAAGTATTTCCAGTGATCAAAGAACAACTTACCAAGGTGAAAAATGGAAGATCCAAGAACTTTGGCTATGGTTCTATTCTGACTGCTTTCACCTTGGAGAAGATCCCACTGATGTAGCCACACTACATTTCACTTGGCCTACCACCACCGACTGAGCCACAGATGCAGAGATGGGTTGACTTTATGGCCAAACATGTTGGTCAACTACAGGTTTCATTCTCTGATGCCTTCTTCGAGTGGTTCAACCGTCAGCAGATGGTTTATGCCGAGTATCCATATGCTGGGATGGATTTCCGGGGTGACCCGGATTTGGTGCTACCGGGTGGCGAGCAGTGGGGTGTCATAGGTAAAAATCTCTGACCATATCTTTGTTTATTGTTTTTATAATGTTCTTGTGTCTTTTAGATGTTTATCAAGATTAATCAAAACTCATGTGATTATGCAGATATTGGGCCAATGCGACCAACAGCGCGTCTGAGAGGAGCAGCTGTCGTTCCAGCAGGAGAGGTTGTAGGGAGGGCCATTCTTTATGACCTGGATGTATCCGAGACCCTTGCAATGTTGCAAGATCAGATCGAGGGCCTCACCCTTGGTATTCCGGATGTGAGGACCGATGAGCTGCCTCTGAGATTACAGCGCCATACCACTGGCGTGCCAAGCCGATGGACCAGGCTCTTACACATGATTGCACAAGCGGTGACTAGTTATCAGGAGCACCATTAGATTAGGGTGGCCCCTTGCATTTTGAGTTTTTGGGTCATATGACTGATTTTTTCCTGGACACAGAACATTATGTACAAACTATAAATAGTTAAATATATATATATTTTTTATTTTCGGAGCTTTAGTTTGGTTAAGTTATATTATCCTGATGCAGTTTATTGATAAAATTCTTTTCCTTTACAAATGTTGCAAATGTCTATCTAACACATAATTTTCTAATGAATCAATTAACATGTTTAAGTTTATGGAAATATGTTGATATTGAATTGAATCGAACTATCTTTCCAAAATATTGACCCTTAGCAATATGCAATATATAGCTAGATTCTAAATGGAATAAGCGCAGGTAAGCTGTAGAATGACGAGCTGTGAGTCTAGCCTGACGACAAGTCGGTGTATGCCATGTGTGATGGCATCAGAGAGAAGCTCTATCAATTCACTATATCTAGCGATGTTGTTCATTGATTGACCAATACATACCCCTCTAAAACTCACTAACTTACCGCTTGGATCAAAGATGGCCCAAGCTGCAAAAGATAGGTTCTGCGTACTATGACTCGCCTCGTTGGTGTATCCAACAAATGATTCCAATGGGTTTGACATCTGCAACAAAATGCAAAAGTGGATTACCTAATCAAAACAATCACTCTTGACGAAAACAAAAATGTAACAAAAGCATAAGAAGAGGTTACCATGCCGAGTTAAGCATAGTAGCGCTTAAGGTACAACCCATTTCAGGGTTGCAACAATGGAATCCCATCATAATCTACTAGCTCATAGGCTCCTTTTGCTAATACGTGCTTAAAAATATAGGGACCCATCCACAAAGACTGGAACTTACGTACTCCCAATTTATCAGATTCCTGATCATAGAGCAAGACCAGGTCACCTTCTGAGAGAACCCGGGGTTTGACATTCTTGTCAAATTGTGTTTTGACTCGTTTCTTATTCGCTTCGTTAGCCAAGGTGGCGCCACAATGAGTTTCATCCAGTTGGATTAATTCTACGAAATGAGCTTCTTCCTTTGAAGTTCCGGGGAGGAGGTCAATTGCAAGTTTGAGAGATGAAATCTCACACTAAACTGGTAAGATCGCTTCCAAGCCATACACCAGCTGAAAGGGTGTAAACCCGATCACGTTTCTCACCGATGTCTGGTATGACCACAAGGCTGAGTACAGGATTAGGTGCCAACTCCGTTTATGGACTCCAATCATCCTTTGCAGCATGCATTTTAGGACTTTTTTGATCGCTTCAACTTGCTTGTTAGCTTGTGGATAATACGGAGTAGAGCTATCATGGGATAGTCCTAATTTGGCGGTCAGTTCAACCATCATGTGATTGCAGAAATGTGATCCATGATCTGTGACTATAGCTTGCGGAACACCGAACCTGGCGACTACATGATTGAAAAAGAAAAGAGTGGTCATTTCGCCGCTGTTGTTTAATGTAGGCAGCACCTCAGCCCATTTCGTAAAATAGTCAACTACAACTATGATATACCCATGCCCCCCGGCTGAGGTGAGGTTACATTGCATGAAATCTATGCCCCATTTGGCGAATGGCCCAACATCAACTACTGGCTGCAGAGATGCAGGTGGTATTCTGTTTTTGTGGTTGAAGATTTGATAAGCATGGCAACTTTTGACTACGGTTATGCAATCTTTGAACATTGTTGGCCAGAAGTATCCTCCTCGTAAAATATTTTGTGCCGTAGCATAACCAGATTGGTGCCCCCCACATGTGCCTGAATGATAATCATTCAGGAATTTTTTGGCCTCCTCATGGGTGAGGCACCTTCGCAGAATAGTATCGACACCCCGATGGTATAGTGTATCACTGACGATCATGTAGTATTTTGCTTGGTATCAAGTATGTCGTCGTTCTGAGCGAGAGGTATTAGACCTATATGTTTGGGTTTGGAGATAAATGATTATATCTCCATACCATGGATCGCTTGAAGACATCAGAAACAAAGATTCATCCACGATTGTTGCTTTGGATGTTGAAGCGTTGGACGATGATGGGAAATCACATAGTAACTATGTGAATACAAGAGCTTTCTTTGATTTGGATTTTACAAATTCCAGATCAAACTCTTGCAAAATTGCTATCCATTTTGAATATTTGCCCCCAAGCAACTGTCGTGACAAGATGTAAGTCATGGGGTTGCAATCTGACAAAATGATAGTTTTTCGAAAGAGAACATAGTGTCGAAATCTCTGTATTGCTTGAACAACAATGAGAGCTAGCTTTTCAATAAACTTTCTTTCTGTATCATTTAAGTTTCTACTTAAATAATAAATAGGATGTTCGATTCCATTGTCTTCTTGAAATAAAACCATTGCGATGGCCGTATATGCTGCAGCCAGATACAGGTTAAAGTCTCTTTGATAATCAGGAGTGTACATTAATGATGCTTTTATTAGGGATTCCTTTAGAGCATCAAAGGAAGCTTGCGCGACCTGATCCCAGTTGAAGGGTACTTTTTTTTTCAAAAGATGTGTATAACCTTTAGCAAGTTCGGCGTAATTTGGAATGAACCTCCTTAGAAAGTTTGCTTTCCCTTGGAGTTTCTGAATCTGAAGGAAATTTGAAGGTGGAGGCAAATCGATGATTGCTTGAACCTTGCACGGGTCAAGACAGATTTCATCCTTTGAAACTATAAAGCCAAGTAAATGACCAGAACCGACGGAAAACACACATTTGTGTGGATTGAGTCTTATTTTGTAGTGTCGGCAACGTAGAAATATCACTCTCAAATGTTGCGGATGATTGGTCCGCTTTCGCGAGTGCACTAGGAGATCATCGAGGTATGGTTGAATGATGTTCTTGATGTCTTGGAAGGCATAATTCATTTCCCTCTGAAAAGTTTCCCTTTCGTTCTTTAAACCGAAAGGTAGCTTATGGTATGCGAATGTGCCCCATGGACAAATAAATGCAGTCTTTGACTGGTCCTGTGGGTGGATATTTATTTCATTATACCAAGAAAATCCATCCATAAACGAAAATATTTCGCATCTGGGGCATTCATCAATTATCTGGTCGATGAAGGGTGTAGGGTAGTTATCCTTTAGACAAGCTTGATTTACATCCCTGTAATCGACGCACACTCTAATTGTTCCTTTCTTTTTCATCACAGGAATAATGTTTGATACCTAATCAGTTAAAGGAACCAGGTAAATGAAACCATCATGGAGAATTTTTTCAACTTCTGCCTTGATGGAAGCAGCTTTCTTTGGGTGCACCTGGCAAAACCGTTGTCTTACTGGTTTGAAATCTGGATACATCTTAATTTCATGTTCAACTATGCTCGAGTCAATGCCTGGCATTTCTTCATATGACCATGCAAAGACATCTTCGAACTCGCGGAAGAGAGCGTAATATATTTCAAGTTCTGAAGAAGAACAAGATTTGCCAACATGAATATTTTCTACAACATCTGGTTTAGTCGAGATATTTATGGCGATAGTTTCTTCAATATTGGACAGATTTCACTCAGAATCCACCGTGTTTACAATATTTGATAGAAAATCAAAAACTGATGGATGATTAAGGTCGCTTGAGTAATCTTCGTTGTAATCCGGAAGATGGAAACGATGGCAGTAATCTTCCCATGGTGCCGAGAACATTGATTGCTACAATATTTCTATTGGGCTTGGAGGCAACACCTGGTGACGATCCATGCTAATATCATTTTCAGACATCTTCTGAATGAAAGATACCATATTGCAGGCTCCCACCATTGCCACTTCTGCCAAGTTGTTTGGAGGTGGTAGGGAAAAAGTACCCATTAATGTAGGGTCTTTTAGTAGGCCTACTCCGATATTTTGAAGCGACTGAGAGCTTCCGTGGATCATCGAAATGCTTCCTGTAACTTGCGTACTGTTGGGGAGGAATGTCTGTTGGTCGATTATTGGAATTCCCCCTTGGAAGGGAAATGCAATCTTTCTGAAGTATGTCGACACAATGACAGCCATAGCATAAATCCAGGGCCTTCCTGGTAGGATGTTGTAATCGAGGTTTCCATCGATAACTTCTACATCAATTTCTATTGTTTTGCCCCCCAGTTTGACTTGCAAGTTATTTAAAATCCCATATGGAGTGTATGTTCGTCCACCAAATGCTTTTAACGTCGTCGATGATCACGACAAGGGTGGTGAGCCTAAATTTTTCCAGCAACTCATTGACATAATACATGTAGATGCCCCCTCATCAATAATTATTCGATGAACAGTTTTGTTGAGGGCTTTCACTTGAATGAGGAAAGCGAGTTGAGCTGGTAACTGAGGTTCATATCCTTTATGATTAAAGGCCACAAGATTGGAATCCGCTGGGTCAATCCCACCTATTGCTGATAATAGAGCCTGCTTTTGGGAGGGGCAATTTTGCAGTACTTCAAGTGTCGACATAGCGAACAACGATTGGGCTAGGTCCTCTACTATATTATAATTCTGTGCCACTCTGGCACGGGGATTAGATGTCGATTTGTGTACTACTCCCTTTGGCGGATTTATCGTTATCTCAGGAATGATGGGTGGCACAACTGCAGTCAAAGTTGTTGTCGAACTACTAGGTTGATCAATAGCCTTGTTGTTCGACAGCTGTGGATTCTCGTAATCTTTATTCCTTGTCGATATCAAAGCATCATTTTGCTATTTTGAAATGGACAACATAAGGACTTGGGATGGGGAAACATTGTCACTAGAAACCAGATTGGTTCCTGGGTTTGGAAACGGATCAGTCAATACTGCTAAGGTTTTTGAATTCTTAAAGAATTTCTTAACTTCAGCTTTATATGGACAATCTCTCATCTAATGATCCTCATCACATATGAGGCATGGCTGAGTAGGTTTCTTTTGCCCAGAAGGGTTTGCAGAAGATTTTTTAGGAGATGAATCATCCTGTTTCTTCTTTTTGCTCTTCCCTTTCTTCCTACCTCCTGGTTGCTTCGGTTCTTTGCTTTTGTCACTTGACACGGCATTAACCTCCGAGGCTATAATTTCTTCATTTCCATTTTGATAAAAAATACGAGCTTTCTTAGATGTAGCCTTTTTCAATTTCGTGTTCGTCATACCTATCACGCCATCGTCGACATGAGAGTCTTTGTTTGATTTAGGAGGAGGAGGAAGAGAAAATTCTGGTCTCGGAGCATTAGGGATTTTTTCATAGAGCATGCCAGACTGAGTATAGATCAAGTCTAGATATTGCGCACAAGAAATTACCTGCTCTTCAGTGACAACCCCTCCCTTCGCCACATCTTCTGTTATAGAAGGTAACAAAGACTTAATAAACAATTCAGCTAGTAGCTGATCAGGGACATATGTTTTTACCATTCTACGACGACGTCGCCATTCATGAATATGATCGGATATGTGAGTGGCTGTCATTTGCTTGAAATTGATAGGAAGCTCTGTTCCTGCTTCATACCTTATTGGTAATTGAAAATGGGTTAAAAAGGTTGTGGCAAGGGCGCTGAAGTTATCAAATGAAGCTCTAGGAAATTCGATGTACCATTTTGCTGCTGGACTAGTTAACGTTCGCTGAAAAAGGCGAAGCCGATTCGAATCATCATTGAGAGTGTTGGATGAACACCACAGATGAAAGGTCATCACATGATTCGACAGGTCTTCACCCAGATTTCCATTAAATTTAGGAATATCTGACAGAAGTTTATGAGGAATCGCCGGCCACCAAGGGGCATAAGCGATTGGATCGTTTGTTAGCCGATTTAGATCTGGTAACTCTAGAGTCACCACGAAGGGAAACTGTTGATTCAGGTTCGGCGAAGCGTACCTAGGATAAGATGGGATCGCCTGAGCAGTGGGTCTTTGCATACCAGCATAATGTATTTGATGCTGATAACTTTGATAAGGTGGTTGGGGATAACCAATTGGAGATGATTGGTGATAACCATTTTGAATATATGGCTGCCCATTACCTACAAAGTTTTGTTGCTTAGATCCTTGTTAAGCTTGTTGGAATTGCGGTTGTTGATGTTGCACCAGCCATGGTTGTGAAACCATTTGTTGTTACCCAATACTGGACATTTGACCAAGATGAGGGGTAATAGTACCCGTTTGAGCCTGAGTCGCTCCAGTTAAGGAGCCACTAACTAGCGATTATGGTTGTGTCGTGGAGACAAGAGGCTGTTGTACAACGACCTGAGAAACTTGAGGTTGGCATACAATAGGCAATGCTTGCACTTGCAACACTGTCACAATAGCTAGTGTAGTGGGGATATCCATCATAGGTAGACTCGGTTGCATTGAGTATACAACTCTTGGTTGTTGAGGCAATTTTGGCACACAACCACTGGATGTGATTCCAATTTGACCTGAATTCAGTTGTGAACTTTCATATGGTTGTTCTCCCAGAGGGAACAATGAAAGGGTGTATTGCCCTCCATATGGCGGAAATCCAGTGCTCAAGGGAATGATTGGCCTTTGGAGACCAGACTGCCCAAATTTATATTGTTGTGAAGGATCAATTTGTTGAGATTCAAGATAAGAGATTCCAAATACTATTCTGGATGAACAAACGGGAACAGACCATATCGCCAAAACAACCCCTGGGTGGACTCCTTCTAGCGGTTGAGAGCTAGTTGGGATAGATGGTACACCAGGAACATCGTCGGAGTGGTGGCAGGAGGTTCTGCTACCACTGTGTTAGACGAGACAGTCCTAGATGTCGATGGTTGTCCAGACATATCGAGTCTATCCAAAATACTTAACAACGATTGTACAGGAACTTGCGATGAAGGGGTATTAACTTCTGAAGTACAAGGATATAGGTGGATCCCAGTCCCAAAATGCGATGGAATACTGGATGGGAGCTCCTCTATAATCTCTTCTATAGCAATCAATCCGGGTGGAAGAGGCAGACCATCAGGTCCGTAAAATATTTCTGGTGCCAAAGAGGGTATAGATTCTGTAGCGACAGATGCCGGAGTGGTAACACCTTCCGAATCAACTCTAGATGCAGCTAGTTCAGAAGTTGAAGTGTTTATTGTTAGACTAGGATCAGTTCTAATGTCCTCTTGTAACTATGGAACTTCTTCTATAGAGGCAGGGATAACAGAAATGGTTGGAGTAACTCGAATCTCAAAGGATGTTGAAACACAAGTTTCAAACAAACCAGGAGACTTTGACCTAGTTAAATGAGTTTGCTTGGCCCAGAATGATTTCGTTTTCGGAGTCAGAGACGGTTGACTCGTCAGTCCCCGCGAACGATGGCCTTTTGATTGACTTTCTTCCACGATTGCGGATTATTTGATCAACTCAAAATAAGAGGGGAAAAGCTATTCCGTATTAAATGAATTTTAGACGCTTTGACACAACTTGCTTATTCACTTTTTAAGAGTCAAGAAAAAGCTAAAAATGACTCCAGTCGCCTTCAATTTTTAATGAGCCTAAAGTGACAAGTGCTCAGATGGACCTTTTCCTTTAAGGAGTCTAAAAAGGAATGAAAGAGACTACTCTGGAAATTTAGACAGAGGGATTACCAAACTAATCGCAAAACCGCATAATACTTTTTACGATACGACAGTCAATCTTCTCGAATGTTGTGTTTAGTGCATTGCAATTGATAGGGTAGCAGACACGGCTTCCTAAGGATAAAGGATATAGCCTATTGTGGTCTCCCAATATATACTCGACAGTATGTGGGAGCACAAGTCTGTACTAGCACTTGTCGTGTCAAAGAGGAGGAATCACCCAACCTATGATGAAAGCAACAGTTACCAGGCTTTACAACGTTGGAATACGTCTCTAGCCTAGACTTCTAAATGTTGTGCATTAGGTTCCAAAGCGTTTTTATGTTCATTGAATTTATTTTACAGTTGAGCTTTCTTAAGAAGTTTGCCTTTAAGGTTCACCACGTGATGTAGATATACAACTCCTAAAAATGCAATCTAAGATGATAAACAGTCATTTATTCTTCTTTTTGCAATGAAAATCCTAGCTACTAAGGAAAGAGAAATGAAATCCTTTCAACATAGAGCAGAAAGCACACACTAGATGCACTATCCTAAATCAAAATCAACAAGCAGTCTAAATGCAAATGCACGTGCATGTATTCGTTTTCCGCTTTCTTAATGTGTGAATGACAAAAGAATGCTAAATACAAATTTGAATTATCTCTTCTTTGAAAGTGACAGTACTAACAATTTTCTTTTCAAAAACGATAGGAAGGCAAGACAACACTTTATGATTTTGAATTGAAAACTGCTTTCGACACTTGGAATACTTATAAATTCAGATCAAATACAAGAGTAACAGTGTAATCGACTATCAAAAAGAGAAGTATTCTTTTCTTTGACTGAAAACGACACTTGCGACACTTTCAAATCAAAAGACGACAGTTCGATTAAGCTACTATTTTGTAAATGAGAGCTGTGAATGGTGAAAAATACATAAAAACATTCACAAATCTTTGTATAATGTAGGCTGAATGATGCAAAGGAAGGGGGTTTCTACAATGGTCTACTGATCATAGACAACAAAACTCCTGAATAAAACTGAAGACAGTGAAGAAAAACCAAAATCTGGAGGCAGAAACAGTCTTACCTGGTCATCACACTTGTAACACAGGGAAACAGGGATGCATCTAACCTACTGCACATGGGAGGTGCAATGCATCTAGTCTGCCTAAAGGAGAGGGTGTGATGGTCTAGGAACGAGACTTTAACTTGGTTTTTTGTCACAGTTTGCAGTTTAGTTCATGGATTTAGGCCGAGCAAATGATAGTCAGTAACTACAAAGTATAGGGCTAATCTAATGGGGTTACTCAAGCTACCTCTAGGGCACTTAGGATGTTTGCAAGTCAATTTTCCAGTTCATAAACAAACCTGAAGATTGACTAAAGCAGCGTTGATCTACTTTGCACTTGCGTAGCAAATGCAGTTCGAAGGCTAGCTGGCTTGACTTCAGGCTCCGTCTGTGGTTTATGAATCAAACAAATAGAGACAAGCAATCAAACTAATCACTCCCCAACGGAGTCAGCATTTTGTTATTGGGAAATCTAGTGTCTATTCAGAGTTGCTAGTCCCACTAAGACGGGTAGCTATAATAGAAACAAACACATTAAAGTCACGTCTTTTTCCTTTACGAGAGAGAGATGAGAAAGAAGCAGAGAGTACCAACCTCAGTCTTCCGCTTGGATCCTTGCTTGTTTACTTTCCCCTTTGACAGAATCTCGCCACTGCTTCCTTACTTGCCCTGCTTCAAAGAACAACTATAGATTCACAGTAGCATAATACCATCAAAGCATAGAGATCTTTCACTGTAAACAATATAGGATCAGATATATATTAACCATACAAATGCATATATCAACACAACATTCAGAGATATACAAGGATATGGAGGAAAACTGAAATAGCTTTATTAGTAAAAGTAGTAGAAGAGAGGATTACAACCACTTGGTCTGACCCAGCACCATCCTCCCAGCTTGAAAGCCCTCTTCACCTCATACAAAGCAAGATCACCCAACAATGTCTTCAAAGAGAAACCAACAACATTTCCTTGCAAATTACAAAATTCCAGCCTTCTTGGATCTCTTGGATGAGGGATCCATATATAGATGTTTACAAGAGAGTGAGTCAGCTTCTGGGATTTTGATTAGTGTCATTTCATTGATAGTTCTTGGTTCCACATGGAGATTTTAGATCTCTTAATCATCCCTGGGTGAACTCAGAGAGGCAAGTGTCAAACGAGCAGTTTCTAGAAGATTCTTTGGGTTTCCACCTAGCAAATTGCTTGTGCCATTTGTCTGCTCTCGCTCACCGCACCCTATAGAAGGGCTTTCCAGTATGCATCGCACTTTTTGCATGTGGCAGGTGAGATGCATCACACCTTTAGCACTGGGTAGTCTGTATGGTCCTGCTTTGATCAGTTCCGAGTAGTTTTTCATGGAGAACTTCTGGGAGATGATGTAATCAGCTGACCTTGCTCCTCTAGGGTATGAAACAACACTTTTAGTGACTTAGAAACCCTTGGTTTAGGACATGTATGATTGGGGTTGTAGTGCCCAAATATGTCTATAACACTTACCTTTATTAAATTACTTTTTCAAGCCATCCTTATGTACCTGTTCTCATCCTTGGCAACACCTAAAGCCATTCTAGAAAAAATAAGAAACAGACAGAGATCCCTCCTTTGTGGTGGAGCTAGAGAGTAAAAAAATGGGTCCTTGTCGCCTAGGAAAATTATACTATCCTAACCACCTAGTGGGCTTGTGACTAAGAGAACCAAAAATTCTCACTCAATCACTAGGAGCCAAAACTTGGTGGTGGTGTCTTAAAAACCTGAAAGCTTTTTGGAGTAAGGTATGGAAGGAAAAATGCATGCCATGAACAAACAATAGTCTGTTGATTTGGATGGGGAGAGGAATTGGGGGATCACATCTTCAGAATTCAGCTTGGAATAATAAACACTTGATTCGAGCTCACGAGTTTTGGGAAATCAGGCACATAAATTTAGCCCTCTTTTGGTAGGATTCTTGTAAGAAATGGCCCATATTCAAAAAAGGAGAGTTGAATGAACTAAAAAAGTGTTTGATATTGCAAGGTAGAGTAGCGGTCCAATAGTAGTGGGTACAACCTCAATCTCAACAACAATGGAGGCCATGGGAGAAGTGCACACACTAACCAGTGAAGATAAGATTCGAAACACAAGGAACCATCACAAATGAACTAAAATTTGGAAGAATTAAAATACAATATCAGAAAGATATCCTCTACTAAGGACATTGGCTTAAAGGATCTTTTAGCTTAAAGGATGCTTACATATTATTAGTTGGCATAGAAGGACACCCCAACAAAAGTAAATGGAAAAAGCTACGGGAACCCAAACTCTAGCCCAAGGTGATCCATTTTCTTTAGATTCTCATGCAAAACAAGATATTAACATGGGACAATCTCCAAAAAAGGGGTTTTCAAGGTCCAGGTAGACTCTAGCTTATGCTGGAAAATCATAGAAATAATTGAGCATCTACTTAACAATTATAGATTTGCATCATAAATATGGAATCGTTTGGCCATAATTTTTAGATGATCAAATTGGAATGGAACTGATATCCATTCAAGACTTTAAGGATGTAACTTTTGACCTTTTACAAGTGTTATAGTAAATAGAATATGAAATTGTTTTCCAACATTTATAATGTGGGAAATATGGAAGGAAAGGAACATAAGAATATTCAAATATTAGTCATTAAATCTAGACACTATTGGAGCTCCATAATGGGAAGGGTAAGAGAAACAATCCTCACAACCCCTTGGTTTACACAATATTCGGGATGTAGTTCCAAGGAATCATGCATTCTCTCACTTTTGGGGCTCAACCAATCCTTCATAATTTTTTAAGCTCCACAACCCCAAGCTATTCCCTTAAGTCCTAATAAGTGGAAACCACCTCTACTGGCTTCCTAAAATTAAACATTGATGAGGCCTCTACGGGTAATCCTACCCTTGTTAGTTTTGGAGGGGTATTTAGAGATATCATGGACAAAGTACTCACATTTATGTGGGAAATATAGGAAATGAAATTAATAATGTGGCGAAACTGTCATCCCTAGAGCAAGGTATAATAATAGGCAAGCAATTTAACTATAAAAATTGATCATTGATGGGAATTCTAAAATTGTTATCCTAATGATTAAAAATCCTACAAAATGGATCCAACCCCTCACCCAACCCCCCTTGCCCCAGCCCAAGGTCTCTAATAGCTGGAGACTAATAGTAGGCTTAATGAGAATCAAAGTCCTTTTAAAAGAAATAGTAGCCATTGTGATATCATATATACAAAGAACTAGAAATAAGTTGGTAGATAAAGCAGCCAACAAAGCTTTGCACTTCAAAGTAAATATGTTGGAAAAAAATTAGCTCTACCTTCTTCTTGACACGATAAGAACCATATGCAAAGAAATTGTAGAAACGTAAAACACTCCCCAATGTGAGCGCACATATGGTGGGGTGACCTCCTCGCATTGAGATGATGGCCATCTATTTAATTTGGGTGGTAGGCCACCCATCAAATGACGCTCTTCATGGCCTAGCATACAACTACACTTTGTGGTAATTTGGTTTACTGTGATGATGGCCTTCATTGCATGGGACTTCTATGAAGGACAATTCATTCTAAATTATGAACATAGGAGCACCGAGGTAATAATTATGGTAATTAACGGGAAGGCAATAGCATATCCTGACATGACATAGATTAATGGAGATAATGGAGGGAGGTTTGAGGCTCTCGCCACTATTTCTCGTGGGCACTCCTAGCCTTTTACATTCCTGTTATTTTGAAAGATTTTAGGTTTGTAAGGAAGTAAATTTAAAGTCAATCCTTGCAATAGAACTATCGCTACATGCAAGATTGATAATATTTTGTAGCCAGAAAAACATAGTCTAGGGCACACTACCTCGACTTCATTGCAAAATTGGCAAAGGAGTGATAGGATTGCTTTAATTGTAATTTCTATTTTACACAACCCTTTAGTTGTAGATATTTTTCTATTAGTGTTCTGAAGGAGTTGTGGATTAATCATTTATCCCCTCTCTAAGTCTTCTAATTCTAGGAGGTATGTTTTTTATGACTTCTATTCGAGATTTTTTCCCCTCAATTTTACCCTCTACCTCTAATGTTTTTCTTTGTTGGGAGTGCCATGCTCATTTTTAACTCGGGTTATCCCTCTCTAGCCTCCTAGTCACCCTCTCGGCACTCCCTCCTGGACTTCCTACTATCTCTCTTTTTCCTCTACTCCCTATCTAAACTCCATCTTTGATTTTTCCTTCATCTTTACGATCTTAGACTCATTTCATCCCCTCCATGGGTCATGTCACTATCTCTCTTTTTCCTCTACTCCCTATCTAAACTCCATCTTTGATTTTTCCTTCATCTTTACGATCTTAGACTCATTTCATCCCCTCTATGGGTCATGACAGGACATTGTTTCTCCAATGCTCACCATGGAGATAGAACAACATAACCCGACCCCTCCCTTGCCCCTAACTTTGCTTCCCCCTCTTGGCCAAACCCAAGCTCAATCAATAGCTTGAGCTGTTATGACCTGATATAGAGAAATTATCCCTGATGTAATTTAGAGAGTAATCTTTGATGTGGAAGAACAAGCCCAAGAAGCCACAAGGTTTATTCTAGATAGGAAAATGGACCCTGAAACCAATGAATAGATACTTGAAGTGAGTAACTCTACCAAAACATATGACTCCTCTTACATATAAATCATTAATCTTTACTAACATACTAAAAGACTCATAAGAAGAGTTCTTACTAGTAGAGCGAACTCTCAATAAGAAATCACTGCCAGCATGGCAAAATTATTACTACTGTTTATAATACTACCCAAAAACCAGGAACACGCTCTTTGTAATATCACCAAATATAATATACCCCTCATTAAAAAGGGAATAGCTGGAGAATAACCACAATAGCCAATAGCGGTAGGAAAAAGAAATATTAAAAAACAGAAATAAACGTATGTTTTAGAATACAAAAAAAACCGACAAGAACAATCTGATTATACTACTAGCAAACCAAACCAATCCAGCCAGAACAAATTCTTTGTAATACCACCAAACAAAAAACTGATTATAGACCAAAAACTAAAAACATAAACTCTTTATAATACCACCAAAAATACAGAACTACTTATAAGCTAAAAACCAAAAGCAGAAATAAACGATTTAATGTTTATAATGCCACAAACGGTTTATAATACTGCAAAAAAAATCTGTTAATAAACTTCTTACTGTGGCGTTGACTTACGCTAACACGCAGAGTGCTGACAGTCTTTGTGCTCAGAAAAGACCTCTGTTAATTTCGTGCATATCTTGAGCAGGTTGATACGGACTAGCAGAAAAATGGAAAAACAAATTACAGGGACGATGGCATTATTTATGTCTTTGAAATTTCAAATAGGCGAGACTTTCAAATTTTAAATGAGCCGGATGCATGCCTATGTGATCATCATCCGGCCGGACCAAAGCAACAAGATGTTCATGGATGCTCGATGTTGATAGTCATTCGGTGACAGTATTATTTGGATGTTGCATGTATGCATGCCATCTGATGTGCAAAGAAAGGTTTTTTGATGTACAGCATTGAAATGGGATGTGAACGAAAACGTTAACGGAAACGGCGGGGCCCAATGGCAGTTTGAAGTCGGAGCAACCTGCAATCTTTTTATGGTAACTCCACGGCTAGAGCTGTGCTATAATTTTTAAGATGCCGCTCGATTTGTTCATTGAATGTAAGCCAATCTGCTGAAACCTCGAGTTACAACGTGGCCGTCCGTATGAACAATCAAAATCTAATCGCTGTCCCTCATCGCCGAAAGCGACCTTCCCTGGAAAAGCCAAGTCATACGAGAGGTATCAAATAATTTTTCATCGGAGAAAATCTAAGGTCCCTCGGGCCTCAGGTATGTCAGCTTTTCTATGTGGAAAAAGTGAATCTAAGCGTTCAAGGTATGAAGACGTTTAATAGTACTGTTAAGCGGCTGGAAGGGATGAACCTCAAACCACGGTCATTTTTAGTTTTTCGAGTACTCTCCCCCATCGTCACGAAAGTTTCATTTTTAGTTTTTTGAGTACTCTCGTCCGTCACGAGATACCTAAATTTTTAGTTTTTCGAGTACTCTCCTCCATCACGAACGTTTCCCGTTACAAGAATGGTCAGAGCTATATCTTTTATGATAGAGTTCAATGCTATCATTTATGGCGGACTTCAATATGATGCCCTCGACGTGAACGTGGTTCCGGCAGCTATCGATGGAGTTCACGGATTTATCGTCGACGACGACGATTAATGGTGTAAATTTATTTTACTTTTATATTTTATTTACTGTAAGTGTGAGTTTAAATAGACTTTTGCATTACAAAAAATATATTTGTACTTCAAGAGATTTGATCTTTGGTAGATTTATGATTAAGATGGACACACATATGGGCATAAAAGTAATTTATTTATAAACTAGTTTTATATTAATAATTGAATGAATTATATTATTTTTATTACATGCTAATTGAATTATTTTACTTCCAATTACTTCTTCCCTTTGGGCATTAAAATGTATTGTTATTATTAACATTACTATATATTATTATAAGGGTGGCATGAGGAGCGAGATTCTTATATAAATCCTAAAAGAACTTTTATGCTTTATAAATCCCAAAAGAACAATTATGGATAAATTCTCATGGGTTTTAGGTGGAAAATCCAAAAACTAGAGCTTGTCATGGGTTTGATAATAACTCTCTCAAGAGGAGTCAAAGATACGAGACTCCCTCCTCATTATCTAGCATTTGAAATTGTACTCTCCTCCTAAAGAGAGTGTGCTAAAATTATTGTTTTACAGAATAAAAAATATTCTTCAGGCCATCTCATCCTTCTTGTCATTCCACATTCTTCGATCTCTAAACTCGGAAGAGGATCTCCTTGCCAATAAGGCTTGTCTATTGGTTGAAGGAAAAACTAAAATAATTAGCATTGGTGGTTTTCCATATATTCCTTAGACATTCATGGTTTTCTTGCAACCCTATATTAGCCCTCCCTTCCCCCCTAATATTTTTGTGCCTAATGATCTATATGTTCGTACTCTTATCCCTACCCTTCCTTATTTCTTTTGTTCACTCCCTTACCCATCCCCTCCCATTTTCCCCTTCGCTCCTTCATGCACCATGATGTTGCGCCACCTCCCTTCCCTCAAAACAACAACATCGTGGTATTTCACTTGCCATCCCAGCAGCATATCAGATCAATCTGCATGTAGTTGTCTCTGCCATGCATTTTTATGATTTCATCAACCTTCCCCATATGCAATTTCACATTTCAAGACTCACACCTCTGTCTTCTAACGTGCTTCCATTAATGACACAGGTAGGGATCATACTTGCATGCAAGTCTGAGAAAATGAAATATGCAGTAGGCACCAATTTAGATGGATCAGTGATGACGATGGTATCTTGACATGGTGAAATCTTGTACAAAGATCTTATTTCCCTTCTGTGGAATTCTTCCATCACTGGAATTCAATTGTAGAGTGACATTGAGTCGACGTGTGATGTAGTAGGAGTTCGTTCATTTATTGTAGTGATTATGATGGCACCATAGGATGCCAAAAGAAATCATGGATGACTAAAGGCCCTTGTGTGGTATTTGGTTGCCTACACAGTTAAATTTAATGTTGAACTCACACAAGCTTTCACAGATTGTGTTCATTCGGAACCTAGGTTCAATCTCTCGATGAGGAATTATTGGATGATTTTTGGGTTAATAGTGTGGCGTCAAGTATAAAAAATTCTTGGATCCTCAATGATGAGCTTCAGGCAGTCTTCTTCAGAATATGGCTAAAACATTAATGCAGATGGATATCTTAGTGCCTCGCTCTTTCTGGTGCAGAGGTAAAAGTTTCAAGTTTTCTCAATTCGGGTGTTGTCGTCAGTTTAGTTCAAATTGTATGTGTATTTCTTTGTAGTGGAAACTACGGGGGTTTGAAAACAAAGGCCCATGGATAGTGTGTTTGGGACCTAATTGTCTTAACAAGATTAGAAGTTTCTATTTAGGGTTTAAGGGTCTATGGAAACCACCCTCTGCAGTTTAGAAAATTCCAACTCAAATCAAATCTTTCAATCGACCCTGCGTACTATTCCTTTTGTTGAGTTCTAAAGTGTCCCTCAAATGGATCCAATTTACTCTAATTGTGACTCCTCTACCTCATCAATATGTACCTGATGCAGGAAGGAACAAGGAGAGTTAAGAAAGAAATTTATGACCTACATGTCATGGTATATCAACAACGTGCTTCTAAGAGTGTCGCTCTACACCTCATTGAATATCAACAACAAGTAATTGCATGTTTGGAGGATGAGGTGGATGCCCTATGCAACATAATGGAAAACCTTCAACTTTAGGTAGAAAAGCGAGACAATCCAACAATGGAGCCAATGTTGGACTTCAATCTCTATCAACATGCAAACCCTTCTGAGTAGTTTGGATATGAAATTATTTAAATGTATTTGGATTTAGTTCCAATTTTGTTGGACATATACTACTAGTTTAATAAGGGTAATCCTTGTAGACGTGATCTGTGATGTATTTTGAGTAGGGTAGTTAATACTGGTTTTGATATATCAACAACTCATGATCGAATTGAGCATGTAATTCCGCTCAGTGTTTGCCGCATCCTTGCACAAACTTAATACATATTGGTACTAATTGATGCTTGCTATATATATATATATATATATATATATATATATATATATATATATATATATATATATATATATATATATATATAGACACACACACACCATTGCTATCCTCACACTAAAAAGTGAAAATATAATTACATAACCTTTCTCCAAACTTGATATAAATTTAAGTAACTTGCCATGTACATTGAAATATTTTCTTTATGGTAGAGAGCGAGAGTGAAATAATGTTACCACATCTCCTTTATACTAGGTTATAACAATGATATTCTAGGCATAATAAATAAAATTGATATAAAAATAAATTTTCAAAATGAAAATTCAATTATACTATTTATAATCAATATTTTTTTTTTTTAAACTAAAGGACTCTGGGCCATTCCCAATTGTTGAAATTTTTAAATAATGATTTTTTCAATGTCAATTATCAATGTTATATTTAGTACATAAAAAAATAGATCTCCCTTATATTACAATGAATAAAGTCATTATCATTATGACAATTAGTAATCAATAATGAATCTCTAAATATGGCATCGGTACAAAAACATCTTAATCTATCAAGGGTCAAGACTGATCAAATCTCTTGAGGTGCAATCCTATGTTAGAGAGCAAAACTTGAAGAAGGTTTTGCACCTCAACATAGTTAATCTCTGTGTGCTTAATAAATAAATGATTAAAATGGATCTATATTGGTAACATATATAACATGTGTAAATTTTCAGTATTAAATTTTATTTTGAAAGGGTAAATGGAAATATTGCTTTGAGGGCAACTCACCTTGAGTACTCTGGGACTGCACAAGTTAAACTTGTAATTGTAACAAATCTTTGCTAGGTTTTAAACAAAATTGACAAAAAGGGATACATGAAAAATTGAGAAATTGTAAAATAGTAAGAATACTTGAAATGTTTTAAAAAAAATTTACCCCCCTCTCTCTCTCTCTCTCTCTCTCTCTCTCTCTCTCTCTCTCTCGATATATATATATATATATATATATATATATATACTTAATATGGAAATATTTTATTCGTGAGTATTATCCATATTAAAATATGTTTTTAATATTAATATATTTTCAAGTACATGTCAATATTAGTTAGTGTTTCATAGTGAAATATATGATTTATCACATATATCGATTTTTTTAATCATTAATATTAAGAATTAAATGAATTACACATCTCCCTCATACTGAGTTACACAATAAAGGTCTTCATCAGTTATTTATGCTAGGAAGTCACATAACAAGTGATAAAGTCGGCCAAAAAATGGTTGGACCATCATATATATATGTTGAAGGATTAACAAAAAAAAATGTGCAATATTTTTTAATAATGAACTTAAGACACACTTTTGCATTACACCAAGTTAGTATCTAGTTTAGTGATGTAGGAGAATGCTTTTATGGGTAAGCTAAAAATAGGAGATAATGAAGATGATGACTTCATGGAGAGTATGCAAGGGGAGTAATGGATACATACAAATATACAAAGTTTCCATGGATGAATGGTCCATTAACAATGTACGAGAAGGAGTTTCCCTAAGATGAAATAAATACAATATTTGGTTAGTGATGTACTCGAGTGAATGGCTACTCTTTTATATGGACTTCAACAATGTCTATGATTTTTAGGTACAAGAAGAAGATCAAGCATAAAGAGTGAACAAGACCAAATATTAGGGATGAAAAATTAAGGAAACAAAGATGGAAAAATATATTAATTTAATGAAAATTTCTGATTAAAAGGGATTGTGAAGTAACGATTCCTATTTGTAAAGTTTGATGGATAATATGATGAATGATGTAATAATGTAGGCCCATTCTATAATTCTACAAAGGATGAGATATAGACAAAAATGAGTGAAAATAAGGATGAATATTTATTGAGAGAATCATGAAGATAGTGTGGAGAGATCATAAGAGATATTTAGGGATATATTAGCAGAGAATGTTGAGGAAATAGTTAAAACTACGAAGTAGTCATTGTTGTCACCTATAGTTATATAAATAGACCTTTTGTGCACTAAATATAGCATACGAGAGTTTGGTTTAATTAATATAATTTCTTAGGAAGTATGCTATTAGTCATTATTATAAATATATAAATAAAACTTTTGTAAAGTAAATATGTTGGAGAATGATTAATTAATATAGTTTCTTGTGAAGTATGCTCTTATAGTCCCTACTGTATGTGTATTTTTTCTGTTACATTTTCTGATTACATAGTTTTGGTACCAATGCTATTATATAATGTTGATTTTGGAATTGTAGCTTTTTTATAAAGAGAGAATCTGTTGTTGGGAACATTTTTTGTTGTTTCCCATTGCATGTGACCTGATTAAATTATTCTCGATACAAAAATTTAACTACTATAGGAAGAATGTTCCCTAATAGGGACTAGTAAATATTTATAGAGGATATACCTTGGAAAGGTCATGTTTATCACCTATGATTCGAGAAATTATGAGAGGAGAATGCGAACAAAAATATGGTTTTGAAGTTGTTTGATTCAAGGTCATTTTGTGCATTGCTAAATGTGATATGATGTGATGTTAAATAACAATAGGTGTGATGAAACCTCAATTTATCAATGCAAGAATTTAATACAATAAATGATTAAGGAGCACGAATAGACCTCTTTCAGTTATGAGGTTTCTTTTGACAAATCTAAGATGATATCGCAAGTACAAAATGAGAGATTAGTCACTAAACAACTGAAAAATTGATTCACCAAAATTATTTCAAGTGAATTACTACTATATTTGATCAATTTTTAGTGACCCAACTAAAAACAACTAACTTAAACGACTAATTTAGTCTAGGGATAAAATATACGACTAGATAAAAAGTCACCCAACTAAAAGCAACTAACTTAAATGACTAATTTAGTACAAGAAAAAAATATATAACTAGATAATAAACGACAAAATTAAAAATGATGAACGGAAATGATTGATATAGGCTAGGAATACAAATATGACCAACTAACAAGTACAGCAAGTATATGAATTAGTCATTTACACTAATCATTTTTAATTGTGTCATTGTGGAAATGAAAATTTAAAATTCTTATATTGAAGTGTTACATTTCACTAAATTTGAATAGTGCAGATGGATTCAAAGACCCCATGGTCTCTGAATCAATTTGCAGCATTAAGATTTAGAGACAAACGGATCTCTAAATCCATCTATTGTTAAAATTTAGATTTATGAATTCAATGACCCAGTAGAAAAGTCTATAAATCCATTTATAAAGCTATAATTCTAATAGTTTTATACCATATATCATATATAGTATATAATATTACAATCTATAATGTTTTTATTACCCTTTTACCATATATAATAGTTTTATGATAGTTCTTCTTCTCATTACCTTTGGTTATTAGAATATATAATAGTTTATAATTACACCGAAGGCGTTTTTTTAAAAGGAGGTTTCTATTGACACTTTCTTCATCTGTCCAAATCCTATAGAAATATGCTACATGTTTGAACTTTTTCGATCATTCGCATGTCCACAACAACCCACCTATCAATCAAAACGTTAAACAAATAATAGACGTGTGGGGAATTTCCATTTTATAGGCTCCCAAGAATGGCAACTTGTGCAGTAGTACTTTACACAAGGGTTTGGACTCTTTAATATGTTGCAATGGGTGAGGAGAAGGGCATCGAAGCATGAGGAGGTAATATTAATCATTTCACCTTGGAAACAACCCCACGAGAGCCCTTACACGTAGTTTGAGGAGCCTTAGGGGGTTTTAAAACTGAGATATAGCTAGAGCCTAAAGCATTGGATCCAAAAGTTTAGGTGAGGTAAAAAATGATGTGGCTCTAATTTTGTTTCCTTTTTATGGGCTATGAAGAAGGGATATAATCAATTTTCTGGAAAGAGGATTAAGCAAAGGAAGAGAATTTTACTCTCTAAATCAAAAGGGTTGAAAGGAAGCCCAATAGGTTCAGCTGGATATTTGGTCTCAATAATATACGCATGCACATTATCACTTTGGAATATGAGTGGGAAGGTACACGTATCTAGCTTTTCCCATTCACACATGTCCTTTTCATCTCTCTAGTAATTAATTAAGATTGTTAGTTGTTACCTAATATTCAATATTGTAGTGGAGACAATATGTTAACCATATCATACTTTTTCACTATTGGCTTACTGTATCTAACATACCCCCTGAGCCTACCCTCGAAATTAGATAATAGGCTCCATTAATTTAAAATTTCACGTTGATTACAGTTAAGATTCATTAGTCATTACAAGTATAGTGACTCCATCATTGTATGTGCAATGATTATCCCTGCATCTATAATCACAAACATTTCTACTGAACAACATCAAGGTCATGAATCATACACCCTAGGTATAATATTACATGCTCTTTAGATCAACCTTAGGCATCAACAACAACTTGGAGAAAGCAATGAGTCATGTCATGCACCCCACAAACTTCTTCAAGGTCTCCATGCAAACATTAATAGAATATTCTGTCGCATCTACTTCTACTAGCATGGTCATGAATCATATTTCAGGCATAGTTGAAAATATTACTGTCTTAACTTTTATGCAACAAGCCTCAAGGTATAGCATAGATAACCGGCACCATAGACTATACAATTAAAAACATTATACCATATTTTTCCACATGCACCAAGCTTTCATGCATAACTATTTTTCATGTTAACTAGAGGTATCACTTAACGTTAGAGGCCTCCTATGAACCTTTACTAAACATAATGATGACCAAGTGTAGATTTAATAGCTATCTTGACATTCATATATGACCATCTCAGAAAGATGACTTCATAGAAGCATTAATGAAATCATTAACATAAACACATTGTCATTATCATTGTCCAAATCCTATAGCATATTCAACCAAAATATTGACATATATGTTCTGCACAATAAGCCTTAGTGGATGCAATCACTCCATAAGGAAAAATGCATAGCATAGATAATATGAACCTTAAGCTATATAATGTCAAGCGATGGAGCAAAAATATGTATATATCTATATGCTACCTCATGCATAGTTGTTCACCATCGAGATAACACATAAGTTAAAAGAGATGACAACATATCAATTAATGCCTCAAACTCACATTATGTTCCTTTATTGTATTTATCTTGGACTACATTAATGTGCCATAATTGTCACATTCATCCATCTAAAATCATCTCATCAAACCATGTATGCAGTTCCTTTAAACATTCACATAGCGAGGAAGACTCGAGAAAATTCTATCATATGCTAAAGGAATTTACAACGTAGCGAGTATGAAAATCAACATACAAAACATCCCATGCAAGTGAATCCAATTAGATAAGAAAAGAGAACACCACTTGGAAAACAGAGCAACACCACACAATCATAAATCACCTCTGATTCCCCCTGAGTCGAGGTTCTTGGCATGGATCAATTCCTTGCAATTGATCTATGCAATGGGTATTTAATACCCTCTTTCATGATATAGTTTCCTTTCACGTTGTCCCTCTTTTAGGTGGATGTTTTATCTGGTTGCCTAGGATTTTCTCAGAAAATCTCACCTTTCTCTCCCACGACAGTTTTCCTCATAAAAGATTGCCTTTCTCTCCCGCAAATATTTTATGATTTTCTTGATGGATATTTATCTCCAATCCATCCAACTTATATATAATTACATCTAAAAGCTTTATTATTAAAGAATTATCCAATCCCATTCCTCAATGGGATTTGGAAAGAATCTCATCTCTTGGTGTTTCTCTTTTCCAAGTGATTAGTTTATTTCATAAGTATTTACTTTTCATATTACCCAGCAGACCCAGATTTCCTCAGCTTAGGTTTTCAATAGTTTCACACACAAGGGAGGGGTATTAGATACTCAACCCCTTAAATTTTACACTATCCTCGGTGTATTACTACATCCTCATTCATGGGTAGTTGTCTCTCAACTCAAAAGCTCCCCTGGCCTAGCCATCTGATGAAAATATTTTAATAGAATATATCGGTTAAAAAGAGGTTCTCCCACTCATCTCCTTCCATTGCTACATGTATCATTTATTTTAATCAATTTGGTCAGAATTTTAGATGCAAAAATTCAACTATGTTTACCACAATTAATATCATAATTTGATACACAATACTACTAAAGTAGCTATGACTTATATTACCTGTCATTTATTTTAATTGAAGAAATACATATTCTTCCCCTGCATTCCTCCAAGCTTTTGTGTTCTTGCCGAACAAGTTTCCTGTAGCTCATCTGCATACAACAAGTCAACTGACACATTTTCCAACTGAATATGCACAAAGTATTATATGAGGTTAGATTACACATAACCATCATACTCATATGTACTCTTCATAGTCATAATGACATGCATACAACTAAAAATAAACCACTGTTACTTATCCTTGAATAATCGTTTAGCTTCCTTCTTCTGTGCACACTCCAGGTCAGTTGCCATGCCCAAAAACCACCAATTGTCTATATGCGTACCTACACATAGTGTATTACACACACAACTATATATGTCATATATTATCCTGCAATACATGCATTCATATTCGTACCATATGTATTTCTTTTACATAGTGCCATCTTTATGACTGGTACACCATACCAATGTCGATAGCATCACCTGCATGACATATGCTTTATCCACATGTTTCCAACCATGTTAGTATTATGAAAAAAATTCCTTCATCTACTTATACTACTGTTAGGTAAGTGGAACTTGTTCCATTTTTGCAACCAGTGAAAAGTTTAATGTCATAGTATTCAAGTGCTTTTATTTAGCAAATCATTTTCATGTTTCATGTGGTTGCAACAATATCAACATAATAGTATCATAACAATCATCATGCATACTACAACTCAATCATACCCATAACTTTTAGTTTTGGATTAAATCTGTCACATGTATAAGGTTTTAACAATAATGGAATATACCTTCTGCTTAATTATAAAGCAGACTATTAACTATGATACTCAGTCTATCATAGATATTTGAAGTCTAATATTCATCTGAGCTTGACCTTAACCAATAACAAGTTTGGTTGGTTCTTAAAAATTATTCCATACTTAAACGAATCATGTCATATGATTTACTATGGCTCTTTTTGTACTTTTTCCAACACCTTGTTGGTTATGATGAATTCTGTGTAGGTCTAAACATCATTGAATAAACAATATGCACTGCATACATCTCCCATATAGGAGTTATAAGTGAAAGCTATAATATTCACAACTTCACACCCCTTAAATTCTTATGCGAGGGTGTGACCCCAGGGTATTTACATGTTAACACCTCCTTTTAACATTAAATCACCCTTAAGACTAAGAGATCAATTATCCTCTCTTATCTTACTTGATGCATGTGTTATTTTACTACTAACATTAGATCTTTAGATCGTCATGAGCGGTAATTATGCAAAATTATTTTGTTTTACCAAATCTTTCCTTACTAACTTGGAGTCATGTTCTAAATCTAGTGTAAAAAAATCAGGTTGCTCGAAATTGGTCTAAAAAACCAAGTCCCACTATATGTACTCTATCTATATAGAGTAGAAGCACACAATTCATTTTACTCTTATTACTTCTCACAAGAAGTACATTTGTTAGATCTAAATTCATTTTGCCGATTGGAAAGGTTTATGTTTGCGAGAGGTTACCCATAGAACCTCGTTTATATCTGCATATACATGCACATTAAGGTACACCTTAAGTTGCAAAGTTTTCTACACCTTAAGTTTCACCCATTAGTATTTGAGTGAACTATTGAGAAGGTGTTTTTAAGCTTAACACTATCTTTCTACCATCAACCAAGAAGCTCCAAGACTTGCTTCTAGATTTCCATTATGTATGTACACCAGATGTACTTTTGGTGTCAGTCCATTGACCTTCTTATCCTATCATTATTAATGTATGATGTCCTTTTTATCATGTATACAATATGTTGTATGCACATACTTCACCATCTCATCCCTAGTTTAGGTTAGATTCATATGTACTTTATTCCTCTTGCATATCTAAGTTACGATATTGCTTTACTCAACCGGAATCCCATAGGTTCCAACCTATGCATGTTTAATTAACTATGCATAATATTTTGATAAGGTTTTGTTTCCACACTTAATGTGTAATTGGAACATTTTCTTATTAAAATGATTCATCATATCCAAATTAAATTACATCATTACCTGCATGTGCACTGATCAACACAACCACATTAAATTTGAAAGACAACTTTAAGGTACTTAGTCTCATATTACATACAAGACTTGTCTTTCACATCTCTCATCCCTTCTTAGGATATTTTAAGCATAACTTAATTTCCTTAAGTTATGTCCTTAATTAGAAAACATACAACTCATAATTTGATTTTGGATATGGGTAGAATAAAGTGATGACTTATTACTAATTTACCTCAATGAGTTTGTATTTTATTAAACTTTTCCCTTGTATAGCAATCATGTAATCTCAGAATATAATTTTAAATATGTGTAAAATGATATGATGGCCATATCATTAAATCCACCAATCACTATTACTTATTGAATTAATCAATTTTGTCTCATTCCAATATAGTTTTCTAGGGAGTCTCTCTTCCTCCCTTGCACTATAATTATCCAAAAACATGAATATTTAACACAGGTATAATGATTAATTCTACTTTTCTCATATATATGGATACTCACTTAAAAATTCATTTAATGATTTTAAGACAACCATAGTTTAATATTTGACCTATATGGTATCTAACCAGAGTCAAATACACCACATATTCTCCATTATACAAGGTAAATTTCTCCTTGGTTTTATCATGATTCTGTTTGTAAGAATTGTGATTCCTTCACATAGGAAAGCCTATCCATGTAGCTCATTGCATCCTCACAATGAGTCCTACATGCAAGTCATACATGTAAATGTACAACTCAAGTAATCATATTCTTCTCATATATGCATTACTTGTTATCAAGATTTAATATTGCATTAATATGCTGGCCATGCTTTACCATGATTATCAATTATTTAACTATCCTGCTATGCATATTTGCAAGCATCACTTTTCAATCATGATATAAAGTTGTTGTGTCCTCATAAGAGTGTTCAACCACAACTTAAGTTTTGAAAACTTGTACAATATATAATAAAAATTTTAAGCTCCTTATTTGTGAGGGGACACAATAAAAATAACTTATTAAAATTTAATAAACATGTTAATTCTCCACTTTCTATGCATGCAACATACTAGAGAAACTCCTTCTAGCCATACACCAGATATGCTCCCCCTGAGCATCATCTCATAATCAAAGCTTATTTGCTGAAGGGTCTATATGATAGAAAAATAAGTGAAACATCAACAATACTTATGATCACATTACATATGACCAAATTACATGTGATACTCCTCAATGTCTCAAATCATCATCACTCTCAACTCAAGGCAACTATAACATTCTAATTCAACAAATCATGAACTACTCCTCATAGCCATATGCAATGATTAGTAACATAGCACACCACTAGAATTATTTATTCAATATTTTAATACCATAATCATACTCATTTAAACACAGGTCTATCATTGTTCTCCCAATTCATTCAACAATAACTTGTTTTGAGAAATCTCATATAATTGTAAGGATTAATACCTTCTCATTTCCTCATCAAGCCTCACTATACCTTTTTCAAAATATCTTAAATGTATTTTTAATCATGAGAGATATTAATGCTTGAACGCACATAACCTTGTCATGCATACCTTTGTTGCTCATACTAACCACATACATATATGTATGAAGAGGCTAAGATACAACCTTCAAGGATTAATGCAATTCAAGCAACTCAAGAAATATTCATATTCTTATGGGAGCATATTTAAAAAAAAAAATAACTCACATAACTCTACTCATGTTTAATGCATGGAGAAAATATGTTATGTAGCTGGTACACATGCTTATGTGTAGTTTTATTTCATCTCATATGACCTCATGTCATTTAGTCTTGCACTATCTTCTTAAACATAATTATGCATGCTAATTCAAAACAATGTTTTTACGCAAACTGTGACATAATTACATATAATAAGCACAATAATTCAAAACAATATTGTAGACTGTGATATATGCATTTCCAATTTACACATGTGCATTCTCCTCACTCGTGCTTGGATTCCTTTACTAGGTCGAGGCACAAACACCCACCATACAACAAAACCTGTTATCGAAAATTAACTATTACTATTGGTTTGTTGCTAAGGTTTTGAACTATGAACAAAACGAGTGAGGTAATATGTAATATAAAAAAATTAAAGTATGTGAGTGCATTTACTAATTGTGTTGATAGCAATAGTGGCGTGGTTTATTACATGCCCCAACAATGTTTACAAACCACAAGTTAACGTTGGAATTAAATAATGCATTTTCCCACTCATCTTATGCCAACTGAGAAAAATAGCGAACAATAATGTAATCATGCAAAAAACAATATGTCATGCATGCAGATAACAAATCAAATTTAATTACCTTTAAACTTCCGGTCTTGCATGATCGAAGGTTGCCTTGGACCTTGCCTAGGTTCCCATTTTACTTTGGAGCAGCGGACAAAAAATAGGAGCATCTTCTCCACTTTTGCAAGCCTACGACAGAGGCATTTAACCCTGACCCTTAATATGGTCGTTGCCATATGTTTTTCTTTGTAAAAATATAAGGAAGCACCTGAAATTGTGTCAAGGGAAAGAAGGCATAATCAACCTTCTTTCACACTCACGATGAAGAGTAAGAAGCCTCCTCCTTACAGATTTTTCAATGTCCCTCAGCCTTTTCATCTCCTTATTTTTTCACAGCAATCATGCTCAACACACCACAACAAGCACGCACAAAGCTACCGAATAATTTATAATTTTTCAAGACAATTAATATAAGGATTGAGCTGGCTCACTTATTTATGTATAGCCTCAATGCATCAGAGGATATAGCACTCGGTTGAAGGTGGGGATAAACATTATCCCCTCTTTCAACTTTTATCCTTTCATGACTGTGTTTATCACTTGGATAAGCTTGCAATTTACAGATAACTTCATCCAACTAAGGGTGTTTATAATAATAATCACCATCCCAACCCAATGCCTTCAATTCAGTAGATAGGTACTCGCAGTCTATAAAAAGAAACAACCAAGCTACTTCACAGTCGAGAAAAGGAAATAGTGGAGGTACGACTTTTCTTCAATCCCTCCATGGAAATGCTAACGTTTGGCTTTGTTGCCAACTCGTACACCTCCAAACTTGTTGTAAAGTTCCTGGAAGGTAACATTTAGAAACGACAACAACAAATGGTCAGGATTTTTCCTCATCCTCACTTGGAAAGACATTGTTGCTTAATCACTACCCATAAAGAATGGGTCTACAACCCACCAACCCCTCGTACATTCCATCTTATCGAAATCCAATAGAAAACGCTACCTTTTCTAACAGTGCATGAGGACGAAAAGAAACTCACTTAGGATAATGACCAGCGCATCTAGTGCCAAGTCACAAGGGAGGAGATCAATATGTGGAATCACACATCTTCCCCCTGTAATTTCATATAATTAAAATGATTTATTTAACCAGAATTTAAAACCAAGCTAAGAGTCATTGTTTGACGGTCTGCATAACTTGAGAAAATTCCCTATTACTTTCCTCTCCTCTTTCGTCGATGAGCTTCTGAATAAACCTCTTATCCCTCTTCTTCTTTGACTCGTCGGAAGCATGTTCCCTCCTCATTAGGGGCTTTTTTAGGTCTAAAATGGGCCTCCTAAGAAAAAATTACAACCAAAATAAACTTTATAAGAACCAATAAGATTCAAGATGATGATGTCAACCATCAAGGATGTATTTTTGGGGTAAAAAAGTACAAAGATTATAAAATAATAAAATAATAAAACTACTTTTTCAACTCGTATTTTCAACATATCTCCCTAAGTTTTTACTCAACGTTTGAGCGAGAGTACTCGTTGGATGCAAAATTTAATTCCTCATCCAAGGAGTACCCATGTTACATACTTTGGATGGATGCTACGACACGAAAAATGAGAAATACATGAAAAAAACGTGATTGCAATCACTTTTTTCATGTATTTCTCATTTTTCACATAGTAGGGTCCATTTGAAAGTATGCAACATGGGTACGCGTTGGATAAGGAATCAAATTCTACATCCAATAAGTGTTTCTTCCCAAAATCTAAGTAAACCAATACAGAGATAAGTTGAAAATACGAGTTGAAAAAATAATTTTGTCTTTTTTCGCTCTAAAATTTGATGATGTAATCTAATCTTATTTTATTATTTACACTATTATTTTATAATTTCCTTAGAGGCCCATTTTATACCTCAAAAATCCCCTAATGAAACAGTTTGGTTTAGATAGCCAAGCTTTCGATTTGACCAACCAGAACTGCATCGTTTCCAGCTCTGCTTTTCTGTGTCTTATAGAGCTTCCCGACAGAACCTGTAAGCCATGTCTTGGTCTATGTCAGAGAGCATATTAACGAATGACCTCTTTAGAGAGAAACACCATTAGCGTTCCTGAGGCTCTCCAAATCGAGGGTAGACCAGACCATAACCAAGAGTCAAGGGTGATTCTATTCTTGTGGGGTTGGCTTGATAGAAGAGCCTGATTGGGGAGGTGCATTGATCTTAGTTCATGGTTTCGACTAATGACTAAACCACTTGGTCAGTCAGTTGGAATTCGGTCAATATGCATGAGGAAAAATACCACCATCTGCCAATTTGGATTGGGTGATATTTGATTCAAACCCTTGCCATTTACGTGAGAGCAGAGACAATGGTTTGCACCAATGTTATACTCTTTGCGTGAGGGGAAAAAACCATGTTCCTACCATGAACCATAGTCCAACCATATACAACATATAGTCAAACACTAAGGGATGGCTTGGTAATGAATTAATCTGTGGGGCAATAGGGCCAAGTGCGATTAGGCAAAGTACCCAATCATTCCATTGCCATTGCAATTGATAGCTTGCACGTTGAGCTTTGGAAATGAAGAAATAGAAAGATTTTTCCAGGATAATGAAATCCCTTTTGATTTTAAGAAGTCCATGTATATTTCTCACGATGCATTTTTGAGGTAAAAATGGTTGAATTGACTCAATACTATATTTTTGACCCATATGGTCTTTCAAGAAGTCATGTCTCAATATACAATCTAAATGGGGTAGAAGTCAAACATCTTCCCACAATGCGTAGAAACTCCCAATTAAATTTAATTGTGTGTTATATATATTGGATTAACATATATATGTTGATGATCCCTCAATAATTCCTCAATAAACCATGTTAATATTTGGATTCAATCTCAAGGAATCCTAACTTTATTTAATGACAAAAAATCAATATGATATTAGCATGTTCTAAGTTTCAAGATTTATCTTCACCTTTATGGATTTTGGGTCATTTTTCTTGTAGAATTTTTATAATTAAAAATCTTCAATGAAAAACTCTACAGAGTGTTATAGGCATATTTGGGCATTGCAACCCCAATCACATATGTCCATAAACCAAGGGCTTCTAAGTCCCTAAAAGTGTTGTTTCATACCCTAAAGGAGCAAGGTCAGCTGATTACATCACCTCCCAGAAGTTTTCCATGAAAATCTACTCAGAACTGGTCAAAGTAGGACCATACAGACTGCCCAGTACTAAAGGTCTGATGCATCTCACCTACCACATGCAAAAAGTGTGATGCATACTGGAAATGCCTTTCATAGGGTGTGATGAGCGAGAGCAGAAAAATGGCACAAGCGGTTTGCTAGGTGGAAACCCAGAGAATCTTCTAGAAACTGCTCATTTAACACTTGTCTCTCTGAGTTTGCCTAGGGATGAGTAAGAGATCTAAAATCTCCATGTGGAACTAGGAACTATCAGAGAGATGACACTAATCAAAATCCAAGAAGTTGACTCACCCCCCTATAAATATCTATAAATGAATCCCTCATCCAAGAGATCCGGAGGTTGGAATTTGGTAATTTGCAAAGAGGTGCTGCTGGTTTCTCTTTGAAGACATTTTTGGGTGATCTTGCTTTGTGTGAGGTGAAGAGGGCATTCAAGCTGAGAGGATGGCACTGGGTCAGACCAAGTGGTTGTAATCATCTCTTCTATGAATTTTACTAATAAAGCTATTTGAGTTTTCCTCCATATTCTTCTGTATCTCTGAATATTATAATTGTTATATGAATTTGTATGGCCAATATATATCTAATCCTATATTTTTTATAGTGAAAGATCTCTATGCTTTGATGATATTATGCTGTTGTGAATCTTCAGGTGCTCTTTGAAGCTGGACAAGGAAGCAGTGGTGAGATTCTGTCAAAAGGGGAAAGGAAACAAGCAAGGAGCCAAGCGGAAGACTGAGGTTGGTACTCTTTGCTTCTTTCCCATCTCTCTCGCGTAAAGGAAAAACAAGTGACTTTAATATGTTTGATTCTAAGATAGCTACCCGTCTTAGTGGGGCTAGCAGTTCTGAATAGAAACTATATTTCTCGATAACAAAATGGCGACTCCGCTAGGGAGCGATTAGTTTGATTGCTTGTCTCTATTTCTTCGATTCATAAATCACAGACGAAGCCTGAAGTCAAGCTAGCTAGCCTTCGAACTGCATTTTCTATGCAAGTTCAAAGTAGATCAATGATGCTTCAGTCAATCTCTAGGTTTGCTTATGAAATGAACAATTGGCTTGCAAACATCATAAGTTACCTAGAGGTAGCTTGAATAACCTCATTAGATCAGCCCTATACTTTGTAGTTACTGACTATCATTTGCTCGGCCTAAATCCCTAGACTAAACTGCAAACTGTGACCAAAAACCAAGTTAAAGTCTCATTCCCTAACCATCGCGCCCTCTCCTTTAGGAAATCTGGATGCATCACACTTTCTGTGTGCAGTAGGTGGGATGCATCCCTATTTCCCTGTGTTGCAAGTGCAATGATTAGACAAGACTAGATCTGCCTCCAGATTTTGGTTTTTTCTTCACTGTCTTCAGTTTTATTCAGGAGATTTGCTATCTATGATCAATAGACCACTGTTGAAACCCCCTTCTTTGCATAATCCAACCTCTATTGTACAAAGAATTGTGAATGTTTTTATGTATTGTGTGCCATTTACAGTTCTCTTTTACAAAGAAGTAGCTTAATCGAACTGTGGTCTCTTGATTTGGAAGTGTCGCAAGTGTTGTTTTCAGTCAATGAAAAGAATACTTCTGTTGTTGATATTCAATTACACTGTTACTCTTGTAATTGATCTGAATTAGTAGTTTTTCAAGTGTCGAAAGCAGTTTTCAATTCAAAATCACAAAGTGTCGTCTTTCCTTCTTGTTGTTTTTTGAAAATAAAATCGTTAGTACTGTCACCTTAGAAGAAGAAATAATTCAGATTTGTATTTAGCATTCTTTTTGTCATTCACACATTAAGAAAGCGAAAAACAAATACATGCACGTGCATTTGCATTTAGACTGCTTGTTGATTTTGATTTAGGACAGTGCATCTAGTGTGTGATCTCTGCTCTATGTTGAAAGGATTTCATTTCTCTCTCCTTAGTAGCTAGGATTTTCATTGCAAAAAGAAGATTAAATGATTGTTTATCATCTTAGGTTGCATTTTAGGAATTGTATATCTACATCACGCGGTGAACCTGAAAGGAAAATTCCTTAAGAAAGATCAACTGTAAAATAGATTTAATGAACATAAAAATACTTTGGAACCTATCGCACAACATCTAGAAGTCTAGGCTAGAGACGTATTCCGACATCGTAAAGCCTAGTAACTCTTGCTTTCATCGTAGGTTGGGTGATTCCTCCTCTTTGAGATGATAAGTGCCAGTACGGACTTGTGCTCCCATGTACCGTCGAGTATATATTTGGAGACCATATTAGGCTATATCCTTTATCATTAGGAAGCCGTGTCTGCCACCCTATCGATTGCAATGCACTGAACACAACATTCGGGAAGATTGACTGCCGTACCCTAAAAAGTATTCTGCAGTTTTGTGATTGGTTTGGTAATCCTCTGTCTATATTTCCAAAGTAGTCTCTTTCATTCCTTTTCAGACTCCTTAAAGAAAAAGGTCCATCTAAGCACTTGTCACTTCAGGCTCATTAAAAATCGAAGGCGACTACAATCATCTTTAGCTTTTTCTCGACTCTTAAAAAGTGAAAAGAGAAAGTTGTGTAAAAGCGTCTAAAATTTATTTTAATCGGAATAATGTCACTGTTCCCTCATTGGCCTTAGGTTTAGAAAATGGATTCCACCAACCAAGGATTTCCCCTTGGGGGAAGTCCTAGTACTTTCTCCTCTTGGGGAGATGTTGGTGCACCTCATATGGCCACATTGTCCCTTCCAAGACTGACAATTGGCCTACTGGTATGGCTTTTCTCGACCTCTGTCGTTCAAAGCACTGTAATTCCTGAACAATCGAATAAGCAATTAGATGATACCAAATTCCCCCCCAACCTTCTACTTCATTTGTCTCTCCCTCTCCTTCTTCCTCTTCGCTTGGTAAAAATAGTAAAACAAAAAACCAAGTAACTGAGAAGAAGAAGAAGGGGAAGGAGAAGAAGAAGAAGGATCCAACGACAAAAAGGGGCAACCGTGCATCGTATAGTGAAAATCCACACACTGCACTGTCCAAACCTAAATCTCCATGTGTCATCTGCAAAGGAGACCACTATCACCGAGATTGTCCTTGCATCCCACAGATCCTAAGGGACTGGTCTCCCTACTTGCACAATCCGGTGTCATCAACCTCTGACGATCATGTTGAAAGTACACCATCAACTAGTGAAAGCGAAGTCACCAAACAAAAAGGAAAATCTAAATTTCCCTGCGGACTGTGTGAAGGCAACCATGCTCTCCACCATTGTCCCTTCTTGGATGAAGATAAAAGAGTCTTGGATAATCATCCTGTATCACCACATCGACTCCCTCCTAGGTACAAGAAACTCTTGCCGAATCCATTACTAGTTGAAAATCTGACTGACCCACCTTTGGAGTCGGTCAAAGCACCTATCATTGAAGATAAACCCTCTGAGTCCACATCGGGCCAAAGTCAACAGGTCGAGATGGCAGTCGACCCCATATTGACTTCAGAAGATTTACCTTCAAATGATATAGTCACCGAAGAGAATGAGAACGACACCATTCAAATTCTTTTTGTAAACACAGACTTCGACAAACATGGGGGTAATCTACCCATTCCTTTACTGCAGGAAGGAAATTCGTCGGAGTTGTATTCAGCCGTTTATTTGGTCCCACCTCCAAGCAACTTAGTCATTTCCTTCGATTGGAATCTACTATGCAGAGCTCGTTTACCATCTAATGTACCATTTCGAATCATAGCGCAAACTTACAAAATGGTCATGGTTGGTACCATCATAGATGAAGGGGCTTCTGTGAGTATCCTTTCCTCAACCGCTTGGAAAGTGCTTGGTTCACCATCACTTTTGCTTGAGATGCGATATCTGACAGGCTTCGATAGGAACCAGTCGGCCGTTAGGGATCCTTCCAAACTTTCCTATAAATTTGAGAAGGAAAATCATTTATTTGAACGTAATGGTAGTCCAAGGACCTTTAGATTACAGTCTACTCCTTGGGCATGACTACATTTATAGCATGGGAGCCATTGTCTCCTCACTCTTTTGAGTAATGTGTTTTCCGCATGAAGGCAGAGTGGTCTAGCTCGTAGACCAGCTTTCATTCCCTGGTTCTCACATAGATAATAGTCAAATTCCATCCCTAATAGGTCTTTTTGCACAAGGGATGTCTCGTCAATCTCCAGTCCGTCCACTTGATGAGCACGAGTGATTCAGTGGTCAAGACTGAAACCCAGGGGGCATGCACCCTGGCCTGCTTCGGCAAGAAAATTTCAGGTATAGGGTAGGTTACCACAGACGATATATGACTGGTCTAAGATACCCGTCCATTTAGGAAAATGGGATTAGACCAGAATAAGATACCTCTGTTAGAACGTAGGCATTTCCTGATAGAACAAATTTTTTGTCTGCAAATTGAAGGGTAACCTGGAAAGGTAGGCCTTTCCCGATAAAACAAATGTTTTGTCTGCAAATTGAATGGTAACTTGGAAAGGTAGGCCTCTCCCAATAAAACAAGTGTTTTGCCTACAAATTGAGGGGTAACATGGGGAAACTCTACTTCACTATACCTGGGGGCATGCAAACTTTTTGTGTGAAAGTGAAAAGCGACCATTTATTTTCTTAGTTTGTAGGTTATTAACCCTTTAAACTCATAGGATTGGTCGTTCCTAGATTACATGATGAGAGGAGTCAGAGCATAATTTCGAATGGTGCAAGCTCCCTAAAAAATGAACCTATCGATGAGACATCCTTATTATACGACTGGCACGAGCAGTTTTATGCGAAGTTCAAGCTCGTTAAAAATTAAACCTAGCAATGAGCATATGTTCCACCAGAGTTTAAGCTCATTAAAAAATGAACCCATCTCTGGTAAATAACCATTGTGAATGCATTGTCATCAGCTTTGAGCCTTGGTCGTGTTCTTACCATCACCTCCACTCTTTTGTTGCCGATCATCCGCCTCCATTTGATTGTTTACACATTTTGAGGAACAATTGCAATGAGTGATCCTATTAGCCACCTTTTTTACACTGCTATGATTGGAAAGTTCCAAACCTTACCTGGAACCAGCTGCTATCTGAAAACATCACTCGTTCCTCAAAAACTGAGTCTCCTTTCAGCTCTTTTCATCTGACTCGTAAAATATGAAAGTATTGCCAAGCGATTGGCCTCTCCAGCTCGTTAAAGTGATTGGAAGTGTCATCCATCCTTTAGATTTTAATCTTTTTGGACTTGCGGGATTATTACACAAAAAGATTAAGCGTTTGTCTTGTTTGGCTCATTAAAACTATTGAAAGGTCATCCCTTTCGCATTGTTTTATACCTTTTCGGACTTAAGGGATTATGTTACGAAAAGGGAATATTGGAGTCTTCTTTCCATCTCTTTTCAGACTCTTTGAAATTGAAAAGGACCGAGTTATCCTTGTCGTTAACTCATTAAAACAATAGCGACAAACTTGTCCATTCAGAAAAGAGCGAGTTTCACTGTCGCTAGGTTCGTTAAAACATAGCGATGGGTTTGCCTGAAGGGAAAATTATAGAACAAGCATATGTTACCCTCCTCAAGCCTGAAAAAAATAAAGAGGTACTGGTCAAAAATGACTGGGGAAAATTGGGAAGAAAACTTGAAGAAACTTTATTGGTAGCAGGTCACTCTTGAACATGACACTTTCACTCCATCACCATGATTGAGTCGGGTTGGGTTATTCGGTTCACCGGTCATATCGCCATTGCTCCACCGTACCATCCACTTTTTGGGTTAATGCTACCAATCCCTTTCAGTGTCGCCGATATGTTCAAGAGAAGTTGCTTAGAGAATTCACCTACCCAGCTTGTGTCTCATCCACTACAATACCTTCACGCTTCATTCTTTCATGATAGCCACCCTGAACCTTGTATCATCAGATTATTTTCACCTCTACAAAATCATTTGCTCCATTCCGTGTCATAGATGTGGGATCCATTAATTCCCTCCTACGATGGGTCACTTGTTTTTGACATTAGCTCATTATCTAAGAAGTCAACCTAGCGACAACCCTTCCAGTACTTTGAAGCTTGCATGCCTCAATGGCAAGTTTCCCACTTCCAGCGACAGGATTACACTAAGGGCCTTCGACCGAAAGATTTTGCGTGGTGTTCGTCATCAACTCATGTATTCACACCACGTGAATTGTACTGCAGTACCTTGAGGGCCATCATCATTATCGGCGATTCCTCTCGTGTCTGTTAATAGCTTACATCATTGGATGGTAATCAGGCGATGTCTTTCCATGTTCGACATCAAGACACCTATTCACATGGATCGACTTGTACTTCGGGTGAAGATTGAACGAGTTTTGAAGACCCCGGATCTAGTTTCATCCATCCGGGCTGTGATATATTCAGGAAAATAAAGACATCAAATGTACATCATTGCTGCATAGATAATCATTCAAACTAAGGGATGATGGCTCTACCAGAATCATCAGTCTGCACACAGATGATTGTTTGTTCTATGTACATGAAAATGAATTTATCAAGCTGAGCATGGGAATGCCCACCTCAGCCAGATCATGAAAATATTATGAAGATAATGTATTGTATTGTATCTTATTACAGGTCACCTTCTAGTGTGAAAAACCTCAGATCCTCACTATAAAGCATTTCACTCGACATCAAAGGATTTATGACCTCATGCTTTAGGGGAAAATTGTTATAGACATATTTTGGCATTGCAACCCCAATCACATATGTCCATAAACCAAGGGCTTCTAAGTCCCTAAAAGTGTTGTTTCATACCCCAAAGGAGCAAGGTCAGCCGATTAAATCACCTCCTAGAAGTTTTCCATGAAAATCTACTCAGAACTAGTCAAAGTAGGACCATACATACTGCCTAGTGCTAAAGGTGTGATGCATCTCACCAGCCACATGCAAAAAGTGCAATGAATACTGGAAATCCCTTTCATAGGGTGTGATGAGCGAGAGCAGACAAATGGCACAAGCAGTTTTCTAGGGGGAAACCCAGAGAATCTTCTAGAAACTGCTCATTTGACACTTGCCTCTCTGAGTTCGCCTAGGGATGAGTAAGAGATCTAAAATCTCCACATGGAACTAGGAACTATCAGAGAGATGACACTAATCAAAATCCTAGAAGCTAACTCACCCTCCTGCAAATATCTATAAATGGATTCCTCATCCAAGAGATCCAGAGGTTGGAATTTGGTAATTTGCAAAGAGGTATTGTTGGTTTCAATTTGAAGACATTGTTGGGTGATCTTGCTTTGTGTGAGACGAAGAGGGCTTTCAAGCTGAGAGGATGGCGCTGGGTCAGACAAAGTGGTTGTAATCCTCTCTTCTATGACTTTTACTAATAAATCTATTTGAGTTTTCCTCTATATTCTTGTGTATCTCTGAATATTATGATTGTTATATGCATTTGTATGGCCAATATATATCTGATCATATATTGTTTACAGTGAAAGATCTCTATGCTTTGATGGTACTATGCTGCCGTGAATCTACAGGTGCTCTTTCAAGTTGGACAAGTAAGGAAGTAGTGGCGAGATTCTGTCAAAGGGGAAAGGAAACAAGCAAGGAGCCAAGCGGAAGGCTGAGGTTGGTACTCTCTGCTTCTTTCCCATCTCTCTCTCATAAAGGAAAAACAAGTGACTTTAATATGTTTGTTTCTAAGATAGCTACCCGTCTTAGTGGGGCTAGCAATTTTGAATAGACACTAGATTTCCCAATAACACAGAGGTGGATTGGTCCATAGCCCTCAGTGTTTGAAATTATTCTCTGATACCATTTGTAACATACCCCCTAATACTACCTTGGAAATTAGCTACTAAGCTCCAGTAATTTAAAATTTTGCCTTGGCTACAATTAAGATTCATTAGTCATCACAAGTATCGTGACTCCATCATTGTACACACAATGGTTATCTGTGCATCTATACTCACAAACATAACTACTAACATCATCAAGGTAAGCAATCATACACGCTAGGCACAATATTACATGGTCTTTAGATTAGCCCCTAGGCATCAACCACAACTTTGAGAAAGGAATGAATCATGGCATGCACCCCAAAAACTTCTTCAAGGTCTTTGTGCAAACATTAATACGATATTATCTCGCATCTACTTCTGCTAGGATGGTCATGAATCATATTTTAGTAACAGTTGAAAATATTATTGTCTTAACTTTTATGCAACTAGTGTCAATGTATAGCATAGATAACTGGAACCATAGACTGTACAATTAAAAACATTATACCATACTGTTCCACATGCACCAAGGTTTCATGCATAACTATTTGTCAAGTTAACTAGAGGTATCACTTAACGTTAGCATACTATGATCCTTTACTAAACATAATGATGATCCAGTGTAGATTTAATAGCTACCTTGACATTCATATAAGACCATCTCAGAAAGATGACTTCATAGAAGAATTAATGAATTCATTAACATAAACACATTGTCATTATCACTGTCTAAATCCTATAGCATAGTCAACCAAAATACATACATATATCTTCTACGCAACTATCCTTAGTGGATGAAATCACTCTGTTAGGTCCCTATACTAGTAGTAAAACCCCTTATTGTTATTAGTACAACACCCTCATTATATTGTTGTGCCCATGTAGTCCCCATATCGTTATTATTGTGCCCGATAGAAGCCCATTATTTTTATTATTGTTATGTCTGCTCTGATTATATTATGACCCCTTGGACTCCTATATATAGAAAGGAGGCCTTGTCATTTGTATCATGCAAGAATTGTTCATTCTTGTAATGTAAAGGAGATTGCCCCCTTGAAGACGCTTATTTCTAAGGTGTTCATCTATCTTTTCTATCTTTTTGTGAGCTGGTTTCATAACATTTGGTATCAGAGCTTTGGATTCTGGGGTTTCATTGCTCCAAACAGGGCATCGTGTAATTTTCACTATAACGTTTTTGCTATGAAGTTTTAGAAGTTAAAAAAAACCCATTTGAGAAAGAATCGATCTGCACCTCGGGTCTGAATTTTAGATCTTTTGTTGCTACATTTTTAGATATGTGATCTGAGGAATTTAGGGTTTTTGAAGACTCTTGAATAACATCATAAATAGGAGAGCTTGGGAAAATCGTCATAACTTTCTCTTTGGGCATCAGATTGAAATTTCGTAAGAAGTTGCAGAAAGAGGACAGAATGTAGTCTTCTATGCATATTTTTTAGATCTTAAGGTCGAAATAGTGAGCCGTGGCACATCATACAATTTTTCTCTACTGAAATGTTATATAATCAGGTCATCCCAGGAGATTGAGAATAACTCTTTCTTGGAGAATCAAATTGTGATCAGACTTGTAGAGTTAAAAAGAGGACTTAGAGGGCTATTACAAACCAAAATTACATAACTTAAATATCCAAAAGTGCAGACTTACAGTTGTTTGAGGATTGATCTCCTAAAATCAAGAAAAAGGGAGATGAGGAAGTTTGATGGCAAGGATCTGGTAAATTGGATACTATAGATGGAGCAATATTTTGATCTACATGAAGTGCAATTGTTACAAAAGGTACGTATTGCCTCTTCATATTTAGAACCAGATCAATTTTTATGGTATAAAGGGCTTTGTTCTCGTAAAGCACTTGTCTCTTGGTTAATTTTTGTGGAAGAAATGATAGCACATTATGAGGATATAAAGAGTAACACCTTCTTTAGCGAATTGATAAATCTCAAACAAAGGGGTTCAATGGCAAAGCACATTGGGGAGTTCCAAAAATTGAATATAAGGGTAAATGATATTCAAGAGAAGCAAAGGATTGATGTCTTCATAGGGACTTTAAAGGATAAAATTCAACATGAGGTTCGTCTTTGGGAACCTGATTCATTGGAGAAGGCATTCAAGTTAGCAAGAAAAATTGAAAGGAAAATTATGGAAACAAGGAATCCCACCACTAACGACTATAATTATGGAAGTGTTTTTTTTCCTAGCCTTCCATAACCTACAAGGTTTACACGACAACAATTGGAAGAAAAAAGAGAAAAAGGGCTTTGTTACAATTATGATAGCAAATACACTAAAGGTCTTAAGTGTGCTAAGAAGAAATTATTTTACATTGATTGTGAAGAGGAGGAAGAAAAGGATCAAGAAACGTAAAAAGAAGAGGATATATACTAGGAACCAACCCCACAGAAAGAAGAAATGAATCCGACCATATCTTGTAAATCATTGGCAATAATTACCACTCCTCAAACTCGCAAGAAAGAAGGACATATCAAGAAAAAAAAGGTTAAGAAGTAAAATATCACATCGAGAAAGAAGAAATGAATCCGACCATATCTTGGAATGCATTGGCCGGAATTATGACTCTACAAACTATCAAGATAGAAGGACATCTCAAGAAGAAAAATGGTCAATAAGTGAAATATCATATCGAGCGTCAAGAAATGAATCCAACCATATCTTGTAATGCATTGGAAGAAATTACGACTCCTCAAACTCTCAAGATAGAAGGACATATGAAGAAGAGAAGATTTAAGCAGTGAAAGATCACATTGAGAACCAACAACAAGTTCTCCAATTTTTAAAGGATAACGCCACTTTGGTGTAGAATCGAATGAAACAACAGCCAGATCAACATTGCAGTGAAATAAGTTTTGATGTAGGCAATTGGGTATTTTTACGGCTACAGCTCAAGTAAGCTATTTATGAGAACGAAATTTTGGCAATACTACATGCACTTAAGAAATGACAACCTTACCTAATGGGAAGACACTTCAAGGTAAAAATGGATCATGATAGTCTTAAATACTTTTTAGAACAAACATTATCTTTAGAATAACAGAAAAAATGGGTCACAAATATGTTGGGTTATGACATTGAAATCATCTACGAAAAAGGGAAGCAAAATGTTGTTGCAGATGCACTCTCAAGAAAGGATGAGGATGTCGAAGCATTTTTTTGTGCTATTTCTATTATCCAACCAGATTGGATAAATGAAGGAAGGGATGAATGGAATAAGGACAAAGAAGTGTGGCCACTCACTCAAAAGTTGCAGAAGATCCCAGTTCAAACAATATTGCCATAACTTAACGGGGAAGGAAAATCATATTAGAACCTGGAGCAGTCACAGAAACAAGAACCTAACAGCTAATAAATCAATCAATTCAGAGTATCTCATCAAGTGGAAGAACTTACCTACTGAATATTCCACATGGAAGGACAATAATTTTATACAGAAGCATCAAGAACTACTCAAGTGTGGAGGACAACACTTTTTGAAGGAGAGGGGCATGTTAGGTCCCTATACTACTAGTGTAACCCCTCAATGTTATTAGTACAACCCCCTTATTATATTGTTGTGCCCATGTAGTCCCCATATTGTTATTATTATGCCCTACAGAAACCCACTATTGTTATTATTGTACCCTTACATTATTATTGTTATGTCGACTTTGATTATATTATGACCCCTTAGACTCCTATATATAGAAAGGAGGCCTTGTCATTTGTATCATCCAAGAATTGTTCATTTGTGTAATGTAAAGGAGGTTGACCCCTCGAAGAGGCTAAATTCTAAGGCGTTGATCTATCTTTTTTATCTTTTTATGAGCTGGTTTCATAACACACTCCATAAGGAAAAATGCATAGAATAGATAATCTGAACCTTAATATATATAATGTCAATAGATGGAGCAGAAATATGTATATATCTATAGGCTACCTCATGCATATTTTTTCACCATCGAGACAACACATAAGTTAAAAGAGATGACAACATACCAATTAATGGCTCAAACCAACATATTATGTTCCTTTATTGCATTTCACTTGGACTACATTAATGTGCCATAATTTTCACATGCATCCATCTAAAATCATCTCATAAAACCATGTATGCAGTTCTTTTAAACATTCCCATAGCAAGGAAGACTCAAGAAAATTCTCTCATATGCTAAAAGAATTTACAACATAGAGAGTAAGCAAATCAACATACAGAACATCGCACGCAAGTGAATCCAATTAGATCAGAAGAGCGAACACCACTTAGAAAAGGAAGCACCACCGCCCAACCATGAATCACCTATGAATCCCCATGAGTCGAGGTCCTTATCATGGATCAGTTGCCTCCAATTGATGTACACAATGGGTATTTCATACCCTCTTTCATGATATATTTTCCTTTCTCTCCTACAAAGTTTTTATGTTTTACTTGATGGATATTTATTTCCAATCCATCCAACTTATCTAGAACTACATCTAGAAGCTTTATAATGAAATAATTATCCAATCCCATTCCTCAATGGGATTTGGAAAGAATCCCATCTCTTGGTGTCTTGCTTTTCCAAGTGATTAATTTATTAATTTATTTCATAGGTATTTATATTTCATATTACACATTAGGCTTAGCTTTCATCATGTTGGGTTTGCAATAGTTTGACACACAAGGGAGGGGTGTTACACTGTAAAAGCCAACAATGTGCCAATTTCAGTGGGGTAATGGTCTTTTAAAGCTCTACTAATTTTTTTTTTGGGTCTGGTGTAGCATACAAGAATAACGTGCTAGAGAGCAATGTTTAGTAAGATTGCATTCGCTAGACCATTTTCAACCAACCAAGACATCCAACCTTGGGCAGGGTCCAACCATTGTTCAATAATGGTATAAATCATATGAAAATATGCCAATATATTTTTACACAACAATGATAGGGTCATGTAATCAAAAACATTTCATTGTGGTATCGTTAATTTAATAATGTAGTTTAAATGACAAAATTTTAAAACATAATTTTATAAAAAATTGAACTAATTTAAATAAAATTATATAATATAATTAAAAATAAATAAATTTATTGTGTATAATTTTTTTATCTAATTGTTATTAATTTTTTCTATCAAAGTAATTTATTTTTAATTATTATATTAGTTATATAATTTTTTTAATTATTATATTAGCTATATCTTAGTCATGGCAATTTAATCTTTCATTGTAAATATTAATTTCCATTTTTAATGGCATATGGGTAGAATTAAGCCAACTCATATGTAATTCTATCTAGTTGAGTTAGGTATCAGATTTGTTCATGGCTTTAATCCAACCTTTCACATTTCTTTCACTGTAAATATTGTTTTTCACCTTTAAATTTAAATATTAATCTAAATGGCAAGTCAATGATATCTATGAATTAAAATTAAGTCAATCACCTTTATTTTGAACCCAAGTAGGTTAAGTTTAAACTAAGTTAAGATATCAAATTTTTTCTTCAACTCTTCACATTTTAATAAATGGGATTTGTTTCGACAAAATCGAATTTGATTTTTTTTTTTTAATATTGACGAATGTATTTGTTTACATTAACATTTTGAGATTATAATTTTTTTATGTAATGAAATTGTGTGTGTGTGTGTGTGTGTGTGTATAACCATAAGGTGTAAATCACCTGGTTAAGTGTGGTTTAGTCCCCAACGTCTTAGTTTCAAACCTCAAGGGGATGGCTTGAGGATGGAAGTCACTTTGGAGAAATATCTTCCATCAAATATATAAGACGGTCTGTGTGTGTGTGTGTGTGTGTGTGTGTGTGTGTGAGAGAGAGAGAGAGAGAGAGAGAGATTAATGTCTATTAAAATGGGGCAAACTAGGCTTTTGTCTACATCATCATTGCTAAAAAAACATGGATAGCTATGACAGAGAGTGGAAGAAAATAGGGTGACTATGATCTACTAGGGTGGATGATGATTAATGTCCACCTGAAAAGGCAACTAGGATTCTGCGTGCAACATCCATTATTCAAAGCTCATGGGTATCATTTGTGGACGCAACCTCTATGATAGAGAGGGGAAGGCAATAGGGTGATAGTGATCCACTAGGGTGTATGACAATTAATGTCCACTAAAATGGGAAAAATAGGCTTTCGCCTATAACATCCATTGTTCAAAACTCATGGGTAGTGTCATGCAAGCAACCTCTATGATAGGGAGGGAAGGGAGATGAGGTAATTTTGATCCACTAGGATATGGGGCAAATAAGTAGGCAATATACTCTCCTAATGACTATTATTAGGATGGGGGAGTGGTAAATCAACTTGATAGGGGGAAATCTAAACCTTTTTTTGGTCCCAAAACGAAGTAAAACAAGGCTACTTTCATCATCCTTTTTCAAAGGCACTATGAGAAAAAGATATAGAAGTAATTCAACTTCCTTCCTCTCTATTTCTAACTTCTCCTTAATTTTTATTGGACCTTAGGAAGGTATATATATATATATGTGTGTGTGTGTGTGTGCACTAAAACCGAAATGATTTATTGGTCTCTAGAAATATTATAAAAATTTATAACGAATGAAATAACTAGAACTATGTTTTTCATGTTTATTTTTATATTTTAACATTGGATTATACCCCCAATGGGATTCACTAGCGCATAGTCGAGGGGGTCTTGGGATGCCCACCCCCATCCATTATACTCCACGTGACCATCAATATGATGAGGCGTTGGGTACTCCGCCCTACGAAGGAGGTTTCTAGAGAATGAAAGTGCATATAGTATGCTCTGGAGAGGAATGGTTAATATTTGGATATGGTGGGTGATGATAAGGAACGTTGCATACAATGGTGACAATTTTACTTACTATTCAAGCCTGCAGTGGAATCCAAAAGGTCGAGGTGGTGTGGAGTTAATTATTGAAGTTGACCCATGTGGGTGGTTTTGTGCTTAGGGCTTTGTCTGGGATCCAGGTGCATCATGTTCAGGGGAATTTTCTTCGATGGACATCTGCTTCCTCTTTGGGTTGTTGAATCTTCATTTGTCAGCTTCCTTCCTTCTGTGCTAGTGGAAATTTCTAGATAGGTGAGTTTGGGTAAGGCTCTATCTCTCTCTGACTAGTGTTTACTAGTTGTCTTCAATTATATTTATGTTGATTTAGTTAGGGATATCACTCATTCACAAGGATGAAATTGTTGGTTTAAGTTAGTCACGGAGCTAGAGAAAAACCTTGCACCGTTTCCTGGTCGTGTTGTCTAATATGCCTCCTTGAAATCGATTGTTATGCACCAAAAGGGATCCATGCCAACCTGGATATTCTTTGTGACCATAGGTACAAGGATCAAAATGAAAATGTGGCTTATGGTAATGATATTCAGACTTTCTCTCAAGAGAAAATCCTAGAAAAATTGCCGAACATCCACAGAATCCAGTGACGAACAAATGAATGATTGTAGGAATTAGAAGTCTGAGTAGAACACATTAAATGCCATCAACATAAACAATGGGGGAAACTAGCTCCTACAAATATGCACCAACCGTGTCCACCACCATGACATGCATGTGAGGGGTTATGTTCTTATTTTGTCATTTTTTTTTGCTTGTATGTCTTCGTAGCCCTCCAAAAATAAGGTGTCAACTGCTAGATCTTTTGCTTCATATTCCATCTCTCCTTGCTAGCAAATCTAGTCATAATGAGGGAGGACGAGTTGATGAAAATTTTAATGTACTTTCTTTCTTCATAGTAATATAAATTCATTACGTTTGGTCAACAAAAATAAAACATTAGATTAAAATAATATATTTTATTTTTTAACTGAATTGAAATGTCATATAAAATAATTATTTTCATATAGCCAATTAAATAATAATTTAAAGATATATTTTCATATATCTAAATTTACTATAATGTTTCAGAAGTGGGAAAATGAATTCTTTAAATTATCATAAATAAAATTATTAAATTGCCCAAACAACGTAGAGTAGACAGTGACAGGATGTTTTATTAGGAAAATCCATGGTGTAAAGGTCACTCAATCGAAACTCAGTGGGAAAAAATCTAGGCATGTTAAGGGCTGGTGTGGCCAATGCCAGGTTCCATCCTTTGCCCATGATAACCACACATTGTTAAAATTAAGAAAAATCATAAAAAATAACTAAATTATAACTTTGTCTGTGGATGGTAGCACAACTGGTAAGAAAACATGTTGGAAAACCCTTGTGTTTCCAAGTGATTGGAAGTTCAATCCCCCTGGACATGTACCACCTACCAACCTACAAAAAAAACCCTAAATTATAACTTTATTTTGATTTATTAGTAATAATAATTATAAAAAGAATTAATATATTGATATAGATACAATAAGAAAATATAGGACACATTTTTTAATTATAGAAATTCACCATTACAATTTATGAATATTCAAAAGAATAATTTAAATTTATTTAGATTTTATATCATTGATTATACCTATTATAAATACTTTCTCATATGCCAATTATATAATTAACAACCATAACTATATTTTTAATTTTATATTTTTTAAATATAATACTAATTTTATATTCAATACATTTATATTGATGGTAAAAAATAACATTTTCATCATTTATATTATTAACCAAACTCAAAATTTAACCCGTTCGGCATTCTCTATTCCTATTTTGGGGATATGCTAGCATATAATAGTTTTATGCATAGTTTGTAATAGGTTTATGCATACTATATTGTAGCACCATGCGAGCTTCAATAGGTTGTTTTATGTCATGGGGGTTCCCTAGTGTTTTGACTACTACTGTACATGAATTGAACTTTGGTACCCCATTATCTTGCTTTATGTGGTAACCCACTATATTTCTTTATGTGGTAAATGAAATATCATTCATGGCAATATAATGGTACCTAACACAGTGTGGGCTTTGTATGTCTGATAGTGGGTTTCATTCCATCAAATGCCTAGTTCCCATTTTTGACTCCTCGCTCATGCTACACAAGTATCTAAGTAGACTGAAGGAGGAGAAGGGTCTGGGTTCCCCACCATCTAGGCTATTCTCCATCTCATCTTCTTGGTAAATGTGATCCACAAAACCCTTGAATTATAGCTTGTAGCATCCTCGTATGCATGCCATACTTGAAAGTTGAAATGAAGTAGTTTGCATGGAAAATGTTTGACCAAATGTCTCAAGGACATTGAAGGTTTTGGGAGGGAGGTGAGGTACAGAGGGAGATATCTACAAATTGGTGCTTCCTCCTAACATTCAGGAATGGTAGGGAATGGGAAATCTGATAAGCCCATCCTTCCCAAGTAGTCAACTCGCACAAGCTTCTCTGGTAAAAGAGGCAATGAATGGTAAGATGCAACTCTTAATCATTAAACTTGGCAATGATCAGTTATGTCATTTGTTAACAAAGTTTGGAATCAAATACAACAAAGGAGGTGGTTGATATTAGTATATAAATCCTTGTTGTGCATATATTCCATTATAGCATTCAATTGTTTTGGAAAATCTGTTGAATCTCGGTTGCTTTGTTTGTCATAAAGTGATATTTTGTTTCAACATATAATAGCCATCATTCCACTACTATGGTTGTCCTCAAGCTATACAATCTTACCATATAATTGAATCTCTTGTGGTCTACTTTCCTTATAATGTTGTCTAACTTTTTTCTCTTCCCAGCAGGAGAGCTCTGCATCTGATTGCATGAACAATGGGAAACCTACATGTGTATATGCTTTTCACTTACAAATTACAACTTCAGTGTAGATTCCCACTGCTAGATATGTTCTATTAAATATTAAAAGTGGTTATGGTAGACCATTATTTATGAATCCAAGCTCTGTTAGTGCACCTTGTTGAAGGAAGTGGAGTAAAATGAGTGAAAACTTCCCTTACTTCTTGATCTGATAGTATTTGTGGCGAAAATCATTTTGAGGATGTTGGAGCATTTGTTCCTTGAAAGTAGCAGGTGATGTTCTCCTAATAATATTTTGAACAGGTTTATATAATTGTCATGCCATGGTTAAATACTTGATTTTATGGTGATCAAATACAATATGAATACTGCAATGAGGTGATTAACAAACCAGGGGTGGGTTTGGCAGAGATGGCAGAGATGTGCTTTTAATAGTTCAATATCGAAACCCAATAGCATCCCTAGTTGTAGAACTCCAAGGAATTCAAAATCTAGTTGCAAAGTAGGGAGATGATAGCAAGGATTCAAAGGTTTGAACCGATGTGACCAATGTGACTAAACTAAAGCTCCCTTTTTTGATCTAGACAAGGGTTCGAGGGGAGTTGTTTGAGATGATGTGGGTAATGAAGATGAAGATACATATTCATCTGCGGATGGAGATGGAGGATCTGAGGGATCATTGGTAAAGCTTGGCTCGTAAGATGATGGAATCTCATTCAAGAAAGGCATTAGAAGTGCTTTTAATGCACATTAATTATGGGTAGTGGGTGAGGAAGGGAGTGGTCAAGAATAACATAACACTACATTGTTTACTTTTCTATTAGAATTCTCACCTGCTTTTGGAGGAAAAAAGACTACCCACCACTTTGTAGGTCAAACTAATACTTCCTTACTCACTCTGGCTAGATAGATAGGCACTTTGTATTTCTTGAACCTGTCCATTCATTAAATAATAATAAAGATCTTGAGTTTACATACTAAGAAAATAATTTGTAGGATGTAATCAACATAGAATATTCCCTTGGGTTAAGGAAAAATGAAATCTCTAGAGGACCTCGAAGCTCGGTTTGATAGGAAAAACCTATATTATCCTTCCTATTTATTATATAGGAAATCCTAAATGAATTCAAACATCAAATTATCTATTCCAATTTAAGTCCCCCAGTGTTATAGACATTTTTGTGCCTTGTAGCATGAAGCATGAAATGTCCATAATCTAAGGGATCCAAAGTCCCTAAACATGTTTTTCCTACCCCTAGAGGAACAAGGTCAGCAAACCACAGCACTGAAAATCGGTTCTCCACCTGAAAACACTCAAAAACAAGCAATTTCTGGATCATGTCAACTGCTCCACTGAGCATCTGCGCTGAATGTCAACTGCCCCTCTCTGTACCTGCGTTGAATGTCAAATCCAACAAAGGCTACCTGCGCTAAGCGAGATTGGACAAATGGCACAGTCATTCCTCAAGGTGACAATGCCCAGGAAGCTTCCAAAATGACACTTGGATCAGGGAATTCGCCTAGTGATGAGTAAGAGGTTCTTAAACTCCAAGTGGAAGCAAGGATCTCCAAGTGGACTCAAGAACTAAAGTATAACTGAAGTGAGAGATGACACTAGTCAGCTTGAAGCTAGCCTCAAGCTGACTCATCCTTTCTCCAAAACTCCTATATATAGAGCTCTCTCATGAGGTCTAAGGAGGCTAGAATTTTGTGAATGTAAGGAAGTGCTATTGGTTTGAGTTTAGAGCTATTGGGTGATTTCTTTGAAGGAGGTGAAGAGGAGATTTCTTTCTACTGGGAGGTGTTGCTGGATTGGGCCTCTTATGGTTGTAACACTCTCAGAACTTTACTTCTTCCATTAATAAAGCATTTGAGGTTCTTCTATATGCATGTGTCTCAATGGTGTATTGTTATACTTGTGTATTTGATTTATTCTAATCCTTGAATCAATTATGAATGTATGCTTCTTGTAGTTTCCCTCTCTTGCCTTTTTGCAGGATCTTTGCGTAGCTGGGCCAGTGAAAGAGCAAGGAGCTGGGAGCAAGCAGCAAGGAGAGAAGATTGGATCAATCATTAGCGAAAGACATCGGTTAGTGGATCCCTTTCTCCCCTGTTTTACTTTCATAAAGAAGAAATCTTAGATAGCTTTGCTTCGGTTGTTGCTGAGGTACTATCACCCTTAGAGTGGGATAGGGTCATTCCGTATTGGATACTTTTCCTTACAACAAATTGGCGACTCCGCTGGGGAAGAACTTTGTTTTAGTCATTTTGCTTGAGTTTGCATCATTGTTTACTTCATAGACTCAACGGCAACAATCGAATTGCTTTGCAAAGTAGAATGTTGCTGCTTTGATCCTTCACTGGGTTTTTGTCTATGATCTCAACAATGGACTCACAAATGACTTGATGATCCTTTGTGATAGTCTTTAGTACCCTTTCAAAGCATCCCTCTATTTATACCTTGCTTGTGTTTCTGATTTGGCCTGAAACGGTTGATTTTTGAGCATTTTATGACCCGGAACCCAAGAGAAACGAGAGTTTCTCCTTCAGCGCGACTGCTGTGAAGGCATTCTGCATTTCAGCGCAGGTCCTGTGAAGGCTACCTGCGCTGAATGTCAAACTGACAGTGTTACACCTACGCTGAACCAGTGTGGCCTTGTGCAGCTGGGGTTCCTTGCTATCTTTTACCCTGTTTTGATCTTTGTTTTTGCAGCCTTTAACCAGCATAGGTACAACCTCTGATACCCCTTTTCTTTGCTTGTATTCCGCCTCATTTTTGTACAAAAAGACTGTAAGTGTTTTTATGTGTTTGTGGCATCATTTACAGTTTTCCTTTGCATAAGCGAAATAGTCATCCTGTAGCCTTGATTCAGATCTGATTGAGTGATTGATTGTGATCTTAGAAGAGAGTTCATTGGCCGTTTGCAGTTTGATCTATCATTTGCTTTTGCTTATTGGTTTGAATTTGTTACTTTTAAGTGTCGAAACAAGTATTTCTTTCGAAAAATCGCAAAGTGATTGTAATCTCTTCTACCCTTGCTGATTTGGGAAAAAGTAAACTTGTTTATTTTCAGTCATTTAAAAGCAAATTCGAAGTTGTGCAAAAAGCTTTCTTTGTAGGCATTTATACTAAGGAAGTGAAAACAAACACCTGCATTGTGCATTTTGCATTTTGATAAGATTCCATGTTGGATTTAGGAAGAGTGCATTAGAGTGTGTTGATTGCTCTTTGAGAAAAGATAGTCGCTGTCTTTTCCCTTAGTAGCTAGGATTTTCAAAGTTGAAAGATTATAAAGCTTGCTTATCATCTTAGACTGCATTTAGGAATTTGTACCAATACATCTCGTGGTGATCCTGAAAGACAAACTGTAAAAAGATCAAATTAAAATATATTGAATGAACCTAACAACGCTTTGCAACATAACGCTCACAGTAGAGGTCTAGGTAGAGACGTGTTCCGGCGTCGTTAAACGTAGTGACTGTCGATCTCTATGAAGGTGGGTGATTCCTCCTGAGAGACGATAGCACTAATACGGACTTGTGCTCCCACGTACCGTCGCGTATATATTGGGAGACCCCTATAGGCATATATCCTTTATCCTTACGAAGCCGTGTCGGCCGCCCTACTGATCGCGATGCAGTGAACAAAGCATTCACGAAGATCGACCACCCGTACCGTAAAACGTATTCTGTGGTTTCGCGAAAGGTTTGGCACACCCTCTACCTAGATCTCCAGAGCAGTTTCTTTTGGCCTTTTTCAGACTCTATAACAGAAAAAGTCCAACCGAGCATTTGTCACTTCGGGCTCGTTAAAACATCGAAGGAGACTAGAGTCATCTTTAGCTTTTTCTCGACTCTTTAAAACTGAAAAAGCAAGTTGTGTCTAAAAGCGTCTAATAAAATTCATTCAATTCGGAAACATAATTCCCCTTTTTGTATTTTAGTTGATCGGGTAATCCGCAACCATGGAAGAAAGTCAATTGAAACCCCATCATTCGCGGAGGCTTGCGAGTCAACCGTCTTTGTCTCCGGAATCGAAAGTAGTACGGACGAAGCGAACTCACTTGACCGGGTCAAAATCTCCCATTAAAGTTAGAACAACAGTTCCAACAACATCTGAGATCCCGGTCACTCCAAGTATTTCTGGAATCCCTGCCTCTATTGAAGAAGTTCAACCACCACAGAGGGACAGTAACACTGATCCTGGTCTGAGAACAAGTATTTGCGTGACTGAACCAGTTCCATCTGCAACCAGTCCAGAGAGTCTTGTTGCTCAAACAACTGTTGCTGTCGAAATAACCCCTTCTTCGGCACCAGAAATCTTTTACGGACCTGACGGTCTTCCTCTTCCACCTGGTCTGATTGCAATAGAGGAAATCGTAGAGGACCCGCAAGCAAATACTCCAACTCATTTTGGAGTAGGTGTCACTCTTTTTCCTTCTGCATCAGAAGTTTGTCCATCACCAGTGGAGGTTCCTGTAGAATCGTTGGGCAGTTTATTGGATAGACTTAAAATGTCTGAGCAACCGTCGACATCTAGGACTGTGTCAAATGACACAGCGATGGCAGAAGCCCCTGCTGTCACTCCAACGATGTTCGCCGGCATACCAACTGTCCCAACTAGCTCTCAACAGCTAGAAGGAGTCCGCCCAGGGACTATCTCGACAGTGTGGTCTGTTCCAGTTTGTTCTTCCGATATAATACCCGATAATTCTTATGTTGAAACTAGACAAATTGATCCCTATGGAGGTCAATTTGGGCCATCCAGTCCTCAAAGGAAATCCATACCCTTGAGCTCCGGATCGCTACCGTATGGGGGGCAATATGCCCTTTCATTACCCCCTCCGGGAGGATACCCATACGACAGTTCTCAACAATATTCAGGTTTGACTGAAGTTATGACAAGTGGTTGGGTACCTATGTTACGCCAATAGCCAAGAGTTGTGTATTCTATGCAATAGTGTGTACCTATGTCTAGCATCCCGACGACGCCAGCTATTGTAACCGTGTCGCAAGTTCAAACGATGCCTGTTGTATGTCAACCCCAGGTTGTAATACAACAGCCCCTTGACCCTGCAACACAACCACAATCGCCAACTGCCGGGACGACACAGGTCCAAACGGGTGAGATTACCCCACATCTTGGTCCGTCGGTTAGTATAGCACAACAGAACATGGCTTCACAGCCATGGATGGTGCAGTACCAACAACCACAGTTCCAGCAGGTGTACCAAGGATCTGAGCAATAGATCTTTGTGAATAGTGGACAACCCTATATTCAAAATGGGTTAAATCAACCACTTTACAGTGGTCAAGTCCACCAGCCGTATCAGTCATACCAGCATCAATTACATTATGCTGGTATGCAAAGGCCTACTGCTCAAGCGATTCCATCATATCCTGGGTACGCCTCGCCAAACCTGAATCAACAGTTACCATTCGTGGCAACTTTAGAATTACCAGATTTACATCGATTGACGAACGATCCAATCACCTATGCCCATTGGTGGCCAGCGATTCCTCACAAGCTTCCATCGGACATTCCTAAATTCAATGGAAATCCTGGCGAAGACCCGTCGAATCATGTGATGACTTTTCATCTGTGGTGTTCGTCGAATACCTTGAATGATGATTCGATAAGGCTTCGCCTTTTCCAGAGGACATTGACTGGTCCGGCGGCTAAATGGTATATCGAATTACCTAGAGCCTCTTTCGACAATTTCAGTTCCCTAGCCACGACTTTCTTAACCCACTTTCAGTTACCAATAAGGTACGAAACTGGAATAGAGATCTTAACCAATTTCAAGCAGACAACAACCACACATATATCCGATCATATACATGAGTGGCGTCGTCGTCGCAGAATGGTAAAGACTTATGTTCCAGATCAGCTATTAGCTGAGTGGTTTATAAAGTCGCTTCTTCCTGCTATAACGGAAGATGTGGCCAAGGGAGGGGTCGTAACAGAGGAGCAAGTTATTGCTCGTGCCCAGTATTTAGACTTAGTGTATACTCAGTCTGGCACGCTCTATGATAAGATACCTGATGCCCCTAGACCAGAATTTTCAATTCCTCCTCCTCCTGGATCAAATAGTGACTCTCATGCCGGCGACGATGTGATTGGCACTGCAAACGCAAAGTCGACAAGGGATTCGAATAAGAAAGCCCGTAAGACTTCAAATCAAAAAGCAAATCAAGAAATTCTTGCTTCGGAAATAAATGCCATATCTGCAGATAAAAGCAAAAATTCCAATCAACCAGGAAGCAAGAAGAAGCAAAACAAAGGGAAGAAGAAGAAACAAGGAGAGTCATCTCCTCAAAAAACTTCTTCAAGCCCTCCTGGAGATAGGAAACCACCTTTTGGGTGTCAGATATGTGATGAGGATCACTGGACGAGAGAATGTGCATACAAAGCTGAGCTTAAAAGATTCTTTAAGAGTCCGCAAACCTCAGCTGTGTTAACTGATCCGTTTCCAAATCGAGGAACAAATCTGGTTGCTAATCAAAATGCTTCCCAATCCCAAGTGCTTATGTTGTCTGTCTCAAAGCAGCAGAATGATGCTTTGACAAGGAATAAAGATTACGGGAATCCACAACAGTCGAATAACAAGGCTGATGAACAACCTAGTAGTTCGACGACAACTTTGACCAAAGTTGTGCCACCCATCATTCTTGAACAGATGATAAAGTCGCCAAAGGGAGTAGTACACAAATCGACACTTAATCCTCCTGCAAAAATAGCACAGAATTATAATATAATAGAGGACCTGGCTCAATCGCCGTCCGCTATGTCGACACTTGAGGTACCGCAAAATTGCCCCTCCCAAGAGCAAGCTTTATTATCAGCAATAAATGGGATTGACCCAATGGATTCCGATCTTGTGGCCTTTGATCATAAAGGATATGACCCTCAGTTACCAGCTCAACTAGCTTTCCTTATTCAAGTGAAAGCCCTCAACAAAACTGTTCATCGGACAATTATTGATGAGGGGGAATCTACATGTATTATGTCGATGAGTTGCTGGAAGAATTTAGGCTCACCACCCTTGTCGAGATCGTCAACGACGTTAAAAGCATTTGATGGACGATCATACACTCCATACGGGATTTTAAGTAACTTGCAAGTTGAACTAGGGGGCAAAACAGTAGGAATTGATGTTGAAGTAATCGATGGAAACCTCGATTACAACATCCTACTGGGAAGGCCCTAGATATATGCCATGGCCGCGGTTGTGTCGACCTACTTCAGGAAGATTGCATTTCCCTTTCAAGGAGGAATTACAGTCATCGACCAAAAGACTTTCCTCCCCGACAGTTCACAAGTTACGGGAAGCATTCCAATGATCCATGGAAGCAGTCATTCGCTCCAAAATATTGGAGTAGGTCTCCTAAAAGACCCTGCCTTAATGGGTACTTTTTCCCTATCGCCTGCAAGTAATCTGACGGAAGTGGCCACAGTGGAAACCTACAATATGAAATCTTCTATATCTAATGGATTCGGAAGATTCCTAAACATTTTGTCAGCGTGGATCATCGCCCTAATAGAAATACTGTAAATACAGTGGGCTCCGAGGACGGTTCTTATCTCGTGTCAACCTCGTTAAAAAATGAAACAAGGAGTCATGAGGATAGTTCTTTTACTATGTCAACCTCATTAAAAAATGAAACAAATCCCCTTTCCGAATCTCAAAGGTAAACCTTCATTCCAACCACCGAGTTGAATGCAATGAAGCTTGGGGGGCATGCGCCTCGATTTGTGTTATTATGCTGGGGGGCATGCAAATTTATCATCGAGCAGTTTTAGCATAAAGTTCATGCTCATTAAAAAATAAACGCAAGATCCGAGCAGTTTTAACGTGGAATTCATGCTCGTTAAAAAATAAACATAAGCTGTGAGCAAGCTTCCCCCAGAGTTCAAGCTCATCCAGAAAAAATGAACCGGTAAATAACCATTTGAGATCGTAAATCCATCAGCCATAAAAGCCTTGGTCGTGTTTGTGTACCCGTCACCTCCACTTTTCATTTGGCCGATCGTTCACCTCCATATGAGTGTTTACCTCTTTTGAGAAACAGCTGCGAAGAGTGATTTCACCTAGCCATCCTTGTGACACTGCCGTGATTGGAAAATTCCAACCTGTACCTGGAATCTGTTGCTATCCCTGTTTATCACTCGTTCCTCAAAAGACGAGTCTTCTTTGAGCTCTTTTCATCTGACTCGTAAAATATGAAAAGTTTGCCGAGTTTTGGCCTTCCAGCTCGTTAAACGACCGGAAGAGCTATCGCTCCTCTAGATTTTAATCTTTTTGGACCTGAGGGATTATTGCACAAAAAGATCGAGCGCTTGTTTTGTTCGGCTCGTTAAAAGTACCGAAAACTCATCCCTTTGTATTGTTTTATACTTTTTCGGACTTAAGGGATTAGATGACGAAAAAGGAATTTTGGAGTTAACTTTCTGTACCTTTTTAGACTCTCTAAAAATGAAAAGGACCAAGTTTTCCTTGTCGTTAGACTCGTTAAAATGATTAAATAGCGACAAACTTGTCTTTAGACGAGAACGGGTTTCCCTATCGCTAGGCTCGTTAAAATATAGCGATGGGCTTGCCCGAAGGGCAGGTTATAGAACAAGCATATGTTATCCTCCTCAAGCTTGACAAAAATAAAGAGGTACTGGTCAGAAATGACTGGGGAAAAATTGGGAGAACCTCAAAGCTTTAATGGTAGCAAGTCGCTCTTGAACATGACACTTTTCCTCCGTACCACATCGGGTTGGGTTGTTTCATTCACCGGTCTCATCACCATGGTCTTCGCCAAACCATCCACATTTGGGGTAATGCTACCGATCCATCGCATCAGTGTCGTTATATGTTCAAGATATGTCGTTCAGAAAGAGTCAACCGTGTCCCATCCACTGCCATACATTATCCTTCATCCATCCATGATCGCCACCCTGAATCATATGTCACAGATTGTATTCACCTCCACTAAAATCATTAGCTCCATTCCGTGTCACTGATGTGGGATTCATTAAGGCCCTCCTTTGATGGATCGCTTCTTGTCGACTTCAGCTCATTATCCAAAAAGTTGATCTAGGAACAACCCCCTCAGTACTTTGAAGCTTGCATGCCTCAATGGCAAGTTTCTCACTTCCGGCGACAGGTATACATCAATGACCTTCGACCAGAAGATTTTGCGTGGTGTTCGACGCCAAGTCCTTCATTCACACCACGTGAATTGTACTGCAGTACCTTGAGGATCATTATCATTATCGGTGATTCCTCTCGCGCTTGTTAACGGTTTACATCATTGACTGGTAATCAAGCGATGTCTTTCCATGTTCGACTTCAGCGCAATTCTCACATGGATCGACTTGTACTTAGAATGAAGATCGAACGAGTTTGAAGACCCCGGATCTAGTTTCATCCATCCGGGCTGCGATATATATTCAGGAAAATATAAAGACATTTGTCATGTACATCATTGCAGCAGATGATCATCCTACTCAAAGGATGATAATTTCAGCAGAGAATTATCAGTCTACCATCAGACGATCGTCTGTTCTATGTACCAAAATGAATTTATAAAGCTGAGCATGGGAATGCCCGCCTCAGCTAGATCATGAAAGCAGAATGAAAAATAATGTATTGTATTGTATCTTATTACAGGTCACCTCTCAGCGATTGAATGAACTTCGGATCCTCCTGGTAAAGCATTTCACCCGATAAACAACCTCACGCTTTAGGGGGCAACTGTTATAGACATTTTTGTGCCTTGCAGCATGAAGCATGAAATGTCCATAATCTAAGGGATCCAAAGTCCCTAAACATGTTGTTCCTACCCCTAGAGGAACAAGGTCAGCAAACCACAGCACTGAAAATCAGTTCTCCACCTGAAAACACTCAAAAACAAGCAATTTCTGGATCATGTCAACTGCTCCACTGAGCATCTGCGCTGAATGTCAACTGCCCCTCTCTGTACCTGCGTTGAATGTCAAATCCAACAAAGGCTACCTGCGCTGAGCGAGATTGGACAAATGGTACAGTCATTCCTCAAGGTGTCAATGCCCAGGAAGCTTCCAAAATGACACTTGGATCAGGGAATTCGCCTAGTGATGAGTAAGAGGTTCTTAAACTCCAAGTGGAAGCAAGGATCTCCAAGTGGACTCAAGAACTGAAGTATAACTGAAGTGAGAGAGGACACTAGTCAGCTTGAAGCCAGCCTCAAGCTGACTCATCCTTTCTCCAAAACTCCTATATATAGAGCTCTCTCATGAGGTCTAAGGAGGCTGGAATTTTGTGAATGTAAGGAAGTGCTGTTGGTTTGAGTTTAGAGCTATTGGGTGATTGCTTTGAAGGAGGTGAAGAGGAGATTTCTTTCTGCTGGGAGGTGTTGCTGGATTGGGCCTCTTATGGTTGTAACACTCTCAGAACTTTACTTCTTCCATTAATAAAGCATTTGAGGTTCTTCTATATGCATGTGTCTCAATGGTGTATTGTTATACTTGTGTATTTGATTTATTCTAATCCTTGAATCAATTATGAATGTATGCTTCTTGTAGTTTCCCTCTCTTGCCTTTTTGCAGGATCTTTGTGTAGCTGGGCCAGTGAAAGAGCAAGGAGCTGGGAGCAAGCAGCAAGGAGAGAAGATTGGATCAATCATTAGCGAAAGACATCGGTTAGTGGATCCCTTTCTCCCCTGTTTTACTTTCATAAAGAAGAAATCTTAGATAGCTTTGCTTCGGTTGTTGTTGAGGTACTATCACCCTTAGAGTGGGATAGGGTCATTCCGTATTGGATACTTTTCCTTACAACACCCAGCAGGAAAAAACCCTTGACAGACTGATTAGCTCACATATTATTTTCCAACAGACAACTCAACAAGTTCCAGAGCCACTAGGGAGATATTGGTTTCTATCTAGTATTTATATGTAAGGTAAAGGAACATATTTTGTGAAACAAGGTCAGAGGCTCATCGATGCCTTGGATTATGTGATTCATGTTTTATTATAACTACAATAGTATGTTGCTTCTGATGTCACTCCTTTTTTAAGGTTCTTACTTCTAAGTACTAAGTTTTTGAATGGAGTCATTTGTGTGATGAGTCTGTACATTTCATTTTCTTGATTCATGTTGTCTAGAATGGCCAAAATGACCTTAAATACATGTTCTAGTTTGTTGCAAGAAATCACACATTTTACTTTGTGTTTTACCTTCTTCTATGTCTAGTTTTTGAAACACTATTTGTGAATCCCAACCATGCCTTGGTTCAATGTTGAGGTAGTCAGAGCCTTAAGCTATCTACTAGGGATTGAATTCTTGATCTGATCTTCCCTACCCAAGTGTTATGTCTCAAAAAGGGAGGAGGCTTGGAGCAAGTCTGATTGATTTTGTTGAAATAGTTACCGATCAATCTTGGCACCTATGTTGAAGGAAGTTCGTGTTTTGTGGTTTAGCTTTTGGCCTAGGTGCATGTTTCTAAAAGCAACTTCCAAAAAAAGACACCATCCTTAATTCAGTGTAAAAGCTTAGGAGCTATCAAAGAGATTTTTGGTCTTGGAATGGAGACACACAGGACTCCCACTATTTTTGCAAGTTCTGGTGTACTTTAAAGTCAATCACAGTAGTGGTCTTCATTTCACGGAGGCATGTTAACAATATTTGAACTCTACAGCTTCCTGGCACTATACATTGAGTTTTTTGAGGTTATCTGAGTTGTATTTACATCTGATAAAAGCTGCATTTCTGCAATTTGATTGGGCACTGTTCTCTTCTATACATTTCTTGTGAAAATTCTTACAGCTTAGGTAGTCATTCAATTATTTTTCATCTCATATAATGTAGCCAGATTAATGGAAATTTAAATTATATTTTGTTGTTGGGTTCATATGCTACAACCTTTTTCTCAGAAAGAGTTCTTGTGCACTGGGAAAAAATATTCTATTAGTTATTGAAAGGCTTTATATTTCTTCATGAACGAAATGCAGAACAAAGATGTCAGAAAAAGGTCACTCTAACCTCAAAAACATGGAGAACTACTTGACAAAAGGCTTCAGTAATTGCAAGGACTACTTGGGTTACACACACACACCTCTCTTGTTTAAATCTTGGTTGGAAGACCTTCAAAGACCATATTTCATGCTGTAGTGATCACTAAAACACAATTATAGAGAAAAGTTATACAAAGGCCTGCATGCCTAAGCAGTGGCCTTTTGCAACAATTGGCCATATTTGTTGAACTTCATTATACAACACACTAGAAAATGATGTAAGGAGGGTCGAAACACCCTGGTAGCTAGCCCTCCTTTTTATTCTTGTTTGTGGAGATACGAAGAGTTGATTTCTATGCAAAACGCTTAATGTGCAATGGGTTTTGTCATTTTTAAGTGCCAATTTTTTGGTTAGCGTAGGTGCTTACAATTTTCTACTCATTATTGAGTGGATTGACTAGATTTTCATTGTAGCTATGTTGTATTTTGTGATTATATGAATCCATTTAAAACCATTGTTATGCAGTGCCTTCATATGTTAGTGGCATAAGTCAATAATTATTATATGAATGAAAATATAGTGTTATTGATTGTAGGAGTTGACAAATGAGGGCAATGTAGCCTCATTTGATTCTTTTGATTAGTGGCCTTCCATTCCTATTGTTTATTCAATGTCCACATTCTACTTGACATAGATGATGAGCTGAGTTGGGATATTGGGAATCTTCATGTCTTCTAGGTATTAAAGTTGTGCATATTGGAGTCTGCACTACTTGAACAATATAAAAGATACATGAGTGGCCCTTGATTTGACTTTAGAGTCTCACATTTAATTATTGTTTGTCTGTACCATGTAGCAGTAGAAGCTTTCCTGATTGAACAAGGCCTAAATGTTTTTTTTCCATTTGTAATGGATGGTAGTTCAGATTGAATTGTCTCTGTTGTAAGTCCCAGGGAGGCCCAATTGGTTTACTTCTGGATGATGAAAAGTAGAATTTGAGGGTTTTCAAAGAATCTTTTCTTTAACATTATTTGCATGTTTTTTTATTTTTTGTTGGCAAGGTTAGTTTGGAAAATTCAATGCAAAATCTAAATTCCTATCCCGTTAAGTACCATATATCACATTTGTTAAAATGCCTCCTATGGGTGTTGTACAAAATATGCATGGTAAATGATCTACATCCCTACTTTTATACTCAGATAATGATTATGGTGGTGGTCAGATATAAAGTTGGCCATTTGGTTAGAGGGTACAATATTTTCCATTATGGAAAAACTCTGCTGCTTATTGATAATTTGATACACTATTAGTGTTGTCATTTAATTTCTTCATTTTCCAGTGGATCCATTTTATTTGGTGGCTTCCTACCTCAAATAAAGCTAAAGCATTTTGTTTTTTTATGGCATCCTATGGAGATTTTGAAGAACACACAATTACTTACCTAATCTAATCATGGGTAAGATGGAAGACTGCGTTATTGTCAAACGTTTCTTTTCTTGTTGGTTCCATAGAATTTAATTTTATTTCCACTACCTTCATGTGCCACAATTGGTGAATTTGTCAACTGTGGCTTAGGGATGTTCATTGTGCCATGATATATTTGTTAATTGACAACTCATCTTGATGGAGTTTCTGTAGAGTAGAAATTTATGTCAAGTATCATTTGGAAGTATTCTAGAATCTAAACAGAATGATGTTGCATGATATGAATATTTAGTGCCAATTCAAATCACGTCATTTCTGTGTGAGTACTCAATATGCAACTATAAACCAAATACAATTTAGATCAAAAGTATCAAACTATGACTTTGGAATGCTTGCAAAGGCTAAAAGTTGTATTTAAAATTCATAAAAAGGAAAGTGTCTACAGAGTGGAAGTTTCACGATTGCAAGAAAAGTGACTTCCCAAGTTAATTGACAAGATATATAATAGTTTTAAAAAATCTTCTTCTACCCACAATTTGGTTTGATGGGGAGAGCCAGATGAATGACTTCATTCACACATTGATGCTTTATGGTGGCTATAATGAGATGTATAATATCTTGGTGAACTTGACCTCCTTAGCGTCTAATATGGCCAAGCTCATTTCATAGGGTTACCGCATCACAAGAACTTGACCTCCTTAGCGTCTAATATGGCCAAGCTCATTTTAGAGGGTTACCGCATCACTGTCTTGGCGCCCAATGATGAGACAATGGGGAGACTAACAATAGGCCAGTTGAGAAACCCAGGTGATCTGGGGAAGATTGTGTATTATCACATTATCCAAAACAATCAGAGTGAGGAGAGTTTGTATACTACTGTGAGGAGGTTCATTAAGGTCAAGTATGATACTCATAGGGTCTGTTGTAAGATAGTCACTCAGAAGGGAGATGGGTTTGTGTTGTGCTCTACAACAACCCCCCATTTCATACATATTTTATTTTTAGAACTATAATATGAAATGGGTCCCTTTTCATTTAAATTGGTATCAACTTATCATTATTCAAAAAGGTCCGAAATGAAATAAAACATTATTAAACCTTTTTGATGAACCAATTAATCGGTCTTATAATAAAAATGAATAATCTTTTATTATCCGATAGCCTTTTGTGCATTGTCGCGTTGGGGAAAATCAATGGGTCTTTTTAAGTCATGCCTCCCTTTATCATTGCGATAAAGCGATCGCAAGATCTCATATCGCAATGACAAAGGGAGGCATGACTTAAAAAGACCCATTGATTTTCCCCGACGCGACAATGCACAAAAGGCTATCGGATATCGGGAAGGTAAGCAATCATAGCAAAAAGCCCCTTTTCGCTCCGATGCGATATCGCTATCGGTGATCGGGGATGTACCATGCATGCATCTAAAGCCCTCGCTCAAAACTCCCGATGTGAATTGGCGATATCGCTATCGGCAATCGAGGATTTCGAAAGGAACCAATATAACAACTTAAGCTATCCCCCGATCATCGATTGCGATAAAGCTAAAAGCGCAGATTTCAAAAAATATTGGTAAAGCCGAGATAGTTTATGGTTATTTAGTATTAAAGGCCTTTCTCTTCCCGATAGCGATTCACTGCGCTCAACCGCCAAAACATCAAAGCAACGCTTAAATGAATCATTCGGCCAGTAAATGACATAATGAGCATTTAAAGGATTGACAGGTTTAAATGACCATTTAATGAAACAGTATGTCTAAAATCTCTTCAGAGATTGCCTTCGTGGCCACCTTAATTTAAATCCTCCATTATTCATTGATTAATATATCTCGTTCTTCTTTGGTTTACGCTATCAATTCTCCGCATTATGTTCATTTTCACTCCTGTGCAGAGCTCTTCCGAAGTAGCAAATTCAAGCCAAATGGGGAAGAAATCTAAGAAAACTGTGACAACTTCCGCTTCGGCAGCTACAGGGCAACCCACTGCCGATCCGGGAACAAACAGAAAGGGACTGATATCCGACACTACATGTCTATGACTCGGCAAAACTACTTGGCTAAGCACCTACAATCTGATTGAGGCCGAAGAGCCTGAGGTAACAACAGTGCAAGGCACAGCAGACATGACTTGGAAGTCTGATGCTACTCTAAAGGATTTAGCAGACTCTTTCCTTCATCGGATAGTAGCCCAAGAGCAAATTCTCCCATATACAGATGTGGTGAAGTGGGCAATTGAAGAAATCCCAATCACAAACAGGACATTTTGCACCATGGACAGGAGAGTCTTTGGTTCATTTCAACCTGATGATTTGAGACAAATGTACCATTTGCCTGCACTGGAGAAGAAGTACAACAAGGCATTCTTAGAGAAATTCAGAAATGAGAACGATATTGAATTAGAACCAATTCGGGATTGGAGGCAAAACCCAGCAAAACACAAGCATGAGTCTTCGGGTAAGTACTCTATCGATTCTTTGTGTTCTCCTTATTGTTATGCCGGGGTAATGATGTGTAGATTGTGGGGGTTACATAATTATGCAAACTTCACTATAGATATGGTTCCTTTAATGGAGGCAGCATGTAATAGTGAAATAATGGATTGGGGAACTATACTGTCTGATAAGCTAGCAACCACAGTCCTTGAATTTAGAAACAAATCCCGCATTACTGAAAGGGTCATTCCCCCATTCTACTATAGTGCCTATATCTTGGACACCCTATGTTTTAATTCTGAATTTCCTGTGCTTGGGTGGAGATGGACTCCACAAGACCCCATGCCCATTCATATATACCACCAGAAGTTATGGAAAGCCCACTATAAGCACCATTTATATCAAGTTTGCAATGGTTTTATGTTACCCATTCACTATTCCATTTTTGATAAACCTGCTCCTAAGATTTCCTACCAAGCGGAGGTTGACTTGACATCCGTAGGGAGATGGTTCGGAGAAGAAAAATTCACCTATGTAAGAGTTTTCGGCAGCCAGGCCAAGCCTCATGTCCTCCCTTTGTATATACCCGATAAACTGTTAGCCCGGGAGGTAGCCTATTAGATTACATCCGAAGGAGTTACACAGACTCTAAGGAACAAAAAGAAGCAGGTTTGGCCTCCTTTTCCTCTAAGATGTGGTGTCTACGCTCTGCATGACTTTAAACATGCAGAGAAAGAAGCTGATAAGATTAAGGCACTGAATCCAGCCACTCTTCCTAATAGGCGATTTGATCCAAACAAAGTCACCTACGATGCACTTGAATAGGCAAAATTAACTAAATTTGACCATAAAGATGATATGTTTGATGACCTGTTCTCCTCAGCCGAGTCGCTATTCCAGGTTAAATCACTGGCCAGAATGAAATATCAGGATGATGGGTTAGTTGAATTTAACAGACTTAGAGAACAGAGGTTGCAAACTCTGCCTCTAGATCTATTAGCAACAACCCCAATGACAGAATCAAGCAAGCCTGAGCAGCGACTCACTAAGGAACCTCCCGCTACATCAAAAATTGCTGGAGAAATCCAAACAAAAGAGTAGGAGGAAGTGCAGAGAAAAGAGCAAGAAGAAGTGCAGACAAAAGAGTAGGAGGAAACACAGACAAAAGAGTAGGAGCAGAGCAGCATGGAGGTGAACGTAGATGCCCAGATTGACCCAAAATTGGCAGCAATTCGACTCAATCATAAGCAATCTTGAGAGCTGAAAGCAAGCCGAAACATCAAAAGCGGCTGACACACAAGAGACAACATCTAAATAGGTTCCAAGTGGAACCAAAGGCCTACCCAGTTCTACCGGAATAGAGATAATTCCTAAGGATCCTTCCGATCAGATTGTTTTGCAATTGGAGGAGATACCTCCATTGGATGTCTTTTACAGCCCAAAGCACAGGGTTGTAATAAAACGACAATGGAAAAGGAGAAGGACTGATCAACCTTCCCTATTCCTGGAACAAACAGTGACAGCCAATGTGGTCTGGAAAGAGGAATTTGATCCTTCTGATGACCTTACTAAATTGTCCCAATATGCTGGAGCCTATTCGGCAGCCACCATGGACAAGGCATCAGAAGTGACTAATCTGTTAAGAGAAAAAGACCAATCAATCGCCTCGCTACAAGTACAGTTATCGGAGGCACAGCAGAAGGCAGAACAACTTGAGCAGCAATTGTACACACAACAACAAATAAACAATCAACTGAATAAACAATTGCAGGAAGAAAAACAAAGAATTGATTCAAGCATCGTTCAAAAGCAGAAGGAGCTGTCGGAAGTGCTGGCAAAATTGAAAGCGCATGAACAGATGGAGAAATCTAAAGATGAGCAAATTGCTCAATTATTAGCCCAAATAGAGAAGACCAAGAATCTTCCACAGCCAGCTAAATTCAGAGCTGAAGAATTATAGATTAACAAAGCATTGGTAACACAAATAAGGCTGTTATGTCAACAAATCACCCAAGCAGAACCTTTATGTGACTTAACAGCATCACTAAGTGATAAATCGGCTGATGCTAGAACAGACTTGGAGCAGGCCGATGAGACCTTGACCAATTTTCTTGAGTGGCAAGACACTGATGAGGGACAGACAGCTAATTTGCCAAAAATCCTAGAATCACATAAAGAGATCCTATTTATGGAATGGCAGTCCCAGTTAATGAAAGCAGAGAGAGCAGTTTCTAGATGCAAGTTAACCACAAGTAATTTGGTTGAATTGATTAATGATACTCTCTATTTATCTAACATGATCTCTCAATGTACGCCAGGTAAATTACTTTCGGCTAAAACATTGGAGCATTCATGTTATCAAGAGCTGGAGAAAAATGGGAGATTAATCGCAGGAATTAACAGTTTGACATGGGACACCTATTGGTTGTTCTTAGTCAAACCATACAGCCAGAGAGTAGCCCTCAAGTGCCTCACAGATGCAATTGGGTGTATCATTCCCGATATACAAGATGCCACCTATGCTGCCCAACTCAATTCTCGTCTCAATCGACCACCAGAAGTGGAACCAATGCTTGCAATATGCCAGCTCAGGTCTAAAGGCAAACAGCCTAAGTGATGAATCATGCTGCTGACTGCCAGATTGCCGTGAGGAAGATATTCCGAATCAAGTTGTACCAATTAAGTAGAATTTTAATTTCATAGTTAGTTTTAGTCAAGTATTTATAGACCCTTTCAATGCATTGGAAAGGGTTGTAAGTTTCTGTATATGACTTAAACCTGAAGTTGCACTACTGTACTTCAGGCATATTCTTTTATAAAGACTGGGCCAATTATTCCAATTTTGATAATGAAGCTTTTATGTGAATGTGCACTACTCCCTTTGTTTAAAAGTATTTCTGCGTCGGAAGAAGGAATCCAAATAGCGATTGATATTGGGAGTGATTTGCAGCTCATATGGTACTACTATCTATGTATGAGTTCATTATGTTTATGTGAATTGTTGTTTGATCGCTCTTGCTATTATCGAATATATGCGTGTGTTTTTTAATAGCATTCTTTACCATTTCCACTATTGGATGTTTACAGCATGCTTTTCTTTTGTCATACATGTATCGGTAATATAAAAGGATAAGTGTAACAATGTTGTGTTAATCACTTTGTTCAACTACTTGAACAAAGTAATCATTAAGTAAATGAATGTCTATGTTTATTGTGTAGAGTCATCTATATGCCTATCAATGAACATAGATCATCAAGAGTTGCACTTAAGAGAATAGAAGCCTCCCGGGATAGAATAGTCATTTATATTTTTGTTGATAGATTAAGTCATCTATTCATTATCATTTATTAGAAACCAATCACTCATCCATCCCCTTTTATTCATTACTGGGAAACTGGTCCCATTATATCCAGTCAGAGCCACCATCCCAAATGGAAAAGGAGCTGTGTTAAGGTCCGGACCGGGTGGTCATCCCCCAATGTTGATACAACGATTTTCGGGGCATCAACAATTTGTTATGTTTGTGCATGGACAGATTAGTGTCCACCTATATGATCACGATATTTATGTTTATGGAAGATTCTCCCTTCATGGCATCGATAAGGTCCTATTCCCACTAGAAGAAGTGGCAAGCCACCATGTTAAGGGAAAAAAGTTGGAAGAAGAGTAGAAGGAGGTTGAGGAAATAAAGAATCCAAGTAACAATAAGTCATTCCCAACATTGAATTGTAAATTGTTGCAGTAAGAAATATATTGGGAATCCCAAATTACCCCCAAAAATAGAGGGGATGGCTTCCTAATTGACAAAATTTTCCTGTGACCTCATCTATAAATCCCAACATATGTGGTGTCCCCTACTAATATAATGGTTAATTGGTTGCAGTTTGAGTATGCTTTTTTGGTTGGCCTTCTCCTTCCTTTATGGGATATGTTGTGTGGGTGTGCATGAAATAGTTAAATAATCTTATCTTGTGGTGTCTTGGAGTAGCTTCTATGACTACAAAATCTACTCGATACCCCTTTTTGGCAACCAATCCCACAACACAATTTCGTTTTTCTTTTGGGTGTGTGTGTCCGTTTCTAAGGAATCTAGTCTTCATGGATTTCCAGGTTAAAAAGACTCTTGTTTTGGCCTCAATTTTTTTCTTAATCAAGGTTTACTCCATTTGTAAGGAATCCATTCTTCATGGAATTCCAGGTTAAAAATACTCTTGTACTCTGTTCTATTTTGGCATAAATTTGTTTCTTTTCAGGTTTTACTCCTATCTATGTTTATAGTTCCTACTGTGGTTAATTTCTTATACATGCAATTTTTTGTTACTCCCTTGGAGCATCGACTCACTCCATCTATGGCTTGGATGCTTGCATTTTAAGATGTGTTTGTATGTGTTAGACATTAGTATACAACGTACATTCTTCAAGAACTATCAAATTAAGAAGGCCTCTCTACTCTATTCTATTTTGGCGCTAGTTTGTTCCTCGCTTAGGGCATATTCTTAACAAACATTTCTAGTAATTTATCTAGGCTACTTTTTTATGTACACTATTTTCGTTGTTTCTCCCCAATAACATCTATTCGTTCATATATGGTTGGGAATATTACATTTTGGAATTTTTTGGGGATGTATGTGCTAGCGATTACTATGCATTCTTCATGGACTACTAGGTTAAGAAGACCCCTCCACTCTCTTTTGCTTTAGTCACAATTAATTTCTCAATCATTGTTTAATATTATGGTATTTTTTTAGTACCTACACATGCTAATTTATGACACACATTGTTTATTACTTTCTCCCTTATAACATCAACTCTTTTCATCTATGGTTGGGAAGCATGCATTTGGATTTAAACAAATGCGAATCATTTTGCATCTATATTTGAATGTTTTTTCATTAATATAATTCATGAGTATCATTTTCATTTGTACCTTTTCTATGTCTACATTCACAAGTAAAGAGTCCACAGAACTTGCCTGCATTGCAATTGGAATAAAACAAAAGGAGAATGTAGACCAAATTAGTTAGAAGGTATTTTCTCAGTGAGTTTAGTTAATAATTAGTGTGTTGTAATGCATTATTTAGGTGGTTATCTATGTGTTACATTTTCCTTTTGGACTAACTAATGGTTGTGTTACATGGGATTTTTTTTTTTTCGAGTTTCCTTTAGAGAACTGCACAGTGATGTCATTCCATTATGGTGGTGTCAGAGATAAATGGGGTGATTTGAAGTGGAGAAATAGACTACTCATATCATGGCAATCATTTAAACCGAGTGGTAATGATATTGTTAAATAAATTTGTCTTATTTATGGATACATATTGTAAATCTTTCATGTTAACTCAATATATTACTTCTCATGTATGTGGTTGCAAGTTGTTCCCTACATATAGATGTAGTTATAGAATACAAATACATTTTCCTTTGGGATGAGGATCTTGGAGTTGAAAATTTCCAAGCAAACCGCTCTATAGGAATTTTTTTATCTAAATCATTGTTTTTTAATTTTTGTAGTCCTGAGCAAATGAAGTTTGGATTTATATACGCATATTATTGAGCATATGATGAGATTTAGATGAATGAAAATAAAATGAAACTGTAGTGGGTTTTGGCTACCTTTTGTCCAACTTATGCCTTTATTCCTACTACAACTAGTATATTTGTGAACAGTTCTACCCTAGTTCATTTGCAAGCAGGAAAAAAGTACATAACTTTCTGAATTCACTGTCAGATTTTTTATGTATCCATAAAGTTACTAGAGTTAGAATTGGGAAAAACTTGGTGATGCAAAAGAGTTGTGTTTGACTCAGTTTGGTAAAAAATCAGGAAAAACTAGGAAAGTGCAAAAATAAATGTATTAAAACATTTTAACAAAAATAAAATGTCTTGAGAATATTTTGATCTTGGTCCTTTTTTTTGGTCTATTGAATTTTCACAATACAAAATTTCCCAACAGAGACAAAAATGACCAAACAGTGATCAAATTTGCAATAGTTAAGGGTATACATAGGTTGTCAAGCAAGTTTAACTTGGTTAAGTGGAGTTTGAATCAGTCAACCAATTCATACTCTTACTTGCTAGTAAAACTCATGTTGATCAAGTTAAACTATCAATGGGAATGTTTGTCTCACATGAGTAGGAAAAACTTGTTGACTTGGAAATTTGTTTCAAACTTGGGTTGTCATGGGTTTGAGTCACAATTTTGGTAGTAATTGTTACACCGAGAGATGTTTTACTACCTAGTACCAGGGAGATGTTGTTACATAATGTATGACTATGTACATGAAAAAAAAAAACAATAAAATAAATTACATGTTGGTTGCATTACACTTGGAAAAAAGAAATGCACATACACACCAACCTATATCAATACCATGTATCTATGTTGGTATCTATTAATCAACATATATGCCTTTCCACACTTATCCCATTCCTTTTCCTTTTTCATTCAACATGGATATTTTATTTCTTTATATATTTGATGAAGTTAAATGAATTGTACCAATCCTTACCCTAAGTTGAAGGGTAATATATTGTCTTAAGATGTTTGAAAAGAGGGGAAATGACTAGGTTTTGTTAACCCCCAGATTAGCCTATGCAATTGGAGGGTTAAGATCCATTTCATTTTCATTAGGCAGATTTTCAATGATAGGTGCATCAAGTTTCATGGTGGTCAGAGTTCATTTCAGAGGCATGTTCACCAAATTTTGAGGAAAATGCTATTACTAGTAATTTACCTATTTTGTAAGAACCATAGTTCCAAGGCCTACTTGTGACAGTTAACCATGTATAATTGGCTTTTGTGAGCTCATGTTGTGAATGATATTTTTCTGGAAAATGCCAAATTTTTCTGGACATTGCTATTTTTATGCTTTTAGTAGTTCTGGTTTTAGGGCTTGCATGCAGATCTTGAGCATATATTTGGGCTTGTTGCAGAGAGTCCCATGAGACTATTTTATCAACATCCTAGATGTTCCTATTTCTAGGTATGCTCTAGTTGGAAGCAGTCTCATAGCACGGTAGGAGTTACCTTAATTTTCCATATTTCCTATCTTTTAGGATTTATGATGCTATTTTTGACGTGGTTATATTTAGCATTTCTCGTTGTGGTAGGTATGGGTTCTAGTCTCATGGTTCTAGTGTGCAGTAATTGCACAAGTGGAGGTGTTCTTTGTGTGACATATGTTAACAATTGAGAGGGTTGTCACTTGAGGCATGCTAAGCATCTCAACCTTCAAACCCCAATTTGAACTCCTTTCACTAGTAGAAAATGGTTAATTAGTTACTAAAAACATGACTAAAATTTGCATATAAATGACTATTTTTTGGTCGGTGACCAATAGTAGCTAATTTATAGTATCTTATAATGTGACAAACTTTTAGTTGTTTTTAGCTTAGTTGTTAATTGGTTGTCTCCATTTTATTAACTATTAGTATATTTAGTCATAAATGTGGTCATTAATCTAGTCATTTATTTAGTCACTAATTGCCACAATTAATGACCAAATATACAATAAAACATATTACTAAATGATAACTCGAGAAAATCAATTAATGACTAAAGAAATATGATGAAAATGTTGGTCGTATTATAAGATACTATAAATTGGCTACTAATAGTCATATATGTGCTAATTTTTGTCATTGTTTGAAGCCATATAATGACCAAAGAAATATAACTAAATTTTGGTCGTGTTATGAGATACTGTAAATTACCTACTAATAGTCATATATATGCAAAAATTAGTTGGCATTTATAATCACAAAATTATTATTTTGTAGTAGTCATTTATCTATTTTTGGTATTTTCATATTCATTATATAAATGACTACTTTAGTAGTTTATATTCATTTCATTTACTTTCATTAACAACCATTATAAACAACTAATTTAGTCATATATTCATTTTATTTGTGTTCATCATTAATCAACATAAACTAATAATTTAGTAGTTTTAGACTGATTTTATGTGTTCATTATTAATCAACATAAATGAATTAGTATGATTTTTCAACTAAATTATTAAAAAAAGGGCATACAATGTACATGTTCATCTAATATACGAACACAAAGTTACAAATGTTAATTACTAAATAATATCAAGTGAAATTATAAATAATTTCAACCACAAAAATTATATTATATGAAATGTCAAGTATTACAATATGATTTTCCAACTTAATATTGGTTGGAGTATAATTTACACATGAAATATTGTTTCATCGCTTAAAAACATTATCGTTGTGTTGCGAAGGCATTGTAAGTTAATTCACCAACTCTGAAGACTTGACCATCAGCCTGTGTGTGTGTATTATGTGGGATATTGGCTCTACATGTACCACTAGATCAATTACCTTGTCCGCACTCTTTAATTTTCATTTTGTCACTTCAGTGTTATTGTTCTTCTCTTTCTTCAATTCTCGATTCTTACCATCAACAATGAGTTCCTTTTTCGAAAAAGAAAGAAGATATAATGCAAATCATAAAACATGAAAGACGATGAACACTGAAATATAAAATAAAGTTGAATATAAAGGATTTATACAATATATACCTCAACATCGCCAATATTGTCAATGTCATTTTTACCCATAAAAGCAAGAAACTCGAATAAGTTTTCTTCAGTTGGGCAATAGTGGGACTATGTGGCCAGATGACTTATATAAACACAACAAATAAAATGTCACCATAGAAAATAACACCTTAGTAAACTTAGTATTCAACCTTGAAGGAAATCTTAGGCATAATCATGCCAACCAAGTTACATGCTAAAAATATCAAGTTGTAGATTACTTATACAATGTGGGAGTGAAAACAAAACTCCTAGAAAAGGACAAATCTATGTCTAAAATAAAATGAAAGGAAGTAAAAAGGATACAATAATACAATAGCCTTATATGCATGTATAAACCCAAATAATGTAGAAGGCTAAGTGAATAAGTCCAAGGTTGGAGGTTGATGATATGAAGAATGCCCAAGTCTGATGCGAATTTCTTCACATAAGAACTATTATTTGGGTGCATTATCACATATGACTAAGCCAACTAGTCTATATCAAATTATTAATGTTTTGCTAATATTTATGGATCATTAGAGAGTAAGTGGATAAATTTCAAAGACAATTCCTTTCCCATTGTCTTCCTGACCTGTGGTGCAATATATTAGCTGTGATTTTGAGTAGATATCCAACATCAAAAATCTGTAGCAATCACCACCAGTAAACCCCCAAATAGGATTATTTTGGAATATAACTTTCATATTCCTGTTGTTATATGATTCTTGAATGGAAAATCCACACTGAATTCCAAGACCAAACTTCCAATTTGAGGGAACACTTGTGGCCATCCTCAATCACTCAAACTCAAAACATCAGTGATAATGGTAATGAAAAGATAAAATAAGAGTAGTTTTGATCTGTTTTATAGATTTACATTCAAAGAACCAATAGTTTTCCCATGCTGAGTTGTTTTATTTTGGACCCTATATTAGGTGGGGTGAACCTACTTATGGTTTTGTGCATGGTTTTTTGCACATGGTTTTGGGCACGATGGTTTTTGGTTCACGGTATTGGATGCTTCGGCATGTATATATATGTATTGTAGCATTAAAAGGAACATAATGAGAAATCAAGCTGGTAGTCCCGGTTTTGGGATCCAGGGCAAAATCTCTTTGTATATGTGTTTTCCTCTCATATCGTTTATTTTCTGTTCTTAGAATTCACATGAAAGTAATTTCTGTACGGAGTTAAAACCTACATTTGGTACCATAGTTCTTTTGGATTCAAGGGGATGCCTTTGTTGCTTAGGGGTTTTGGTTGGGCCTGTGGTAGACCCTGTTCAGTGGGAGATCTACGGGATCGATTCTGGTGGTGAAAGAAGACGGAGAGCAGTGGAAAGATAGAGATCGAGAAATTTAATGGTCAGAGTTTTGAGTTATGGAAACTCAAGATGGAGGATCTGGTGGTGGATAAAAATCAGTGGATCATGGTAGATCTGGGTACTAAACCAACAAGAGTGTCTGATGAAGAATGAAAGAAGTTGGATCGAAAGACAAAGAGCACAATACAATTGTGTGTCTTAGATTCAGTATTGTTGAATGTATTAGTGTTATTGGGAAATCTAGTGTCTATGCAGAGCTACTAGTCCCACTAAGACTGGTAGCTATCTTAGAAACAAACAAACTAAAACTACTTTCGTTTTCCTTTATGAGAAGTAGATAATAGGGGAACAAAGGATACCAAACTCTATCTTGCACTTGGTTCCTTTCTTGATTCCCATCCCTTCTAATAGATCTTTGCCACTCACTTCCTCATCTACCCAGCTTCAAAGAGCACCTGCGGAATCAAAGCAGCATAACACTATCCAAGAACAGAGATCTACTATCACAAGCAATATAGGACCAGATATATATTGACCACACAAATGCATATATCATCAATCATACAAGAATGTGGAGGAAAACTTGAATAGCTTTATTAATATCAATAATAGCAAAGAGGATTACAACCAATTGTTCTGACCCACCGTCATCCTCCCAGCAAGAAATCCCTTCTTCACCTCATGAAAATCTTAGATCACCCAACACTATGATGTTACACCAGGAAACCAGTAGCACTTCCTTACAAGATACAAAATTCCAGCCTCTAGATCTCTGGGATGAGGGATCCATATATAGATGATTGCAGGGAGGTGAGTCAGCTTCTGAGATTTGATTAGTGTCCTCTCTCTGATATTTCTTCATTCCACTTGGAGATTGATGATCTCTTACTCATCCCTGGGCAAATTCAGAGAGGCAAGTGTCATAGGAGAAGTTTCTGGAAGATTCCATGTCGAACCACCTTGCAAACTGTCTCTACCATTTGTCCACTCTCACTCATCGCACCCTGCAGAAGAGCTCTCCAGTATGCATCGCACCTTTTACTCTAGGCAGGTGGGATGCATCACACCTTCTGCACTGGGCAGTTTGTATGGTCCAGATTTGACCAGTTCTGAGTAGTTTTCTGTGGAGAACTTCTGGGAGATGATGTAATCAGCTGACCTTGTTCCTTTAGGGTGTGAAAAAAGACTTTTAGGGACTTAGGGGCCCTTGGTTTATGGACATATATGATTGGGGTTGCAGTGCCAAAAAATGTCTATAACAATTAGGGGAAGCTATGATGAAGGCTTTGTGGGAGAAGTTAGGGACTTTGTAAAAATCTAAGTGTCATGCGAAAAGAGTCAATTTTGCGGACAAAACCGACCTCCCTAGAAACTAAGGCTTTTCTAGTGACAAACAAAACAATCAAGCACTATCTTTCCCTAAATATGCATTTAAAATAAAAGCAACCAGGTGTTTAAGGCTTACCTTTAGTCCAACGCTGTTTGTAGCAGCCAAGCCTCTTCGATCCAGATGAGCTCCTCTCCTTGAAGCCTGCATACACAAACAAGCAAATGATTACATAGCACCTGAATAACTCATATAATAAAACATATTCATCATAAAGACCAAGGAGTTTATGAAACAAATTACATATAACAACTTGTTGAGAAAAATGAACTTAATTGTATTAATTGGAAACAAAAGAAACCTTACAACCAATGCCTTGGTGTTGTACAGGTCCCTCCCAGGGTCCAGCAAGAGTTCTCCTCTACTTTGATCAGCTCACCCACTTCCAAATGAAGCTAAGAAAGGAATGTGATCTCTCCTCTCAAGCTCTATAAGGGAGTCCTAATTTCAGCAGCATCTACCCTTAGGAATGTTCAGCTTTCAACCTCCCTTGCCTCTGGTCCAATGCCTATATTTATAATGCTTTCGAGGAAGTTAAACAGGTCCACCATCAATGGGATAAGCTCCTCTTTCAAAGGGATAGCTCCCCTCTTCATGGGATAAGTTCCTCTTTCATTGGGATGCATGAACCATCTGGAGGCGCTCAATCCACGTCAAACCATCTTCTAGAATGCTCTAGAATCGACCGCAAGTAAGTTTTTTGAAGTAAAACTTGCACCTTTTGACTTTTATAGGGGTACGCACCCACCCCTTTACAGACAGAGCATACAAGTACGCAGGTATTATGTACTTGAGGTGCGGGCCCACAGGTAAGAGTAAGAGAAAGTGCGGAACCAGAGTTATATTGATTTTCAAAGGCTTTCTCTCTTTTTTGGAGTTTGACATGAGGAGCAGAGATATAAGACTTGCCAAGGAGGACAGTATGGTTATTGATGGAGCCATACTGACTGCAAATAGTCATGGTGACAAATTTTAGTGTAACAGATTTCCCCCTAAAGTGCGAGGTCTGTAGTAGATCAGGGTTTTATATCATCTAGGAAGGGTGAAGCACTTTATCATTTCGAGGATTATCTTATGGAGAGCCCAGTCGGAACCTGCAAATATTCAAAACAAAATACATATATGAGATCATATCATCGCTGAGGTAGGCATTCCCATACTCAGATCAAAAACTTAACTAACAAACTAACTACTGCTATGATATAGGAATGATTTCGCAATACATCATAATCATAGACACATGTAGACACAGTATGGACGCAACCATCTGTTTATAATTAGTCTATTGTATAATGAATACAAAACTCCTCGCAGCCTGGATGGCGGAAACTAGATCCAGGGTCTTCATTTCTGCTTCCCGAAATAGGACGATTCTATCCATGCGAATAAATGAGTTGATGTCGAACATGGTAGAAACCACTTGATTACCAGTCGATGATTTAAACTGTTAACAAGTGTGAGAGAGACCACCAGTGATGTCAATGGTTCTCAAAGTACCCAGTACAATCCATGAGATGTGAATGAATGTGTTGATGTTGAACATGTCACAGAATCCTTTGATCGAAGGTCATTGATGTAACCTGTCGTCAAAGGCAAGAAACCTGCCATTGAGACATGCAGATCCCAAGGTACTGATGATTTCTAGATCATCTTTCTAGATAATGAACTGAAGTCGATAGAAAGCAATCTGTTGTAGGCAAGCCCACAACACGAAATCATAGATCAAGTTGAAGAAATGTAGCTATAAGGGCTGACTCAGGGATGGTCAAGATGGATGACAGATATTTTGCAGATGAATGGTTTATTTGCAAGACTCCTCTTGAACACATAACGACACTACAGATGGTTTGGTGGCAATTGTCCCAAAGTTAATACCCGGAAACCGGCTGAAGACTTTCAATGTGGTTTGATCAACTATTAGGCAAAGGATTTCCCAACCCAGGTGAATGAAAAAGTGTCGTGTTCAAGAGTGGTGATAAGGTTTTTCCGAGACAAAGTATAACAAATAGGTTCATTTTCCTCTCTTTTCCCCCACCATTTCTGGCAAGTACCTCTTTATTTTTTACAAGCTTGAGGAGGATAACATTTGCTTGATTATAAGCTCATCCTTCGGATGAGTCCAACTTAGTTTAGATTCGAACCCTAAGAAGGAGTGGTCCGTTCCTGTTTGTAATCGAACAGGTCCTTTACTGTGAAATTTTAACGAGTCCAGTATAGGAGAAACTCGACGTTTTTCAATTTTAGAGAGTCTGAAAAACTTAAGAAGACTCCAGGGTTGACCTTTTTCGAAAATTTGTGTCTCCCAAGCCCGAAAAAGTATAAAATAATACTTGAGAGAACCACTTGATCTTTACGACCAAGGAGTACTTTCATGATTAGTGTCTCTGATCTGAAAAGTAGAAAGCGATCAAGGGCATGTCGTTTTAATTCCAATATCGAATTTGAAACGACAAAAATCCGCCAATCCTTTCATGTTTTTACGGTCAGAAAAGGGCTGTAAGAGGACCGTCTTTTTAATCCTGTTTTAATGAGCTAAAAAGAAAACTCGCCGATCTTTTCACATTTTAGGAGTCAGAAAAGAGCTTAAAGATGACTCTGATGTTTTTGTTTGTAAAAAATGACAATTTTCCCTGAAAATCCTTTATCCTGCACAAAAACCAACACATTACTCATACCTGTTGAAGATAGATGAAAATACTTTGAAAAATACCTTTTCATGGTGAGAAATAAACAAATTTACCATTTATTTACCCAAAAAACCAATAAAAAGGGCTTTTACCAATTCACTTTTACCATTTTACTATTTGAGGAGAGAAAAAGGGCTTTTGGCAAGAAACTTCCCGTGGACATTGCGGAGAATCCGACCGTTGAAATCGAACGCCGTCTCATCAGGTAACCTACAACATCCTCCTCTTCAATTCCATCCATTTAGAATTCTTTTTTAGGCCCCAGATTTCATTTTTGGGAGGTTTTATGGTTTCAAAAGCCGCCTCTCGGGGTACACAGGTGCCACACTAGGGACCCGCGGACCTCGACATTTTCTCAGTTGGGAAAATGTCAGGGGTCCGCACCTTTCCCTCAGGGACCCTGCGTACCTATGCTCTGTTCCTAAAGGCGGGGTGGGTACCCCGCGCAACGAGTTTTTAAAACCTAAAATCCCCAAAATGGACCAATTTTTTTTTAATTTTATGGAATCTAATGGATGTTTTATGGTATGTAGATTGTTTACCATGCTCAATTGGCGCGAGAGAGAGAACGAAGATGTTGATTTGGCCGCCATTAATTATCAACCGTCAATTGATGCTTTGAAGGCATGCAGCCTTTATAAATATTGGGCCATACCTGGCATGAGGGCCCAAGTGAGTTTTCTAGAGTGGCTGGTAGAAAGATGGAACGTTCAGGACTAGTGTTTTTATATTGGAGGGCACCAGCTCGAGATGGAGCCGGCAGATATCTACTTTATCACTGGTTTGCCCAAGAGGGGCGAACACTTGACTCTGTTCAGGACTAGGCCAGGTGGCCAGTCTGTCGCTAGTCTCCGACTAGAGTGGTGTAACACTCAGTCTCAGGAGAAGGGGATAGAAATCAAAACTATATCCCGTCCTGAACTTATGGTGATTGCCTTTACAGTTACCAGACTTTGCGGGGCTGCCGCTTTACACATTGCCACTAGATCCCAGATGCGGATGGCAGTTGATTGCTATCGAGGTACCATTTTCAACTGGTGTGATGCTGTGTTGGCCAATGTAAAAGGCCAACTGACTAGAGCCAAAAACGGACAGCTAAAGACCTTTGGTTATGGGGCTTTAGTTGTGAGTTTTGGCTTAGAGAGGGTTTCGATGCTGATCCCACAGCAGCTCACTGTTGAGGTTGGGCTTCCTCGAGAGCCCAAATTGATGCGATGGGTTGCGGTTATGGCCCGTCATCCTGACGAGGGGACGGAGGTCGTCCGATTTACTCCGGAGTACTTTCGCTGGTTAGAAAACCAGGTCTTTGCTATACAGGATTTTCCTTATGTCGGAGTTGATTTTCGTGGAGATTCGGACATGGTTCTTCCACCGGGAGAACAATGGGATGATATAGGTAACTTCATTTTTCACAAGTTTTTTAAACTATCTATTATTTTTGTTTGTTTTATATCGTCTCAAAACTGATAGTAATAATTTTCAAAATGCAGATGTAGGCCCGCGACGTCCAGCCAATCTCTGGCCTTACGAGAGGAGACTACCAGTTGCAATGGCACCGGCCCCATAGGATGAGGCCACAGAGACTTTGGCTGAGTTGGAAATTCACCTGGAGCGTCTTACAGCAGATATACCGCAGACTACCATAGATGATATTCCAATCAGGCTTCAACGCTATGTAGTCGGGGTCCCAGGACCTTTTAGGAGGTTCTTGTGTAGGGTGGCCTGTACAGTGGTGTCATATAGAGATCATCACCAGTGATTGGATGGTCGTTTTGTAGACACATGTGACATTTTGGTTTTTTGTACTTATCATTTTTGCCGATCATAAGGTGCTTTTCAACCTATGATCGAAGACGATGTATTTTTTGACACACTCCTATATATATATATCATTATTACCGGCTTATCTTGTAAATCATGTTATGGAATGGTTTTAAATTTACATGTATGATTATTGCAAATGTCTATTTAACATTCGAGACGCAATTGCATCTGCTAATGTATTTAAAGACCTTGGAAAATGCTGATATTCAATATAATCAAACTCACGTTCCAAGAGACGCACTCTCAAAAATAACCTTAATAACACTGGATTTCTAATGGCATACACTCTATTAAGCTATAATACAACGAGTTCAGAATCTAACCTCACTATCAAACTCCGAATCCCAAATGAAATAGATTCAGACAATAACTCAATCACTGCACTGTATTCGGCAATGTTGTTCGTTGTTTGACCGAGGCTCACCCCATGCATAGATACTAACTCGTTAGAGGGCGAATAGATAATCCAAGCTGCAGAAGAGATATTCCGTGTACTACGACAAGCACCATCAGCGAAACCAATGTATGTTTGGAGAGGCATCGACATCTGCAACATCAAGAGTAAAACCAAGATAAGCAGAAATAACGACGAAAACACACTCTCTAAGCTAAGCACACTGTCTGAACTAACAAACACACCAGCTAGAAAGAAAAACTAACCTAACTAAAAATCTCCATACCCATTCTTTTAAGCATAATACCTCTTCAATTAAAGACCATTTCTGGGTTTACCTAAAGAGTCCCCGTCAAAGTCTACCAACTCATAGGCCCCTTTTGCTAGCTTTCGCTTGACAATATAGGGCCCATGCCACATAGGAACGAATTTTCCAGCACCTAATTTATCATTAGCTTGATCATACAATAACACTAGGTCTCCTTCCGAAAAATTTCGAGGGGTCACATTTCGATCATACTGAGCTTTCATGCATTTTGCATGAGTCTCGATCACTAATGCAGCATTACGTCGATTCTCATCCAATTGAGCTAAGTATAACAAATGTTTTTCCTCTTCGGAAGTGGCTGGAAGTAACTCGATGGCCATTTGCAGTGACGGGATTTCGCATTCAATGGGTAGCACAGCTTCCAAACCATAAACTAGTTGGAAAGGAGTGAACCCTGTTGATGTTTTCACTGAGGTTCGGTACGCCCAAAGCGCTGAAAATAACATGTTGTGCCAATTCGACCGATGAATACCAATGATTCGTCGGATCATGATAACTAAAACTTTGTTGATGGACTCAAATAGACCATTCGCTTGTGGATAATAAGGAGTTGAACTATCGTGATGCAAACCAAGCTGGCCTGTAAGTTCTGTCATCATAACGTTTCGAAAATGGTGCCCATGGTCAGTGATTATCGCTTGTGGGACACCAAACCTAGCAATTATATGATTGAACACAAAAATTGCAGCTGTCTTGCCATCTGCCTCGAATGTAGGCATCGCCTCGGCCCACTTAGTAAAATAATCTACCGCAAGGATGATATACGCATGCCCCCCGGCCGAGTGAGGGTTACATGTAATAAAATTGATACCCCATTTGGCAAAAGGACCAATGGCAATTATAGGGTGGAGAGGAGCAGGTGGAGCACGCATCTTTCGATCAAACACTTGAAAGTTGTGGCATTTTCGGACCGCAGTAATACAATCTTTAAACAAGGACGGCCAGAAGTAGCCAGCGCGCAATATCTTTTGGGTTGTGGCATACCCAGACATATGACCGCCACACGCTCCAGAGTGACAGTCATTTAGAACCCTTTCAGCCTCTTCGTGAGTTAAGCAACATCGAAAAATAGAGTCCGCCCCACGGCGATAAAGAGTATCTCCAATAATTTTGTATTGTTGGGACTGGAATCGAATTTTCCGACGTTCCGACTTTGAAACTTCGGGCCGAAAGGATTGGGTCTGGAGATAGACGATGATATCCCCATACCATGGATCTAAAGTGCTGATTAGAAACAAAGATTCGTCCTCAATGGGCTCCTTTGCCACAATTTCTGTGTCAGCACGCGGGAAGTCACACATTAACTCTGCAAAAACTAAAGATTTCTTTGACTTAGATTTCTCAAACTCCAAGTCGAACTCCTGTAGGATAACGATCCATTTAGAGTACTTGCCCCCTAGCAATTGTTTGGTCAAAATGTAGATCATAGGGTTGCAATCCGAAATGACTGTAGTTTTACTTAGTAAAATGTAGTGACGAAAACGTTGGACAGCTTGAACGGCTGCCAATGCCAATTTCTCCACATGTGAGTATTTTAACTCAGTTGGATTTAACGTTCGACTAAGGTAATATATCACATGTTCCGTTCTGAATACATCTTCCTGAACTAAGACCATTCCAATGGTGGAATGGGAGGCGGCGAGATACAAAAAGTAATCCTGGTTGTAGTTGGGAGGATGCAACAATGGTGCATGGGTCAACGCGTGCTTGAGTGCATCAAAAGATTTCTGAGCTATCTCATCCCAAGAGAATTTAGCGTTCTGTTTCAACAACCGTGTAAAACCCTTTGTAACCTCGGTGTAGTTAGGAATGAATCTTCGTAAAAAGTTTTCTTTCCCCTGCAAACTTTGGAGTTGGCGAAGACTCGAAGGAGGAGGCAATTTGATGATAGCTTCGACCTTCGAGGGATCGATGCGAATGCCGGCTTTCGAAACTACAAATCCCAGTAATCGACCTGCTTCTATACAGAAGACACATTTGTGTGGGTTCAACCGAATACGATAATGCCTACACCTCATGAAGATTGCACGTAAGTGGACAAGGTGATCAGCTCGATGTAATGAATGAGCGGGCAAATCATCGAGATATGGTTGCACAATGTGTTTGATGTCATGAAACGCATAAGACATCGCCCTTTGAAAAGTTGCTCCGGCATTCTTGAGCCCAAAAGGTAATTTACAATAAGCAAATGTCCCCGATGGACAATGAAAGCCGTTTTTGGTTGATCGGCAGGTAGAATATTGATTTGATTGTATCTGGAAAAACCGTCCATAAAGGAAAATATTTCGCTGCCGACACAATCATCAATGATTTGATCGATATAGGGAGTTCGGTAGTTGTCCTTTGGACAAGCTCGATTAATGTCCCTATAATCGATGCATATTCAAATTGTTCCCTATTTTTTGTTAACCGGAACAATATTCGATACCCAATCCGTTAACGGGATCGGATAAATGAAACCTGCTTTCAACAGTTTTTCAACTTCTGCTTTAATTGCAGCAGCTTTTCTTGGGTGAATCTGACGCAAACATTGCCGGACGGGTTTAGCATCCGGGTAAGTCTTGACCTCATGAACAACAATCGCGGGATCAATTCCTGGCATTTCCTCATAGGACCAGGCAAACACGTCGCGGAATTCTTGAAATAGGGCCTTGTATGTCTGAATTTCGTCATTTGTACACGAGGCACCTATATGAATGTTCTCAACAATTCCAGGCTTAACCGAAATGTCAATGGGAATAGTTCGAGAGATGTTTCCCAAATTTAACTCTGAATCGGGATGTTTCATTGGATTTTGAGGTTCCTTGACATATTCAGCTGTAAAGATTGATGAGAAATCATTTTCAAAATGATCATCCTCAGGTAAAAATGAAGATCTGTGATGGAGATCTTCCCATGGTAAATCATCTATACACAGGATTTCACGAAGTTGCTCATCAGATGAAACAACTTCGGGAAATGCTATTAACTCCGAGGTTGATGTGAAAAGTGATTCCTCACGGACCACATTCATTAGGTCGATTTTGGTTGAACACGGGCTGGTAAAAGACTGCACGACTTCATAGGCAATTTCATATGGACTCAAAGGCATAAAATTACCAAATGAATCTATTTCAGATTCAGAAGGAACGATCCAAGGATCGTCATAAAAAATAGTGTCTGATGTAATCATCTGAATGGTTGCAAATGAAGATGATGCGTTGATTGGAGGAAAAGGAAAAGTTCCTAGTAAACTGGCATCTTTAACTAATCCTACTCCAACATCCTTATATGGGATAGTCGTTTTACCGACATGCTGAATACTCTCTGAAGAGGTTGGGTCGAATGAAAAGCAAGCCAGCTGGTCTATTGTTACGATCTTTCCATTATGTGGGAACTTCATTACTCGAAAGACCGATGAAACGACCGCTGTCATAGCGTAAGACCAACTTTGACCCAAGAGAATGTTGTAGTCTAGAGGGGCATGAACCACCTCCACATCTAGACTAACGGTTTTTCCTTCAACCCCTATAGGCAAATCCTGTAGAATGCCAAAAGGATGAAACCCACGGCCATCAAAGGCCTTAAGAATTGTCGGGGATTGATTTAGTGAAGGAGAACCAAGCAATCTCCAACACTGGATCGACATAATACACGTTGAAGCTCCCTCATCAATTACAGTCCGATGAATAGGCCTGTTTTTGACTATCATTGGGATCTGGAAAGCCATTTGATGAGGCAAATGCGGTGTACTATTTTCTAGATTAAAGATTATTAGGTTCGGGTCCTGAACATCAACAACTCCTATAGCCGACAAGAGTAATTTGTGTTGTGCTGGACACGATTGCAGCGCTTCCAAAGCCGACATTGCTGAGGGTGAAACAGCTAAGTCCTCAATAATGTTATAATTCTGAGCCGCTCTCGCATGTGGATTGAAAGCGGACTTTTGAAGTACACCCTTGGCGGTCGGTTTGATTACCAAGTCTGAATTAGGTTTCTCGATCTGTAGTGGATCAGAACCGGGAGCTGAGGTTGATGGATTCGGTTGAGAAGATTCTGCTTCTTTTCCATCAACAGGACTTTTACTACCGTAATCTTGTGATCGAGTCGCAATCCTAACATGTGACATCATCAATATGGGTTCTTCATTGGCATTTGAGGAAGAACCTATCATTTTACTGTCTTGAGCTGGAAAAGGATCCTTCAAGACAACAGGAATTTGGGAACCTTTGACAATCTTCGCAACCTCTGCTCGATGTGGACAGTCTCTTGTAAAGTGTTCCTCTTCACAAAGAAGACAAGGATATCAAGGTTTGCATTTTTCGTCATTCGTTTCCGATTTTTCAGTTTTCTCCTTTGGAGTTTTGTCTGCTTTATTCTTCTTCTTCCCTTTCTTCTTCCCACCGGATTTTGTTTTAGCTGTAGATGACTCTACAACATGAATATCGGCGGAGAGTTCAGCGGAAGAATCTCCAGTCGGGGAATTTGGTAAGGTTATAATAGGAGAAGAATTCTTAGAGGATTTCTTCTTGCTTTTAGTGTTCACCGTACCAATCATGTCATCAGCAGCATGAGACCCTGACGGAGCAGCAGCTATTTGATTCCCCTTGGGAAGATCTGGGATTTTTTCATGTAACGTACCTGACTGAGTATAAACTAAGTCAAGGCACTGGGCTTGAGAAATCACTTGCTCCTCAATAACTACTCCGGCCTTAGCTACGTCTTCAGTAATCTTCGGTAACAATGATTTAACAAACCATTCAGCTAAGATCTGGTTCGGGATAAAAACTTTCACTAACCGCCTTCGACGTCTCCATTCATGAATATGATCAGAAATATAAGTGGACGTCGATTGCTTTAATGAAGTTAGTAACTCATTGCCATTATCATATCTGACCGGCAACTGAAAATGAGTTAAAAACGAGGTAGCTAACTGGCTAAAATTATAAAAAGAGGCCTGTGGTAATTCAATATACCACTTGGCCACAAGACCAATGAGAGTGCGCTGGAAAAGACGTAAGTGGATCGAATCATCCGAGATGGAATTAGACGCACACCAAAGGTGGTAAGTCATCACATGGTTCGACGGGTCCTCTCCAGATTTACCTTCGAACTTGGGAATGTCACTGGGCAACTTATTCGGCATTGGCGGCCAAAACGGAAGATAATTAATTGGATCGTTCATTAGGCGCGACAAGTTTGGTAAGTCCAAAGTTGCGATAAATGGTAGCTGCCGATTAGGATCCCTAAAACTCTGGGTCATGAGACCAGCCCCTGGAGGAGGATATCCAGGATAACTAGGAATAGGAATCGTGTTCGGGATATGGTATCCTCCTTGAAAACCAGGATTAACCAGACCGTACTGGGGTTGTTTTGGTTGTTGATAAGTGTACCCAGGATACGGTTGATACTGATAAACTGGCTGCTGGACAGTAGGACCGAATTGGTACTGTCCCTAGTACGATTGATAAGTGAATTGTGGTTGACTTGTGACAACCGTACTTAAACCAGGTTGTCCTACAGGCATCTGAACCATAGTTTGAATCGTGGATCTAGACGATGGTAAAGATGTCTGAGGAGTAGATACAGGAACAGTAGAAACCGGAGCTGTCGATACTCCAGAAGTAGGTGGGGTAGATTGAATAGATGTTGCGGCAGTTGCAGCAGTCGTTTGAGATGGAGTACGAGGCGCAGTAGGCCCAGACTGAGAAACTACCGAAGGTACAAAAGTTTGAATATTAGACTGGACTGGTTGCTGGGGTGAACCAGAAACTAAGGGTTGTCCAGTTTGAGATGACAACTGTACATTTCGCTGCAACACCTGTTGAATTTGCGATGGATCCCACACTATGTTCATTCCGTGGTATTGACCCATAACAGGTTGAGAATGTTGAGATCCAAAACTGGGTTGAGGGTAGGATTGATAATTGAAAGGTACATTTCCCGTTCCTTGAACATAAGATTGACCTTGGGGTGGTTGGAAACCTTGGTTCGAGTACTGACCTTGGGGTAGATACCCTTGAGGCATGTACTGATACTGGGGTTGACCTTGAGGTATAAATTGATACTGGGGTTGACCTTGGGGTACATATTGAGACTGGGGTTGACCTTGAGGAATGTAATGCACCATAGGCACGAACTGTCCTTGAGGTTGCCCCCAGATGCAAATTGTGTACCTTGAGGTTGCCCCCCAGGCGGTAACTGGCCACCTTGAGGTTGAGAATTGGGAATAGAACCTGACATCATAAGAATGTTTTCTACTCTCAACGGCTTTGCACCATTGCTTCCAGTGAATAACCCTTGTTCAATGGGTTGAGGAGATGCTCCCGAAAAAGTACCAGAAAGTGACTGATACCCAGAGGGAACAGAAGGACCGCCGTACAAAAAAGATTCAGGTGATTGAGTAAACATGGACGACTGACCTGACATATTTACGGGAGTATAAAAACCCCTAGGTTGATAAGGAGCACGAGGTGGTGAAAAACTTAACACTGAGTTTTCCAAATAATTAGTTAAAGAAAGATACCAAGTAGTACTTCTAGGTGGACTGTAAAAAATTGATTCACGCTCCCTTAGATCAATAATGGGTTGATTTTCAGGGATAGAGATGCCTATTTCTTCTTCCGAAGCAAGTTCTTCAATAGCTATCAAACCAGAAGGAAGATTTTCAGTGATTACTCTTTCTACCCTAGGTGAATTAGGAGCACTAGAAGTTGGAGAGACAAACCCCGATGTTGGAGTAACAGGTTCAGATATCTCAGGTTCTTCGCCTATATCACTAGTAGATGAAAAGCTACCAGCAAGTTCGGAAACCGAAATAGCTTCAGGATTATAACCTGTTTCTAGAGTTTGGTAATCAGGATGAACAACCAACGAAGACTCTCCTTCTTCAGGTGACCCAACTTTACTGCCACTAGGAGTTACGAGGACTTTCAAACCTTCATAATGGCTCGGGACTTCTTCAGGAGGTTGGCCCCGAAGTCTACGGGACTTCCTCAACAAATCAGCCATGGTTACAACCTCAGGAGACTGGCCCGAAGTCTACGGGACTGTCTTGGTAATTCAGCCACAGCTAAAAACTTTTAACTACTGCACACGCAAACAAAGTAAAATCTCAAATCAAACCGCCTAAAGTCTCTAAAGAACCAAACAAATTCGAATCACACGCCTAAAGAATCTAGGGCGTCAAACCACACACAAACAGTAACTTTCCGTACTGAAAATGCTAGTTGGTGATGAAATCCAACATCGCAGAGTTCAATACAGAAATGGCGGGTGGAACAGTTACCCCGGCAACCTGCTTAATGAATAGACTAGCACAAGTTCCTCCACTAATAACCGTCTCGAGTGAAGTGAACCCCCCAGAAAATCCAACTGAGTCTAGCCGACGTCTGCTCCAGGTACAGTGGGATCTTCCCTCCATCGTCACCTTAGGAAGAATCCTAAAGATAATAGTCGCTAAGGTCACCAACAGCAACAAATATACCTGGGGGAACAGTCTACGATCCGATACGCACGCAAGGGCAGAGTAACAAGCTCAATCCCCTTGTCGGCTCCTTGACAATAATCCAAGGTTTACCGACAAGTGACCCCAGGCTCCTCGACAATGGTTAATCCGAGGTTTACCGTTTGTAGTACGTGCATATCTGGCGTCGTTCCCAATGAAGGAGGATTGATCCCCTCACTGGTTCGAACACGATCTCGTTCTTCTCCTTTAAGAGGAGCTTTCCCAGAGCATAAATGTAACAATTGGATTTATCCTACCGCAAGATAAGCTACTTGTTTGTTTTTCCTGTCTTGGAGAGTTAATTACTCTCCTACTCCAAGACACTAGCCTGATCTATGTTGGTGTATCAGAGCCCTAGTAAATAAAAAGTTACTAAGTTAATTTTACTTTAAGCATTATTTTTTATGGCTTTTCTTTAGGAGAAAAGGTAGCGGAGATGAAACTTATGATGTGTAGACTCGACTCAAATCCACTAAAAAGATGCACCTAGGATGAAAAAACAATCTTTCCTTTTCAATGAATTCCCTAGCTAAGAGAGTTGGAGAATGCAAAATTTATAAAGACAACTTTCTTAGCAATGAAAATCAAAGAAAAAATCTCTTTATCTTTTCCAAAGCACACAACACAAGACCACTAATTATTTCACGAAAACTTCTTTTCTCTTTTCAAAGACTTCAAATGCTACTAAAACAAACTTTCTTCAAAAGAGATTTTGTATTTTTCCTATTTTAACAAAGCATGTAAAACTACTTAACAAAAATCAATTTTAAGATCTATGAAAATCTAAGAGAAATTTATCTAGAAGAAAATCCAATGAGGTAAAAGCCTACAAAATATAATTCCAGGTTGTTTTACTCAGTTGCAATTCAACCAAGGACTCATTCATGCAAAATCATAAATCAGTCAAAAACAAAAATAAAAAGCTCTTGTTCTTTTTCTTAAAAATGAAATTCACAGCTTAACAAACAAGCCTTCTCGAAATTCCGCAAAGAGACAACACAACGGTAGGTTTCTCAAACAAAGGTAGATTTTACGAATGGTCTAACTCCTAAGAAGACTGAAAATACCAGGGATAGCCAAGGTTTCTACAACTTCTAAATCCAGAGTCACTACAAGACCAATACAAAAATCAAACCTAGGGCAAGAATTTCTATGAACTTCACTAAAACCCTTGATGCTAATGAAACAAGCCTAGATGAAAGCTTCTGACAGGTAACCAGTGGATCTGGGCAGCAGCACGTTTGCATAGGTGCGGCCCCGCTCTGTGCGCAAAGCAGAAGTGCGTATAGGTACGCACTGTGCTTAACTTAGAGGGTGCGTACTTCTCTCAAAAACAAGAAAAATAAAAAACTAACTCAATCCTAAGCTATTCTACCCAAATTCACAGTCAATCAGTCAAAAACTAGAAAGAAATCAACGTTTCTCAAATCAAAGTATCAATCAAAAGAGAAATCAATCAAATCCATGGATTCCCCAGTATGGTCGCCATTTTGTCATGCGGAAAGAGTCAATTTTGCGGACAAAACCGACCTCCCTAGAAACTAAGGCTTTTCTAGTGACAAACAAAACAATCAAGCACTATCTTTCCCTAAATATGCATTTAAAATAAAAGCAACCAGGTGTTTAAGGCTTACTTTTAGTCCAACGCTGTTTGTAGTAGCCAAGCCTCTTCGATCCAGATGAGCTCCTCTCCTTGAAGCCTGCATACACAAACAAGAAAACGATTACATAGCACCTGAATAACTCATATAATAAAACATATTCATCATAAAGACCAAGGAGTTTATGAAACAAATTATATATAACAACTTGTTGAGAAAAATGAACTTAATTGTATTAATTGGAAACAAAAGAAACCTTACAACCAATGCCTTGGTGTTGTACAGGTCCCTCCCAGGGTCCAGCAAGAGTTCTCCTCTACATTGATCAGCTCACCCACTTCCAAATGAAGCTAAGAAAGGAATGTGATCTCTCCTCTCAAGCTCTATAAGGGAGTCCTAATTTCAGCAGCATCTACCCTTAGGAATGTTTAGCTTTCAACCTCCCTTGCCTCTGGTCCAATGCCTATATTTATAATGCTTTGGAGGAAGTTAAACAGGTCCACCATCAATGGGATAAGCCCCTCTTTCAAAGGGATAGCTCCCCTCTTCATGGGATAAGTTCCTCTTTCATTGGGATGCATGAACCATCTGGAGGCGCTCAATCCACGTCAAACTATCTTCTAGAATGCTCTAGAATCTACCGCAAGTAAGTTTTTTGAAGTAAAACTTGCACCTTTTGACTTTTATAGGGGTACGCACCCACCCCTTTACAGACAGAGCATACAAGTACGCAGGTATTATGTACTTGAGGTGCGGGCCCACAGGTAAGAGTAAGAGAAAGTGCGGAACCAGAGTTATATTGATTTTCAAAGGCTTTCTCTCTTTTTTGGAGTTTGACATGAGGAGCAGAGATATAAGACTTGCCAAGGAGGACAGTATGGTTATTGATGGAGCCATACTGACTGCAAATAGTCATGGTGACAAATTTTAGTGTAACACTAAGTCTCTGGTGAATAAACTATTCCTACAGAAAAAGTTGTATAACCTGAGGATGAAAGATGGAGACTCGGTGATAGAGCATCTTAATGCGTTTAATACTGTGGTAAGTTAGTTATTGTCTATTGATATTAAAATTTTAGATGAAGATAAGTGCATTAGCTTGTTTTGTTCTCTACCAAATTCATGGGATAGTCTAGTTATTGCAATAGGTAGCAATTTAACTTCCTTGTAGTTTGATGAAATAGTCTCATCCTTGCTAACGAAGGAGATGATATGGAAAAATTTGGAGACTCAAAATCGTGATGCCTTGTCCATACGAGGATGGTCCTAGAACAAAAACAAAAATAAGTCATCGAGTGGGAGATCTAAATCAAGAGGGAGATCTAAATCTCCAGGAAAACCTGTAAAGGTGTGTTGGAAATGTGGAAAGGAAGGGCATGACAAAAGGAACTGTAAATCTAAAGCTCCTAATAAAGGAAAGGGATTTGATGATGCTCCTTCTGCAGAGGAAAAAACCACCTCAGATGATGGTGGGGTTGTGTACTTGGCTTCTTCAAGTACACATGTAGATCATGAGGCATGGTTGATTGACTCAGGTGCATCCTTTCACTTCACTCCCCATAGAGAGTGGTTATGTGAGTATGAGAAATATGATGGTGGTCATGTCTTCTTAGGGGATGATAGGAAGGCTAGAATCGTTGGTTGCAGAAAAGTAAAGTTGAAGTTGCAAGGTGGAAGGGTTAGAACACTTCTGGGTGTTCTGTATATTCCTGCATTGGTTAGAAATATGATTTTCGTAAGCAACTTGGATAATGTAGGTGTAAAAATAGTGTTCGAGAACGATACCTGCAAGATGGTTTAGGGAGCACTGGTATTGATGCGGGGAGTTTGGATAGGAACTCTGTACAATCTACAAGGTAACACTATTATTGATGGGTGAAATAGTTCTGTGGTTCTTGAAAGTGGAGCAGAAAATCTAGTGGCCTCTGGAGAAAAGACCATGCTATAGCATCAAAGGCTTGGACATATTGGACAAAAGGGCCTTTAAATACTTCATGATAACACTATGGTAGAAGGTATGACTAATAACTATCTGGATTTTTATTTCTGTGAAAATTGTGTATATGGGAAGCAGAATCAGGTGAGTTTCCCCTCTAGTGGTAAGAGGGCGAAAATGATATTAGAGCTTGTGTATAGTGATGTGTTTGGACCTATGAAGGTTCCATAACTAGGTAAGTTTTTGTACCATGTATCATATATAGATGAGTTCTCAAGGAATACATGCATATATGTCATCAGGAAGAAATCTAAAGTCTTTGACAGGTTTAAAGAATTTAAGGCTCTGGTGGAAAAACAGACAAAGAAGAAGATAAAGGTGTTGAGGATAGAGAACGATGGAGAATTTTGTAGCAAGGAATTTGAATAATTTTGTAAGAAGTGTGGTATAGCATGATAGAAGACTATTCCATACACACCTCAGCAAAATGGAGTTGAAGAAAAAATGAACAAGACATTGATGGAAAGTGTAAGAATCATGCTCAGTGGTGTCGGGTTAGGACAAGAATTCTGGGTATAGGCGGTGGAGATATCATGTTACCTGGTCAATAGATCACCTTCATCACCGTTGTAGGATAAGACTCCACAAGAGGCATGGACTGGTAAGAAACCCTATCTTTCACATCTGAGGGTATTTGGATGTGATGCATATGTACATGTTCCAAAGGAGAAAAGAACAAAGTTGGATTTTAAATATGAAAAGTGCATCTTTATTGGGTATAAGGATGGTTTAAAGGGTTATAAGCTTTGGAACCCAGTAGCAAGGAAGGTTGTGTACAACCAAGATGTGGTGTTCAAAGAGGTGAAAAATGTTATTAAACATGAAGTCCCACCAAAGGAACCTAAGAAGATAGAGTTTGAGCTAAAGGAGGAAGAATCAAACTCTACAACAAAAAAGGAATTAGAAGATGAAGAGCCACAAACTCTGGTTGTGAGAAGATCAGTTGGAGAAAGAAGTTAGCCAGAAAGGTATAGTCCATCAGCTTTCCGTTCAAATTTTTCTTTATCTATTTCTGATGATGATCCCACAATTGTGAATGAAGTAGCAAACTGAAAGGATGGAAAACTATGGAAAGAGGCCATGGTTGATGAAATGGCACCTTTGCACAAAAATGAGGCTGGGGATCTAGTAGATTTGTCAGCTAGAAGGAAACCCATTGGCAGTAATGGGTGTTCAAGAAGAAGACAAATGCAGAATGAAAGGTGGAGAAATACAAATATTGGTTGGTAGCAAAAGGTTATTCCTAGGTTCCGGGAATTGATTTTGGTGATATTTTTTCTCCTATTTCCAAGGTAGCTTCTATTAGATTACTTTTATCTATTTTTTTTGCTTTTGGTTATGAGGTAGAACAGATGGATGTGAAGACAACATTTATTCATGGGGATCTGGAAGAGGAGATCTACATGAAGCAACCTATTGGCTTTGTGGTGAAGGGTAAGAAAGAATCGGTATGCGAGTTAAAGAAATATTTGTATGGGCTAAAATAGTCACCAAGGATGTGGTATCAGAAATTTGATACATTTATATGGGGAGTTGGATTCACTAGAAGAAAAGTAGATCATTGTGTATTTTAAATTAATTGGTGACCATGTTATTTATTTGGTCTTGTATGTGGATGACATGTTGCTGGTTGGAAATGAAAAAGAAATTATCCAGGATTTGAAGACCCAATTTTCATCCAAATTCGTCATGAAAGATCTTGGTGTTGAAAACTATATTTTGGGCATGGAGATTAAAAGAGATTGGTCAAAGAGTAAGCTCTCATTAAACCAGAGGAAGTATGTTGAGACAATATTGCAGAGGTTTAATATGTAGGATAGTAAACCGGTGAAGGTTCCTATTCCTATAGGTGTAAAGTTATCTGTTGAACAACATCCCAAGGCACAAGAAGAGGAAGAGGACATGTCCCGTGTTCCATATGCAAGTGCAATCAGTAGCCTGATGTATGCGATGGTTTGTACTAGAATAGACATTGCACATGAAGTCGCAGTATTAAGTAGGTTTATGTCAAAACCAGGGAAGGAGCAATGTACAATAGTGAAGTGGGTTTTAAGGTATTTGCGTGGAACTAGTGATTATGGTTTGTGCTACCAAGGAAGACTAGGATTGGATAGAGTTTTTGATATTCGTGGCTTTTTTGATGCAGACTAGGCTGGAGATGTGGATTAGAGGTCTACAAGTGGGTATGTTTTTAACCTATTTGGAGGTGTAGTCAATTGGGTGAGTAAGAAACAATCTGTAGTGGCACTATCAAATAAAGAGACAGAATACATGGCAACCACTCTTGCAAGCAATGAAGTAGTTTGGTTGCAGAGATTGTGTTCAAGTATGGGGTTAGCACATGGAGCTATAAGGGCAGACTGTGATAGCCAAAGTGCAATTTTCTTGGCAAAGAACCCTACTTACCATTCAAAGACAAAGCACATTGTTGTTCAATATCACTTTGTGAGGGATATGATAGAAGACAAAAAGGTGTTGCTAGTAAAGGTGGACACTTTGAAGAATATTGCAGATGCATTGAAAAAAAATGTAAGCTCTGAGAAGTTCTCTTGGTGTAGAGAAACAATGGGCATTGCAGGGTTGGATAAATGACTAAGCTCTCATGTGGCCCTTTGTGTAAAGAAATCAACAAGTGTGAGAATGTTGGGTTGTGTTATATTCTTTCCATGACTAGCTATCCTAGTAAACTAGGGGCTTAGAGGGGGGGTGGAGCCCCCGTTCGTTGCATCGATTGCATGGTTTTGGACCCTATATTAGGTGGGGTGAACCTTCCTATGGTTTTGTGCATGGTTTTTTGCACATGGTTTTGGGCACGATGGTTTTCAGCCCATGGTATTGGATGCCTCGACATGTATATATATGTATTGTAACATTGAAAGGAAAATAATGAAAAAAATCAAGTTGGTAGTCCCGGTTTTGGGATCCAAGGGAAAATCTATGTGTATATGTGTTTTATGTGTTATGCTCTTGCATTTTTTATTTTATGTTCTTAGAATTCATATCCAGATAATTTCTGTATGGGGTTAAAACCTACATCCCATATTTACCATGCTTTTAATTTCCTAGATATAACACATCGATTCATATTTTACAAAAAATACTTGATTCAATACTAACAATAATTTAACATATTACAGGAATACCACCAATGTTTGATCCTCAATTCGTTCAAACTAGTTAGCACAAAAACTTCAAGAAAGAGAAACAAGTGGAAATAAAAAATCCATTAGTTAATAATCGATCAAAAAAGGATAAGTTTTTTGTGGAAGCTTGATAAACAAATATAAATTATATTGACAATCCACTGCAATTAGTGGTCTTTTTCGAAGAGAAATACCACCTGGAGAACACCTCTTCCAAATTATTTTCTCTATCCATGAAGCTTTCTTCTATCCTTAAAAAAAAATTAATTTAATCTTTTAGGTGTCTGAAGCTACCCAAAGGCCTTGACAAATGAAGCTGTGAATTTCATTGATTTTCATAAAATTCTTTTGGTACTAAAAAAATATAGTTTGACAATGTGCTAGACAATTCAAGCAAGTAAAAAATTGTGTACAATATTTCTTAGATGACTTAATGTTAAAAGGAGAACTTGAATATTTCAGATAGAAAAAATAGCTTAATAGAGATGGCCAATATTACAAAACAATAGAATGGATATAAAACTACATGTAGAACTAACAAAATCCTAATTGTAATATAGTTGATTGATTATTCTAAGTGAATCCAACTAGATGCGTACAAGTTTTGATTTTCGACTTTCTTTCCCATATCTTTGTTGAAGGTGGAAGCTAACTTGCATGCATCTTGCAAGGCTATTTTATCACAAGTATATGTTGAATTCTCATCTTCCACACTTGATATTCCATGAAAAATTGTAGCAGGAATTGTAGGAATTAGTTGCTACATCATCTGAGTTGTCAATTTTAACCTTCTCCTTACTTGAGGTACTGATCCTTCCCCTTCTTCTTGGTTATCAATCTCATCTCTCTTTGGTAGCCAACATAGCAATAATTTGGGTTCAGGAAGAATAAATATATTCATATGATGTCTTCAAATTTGAAAGGATGCATTTTTATTATTTAACTACTAGTAAAATAGTGATAGGAAGGCCTTAAATATAACCAGACATTTTCTATGAAGCGGTTTTTTGTAGATGCCCATGCTAGCACATCATCATTGAAAATAAATGGTCAACAATAATTATAACTCTTTCCCCTAGCAAGAACATTGTCTTAGTCTTCATAAAGAAACATAAACCATTTCAAACTACAAGGAATAAAGAAAAAGAACTCCATTGATATAAATTCATAGAATACTGACAAAAAAGAGGAAGAAGTTAATTTGCTAAGTAGTATCACAAAACCTTGTAGTGGGAAGATGACCTCGGGCTTGAGTAATATCTACATGTCAAAGGAATGAGTTGTGACACTTATTTCTTACATTTACTAGGAAGAATAGCAACTAGAGCTCTAATGTTTACTTTAGATCAATAGTATTGGTGTTGATATACAATGTGGCCCTCCATCATTAGAAACGACACAACTATTAGGGTTTGCATAGTTAATTCAAATTCAAACTATTCCATGTCTAAATTACTAGGGGGGCTGGTAATTATTGGTGCTAATCCTAAGCCAGGGAACAACTTCTCAATATTTCTCCGTGAAGGAATTTGTTGAGAGTTTAAAGTTCCAAACCTCCCAAATTCACCCAAACTCTTATACATGGTAGCAATTTGCAAGGCTAAGAGTCTCTCACTAGTATAAAGCCAAAACTACATTAATCAGGAATTCAATTTCTTTTTATTGAAATGATTTCTATCACCCACTTCTAAAGACAACTAAATAATTTTGATAATTGATTCAACTAAAAGGTCAAGATGAGTGGGTGATAGATCCGTGCATCTTACTTTCCCTTTCTATTGTAGAATTTAAGGAAGAAACTGTAAACAATGTTGCTGAATGCAAACATAGTATTATTTTCCCTACGACAGCTACATCCTATGAGCCTTGAATTTGATGAGTGGTGATCATGTTACCATACATGTTGGCCTGTCTTTGGGTGACTACACATGGAACTGTTGATTGGGGAATTGATATAAGTTGTCCAATGGAATTTGGGTGTTGAATATATTCTAATTGATTTGAAGGATGAATATCAAAGGCTGTGAAGTATGGGGATTTGTCCATATTTACAACAATTCTCTTTTACACATGTCAGTGATGATATAGAGGGAACACTTAATGGAATTGTTGAGGTGGTCACTTGCAATTTTTTTTAATTTAGATGTGGTAGCATCACCTACTTTTGATAAATAATATTGATGAGTTGCTAAAGCTACACTCTTGTGGGCACTTTATCCTTTTTATGGATGCATCTTCCTATCCAATATTACATTTGTAGTTTACATAGACGTACTTGTTTGTAAAGATCAATTTTTCATCCTTCGCAATACTTGGGCTATTGAACCCAGTCTAAATCCAAATCCATGAAAAGAGAGAGCACTTATTGAATAGTTATGACCAAAATGAGTAACTGAAACATCTGGTGAAGAAGATTCATTGGGATCAACAAACTCATGAAGCTTTCTTCTATCCTTAAAACAAAATTTTAATTTAATATTTTAGGTGTTTGAAGCTACCCAAAGGCCTTGACAAATGAAGCTGTGAATTTCATTGATTTTCATAAAATGCTTCTAGTACTAAAAAATATATAGTTTGACAATGTGATAGACAATTCAAGCAAGTAAAAAATTGTGTACAATATTTCTTAGATGAGTTCATGTTAAAAGGAGAACTTGCATATTTCAGATAGAAAAAATAGCTTAATAGAGATGGCCAATATTACAAAACAATAGAATGGATATAAAACTACATATAGAACTAACAAAATCCTAATTGTAATATTGTTGATTGATTATTCTAAGTGAATCCAACTAGATGCATACAAGTTTTGATTTTCGACTTTCTTTCCCATATCTTTGTTGAAGGTGGAAGCTAACTTCCATGCATCTTGCAAGGCTATTTTATCAAGAGTATATGTTGAATTCTCATCTTCCACACTTGATGTTCCATCAAAAATTGTAGCAGGCATTGCAGGAATTAGTTGCTACATCATCTGAGTTGTCAATTTCAACCTTCTCCTTACTTGAGGTACTGATCCTTACCCCTCTTCTTGGTTATCAATCTCATCTCTCTTTGGTAGCCAACATAGCAATAATTTGGGTTCAGGAAGAATAAATATATTCATATGATGTCTTCAAATTTGAAAGGATGCATTTTTATTATTTAACTACTAGTAAAATAGTGATAGGAAGACCTTAAATATAACCAGACATTTTCTGTGAAGCGGTTTGTTGTAGATGCCCATGCTAGCACATCATCATTGAAAATAAATGGTCAACAATAATTATAACTTTTTCCCCTAGCAAGAACATTGGCTTAGTCTTCATAAAGAAACATAAACCATTTCAAACTACAAGGAATAAAGAAAAAGAACACCATTGGTATAAATTCATAAAATACTGACAACAAAAAAGAAGAAGTTAATTTGCTAGGTAGTATCAGAAAACCTTGTAGTGGGAAGATGCCCTTAGGCTTGAGTAATATCTACATGTCAGGGAATGAGTTGTGACACTTTTTCTTACATTTACTAGGAAGAATTGCAATTAGAGCTCCAATTTTTACTTTAGATTAATAGTATTGGTGTTGATATACAATGTGGCCCTCCATCATTAGCAATGACACAACTATTGGGGTTTTCATAGTTAATGCAAATTAAACCTATTCCATGTCTAAATTACTAGTGGGGATGGTAATTATTGGTGCTAATCGTAAGCCAGGGAACAAATGCTCAATATTTCTCCGTGAAGGAATTTGTTGAGAGTTTAAAGTTCCAAACCTCCCAAATTCACCCAAACTCTTATAGATGGTAGCAATTTGCAAGGCTAATAGTCTCTCACTAGTATGAAGCCAAAACTACATTAATCTAGAATTCAATTTCTTTTTATTGAAATGATTTCTATCACCCACTCCTAAAGACAACTAAAGAATTTTGATAATTGATTCGACTAAAAGGTCAAGTTGAGTGGGTGAGAGATCCCTACATCTTAGTTTCCCTTTCTATGGTAGAATTTAAGGAAGAAACTGTAAACAATGTTGTTGAATGCAAAAATAGTATTATTTTCCTTACAACAGCTACATCCTATGAGCCTTGAATTTGATGAGTGGAGATCATGTTACCATACATGTTGGCCTGTCTTTGGGTGACTACACATGGAACTGTTGATTGGGGAATTGATATAAGTTGTCTAATGGCATTTGGGTGTTGAATATATTCTAACTGATTTGAAGGATGAATATCAAAGGTTGCGAAGTATGGAGGTTTGTCCATCTTTACAACAATTCTCTTTTACACATGTTAGTGATGATATAGAGGGAAAAGTTAATGGAATTGGTGAGGTGGTCACTTGCAATATTTTTACTTCAAATGTGTTAGCATCACATGTCTTTGATAAATAATATCGATGAGTTGCTAAATATACACTCTTATGGGCACTTTATCCTTTTGATGGATGCATCTTCTTATCTAATATTACATTTGTAGTTTACATAGATGTACTTGTTTGTAAAGATCAATTTTTCATCCTTTGCAATAGTTGGGCTAGTGAACCCAGTCTAAATCCAAATCCATGAGAAGAGAGAGCACTTGATGACTAGTTATGACCAAAATGAGTAACTGAAACATCAGGTGAAGAAGATTCATTGGGATCAAAATATGCATTATGCTCACTAAATATAGTGTGCTTTAATGTGTCACTTTCATCTAGATTGTTTGCTGAGAAGGTAAAGAAAATTTTTTCTAGACAGAAACAATTTATAAGCAAAAATTGAATATCTTAGTATATTATATTACAGAAAACTAGTAAAATCTGGTGGAAGAAATATACAAATCACTTAATAACAAAACATGAACAAAAACCTTACCTTGATAAAGATGTTGGTTTGTTTGAACTAGATATGTTTGTGTGGTTGTCAAATAAAGATGAGTTTGCAGAAGCATAACCTAAAAAAAATGTATTTAGGATGTCCTCCTCCCAGTAGTTATCTTAAATTGGTTTGTAAATATGAATTTAGAACATCCTGCAAAAGAAACAATTGCTTACTACAAAAGGGCTACAAACAAATCAAGCATATGATATCAATCTAAGCATGAAGTATTTTCAATTGGGATAAAAGGATGCACAATACTGAAAAATTGAACTTCTTACAAGGTTCCATAGTATTCATAGATTAGATATTTCATTTGAGTCCAAATACATCAAATAAATTTAATACCTCTCCTGTATTCGTAGTGTTATTTTTTTAGCCTGTCCTAACCACCTCTGACGGCGCTAAGTCTAATTATTCAAGAGCCCTTTTTCCTTTATAATTCATGTGCATTATTCTCTCAGATATGAGTATTTTCTAACACTTTATGCATGCCATTGTTTCATTGAATTCATTCCTACTGCCTGTTGGAGCATGTGCCTAGGGGGCATTCTCAAGATATCATTTCCAAAACTTTCACCTAAACCAATACTCATTTTAATTAGCTGGCTATATCCCTAGTGATTCATATTACTTAAAGATTATAAATCATCTTCCCTTTGAGGAATTTTCCTAGTGTAATCACTTCCATATTTTGCACTCTGATTAGGATCTCCCTTGCTTGCTATCTAACCAACAGTTGTGCAATCATTTTGACTATATTGTGACCTATTTATATCAATTGTATATCTTTGAGAACTATCATAGACATTGGGAAATGGATTTAAGGCTAGTGAACTATTTCCCTGCTGATAGAACAAAGTGTTTCCAACACGTCTATTTTTGGCATAAGAGTCCAAAATAATATTGTTAGAATTGAACTCCTTGTATATACATATTAGTAGAACTAACATGAAGTGTTTTTAACTTTCTCCAATCCATGTCCTTATGGATTTATGGCCTTAAAGTGACATGGAGAATATCAAAACCATAAAAAATCCAGTAATGGTTAATTCATAATAAGATGGGCATACATGACATGCTCAAGAACACTCGTAATTCTAATTAAGCAATTCCCAAAAGTAGAGTTCAAAGGGAAACAAAATTCATGACAGATGGAGGTTTATGGTGATATTTTGTTTCTCAAGTAGACCTCTCCCAAAAGATGGCTTTCCCCATACTTTCCTTTCAATTTTTACATTAGATAAATGACTTTTGTAATTAGATTGAGTTTTTTCACCCATTAAATTAGTAGAATTAGATATTCATTTTTCTACCTTTGCAAGTATTATTAGTGTGTTTTGGTATAATGATTACCTACAAAAGTTTTTTTTTCTATCCATAAGGTCTGTTTTAGGAAAAAATCACTTCGAAAGGTAAGGTTCAACTCTACATGCCTTAGAAACAAATTCATAACTAGTAGGTATATGCTCTCAAATTTTCACTATTCATGGATACGCATGCATAATTTTAGGTGCATGTTCTTGAACACCTTTACTTGAGACAATAAATTTTCAGCTTACTAATTTGTACTAGGAAACAAAATACATCCATAAGACATGTAAAAAAAATATTCTATACAAGGACACATCAACAAAATTAGGAGAGTATCTGGTTTAAGGGTAGATAAATAAAAACAAAGGGTAGCTCAGTACAAAATTCAAGCCATTTTTCATAGAAAAAGAACAATCTACCCCTATCAACGTGGCATTGGCTTCTAGCTTGCACAAGAGAATATTTAGGTTGCTACTGATGGTGTGTCATCTAGGAGTTGTAAGGCAGAGGTGGCCATCATCCCACTATCAAGAACATGGGAGGACATTTAAAGATCATGGACCTGAAATGTTTTCTAGAGTATTTCTTTTACATTATCCTTGTCTACCATCTATAGGATGATTTGAAAATCCATTGTTGTTATCTGGCATATTGTTGGCTTGAGGGAGCCTAACCCAAGTTCAACGTTATTTAGCCAAACAAATCCCTACACTACTGGCCCTTTCGGCATCAGCCCGTTGAGTGCAAACCAAAGTCTCACCCGAAGTAGTATGGGGGGATGCTAGAACTAAGTTTCTGTACCCTTGAGATGGTTGTGATATCATTTGATCTCTTCTATCCTTGCCTTCGCACAGGTGATCTTGCTCTAGGGCTTGTAACACAAATTCTCTGTTCTAGCTTTCAATGCCTTCACGAAACTACATGATTAACCTTCATGCAAATCTAACCTATAGCTCAAGTTCTTTCACGCTGCTATAGCAGGGTGCCATGAAAATTCCCCAATTATCCTAAGTGATTTTCTTATCACGTTAAATACTTAAAGTTATCATCACATAAGAAGATATTCATGATTGCATTTAATTATTCACTGTAATTGCATTCATTCGTGCATCATATAAGCACAATAAAGGAAATTCATACACACAATATCAAAACCCATCAGCAGAACAAATACACATAAATTGCAGAATAACTCCTTTTATTAATATCTTCCAAGTATTACAGACTCTATCCACCCTGCGCACATAGCTGTGGGGGTCCACACACTCAGCTGCAGACTTCTACCGTAGGCCTCTACGCACTCAGCTACAAAGCCTCTACCTATGCTATAACCCAAGACTTAGACTTCTTGCTCTAAAGCTATGACTCTCTTCCTCGTCTGATGCTATTAACTACTTAGACATTAGCTCTTTTTATACAATCCCATGGTCTCCTAGCCATGGGTAGATCTCTTACAGCTGACTTTACTTTACAAAACTAAGGGCAGACTACCCTTTTGTGCCATATAATACCTTCGCGCTCCGCAATCACAAAATGTGGAGTCTTTACAATAACATTACAAAAACTTAACTAAAACACGGGCTTTTAGCCCCAAAGCTGCCCTTGGCGGATCCCGCTCCCAACAGGCCGCCAACACAAATATCATGACTCGCCCTTGAGTCACTCGGTAGGCGCGGAGGTCTTTGGGCGAAGCTCATCCAGCTCGACCCTAATGATCGCAACTTCGGTTTTCCACTGAGTTGCTTCCTGCTTCGTATCTTCAACTGTCTTCACAGTTACTACCCCTACGCTATCGGCATGAATCTGTTGTTGTGTCAGTTTTAGAGTCGTAAGCTTGCCTTCAATGTTTCCTGTAGCTGCATAAGATTCCTCCAGCCATGGCTTGAGTCGCGGCTTCAACACTGCTTCCTTGTACAGTGCTGCGTCCACCTGTTCCTTCAGCTGCTTGGATTCTTACAGCTTGGCAAACCTCTATATCAGCACGATGGTTTGGGTTGTGCCCTTAACTTTTTCATAGCATTGTTGGAGTTCACACACTTTCGTCTTGCGCCTCTGGATGTTTGGGTCCTCCTGCAAGCCAGTCAGGACCTCAAACAACTATTCAAGCAACTATGTGCAGTCTGCTACATCACTGTCCATTGCCATGATTACTTCTATGACAATGACTGCCCTAATAGAACTTTGGTGGTGTTAAAGGCTGAGCCCTCAACTGGAGCTCTGTAATCTACAAGTTCAACTCCAACTAAACCCGTGCCATCTTTGCCTGAGTGTTGTGCACACTTGTGGCCAATTTACAAATGCAGACCTTCACTAGCTCCTCCTCTAGAATGGCTAGTTTAGGGACCATTCTGCAGGCCTCCTCCATGACCTGTATGATATTTTGTCTCTCGCTGGTCACCTTAGCCTCCATGGTGATGGAAACATTCCTTTGCAAGGCCATCTGCTGATTTTTTATTTTCTATTCACTGATCAAATGGAGGGCATGGTGCTTGCGGGTCCTCAGTTCTGCAATTACTCCATCCTGCAAGGAGTGGAGTACTTCGTGCGGGAGCACTGCTAGGTTCAATCCTACACCCTTCAAGGAGCTGATTGTGGGCATGTTAGCTTCACTTTTTGTTGTTAGTGCTCCATCCAACAACACTAGCGCACTGGAAGCCTTTGTGCACAACATATCGGTAGCCTTTGATGTGCCGATAGCCAAGCTGGTAGACACCGTACCAACTTGCGACGCATGGGCCTGCAACTCCTATAGTCCAGTCTGGATGGCCCCTAGGACGATCTGCTGTTGCTCTTTGAATTGCAGCAGGGCCTCCGTAGTGACATCTCTACTATGTCACCGATGTCGTATAAGTATCCCTCTATTAGTGTGATGGGATCCAGCGAGGTCTTTGTTGCCTTAGACTTCTTCTTGGACCCTCCCTTTTCTGTCTCTCTCGGGCGCTTAATATGGATGGTCATCTCTTAAGGGTCTGTGTCGTGCTGCTTTGTATCATGTTCTTCAGTTTCAGGTGAAGGCGACCGTGAACCTTTATTAGAGCCTTGATCTGTGCCTCATGTTTGTTTTCATACTTCCTTTCCTATCTGCTCTACCTTGGCCTTCTCAGCAACCTCCTTCTTCCTTTTCTCGACCAGCTACACCATCTTCAGTTTGGCCTAGTACTTCTTCTTTTGTGTGGAAAAATTTCTTCCACCCACCACCAAGTTTGTGGAGGTGTGCCACTCTGCCGACCATTTATCCAACACCACATTGATGGCATCATTCATGGCTAGGTATGATAGATCGTACCACTTCTACACAAGGTCCTTCCACACCCTGATTGAGATCCGATGGAAATCAGCTTTGAATTTGGCATAGCTCTGGAGCTTAGCATATACCATGGGAGACAATCATGGCTTGCGATTGATAGCCATCCTAATATTCATTTCCATCAGGATCTAGAAGATTTTTATGTCGCAAATTCACTCCGCATCCTTGGCCTCCCACAACGAAGCATACTTCGCTACTTCACAGAGGTCCAGCATGATCGAGGGGAATTGGCTTTCTTCTGGTAACTTGCATGGTAGCAGCACAATCAAGACCAAGAGCCATGCATAGTGGAACATCTTTCTCTACTCCTGCACTTCATGGTAGTTGGCTAGGAACTCACCACAAAGGTTGTTTGACTAGTTAAAATGGAATCCTTCCGTGCACTACTGTGCGAGCGCGACGACAGGTGCGGGCATCTCGTCAGCATGGCACTTCTGCATCACCTTCCCTGTAAGGATTTTCATTGCCACCTTCACAGTAGGGTTGTAGATGCTGGAGATTGTGTACCTGCGTGACCTCTTCACCAATTTGAACTTATCTTTCATCAATTCTGCGAGTGCCAGCTCGCCACCCTTGCCGCCAAAAATTATCACTAGATTTTTGCTTGTATACTGCAGGTGTGTGATGCAGTGAATCAACATATTGGTGATGGGTATCGGCTCCTCTAGCCACAAACACCCATCATGCACTAAGGAAAACAGCTGCTTGATGACTAAAACTGCCACAGGGGTGCGGTTATAGTGCGGCACCTAGAGCATGTTGAGTAATCCTACCTTCTCTACTCCTCTAAGTTACTTCCATGGATCCAGTATAGTCATCCCCATCTGTGTGTCTATGACACAGTACATCAATTGTTTGGTCGCCAGGTGTGGGAACTTCTCATGGTACACCAAGTCTGAGTTTCCGAGCTCCAAAATTAACACCTATGCCAAATGCGGACCGTCAAAATTGATCTCATCTGGTAGCAATGGGGTTTGCAGGGGAGTGTTACTTTCATCAATTTCCTTGGGACCTTGGACTTGGGCTTGCATGGAGGGACATACTCCGTTAACAGTGTAATATGATAAGCACCCTAGGCTTTGACCTCCTCTATTTCCACTCCCACATTGTCGTCATCCATGGGGATGTCTTTGATATCCTCCTCTTCTTCCTCCATGTTTATAGCCTTTCCTTTCTCTTGGGTAGTGGGATTTCTTGGGTTTTGTCTTGGCAACGTGTGCACCGGGGTGGCAGGTTGCTTTCCCTTCTTATCCTTCATGGTCTCCTTGGTTGGGTTTGGCTTTGGTCTCGGCATTCTCGGGGATTCAGGGATCTCCACCAATACTTCGGCCACTTATGGGGTAGCTACTTCAGTCCCCATATCAATTTACAACACATTTTCCTCAGTGGCCACTCCTTCGATGTTCATAGCTTTTGCACCGGTTGACATGAAACTTTTCACTAGTGCTTGTCTCTCTTTTGAAAGTTGTTCAAACACCGGACTCGCTATCAGGTCATGAAATAATTCACAGTTCATGTGCACCTAAGAGCGCAACAACTCAATTCTCAAAATGCGAAGTGCTTTTTGTTGGACATCCACTTGTAATTTATGGGGCAATTGGAATTCAAATCCGACCGTTCCCCCATAAATCAGTTCACTAATGCTAGATTGGCCGTAGATTTTCAAGGATCTAAGCCATAAAATTCTTCTTAAATTCTGGCTTCCCGCTCCATTTGGCCTCACTTTTGTCATCTTTTCATGAATAGTGACCTTAATGGTCACTTTCCAGTCAACCTGGATGATTTCTCCTTGGGTAGCGCAACTCCCTCTGTACTATCGTAGACCCAGTGTCACATCCTTGCTTCGCACCATCTTCCAATTGCATAGCTCACCAACTTGGGTAGTGTAGTTTATAGTTTCGTGCCTCCTTTCAGCTGGCTAGAGCACTAATACTATTCTACTTTCATTTAGTCGCCTGGTTGGACCACCGGTGTATGGCTTCAAGCGACTGCCATTCACCTTTCCTGGGAAGGGCTCTCCATTTAACTTGATCAGTTGTACCGCTTCTCCGTCAGTAATCTACTTAATAACATAAGGCCCTAACCAGTGCAACTTGAATTTTACTTGAAATTTGTCAAACTTACTATTATACAACAAAACTAGATCATTTACCTTAAATGTGCATAGCTTGATGTGTCAATCATGCCATGCCTTCTCTCGCTACTTTTGGACCTGTTGGTGAAATCCAGCCAAAAAGCTTTATTCTTCAAGCTCATCCATCTATGCGAGCCTCTATTCCAGGGCTCCACAATCTGTCATACCTGTGAGCACCATTATGCGTAGAGTAGGCACGATGTATTCCATAGGAATTACAAATTCCACACCATAGACAAGCCTAAAAGGGGTTTGTCCCGTCAACTTCTTGCATGTCATTCGATAAGCCCACAATACTGCAGGTATGCATAGGTCCCAATCACTTTGCTGAGCATTGCAAACCTTGGTCAACACATTTTCAATAACTTTGTTGAACTCCTCCACTATCCCATTATCCTGTGGGTGATAAGGTATGCTCTTTTGGTGAGATACTTGAAATTCCTCCATTAGTGCACTGATTGTCTCATTCAGGAAGTACGTACCACAATCATTCATCAAGATCCGGAGACATCCAAATCATGTTAGTACATGCTAAAACATGAAATTCACGGCCATCACACCCATGCAGTCCTTCATCAGCTGTGCTTCTACCCAACGAGTCAAATACTCTGTCGAAGCGATAATGTACCTTACTCCTATCTTCCCTTGTAGCTGAATGGGTCCTACAAAATCTATTGCCCACTTCTCAAAGGGTTGCAACGTCATTTGTGGATTCACAGGCATTTCAGCCCTCCGCGATGGCTTGCCTATTATTTGACATACATCACACACCTTTCAATACGCTTTTGAATCCTGATGAAGCGTTAGCCACCATAGCCCTGTGGATAGAATCTTCTGCATGATTGCCCTGCCTTAATAATGTCCTCCCACAGTGCCCCCATGAGCGTCTGCAAGGATGCTGCTTCGTTCGAACTCAGGTACATACCATCACAATACCTCATCAATCCCCATCTTGTATAGATGTCGAGCAATGATAGAGAAATCTGCCACGTGCACCACTAATTCCTTCTTTTGCTGGACATAGTATCCTTCTGATGTAGTTCCTGTTGTTAGGAAGTGTATTACATCCCTGAAATAACCATCAGTGACATGCACTGCAAATAGCTGCATGTTAGGCAATCCTTCTTCCAAGTTAGTATGTTCCTCCCCTGTTTCGATGCGCGATAGATGATCTGGTCCCATGTTCAATTGTCCAGGCTTCAAAACAACTTCAAAATCGTACTCTTGGAACAATAAGATCCATCTACAAATTTTCCCCCCCAACATAGGTTTATGGACCAGGTACTTCAGCGTGGAGTGATCCATATACATCTTAAAATGGCATCCTAGCAAGTAGTGTCAATACTTTTGGAGTGCATACACCATAGCTCTCCATTCACATTCAGTTGTAGAACATTTATTCTCTGCTCTGGATAATTTGTGGCTTGCAAGCGCGATAGGATGGTCCGAGCCTTCTCTGCCATCATGTGTTAGTACTACCCCTAGTGCTATACACGACGCATCGTCATGTACATGAAACTCTTTGTTCTAGTCCAGGAAGACTAGAATCGATGTGATAACTATATTTTCTTTCAATATATCCAAACTTTTATTACAGTCATCATTCTAGCAAAATGTGACATCCTTCTTAAAAAAAATTTCCATCGGCGTAGTGATCTGGGCATAGCTTTTGATAAACTTTTTGTAATATCCCATATGTCCCAGAGTAGCATGAAATTGTTTCATGCTCCTTGGCGCTTCCAAGTTTAGTATCACCATGATCTTCACAGGGTCTACCATCAATCCTTGTCTATAGACCACATGCCCCAATAGGTTCCCAAAAGGAATGCAAAACAGACAACTCTTGAGGTTGAGCATGATCTAGTATCTCTGATAGGTATCCAACATGAAGCGCAAGCTCACTACATGGTGCTTAACCAACCCAAATACATTCTAGCCATCAAAATATACCTCTAGGAACTTATAAATAAATTCCTTGAATGTCGTAACAACCACGCGTGAAAAGATTGCAAGGTCATTATTCAATCCAAACAACATCACACTGTATTGAAAACAACCCCACTCAGTTGCAAAGGTTGTTTTGCTCCTATCCTCTGGCGTGATTTTGATCTGGTGGTACCCAAAGAACCCGTCAGTGAAGGAATATGCTTCCTTGACACCTACATTGTCCAAAATTTCATCCGTGAATGGAGTCGGAAAGGACCATGCACACAAGCATCATTCAGTTTCCTGAGATCCACGCATATCCTTATCTCATCCTTCTACTTCTTCTCTTGCAGCACCATTGGGATTACCCAATCGGATTCTTCCATAGCCTCAATGATGCCTTTCGCTAGAATTTTGTCTAGCTCTAAGGAGACCTTCTCCTTGTATTTCCAATTGAGGTGGTAAGGCCTCTATTTAACTAGCTTCGCATCGTGCTTTAACGTGATCTTCATCAGTCCTAGGTCTCTGATTATTCCTTTCAGATTCGTAAACTTGGTAGGGAATAAGTCTTGGTATTCGTGGAGCAATTGAGTGACCTTATGAACCGTCGAGTCATCCCAATACCAATGTTCACTTGTTTTGTTTTCATTGGCAAGGTTATATCAGGGTTCTCAATCTGCGGTCCTTGAACCTCATGGTGTCCTCTTGTTTCTGGGATGTTAATCTTCCACAGATCCTCATCCTCACCTTTAGTAGTTACATTATAACATCCAAGCATGCGACTTAGCTATGTAGCCCATTTAGGCTGAATCAGGCCTAAAGGATCCTACAGTGTCCTAAAGATAGCTACTTTCACCTCTTGTAGCGCTTCATCAATACCATGAAGTTTGTCCTCAAAACTAAATGTCATCATGAATCGTTCGTGTAGGATATCCCATTCACCTCTTCCATGGCAAAGCTTTTTTTCTATATACCAATTCATTGGGATAACATCCAATGTATGACAGAACAGGTGCACCCACTCAGGTTGGGGCTTTTCTCTATAAGGTTGCGTCGATTTGGCCAGATGCACATGGGGATCATTCTTCCCATTGTACTTGTCTATCAGTCACATCTTAGGCTTCCCAAATTGCATTCTCATCATCTTCCTACATTCATGCCAATCATCAAAGCTTCCCTTCTGTGTCTCCCACCATCTTGCGGGCGTAGTGCGCAGTGCCGAGTCCAAGGCTTGGAAGCATTTATTTTCTGGTACCTCCCTTTCAAATGCATCCAAAAAGATATCTACCTCATTTAGACCATCATAAGTAGGCATATTTCTTACCTCTGATGACACACAGTGCAATGACCAGGTCATCATGTTGCAATTCAACGTAGTCACTTCATCTAATCGATTCTTCCAGCGTTCTATTTCTTTGTCAGAGTCCGAAGTGCAGGAACTCTCACAATCCCACGTAATCCTTCCATTCGTGGTGGGATTCACCCAATCTTGGTCTTGTGCTGTTATCTTATAGGTACAATCTAGGTCATCATCACTCTCATAATCACGAACAGGCTTCATATAGCATGATCCTTCAGCAGGATCTAGGGGTATTATTATGTGTTGTGATTTCTTCTCAAATATCATCTTTCAATTTTTCAGATTGATTACCCCATTGATATTAGTAGTCCAGTCAATTCCCAGGAGCACGAGGTAGGGATTATTGTCATCCACTATCTCTATTACTACAAAATCAACCAGCGCACTTGCTCCCTCAATATCCATAATCACCCCCTGTAGCCGCCCCATGGGAATGATTTTCTGTTGATTCTCCATTCTTAGCCAAATCAGAGACCATTGCAGCGTAGGTCTCCCCATTCACTCCCAAGTCTACTTTGGTAGGACGTTCGCATCTGACCCCAGGTCCAAAATGACCTAATCCATTTCATACTCTCCTATTTGTGCAGTGAACCTCATCTCTCGTCCATCCTTGTTTTATGCCTCCCAATTTTTCATACCACACGTGGGTCACTTCGCATGGTTCCAATGCATCTATTGATGAGCTCTTGTAACCCTTCCATAGCCTTACTGTTGCCTAGTAACTTCATATAGGTTTCTAGGAACGCTGTGAGCATACAGGGGTCCATCTCAGGCTCAGGCTTATCCTTGCTTCCTGAGGTGGGGGCCTCCGCGAAGCTCTTCTTAGCTTCCATGAAGGCTTAATGAGCGTGCTCCAAATTGAACTCAGCCTCTTTCACTGGGGCTTTGCAAACCCATATACTATCTTCTGGTTGTTTCCCTTTGTCATCTCCAGTCGCGATTCCACTTCTAAGTACTATATTTATGTTTGGATCTTCCTCACGTGGCTCAGATCTCATCATCTGTAGGTTCTAATTCGGCGGAGGTGGTAGCACTCCTTTGTCATGTATCCTAGCTATCAGTGTAGGACAATATTCTGTTGCATGATCAAACAATGTGCAATACTTGCACGATGGACAGTTTGGATTAGTGCAATCATGGGAATAGTGTCCTGGTCCTCTGCAATTGTAGCAAATCAACTGTCCTTTACCTCTACTAGGTCATCCTCTACCTCGGCCTCATCCGCACCCCTAAAATCCTATCTGCGCCATCCCTACATTCTGGTCAAGGGGCCGCATTTCAGCATGAACCCTGTAGGTGGGAGTTCTATCCATCATCAATTCATAGCTCTTGCAAGTATGCTCATCATGTCCTACCGACCTATGATACTTACAAAATAGCTGTTGTGGTGCTTGTACATACTTCTACAGCAAGTGACAATGATCCATGGCATATTTCTGGCTACCTGACAAATAGAACACCATAAGGCACGACCCATGCTAGGTCCTACTTGAGCTTATGGACTTAATGACATCAGTCCTCCTGTTGCAAGGTAATTTTCAAATACCAGGCAATGGTCTTTATCATGACCCTAACTTTTGCGTTTCAAGCACCATACCTCCTCGCGTACCTCTAGCCAAACCGTCCTGTCTTGCTTCATACTTTGCATCTCAAGGCACAAATTCTTTCGCTGCGCATGAATCTGCTAAACTCCCAGATTATGATCCTGCATCAGAGTTTCATGTAGTCTCATGGCAATCTCGAAGGCCTCTGCCTGAGTTTCTATCTTCTGCTGAGGCAGCGCACTCCTTAAGTGTGGTAGTAGCAAATCCACAAACCACTCGTGATGTTGTCCATCTGTCAAATTCATGTTGGCTTCGGGGATTGTACATTTTAGCCTCTGATCTAGTTCCAAGGTGTCTCACTTGGTTGCATCACGATCTATTTGAATCCCACAATCGACTGCACCTCAGATTTAGGCCTAATAAATTCCCTATTTAGTGCTACCTGGATGTCTGCTACTCCATCATTCGGGTTATTGTTAGAGTACTTAATATAGCAGGTTAATACGTGACCTTGCAGAGCACTAACCAGTGTCATCTTATTTATATGATCATATGTAACACCCTGAGCTTCCTACACAACCCTCACAATGAACCAGAATTGGTCGGAGTCCTCATTTCACAAGCCTTTGAACAAAGGAAACTTCACTGTGTTTGCCATAGTGAACTACGGTGGAGGTGGAGGTGGTATAGGTGAAATCGGAGGTGATGGTAGTGAAGTCAGAGGTGGTGTACGTGGAGGTGATATTTGCGGGAATCCTTGTCTTATTAACTGGATAGCACTTCGCGGAGAAACATTCACTATCCATTCTTCGTCTCTTCGTAGAGCTGAAATCAAGGGGCTATACTCTGGACCATTATTTCCTTTGTTCCTATAAGTTTTTCTGCTTTGTGTAGTCCCGACATCAAGGTAGATACATAACCCATTTTTTTCACAACAACATTTTAATCCAAGTATTCAAATATTTTACGTACTTACCTCGTGGTCCTTTGAAAAAGCATCGCTTTGCCTCGCTATAGCTGACTGAGGTGTCGACCACGAATTCCATTACAAATCCCCCTATGACGCGACTGAGCCAATGATTGAGAGTGCAACAGATGTTATCCTCTGATGCTTCCAACCTTCTCACTAGCTCTGGGGTCCACAACAGGACCGTTAAGTTTCCACCTTCCTTGGATATATGCTAGCTTTGCAATCAACTCGTATAGCTTAATAGGGAAAGAGAAGAAAAATATTTCATCGATCTCTGTATACAGGTATCACTCCAACCACTATTCTTTTGAAATTTGTAGGTTTATGTTCTCCTGTGCCACAAATTCATGGATCCTTTTATCCAACCATTCTCCAATCTCCTTCTTAGTTGGATTCTAGTGATATGACGTCACAGATCTCTTATGTAGATTCTGGTCTTGACAACAGAACCATTTGTTGGCTTGAGGGGGCTCGAACTAGGTTCAATGTTATTTAGCAAAACAAATCCCTACACTACTGACCCTTTCGGCATTAGCCCACGGAGTGCGGACCAAAGTCTCACCCGAAGAAGTATAGGGGATGCTGGAACAACGGTTCTGCACCCTTGAGATGCTTGTGACGTCATTTGATCTCTTGTATCCCTTCCTTTTCACAAGTGATCTTGCTCTAGCGATTGTAAGACAAACCCTCTATTCTAGCTTTCAATAACTTCACAAAAGTACACGATCGACCTTCCCGCAGATCTAACCTATAGCTCTGGTACTTTCGCTGTTATAGCAGTGTGCCATAAAAATTCCCCAATTATCCTAAGTGGTTTTCTTATCTTGTCAAATACTTAAATTTATCACCGCATATTTAGATATTCATGATTACATTCAATTATTCAGTGTAACTGCATTCATTCATGCATTAGGTAATAATAATAAAGGAAATTCATACACACAATATCAAAACCCGTCAATAGAACAAATACATAGAAATTGCAAAAATAACTCATTTTATTAATATCTTCCAAGTATTACAGACTCCGTTCACCCTGTGCACACAGTTGCAGGGGTCCGCGCACTCAGCTGCGGACTTCTACCCTAGGCCTCTACACACCCAGCTGTAGAGCCTCTACCTACTCTACAACCCAAGACTTAGATTTCTTGCTCTAAAGCTATGACTCTCTTCCTTGCCCAATGCTATTAACTACTTAGAGCTTAGCTCTTTTTATATAATCCCATGGTCCGTGGACCATGGGTAGATCTCTTACGGCTGACTTTACTTTACAAAACTAAGGGCGGACAACCCTTTGTGCCATATAACACCTTCGTGCTCCACGATCACAAAATGCAGAGTCTTTACAATAATATTACTGAAAATTTACTGAAACATGGGCTTTTAACCCCAAAGTTTCCCTTGGGGGATCCCTCTCCCAACACATACATCTAGCCATGCTACTACAACCAAAGGTCACTTGTTCAGATTCTGATCCAACCAATTGAGTTGGGTGAGGATAACATCTTAAATCCATGAATGGTTTCCCTTCATTTGAAATTGTTGTATGATTGGAGTTAAAGTTATAATTACTACCATCAAAAGTAGTTCAATAGTTACAATTTGAAAATATATGTAGATGAGTATCCATGACCTGATTGTTGAGGGCATCCACAAACAGACTTTGACAATGAAGGACATGTTAGTCCACCACTTTCCCTTCAACCCTTGAAATTGACTACAGATTTGAAATTGGATTCCATCTAATAACCATTTTATCTTTAGAAGTGCATCGTTGATCAATTGAACTATTAGAATTTGTTGCATTGTTAGTGGCCCAACCCATTGAAAAAAGAACTATTGCCACTAGATCGACCTCTTATGTTTATGGAACTGAAGCTTGGGCTGCTCCCTATAGGTTTATAATTGGGAAACATGGTGCATCCATGAGATTCAGATGCTAAGAAAGATAAATAAGTGATTCAATATCCACATTATGTTTGTCAAACATATTTTCAAATCAAAATTTTATGGTATACGATGCAAGGTTCTCCTTTGGGCTTCCATTATAGCTTAAAAGCTAAACCCTAGATAGCTTAAAAATTGCAAACTATCAAAATTACAATTTATGAACTACTAAAATCTACAAACACATGCTCCCGGAAACACTAACAAAATATATGCATCACTTTTTTGTATAATCTGAAAATAGTAAACTCTAATGATTTAACTAAAAAAACACTTTCTATCCATCTAAATAGTGTACATTGTATCTCCTTTAAACATTAAGAAACACGGTTAGGGTTTATACTGATAAGCCCTCCAAGAAATTATTCAAAGTTCTTGATACTGAAAATATCTTTGAGTAAATAACTGATATTTAAAGAGAAAGGTCCAACCATGATAGATACTGAAATTGTGTAAGATTTTATGCATCAAAATAAAGAGTTGATACACCATAAGGAGGTAATAGACACTTAATGACAGGAAACTCACACCTGCACATGTTACCCAATGTGACTTGCTACTTGGAGGAAATTATAGAAGTTCTAAAAGCTGTGTGGGTAGGGGAAGCATCCCTAGTCCTTTGTCTTCCCTTCCCAAGGATGCATCTCCTATCATGGGTGAAAAATGGTGTCCTTGAGTAAACTCTATGGACATCCCCACAAAACAATTAAAATTCAGATTTGTAGGTCTATGATCAGTATTCTCATTTTTGTAGTCTAATCTATGTCTTCCATTCCTAACAATCTAGTTTATAAGGTCTGATTTCCATTTCCATGGCGTATGATCTGCTACATGAATCTATCTCTGAAGCTATCCTCAATGTCCGACCTGCATATTTCATGTCCATCTAGCTGATTAGAGTTTCAATCTCTATAATTCATTTCCAGTAGTGATTCAAAGGTTGGCTGTGTGTTTTGAGTTTTCTATTGCATGGAAACCTACTATAGAGATCCAACCTATGTGTCTTGTGCCAAAACATAGACTGCACACTTACTAACTTTCCTCAAGAGTTGTACCTTGTTGTGATACCTTGCCAAGACCTGTAATTCTTGCAGAATCTTGGCAGATTAATCTTGAAGTGAGTAAACTAGTGTGAACACCTGGAAATGAGACTTGCCAAAACTCATGGAGCCCAACTTGAACTCGTCAGACTTGCAGAAGCTCACGATGAACTCACTGAAACTTTCCATACAGAGTCAACATGGACTTCACTTGGTGAAAATACTAGAATGCATTTTTTGGAGGGAGAAAACAAAGTGGAAACACATCAACAAAACCCTAAAGGAAATAACCCAAAAACAAGACTCATTTCACTCTCATTTGGTCATTTTATGTTTCAGTTTTTGAGACAAATTTCAAACGGACGAATTTTATATTATCTTATTTGATGAGATGAATTGATGGATAAACTGTTGCTTTATAGATTTTATGGATGAAATATCATTATTATTTTTTGTGCACAAAATTCCCAATTTTATTTTTATATATTTGCGATGTTTCATCAAAGTCTTGAATTAAGTTTTTCCGAGTCTGAAGCTAGTCAATTTTTTGTAGTGTCCAAGTCTCACGACCTTGGTGAAAGTTCAAAGTAATTATGATTTCAAGATAAATCTCTTCATTTTCTAGATTCACATTTTTTTAAGTAGTCATAATCAGTTGATGTTTAGTATGGATAGTGTTGTACATGAATGATTTTTTTGGCAATGATCTTTGTATAATCTGGTTAATTATTAGTCTGGATGTGCATGTATATATACTTGAGAACTCTTCTATTTTTTATTTTTTTGCCCTATTGTAATCATAAAATTTATACGTTCTTTAGTAGTTGTAATTTATATGTCTATTTTAGTTTTGTTCTTTCTTGTGTGTTTTTGGATGTCTAGCCATGGAGATCAACAATTCATGCAATATCTCTGACTATGTTAGATGGTTATCCATGATCTCATGAATGTAGATCAACTCCAATGAAATTGTGTTTTCCTAATAGAGTTAATTTCAAGGATAGAGAAGATAGTGCTTAGTAATCTATGCATATATTCTTAACGGTACATGATATATAACCTAGATATCTCTTGAGAGATTTTGACACATCAGAAGTTAGTTTAATCATTTAGTAGTATAGTCGTTTCCTAGTATCTTATTTGATGCAGGTGATCTAGAGCCCCTTGCATATCAAAGGTATGCAATATACTACATGATCCAGCAAGATTGTAAGACTTTTCATTATCATAAAATATAAGGCAACTAAACCATCAAATAATGAGTTAACAAAGACATTCACATATCAATACAATGACTATAATGGAACCCCTCAGGCAAAAACCAATTTCGGATCAATCTTCTTTATTAATCATCTCTGAACTTATAATCAGTATTTTGCAACAACCTTCCAGCCTCTTAATCACTCAATCATGATATAAATTTCCTCTCTACTTGTTTCTTTCTTCTTTTGGAATGCTCTTTAAGGATTCTTGAGTCTCTCTCTCAGTGTCCCTACTTACCTTGTTGTTATAGAAATATTCAAGTCCTAGAAATTCAAATCTTCATGGGATGCGGCCCTTCATGGGCATGAAATGTTGCCTTGTTTTGGGTTTCTAGAAGCTTCAAGCATTTGTCCCCAATATGGTATGTTTTCAAATTCAAAAGGGTGGTAGAGGCTCCTGCATCAAATTCCCCTTATTGGAAAGAAATGGTTCCCTTGTCATCTAGGATCTCCTTTGGTGATAAAATACAACAACATAATCAATCCTCATGCTCCTCCTATAATCTTCCTTTGTCTGCCCGTCGCACTTTTCGTCTCCTTTGTTTTTGTTGTGTATCCTCTTCTCGTCTCCTATATCATACTTTGTCTAAGTTCTTCTCCAACTACTTCTCTTTAGATCATGAAAAAACATGCCACCCACCTTTGCAAGTCATGTTCTCATCATATGTTCTCATGTTCTCATCATATGAACTATCAAAATCCATGTTCTCATAAGATGACCTAGCAAAACCTATGCCACCAACCTCTGCAGGAATAGAACCTAAGTGGGAAGGATAACATCATCACACTCCATCAATGAATGGTGGAATTTATCATACTAAATTGTACCTCCACTATTTCTTTTTCATGTGCTTCATTCCTCTTTTTACCCTACCGTTCTTAGAAAATTCACAAGAATCATTATTGCAATGGTGGTGATCCATTGCCATAAGCCTAGGAATATGAACAAATAGAAAACTGCCATTCTATGTCCACTTCTCATGCCATAGGTCAAATCCTAAAATAGAGATAAAGAAGTAAAACAAAATCCCAATTCCCTATCAAACAATCCCACACACCCATTGCTTGCACTTGGATAGGGGGTTAAATCCCAAATCAAGGGAGCATAGTGCAGTCCACATCCGAATTCCTAACCAAATAAACCCATAAGTGGAACTCGACTCCTCCATTGTAGCCTTCATAAAAACCTATGAAAACGTTGTGAGGAAGAACCACAAGGGGTGATATCAATGTAATAACTTGTTATCGTGTCAAAATTTACATGATTTTATGTGTGTTTAAATGACGGCTCACCCTAAGATTCAAATGCATTCATGGGGATAGATGGATAGTAGGTCCCCATAGGGCCCCATTTGAATCACACACCCATCAACAACCTAGTTGCCTTGTTAGTTTACATGTCCACGACCTTGTTTTGATTTCATGGGGGATCAAAAAACTCAAATCTTTTCAAAGTATTTAACATCTAGTAGAATTATTTGTGCTAGCCTATATTTACTCAAATTCTTCGAAATACTTTTGATATATTTAAGTTTGAATTATTGAGGGGTCCTCACCATTGTAGTTTTATGGACCCCTTTATATTTTAAGATTAGGATACCTTGTATAATTCCAAGGCTTCCACCTCATTATTAGTTGATATTCGTTAAGGTTGATCATTCCATTCCCACACCTACCCCCTAACAATAATCAAATTATAGCATGTAACAATAGACCTTATCTATGAGAAGAACATGAACACGTTTTATTTTCCAGCACATAAGCCAACATACTACCCCTTTGTTATTTCACTGCATTTGGTTTTTTCCTTTGCTTATCTCTATTGTTTTTTTGAGGTTCCTTAGCTAATGATGGTCATGGTTTTGAGCTTATCCTCTGTTGATATTTTTACCCACCTTCCCACATCCATGGACCAACACATCCAAATCCTTATCTATAAGAGGCTACAGCTAATGTGATGAAGAAGCGGGGTCTACCCACATTTTCCATGGCAAGATATTTGCAAGTTGTGGGACTGTAGGTTACCCTAGAGAAAGAAGGGTTCCCCTGGGCTCAAACAGTGGAGAAGATATTGATGAAGACATTGAGAAGTAAGTCTTTGGGAAAGGAAATCCTCCTTATTTCAAAGTGGGCAACAGACACCCACATTCATCCTTCAACTACAATCACTCAAGAAGCCTACACGAGGTTGCTAGGCTGGATGAGGAGGCACGACATGATGAAAAAGGAAATGGTCTGGAAGGCATCCCTCCCTCAAATGTTTTGCTGAATGACCCTAGGAACACGAGACACTTACCTAATGGAAAAAAAATTTGGAAATGATGTGGTACATTAGATATTTTGTGGCCTCTCGTCTTGATGCAAGAAGTTCAGAGACCTGCTTAAATATCTATTGTCATAGCTGGAGCTGACATTCACAACTCTTTCCAAGGGGATCTCCAAGAAAACTTGCAACCTGTGTACTCTCTCAAGTGAAAGTGCTCCTTTCTCAGTTGCATGATAAGGGTAAGGTTGGAGAATAGGTGGAACAACATTAATCCAACCCATACGAACCCTTTATTTCCACTAGCTAGTGCCATTGTATGTTATGAAAACCTAGATTATTATCAAATGCATGTCATTAACAATACAATTTATAGTGTCTCCTATGTTACTAGTTCTAATGTCACCCTATAATTTATTATGGTACATAGCCTTGATAGACTCTTGCATTTTGGTAATCATACAAAGTCTTGGTATAGTCTTGCATCTTGGAATCATACATGTTGATGATATTCTGATTATTCTCATACTGATAATAAAATTCTGAGGGGACTTGCAACGCAGTCATAAATATTTGAAAATGAATAACCAGTAAAAACTAAAAAATTATTTTCAAAGAACAAAATAAGACTTATCAATATAGAAAAATGTAAACAAATGAAAGAACAAAGTAATATGTGATGAGTTATTCAAAATATAAAGGTTGTAAACATAACTCCCGTATCATCGATAACCTGATAAGCAACATCAAGGAAAGAAGTAAGATTATTTTCCTCAAGGACATCAACAATCTTCCCCCACTGCCGAGGAGTTAGAAAAATTCTAGTTAGATTGCGAGCACAACCATGAAGCTGCACAAAACAACCAATTGGTGCAGACTGAAGGAAGTTGAGCAACTAACAGTCTCCTCTACTAACAAAAGATTAACAATGCATTTGCCAATTATCTCTCTATGAGAAGATCTAGGAACAAAAATGTTTCTTACTTTGATGTTTGCAATCATCCCTTCTAAATATATTCCTACAGTTTTAGGATCATAGTATCGATATTTCGGCTATGGAACCCCAACATCATTGAAAACGTTCTTGTGATTCCTTGGCTAAAATCAAACAAGAATCAAATAGCTTCAAATAGATCAAATATTAGTTTGCATCAGAATGATTAAAAATGTTCTCTTGTAAGATGGGCATGAAAACTCTAAATACATTACTTAGAGATCCGTTAAAAAATTTAATAGTTTCCCCAAGTTGAAGAAGAAATCAAGACTTGTCCTCGAGGTAAATATATTTGAATAAAGGTAGCAACAAGGTCAAGAGAACTAGTTCCTCAAAGGCCTTGGACAATAGCCATCTAGATAAGTGTCAACAAGGTATTATGTAAATTTAATCCACATACACAAGCACAAAATAACATCATCCTAACAAGCACATCACAAAAGCATTGTAATGCTAGTCTGAAAAAGGGGATCTATGATGCAGCCTTCTCTACGATGTATTAGGTGATCTAAAAAGATACAAATATCCTTTTCTACCACCCATATCACCTTGCCACCCCAACCCTACCCTGTTCAAAAGTAATGTAGAGACAACATACAATCCTTGCTTGGTTGCATTATTGTTAACTCCCACGAACAATTCCACAGTAGCCTTATTAAAAGTAGTCAAACCTTCAATAGGGAGGTATTGTAGACAAAGCATAACTAGATAATGTCAAATATGTAAAAACTTAAAATGATTCCGATGGAAAGGGTGCAACAATTTCTTCACTAAAACTACACGTATACCTCTTCATTGTCTCCCTTCTCCAACACCAGATTCTCTGTCTGCAAAATAGAAGCAATGATAAGAAGGATTTCAATTGATAATATAAATCTAAAAGATCCATCAAATTTCTATAAACTAAGATAAAGACCTAAAAACATTTATACTATTTAATGCAGATTAGCTAAAAGTAAAAAGAATTCAATGACACCATTTTCACCACATTAAGCACACAGGATTGAAGATCTTCTGTTATATAAGCTCCAACACCAAGATTAAGCTTCAAATCAGTTATTCGCTTTAAATGATTCTAAAACACCTAAAATTAGATCTAGAGGTTCCATTGTCACTCCTTAAGAGCAAGATACATCTATTGCAATAGCCATTTAAATCATGCTCACATTCTGTACAAAAAATCATTATGTTCGGAAAAAAACTCCACCCACGGGAACAAATTTCAATTAAACTTGCTTTATATCAATACACTATAGAAAATATAGTCGATGGAAGCAACGCATTCAAATCAATATATATGGAAATATGGTTACACGTTTGAGAAAGTCATTCAAGAGCCTAAGATACATTCCAGGTCTTATATTTCTTTCTTAATTAAGAATAATTTTTAAAATACTCCAAATTTGAAATAACATATCTCAGAAACCACCAACGATAAATTTCAAATATCACTTCCAAGAAAAAGTATTTCCTATTGTTGATTAGTTTGAATTTGATCACCTCAACAAATGTCTTCACTAACAACTGATTTTATCATGATAGAATAATCTCTTAATCACAAATATCTTAAATATGCTTTTCCATTCATGACAAAGATTTGCATTCTTTAAGATATCATCTTGCTCAAGGTACCTTACATCAATTTAATGATATTATTTTTCCTTGAGAAAATATATTTACTTAATTATGGAATTATTTTATCATAAGGACATAAGCATTAATTCATTCCAACTTTTAAATGGAATCATAATTGCAATTGTGGTTGCTTTCCAAGGTTTTAAACATCTCAAAAGCAAGCTTTAGCACACATGATGAAAAATTAGTCAAAATGTTAGATAAACTTTCCCTAGTGGTGGAGTTGAGGTTATGTTGAAATTTATAGTTAACAAAAATGGTTTTGCACACCAATTGTGGTTAACATTTATGATTGTGTCAAAAATCATGGTTAACCTTCTAAACACTAAGGCTATCACAATTGGGTTGAACATGCATGAAAAGCTCCAGGAGGATTCTTGCTCATAGTACATATGATGCCCTCAAAGAACTCAAGAAGCTTTCTAAGGTCCATTTTATGGGTTCGTAAACGTATATGCATGGACAAGCTCGCATGAATTAGGGAACTCAAGAACCAACATAAACTTTTACCATGTTATATGAGAATAAATAAAACACCATTCATTTTCCTACAAGTAAAAGAGTATTTCCACTCCCCAAAGATGCCATGAAGCTTACAATTCTACTTCCCATGATAGTTCATCACATAAAAAGTCTATCTTCCATGAGATGGATGTTCGTAAAGCTAGTCAGAAAAGAACTAAACCAATTCTCAAATAGACTTGGGAGGAGGGAAAAACCAAAAAAATGTCCTTGAGGCTTTGAGCATCTCAGAATGGCCATCCATAGGGAAATTAGGATGTGGTATCCCCAAGCGATGTAAGTTTCATGCCTAGAGGTAGGCCACCCAGTATTAATGATCAAATAAAAAATTCATTTTTAGTTTCATGAGATGGCTTGCACACACTATGAATTATGCAAAGCCAGGTCTTCTTTTTGAATTTGACAACCTATTGTAATTGATATCATAGAAATCACAAACAATTATGAACCTATGAAATGAATCCATATTTCCAGTAAAATGGCGTACCTCTCGTTGTTATTGTTTACACTTCCAACAGACCCCTTCCTACCAACTCCTTTATTTTTCTCTATATCTCTTTTCCTTTCATTTCCTTTCGTACTAAAGAGCTATCACGACACTACCACATTACTATTAGTGTTTTGACTCCATATACTCTATAGTCACATGGAAACTATTTGGTAAATCATCAGCATTAATAAAATTATTGTATCTTATGATTGAATAATATATTTTTCCTACATATGAGTCATTTATTGACAGAGGATATAGTATGGCCATGAACTACTCTAGTGAACTTGAAAGAGTGTTCAAGTAATGTAGTCCCAAGTCTACTCTATAAGATCCAATCAACTTGTAACTAGACAATACCTATGCTATCGTCATGGCTTCACAATCACCATCTGCTCCACACCGCTCGGAGTAAAGGCTATGTTCAAAACTATAAGACGGCATTCACCATATATTCTACAATTCCATATGATATATTTTACTAGTAACAGAGTCCTTGAGGGGAGGTTTACACACTTCAGTTTAGTAATCCCTACTAACTCAAACTATAATTTTCATCTGGATAAATATGAAAGAGAAAGACACATATAAATAAATAAGCACTTTACATACAAATATTTAATGCATATGGTTAAAATTGTAGTTATCCATCAACTGATATTATGTTACAGGCCTTATCAAATCTCTAGATACATGATAATAACATAAACAAACTTAGTGTAAAAGAACCCAAAAATAGCTATACATGCAAGATCTCATTGATTATCACCATATCAGTCAAAAACATAAATAGCAACTGATTTCATTATCAAAGGATCTACAACTAAAAGACAATAATGGAAAAACCATTGGAGATCTTTCCCTTGTTGTTTTGTTTAAACCATGGCAAAGAAATATCACTTGCTCTTTTTCCTCCAACATGCAAACTATAGCCCCAACAGGGCCCTCCCATGCATCAAAACTTTGAGGAGATTTTTCTTCACTAGCTAGAGCTTAGTCCATCTCAAAGGTTGAAATTTCAACCATAGTTCACTATCAGCCAAACCTTCAATCACTGGGGATGCACAAAATATTCTCCAACTAAAAATCAATTGAAAGTAGGAAAGGCGAAAAACAGGTTATGGAAACAAACAACGATGAAAGACGAATAATGGAAAGAGGACCATGATTCTAGAGTTTCCCTTTCGTTATGTACAACGCGAGTTTGTACTCTCAAGCAGGGTCAGAAGTGATGGCCAGTTTGATATCTTCGAGAATAATTATTCCTTGTCCCTAATCATATCAACATAATTCAACTTTCCCTTATGGTTAAATTAGTAATTAATCATTTGTGGTTAACTACATGTACAAAGAGGGTAATGTGAGGAGAACAACCACAAGACAAAAACATTGCAAATTCTCCAAGCTGAAAAAATATCATAGTCAAAAGGGACATGCATGAACTGGGTGTTTTCTATAATCATATCAACCTCACCATGGGGAAAATGTGGTGGATTGATATAGATGCTAACAATTGAGAAAACTACACCTGGTCGAGAATCAAAGTTTGATGTATGGTAAATAGAATGATTACTTATGAAAAGATTCTTGTTTCATTGTATTTCCTTGTTTTGAACTTTTGTCAAATAAAGATATCTACTCTAAAGGACATGGTTATTAGAGTGTGTGTGACTAGAATTTTACTTGAATTTTATTTTCAATGTGAATGAAATATTTATGATGTCTTTAGAATTTCCAATTCCTTTGATTCATCTTCTAAGTCTCTTGCTATTTTCTTGTCATTACAATAAAATAAAATCAAGGTAGACGTCTCCACTATATCGTGTATTATTGTACAATGACAATTATAACAAATCAGAGTATGATGTGCAAGTTTTGATGGAGGTTATGGGAGGAAATACCCTTGATATTGATGCTAATATCCTACAAAAATCCCACTATAGTGGCCTCACATTCATAATTATTTGGCTCAAGTTGATGTTGAAGAACATTGTACACAACTTCAAGGAAATAACTTAGTTCCATTGAGCTTGACAATGATGGTTGTTGAAGATTTCAGTCATATTGACATGTCAAGAGCACTGCATACTAATTTTAGGTATGCACATCAGCGTTAGTCATATAAGTACAATATGTAAAACTAACTATAAGAATCTTAGAAGGCAGTCCCTTGAAAATGCAATGCTAATACCTCTATAATTAAGAATACACATCTATATATCTCTGTAAATGAAATAAACCAAATAAAAGAGATCATGCTAGTTTAGGAACTTGTATTATGAAGGAAATGAATTTCTATCTTCTTTCAGTTTGCAGGGCTAAACTTTTTGTAGTGCATATCCTTGCCTGCAATTCATGGAAACTTATATTTAGTTGTATCTTCTAAATTACAAGATAATTATTTTCCCTTGCAGATCATTTTTGTGACTTGGTCAAGTGCTTATGAAGAAAGCTTACTTTTATCTAGTGAATAATTCCACATTTTTATGTTGCTTTGCACATTTAACGAGGTTGAGTGGGAAAACAGAATCTGAAAAACTTTGCAGGTAAGAGATGAATATATATTTTGTATGTATTTTTCTTTTATTGATGATTTGATATGTGATTGCTTTTGTTATATATTTTGTTATCTGTATCCTGAAGATTACTTAGGTTAACTGAGAGGTAGCATCGCATGATTTTGAGGGGTTAAATGTCTTAACACATTTCACATATTTGTCAAAATGGATATGACAATATAGTTGCAATTACCTTAGACATCACAAAGATGACAATTGTGAGCCAAAGAGGGCCACATGGCCCAACACAAGGTATGGCATTGAAGCCACTATGATTGTTAATTTGAGACTGAGGAAAGATATGATCACATCCACCTGGGGTTATCCACCCTAAAGCCAGCTTCTAAATTGGCAAGGCATTAGAAAAAGACATTCATGTTAGACTGTAAGACCCCCTTAATGATATCTAAGTATATCGAAACCTATTGCTTACAATGCTCGAATCTCAAACACATAAAATATTCATGAGTATTACGTGAGTTAGACAATGATGATAAATGAATGAATTTTGCAATCAGTTAAGGCATATGTCATAAAATGTTTCTAACAAGCAACTGTTGATAAGAGTCCACAGTTAATGTGCTAAACAAGACAACATTGAAATGAAATAACAAGATGGAGACCCCATAATTCAATGTAAGGAATAAGAAATCAATAAACAAAAAGAAAGATACAAAAATGAAAGAAGAGACCATAGGAGGGAAAAATATGTGATTGTGGAGAATGTGTGTGTAAAACATCCATTATCTATTTTCAAATGGTTGAAAATTCTGAAAAGAAGAAAAGGATGGAGATCATTCCATTGACTTCCAAACTGTGACATGAATTACATGTGGTAAAATAATTTGCTACGTTAAACTTGAGATCGGGAGGATATCAAATAGGGATTGGAGAGAACAAATTTTCGTTAAGGGAGTGTATAAATTCTAGGTCATAGTTCTTCATCGGTCTGAAAAACTATTTTTTTTGTTAGTGGAGAATAGATATAAATCTAAACATCAAATTTCTTAACAAGTTAACAAAACCTTCCAGGAGCATTGAAATTTACCAAAGCACAATGGACACATTTTGTTTTGTACATTTACGGCTATCATGACTAGTTAATCATACATGGAGGCTGGAGCTAAACAGGACGTGTAATAAATAAAAATTTTGAAGATGCTCCAAGGTCCATAATCAATTCAAAAGAGTTATTTTGACTGAAATCTAATGGATTCCATATTTTTTCAGAAAGTTGAAGCTCACTTATGATACTGAGAATACTTACCAAATAGTTAAGATTATATTTAGTGCAACCACTATCTATAAGAACGCTAAAATGTACATTTAGATAGTTTATCGTCCACGATATGGAACCAGAAGCAAACAAAATAAAATAGAAATAAAGAAAACTCCCATGTTTAGAGATGTATTTCTTTTAGTAACAAGAAAGGATAATGTCATTGGGACATAGGATTTGATGAAAGAATAAGAAGATTCTTTTGTGTCAATGGGACATCTACTTCTCACATTCACATGAGATAAATGGTTTCAACAATAGTTGCTTAATGATATAGAGGTTTCTTTGAAGGATCTCGCCATGGTAAATTTTAGGGGCAAATTTTAGCCCAAACGTGAAATTTGAGGGGTTTTGCATTTTAGAGGGGCTAATTTTTTATTAAAAACCCTTTTCATATAGTTAACCCCAATTTTATTTAAAAAATAATTATTTTTTTGATTTTAGCCCAAAATGAAAAATGGTGGATAAACCAAGTGAAGCTTCATTTGGCCCGATTCACCTTGTTTGGTAAATTGTATTCCCTGAAAATCATCAGATTTTCATATTTGCACCTCGTTTTGGAGATTCTATTCCCTTAAAATCACCAGATTTCTAATTTACATTGTTAAATTTGTTTGTAATGGCCCCATTTTTTGTTTTTCTAGTTTGTGAGTGGTTTGTGAGGTTCGATTTGGTCCTGGGAGGTGGTTTAGGAGGTTAGAGGTTAGATTTGATTTCAAACGGAGGGCAGAGGTTAGATTTGTTTACCAATGGAGGGTGGCTCCATGTTTTCATGGATTCATGGTGTATAAAGTTTTTTTCAAATCAGGTTATCAATCTTCATGGTGTATATTTTCAGTCCTCAGATTTCTATCCACAAATGTGACTCTTTCAAATCGGGTTTTCAATGTTCATGGTGTATAGTTTTGGTTCTCAAATTTCTGTTCACAAATCCTACCCATCATACCAGTACTAATCACTCGCATAGGATTGCAACAGAGAAGTTGGGACTAAGGAAAAGAGGTAAGCATTTGGCTGAATACATGCCTCAAAGTGACATAATTGGGATACAGGCAAAGTGACATAGTCGAGGGCTCCTTCCTACTTGAATCTCTGCCTCTGTCGCACCAGACATACACATAGGTAGAGGTACATGCATTTAACTGAGTAGAAACATGAGTTCATTTACATACATTAGTAATAGGAGCATGCCAACTAGGGCCTTGAATTGAGCGAGCATCATGACCGAATCTACTTTGTAACTCATCACTTTGATCTAGTTTCGATGCTCAGATTTCTTAGTTCACAAATCCGACTCTTTCCAATGGGGTTGAGGGCTAGTTATAGGGCATCCATGAAGTCTAAACAGAGCTAAGATATGGAAATCCATTCTTGTGAAGAACATTAGCCTAAGGAAGCAGTAGCATAATCTCAAGGAGAAGTCGAGCTCGAAGAGGACAAAAGGAAGTCTGTTCTGTGCATGTGAAGAGTCCAAAGTCTGTCGAGAAGGAAGGCCAAAGTTTTATTTCTTTTCCAAGCTCTAGAAGGATTTATTTATAGGTAGAAATAAGCCCACTGAAATTTTACCTAAGGTGTATTTTATTCTGAGTCAGAAGGGGTAGGCCGAAGCCTCATATCTGCCCTTGTCTTCAGCAAGAGCCTAAAGTGTTCGAATGAATAGTGGTTCGACTGAATCAAGGTATTTTGAGTAGAAAGTGGCCAAACAACCTCATATCTACCTACTATATGAAGCCAAAAAGGTGTTAGGACTCACGTAAGAGTTTGTGGGGGCCGAAGCCCTGGCAGAGGCCAAAAAAGACCTCAAACCTTAACTAGTAGCAGGTGAAGTGCCTTAAACAGAGAGTGGGCCAGAGAGAAATAAGCCTCATAGGGACTAGGGTGTACATTTTGTGCGAAATCCTCCATTTCCTGGTGACTCGTTGCAACCAGCGCCATGTATACATTTGGTGTGGAATCCTTCGTTTCTTGGCGACTTGTGAATCAGAATCTGAAGGGGTTTGGTATTCTAGGTAAGCCGCAACCTTGTTCTTATTTGTTTACAAGTTCCATTTAATTCATAGATCGATATTAGTGTTTGATTTAATCTATTAATAGTGATTCTTTTAAGGTCAAAGAGCTATTATCAATGGATTTATTTTTGTAGATTTCATGGAGTGTAAAATATTCTGCTTTCGCATGTCATGATTTCTTGTTTTAATAAACATGAATCCTACTATTTCCATTTATATTAAAATATCAAAAAAACAACTTTTAACCAGAAGTGTTGATGCCCATAGGAAGAATTCAAACTTAGGCACAATAAAAACAACTGTTGGGAACTTGGCCAAAGCCAGACTAGGCGAGAGCAAAGAGGTTGTTTTCTTTTTGACCTCTTCATTTTAGAATGCTTGCATAATCTATTAATAATGATCTTTTAATATCAAGGAGATATTACCAATGGACTTCTTTTTGTATATTTCATTGAGGGTACAGTACTCTTCTTTCACATGTCATTATTTGTTGCTTCTATGAACACTCTTTTGTTTTGTTTCCATTCATATCAACATAAGGAAAATATTTTAGCTAGAACTATTGATGCCAAGATGCAGAAGCCAAAATTAAGCACAATAACAACAACTATTGGGAACTTGGCGAAAGCCATAGACTGCTTACTTCGATAGAATGCCTCAGCCATAGACTACCTAGAGGTTTTTCCAAAACCTTCTCAGTTTAGAATGTCTCATGAATCTATCAATAATGATTTTTTTATGTCAAAGAGCTATTACTAACGGAGATCTTTTTGGATATTTCATGGAGTGCTCAACATTCTTCTTTTGGATGTCATTATTCCTCGCTTTAATGAACACTTGTATGACCAACAGTTGTATGACCAATTATTCTATTTCTATTTATATTAATATCAGAAAAGGATTTTAACCAGAAGTGTTGAAGCCCATAGATAGTAGTAACTTAGAGACAATCACAACAAATTATTAGACACTTGACCAGAGCCATAGTATACTTAAATCCATTACGATTATTTTCAAAATATAATAACAGTCTGGACATCGCTGAGTGCATAACTGAGATTGGGCCACAAGTGGACTTGGCTTAAAATTAGTTACCGAGTTAGTTCCACTTGATAATATTACTCAGACCCTTCTTCCCTGCTTACCTGAGTTCCTAGTCGGATTAGAAGCCACCACATGTTTATGCACGTTTATCAATTGAAGCATGGAAGTAGTTGCTCTCTCCAATTTGAAGCAATATAGAACTCCATGATATATAATCTGAATCTTGTTGGCTTCAACTATCTCTAGAATTTATACCACAGGGCTAAGATGTTTTCCATACATTTCTTCTGCTTGAAGTTAATTTTATCCAATTTTTAAATGATGTTTGGAGTTTGGTATTTCACGATTGTTCCATAGATGTAAGGTATCAATACCCATGCAGACTTGTACATTGATACCGAGGCTGTCACTGTATATACTTTCTAGTTTTTGCAATCAAGATTCTCTGATTTAGGCTTATTTTTGCAAACGAGATTCTCCGGTTTAGGCCAGTCCCATATGTTTTATAGTGTAGTTTCTCACTTCATTAACATGATAGTCTCAAAATGGTAAGATTTTAAATGTGTTATAAAGGTGTGTTTGCGCTTGTAAATCATTCAATATTTGAATTCTTTGTCAACAAAGATGTTTGTCATTGGATTTGTGGTGTGGTGAGACTTTTCACAAGTGGGCATATTGTCTGTCATTGGATTTGTGGTTTTTACAGTGTGAAATATCTTTTTTTGACCCATGAAAATTGTATTTAGAATGGATACTTTCACAAGTGGACATATTGTTTGTCATTGGATTTGTGGTTTTTACAATGTGAAATATATTTTTTTGAACCATCAAAATCGAATTTAGAATGGAGACTTTCACAGTTGGACATATTTTCTATCATTGGATTTGTGAAATATATTTTTTGGAGCCAACGTGGGTTAATTGAAGCACTTTATTCTTTTTTAATCATTAAAGCTAATAACATGGAATAGTAGAGAAAATTTTTTCAAATATTTGGCTCAGCAATATTTCATGCATCGAAAACCAAAAATCCAATGTCACAATTGATTTTGCTACCTTACCTTGAAAGAAGGGAAAAGACCAAAGTTTCAAATTCTCATTCCTATTTTCACATCAGGTTTGAAAGATTTCAAAGTGTCATCTGCCTTCTGTCCAAAATAAGTCCACCAATCCTACTATATATATATGTGTGTGTGTGTGAAGTAGAGAAAATGCAGAAATAGGTAACCATAATTCCTAGTTTTAAGAGGAGCCATTGATAGCTAGCTTGTACAGTGAATGTGGGTGCAACCAAGACTTAGACCAATGGTACTTTCAAGATAAAGAGGACTTGCTCATGTTACAATTTTAACTATTGTAACAAAAACAACCATTTGAGGTTGCAAGCATTGTAAATTCCATTACCTGGATAACTAATAAATAAGATGGAAAACCTGTTGTGTTTATTTCTTTCTTAAAAATAGAGTCATAAGCACGCCATCTATATCATTACCAATCAAAATGCACTTCACATTCTTATCATAATCAATCAACCTTTCTTCCACCTCTCCTCCAAAATGAAATGTGTGTTACAGCATAAAGTTGTCAAGTTCCTTTTCACTTGGGTTGTTCCTATGTCATATCTTCAAACATGAAATTATTTTGCAATGTTGCACTAGGCAACCCATCCTATCTCATACAAAATATGGTGCAACAAGTGTCATCTTCCTTTGCCCAAAATGGGTCTAGCAAGAAAAATCTTGTACACATATATATTTGAGCACGGACCCTACACTCTCCCTAAGAAATCCCTCTTCTACCCTTTTCACAATATCATGATGATGTGTCGAAGAAGAATTCAACATTATGTAGTCCAACATCCATCATCTTACTAATAATGAAAAAAATATACTTGAATACTCTAGAAACGTACTGTGCTAACCCCCATTCTCACATTTCAAAATTAAATTTTCAATGTTTACCAGAGTGCTTCTCATGTTTCTAGTGACTTGGGGATATTATACATGACATAACTTCTTCCTTCATGCATGCATTTTGTAAAGTTGAGCCATAGTTGAAATTGCTATAGTGAGATATAATTCAAATTATTCTTCACATCCAAAAACATCCACATACATAAATGGCCATCTCGTAACGACAAAATATATGCAAAGACCATTATCTTATCCCTGCTCATATATTGAAATGGCTGTTGTGGTATTATACATAAATCAAATTATTCTTCACATCCAAAAACAAAGACAACTATGTGTAAAACAAAATTTTCGTTTGACATCCACATCAAAATTTGGATTTAGGGAGTGAAAGATGATATATATATGATTTAGGGAGCGAAAGAAATATATATCTGGATTAAGGGAGTGAAATATGTGTGGCCGACCCCGCTCACTATGGCCTCGAGAAACCCCAAATCATCAAGATAGAGAGAAGTGTGTTAATCTGGTAAGAACCAATAAAAGTGTTAGCACTATTGAAGAGATGGGATTCATGATGCAAACTACAGAAGGAATTACAAATGCTCGCATAGAATTCCCATTTAACACATGCAAATTTCATTAACTCACCCACTTCTTAGCATGATAGATGGCTACACAAATGTAAAATAGCAAGGGAACTCTACAAAAAATCCATATGAAAGTTACTCATTTAACAATGGATTTCATGCTAGATCATGTCTACATTCAAATCCATAAGGATTAATATTCTATTTCTGCACAAAATTCAAAGAGTCACTAATTTTTCTAATAGAATCTCTCCAAAAAATTGACTGCATGGAATGGTAATGATTCAAAGCCCACCCATACATATCTAGCATCGATATCGACCCAAGCCAAACTAGTAAACCAAAAGGACTAAGATAGACCTGCAAGGATGATGTTGTTTTAATGTTATACAAATGAATTATTATATTTTATGCCTTAAAAGATAATAGTTTCCCATTATCATTGTTAAATATTTTTGTGAAATTCCATTTTGCCTCAAAATTCAATCTTTGATATATGTTCTTTCAATGTTGACTCAACAATTCTTTTGCAAAGTACAATTATATTTTCTATGAACAAGTGAATTTATATGAAGCATATGTCAATGCTTCAAAACCATTGATGCAGTTTTGTAGATCGATTTGAAATTTTAAATGTGGAATATTCAGTGAGATGTCAAAAGATAATCGTCAGAAGAAACCATCAAGGAAAATGGATGTATTATCATACTTTCAAAAGGCTCCATCCAAAACTACACATTATTTTCATGATTCAAGCTCCTTTGAACAATATGTTACTGAGAGAGAGGTTAAATCTTGTGGAAATGCATTTGATATCCATACGATGGATGAAATAATAGGTTCCTCAAGTGATCAAGGTGAGATAAATGTAGTTTCAACAGAAATTGGTGATGAAAATGTTAAATATTTTTCCTTGGAAGGTTACACAATCCATTTGTGGAAAAGGAAAAGAGGCCAGTGGACCATAGGGAGATGACTCCAAGAAAATTTGGTCTCATGTTTTCCATTTATTGAAGAAATACCTCCTACAAATGAGAACGAGGTTTTCCAACAAGTTAGATGTATTGTGTGTAGTTGGAAAACTCAAAAGGTAGTGAAATTTCAGATGAAGCTAGATATGGTACAAAAGCATACAGGAAAGGTCTATGAAAAGAAAATTGTAAATGGTAAATAGAAATCTGTTGTTAGATGGAAATCTTCTAAGGAATGTCGACATGTTGAATATGTATAAGAATATAAAAAATATTTAATAAGTAAGAGGAAACTTGAGGCAAGCAGAGGAACCATCATATCTCTATTTGAAAGGACGATGGAAAGAAGTTTGTTATCCAAGACGATATAAGTGAGTACTGTATTTCACATCTTATCTAAAGGTCATCCTATGGAAGGTTATCTAGATCACATGAAATTGCTATCATTTCTTCAAGTGCTAAACTTTCCATCTTCTCATTGGTCTATAACCAATGGTTGTGGATGGGCAAGATATCTATCTCAAGTATAAAAGGGTGATTTGAAAGAGAAGATTGCAAATGATAGGTTTTTGGCATTGTCTTTGGATGAGGTTACGGATATAGATAACACTTAATGGATTTGCATGAGCATTTATATGGTTAATGACCATATTAGGCATTCCTATCTGCTTTGGATTAAAAAGATGAGAGAGACTTCTACAGTTGAAAATATTTATGAACTTGTTCTTAATGGCTTGAAGGAAAGTGGTATGTATCAATTAATGATTGCAAAAAAGTTGGTATGTGTTGGAGTAGATGAAGCATCAGTAATGCAAGGACAAAGGAATGGCCTTTGTGTTAGGCTACAACTATCAAATTCACCATATATGCTTAATATTCATTGTATGGCTCATAGGATGAATCTTGCATTTAAAATAGTAAGCAAGTTTCCATCAGTTTCAAAATTTGAAGATCTTGTGCGTGAGTCTCACGCATACCTTTCTAGTAGTCCCAAATGATATTTAGAGTTTCAACAATTTGCAGATGGTATTATGGATGGAAAAAAAATACTGAAAGATCTTGGTTAAACACTTACTCCATTTTTTGGGTTGATTCTATAAAAATTCCTTAAATTAGCTTTCAATATTACATTATCATTTGATCTATGATGCCATCTTTCAATCCATACATGCCATTTAACTTGAGATCATCAATCACAAAAACATCATAAACTATAGTCACTTTCAATCTATACATGTCATTCAGCTTGAGATCATCAACCGCAAAAACAAAATCAACTATAGCCAATTCAATCCTCTATCAAATTTTCCCATGCCTAAAAAGTCACATCAAGGAAGGCACACAGTTTAGGACACAAGTCATTATATTGCTTATTTTCCACTTGTTTCCTATTATAATAAAATTTACATCTAAAAATAAAATTGTGTTTACAACATCCTAAATTAATGACACCACAAGAAAAAATACACTATGTTGGTAATCATAAAATTTTAATAGGGCCACAACAAATTACAATTATGGGAAAAGGCTAGGAAAGAAGGATTGAAAACAAAGCAATAGTTGAAATAGTGAACAAATGAGAATGCTATGAAACCTAACCAATTGACCTAGGACACCCAAGTTAACATTGGTTCACTAGTGTGGTCAGTAGAGTTTAACCCAACCAATAGGTTACATTGTTGCTATGGTCCATGCCACCTAGATGGCATAACATGGAAGACCCAGATGATTATGGAAAAATATTTACCATTCAGACTTAGCACCTAAGCCAATAAAAGTTCCTCATGGGCAAGAAACAATAATTATTATAATTAAAAAATAAAGATAAAATGCAGTTAGCTACCTTTTGAGTGGGTTTGGCCTCTGGAAGCTTCTCCTCTAGCACAAAGCCTCAATCTTGCTTATCTAAGTCCACGTCCATTTCCTCAACATCTAATTTCTTTGCTTTGGGACTCTCAAAAGCCCAGGTTGAGGTGAATCTGGGGTCCTTTTCGGGTCTCTGTCATTTTTAGGGATGATTAGATCATTGGAATCCATTTGTGCTAGAGCATATTCCTTGTGACCACCTATGGTCTTAGGATGTTTGATTTCCTTGTCATAGTCAATAAATTGTTACTCTCTTATTTGCTTATTTTCTTGCTTGATTTTTGTGTCAAAAAGGCACATTACTTCTTCTTTAATGAAGTCATTATCATTTATTCCTTTGGGTTCATATTCCTCCATGGAATCCTCGACATATAGCCTCATAATATAAGTGAGGGAGGACAAGAGAGAAAAAGAAACATATAGTCAATTTGGCTTACAATGACAGAGAAATGATTCCTAGGTAGTGTGAGCTCCACCAACCAAACAACTTCTCCATCCAATCCTATTTGACATAGAAATATCCGAATGAAACATTAGCTTTAACCTCAAAATCCCCATTTTAGGCACCTATTTGTGCCTTCCCAACCCCACCAGTAGTTGGGATTCTCTGCATGCCCCAATACATAATCTGGTTGGAAATCTTGATTGATAGATGGTAGTACCCCTGATAATGCTATCAATATTAGGGGTGAAGCCCTTTCCCATAGCCCACTTTCCTGATGTTTCTGACCCACCTGGATAGATATCCTTTGGGTATGTGCCACTTTGTGCTTGTCTAAAAATATTTTGAAGTTGCTCAGAGAGATGGAGGGCTTGGTTATGGCCCATCGCCCAGTAGTGTAAACAACCTTATGCACATTCCCATGGTAGAAGAAAATCACCATGATTGGAGGAGTGAAGAATCCAATCTCATGAATTTTTTTATGATGGTTTTATTTTTAAACTGCCCTTCACAAAACTTTTAATATTTACTTTTACCCTACATAATAGTTTTCATATAAAAACATAATTAATGAAAATTCATCATTTTTTATTCATTATCAATGAGATCAAAATTTTATGAAAAAGATAAGGATTGTCAATTTGTTAGTCATCCAATACTTTAAAAATGGATTCTAAAATAACAAAATCATGGAAACTATGCTAATTCCTTTCTTCATAAACATATTTCAAGAGAAAATAATTAAACCTTTGCAAATCAAAAACATATTTAGGGAAAGTAGAATTAAACACTTGAAAACACTGAAGTATCAAACATAACACTATGAGAGATGAACTTATAGTTGGAAGAGTATTCCTCATATATGAGATGACCATATAAGTCTTGCCTACACATTTGTTCTCTACAGTCACATTTTATGAAAATTTGTTGTATTGATAATATAGATACGTATAATTTACTTGAAAGATTTAAAGATATATATCCCATAAAAATAAAGCAGAAAATTTAAAAATAAATATAAATATACAATGGCAGAGATATGGGCTGACATCTCTGTATGTACCTCTTGCAAAAAGCCCTGCCATTTACTCATTTTTAGAAGCCATTTCTTCTAAAACCATTTCTTATGTCACATTTATTTCTTTTCCCTCCTATCATCCTACTTCTAGCTCTAATAAGACATCCAATGAGCTTTTAATGTCTGCATCTTATGTTTGACATGAGTTTTTCTTTGTATCTATATTATTTTGGAGTACTAAAGTTTAGATTTTGTATTTTTTTTCTTCTTTATAGATTAGGGTTAGGAGTTGATTTTTCACTCACATTATGTACTTGCATTAATTCTACTTTTAAATCATACTAAGTAACACTTGTAGTCATTAGTTGGACATTAAACATAGTCTTCTCTTATCTTAACTACAACTACATTACATTGATCTTAGTATTTATAACTTTAACAAATAGTTTAGAACATATATTCCTTCATGTACTTATAATTCTTTCTACTTTTGTTCTAGGAAATGTCTTTCACACTCCCACATTGTCCTTTTGCTGGTTGGATGTATTGCTCGGTCCCATTGAGCTACTCTTGTGATCATTTATCGAAAATAAATAAAATTACCTTATCTAATATTATCTAGTATTGAATCGTGTCTTAGTGAGCCTAATATATTCAATTTAATTTCCCTCAATTCAACGTTAAAATAAAGAGTATATTTTCAATTTTGTATATTATCAAGGAGGAATCAAGATCGACTTGAGATAACCAGTTTGAAAAAATACATTCTTCTAATAGAACGGTGCTTTATTGAGTAAATAGTATCAACAAATATGGTTTGGGAGCAAGCAAGAAACAATCAAAATCCTTAAAAAAGAAAATTGACAATTGATAAAATTTAAAATGGAAAATACTTTATAGGAAAGACAATCATGAATGACTAGGCTAGTTGCCTAGAACATTTCCTTTTTTAGTTTTGGTAAGGAAAATTGTATGTAAAGACAGACTTCTAACATTGTCTAAATACAAATTCATATTTTGTATGCTTTTGGACTGTCACTTTATCAAAAAATGTAACACCAATCTGGAAACAAAGCGACACCACTCACGCTTTATAGAAAGTAACGAAGACACTACTTTGGGAAAAATTATCCAAGAAAGGAAATATCATGAAATAGTGTCCATGGGAAGCATTTATTATATAGGCATAAGCAAAAGGCACTAGAATGGTTGGTTGAATTAATCAATGAAACCTTAGTTGAGATTATCTATTTTGAGGTGAATGGCCTTATATTTCTAAAAGAATACTCATTTTTATAGTTGGTGCCAATTGGATAGTGTTGGGATAGAACCTACTAGTTCCTAACAATAAATAAATGTTAACATTGAAACAATTCAATGTTGAAGAAGTTGCAACTGAAAAGTAAAAAATAAGCATCATGATGGTCAAGTTAAAACCTACTACATGTAGTTTAGGCTGCAATTTTGATTTCTTCACTCTTTGTAGGTTCATCTCCATCGCTCATGGGTGGCTCCACATTAATTTCTGGAAACACCGCTTCATGACTGATGGTTGTCATCAATGTCGACTAAGATTTCCCTTGTATACACTCATTCTCCCTTGTGCATGTCTTCTACCATGGTCATGCTCTCTTTCCCCTTCCTTTCCCTTCCCATCGTCTATCTCAATCATTTCTTGCATTGCACTACTTTTATCCAAATTAAGAAATTCATAAGCATCCATTGGCTCTACCTTTATGAATTTTCCTTGTTGAGTCTGCTGCGAAGTTTGCTTCATTTGTGATGGTTTGCTGGGCTCGAGTGGGGTCTGGAACCCAGCTGATTGAATTCCATGTTGTATAATGGATTGTTGGTGGAGTGCCTATTGATGAAGACCCTATTGTTGGAAGTCATATTGGTGGGCACTTCTAGGAGAGGGAACTGGGCTCTAAAAATCATGCACAAGCAACACTATCCTATCCGCATCCCTACGACAACTATATTTGTTGCTATTATTATTGTTACTATGGGCCTTTTCCATATGTTGTGCTATGCCATGAGAAGGTGACTTACTTAAATGTTGATCCATTGGATGATTCTTGGAAGCAAAAGAATCGTTCAAGCCACTCATTCCAGAATATTTTTCCCTCTGATGTTGTTGTGAGGACGAGGATCAAATAAGAGAATCATCATTCTATGCAATACTACTATTTTTGGATTTAAATTCTGAGACTCCAAAAAAAATGAGGACTGGCTTGTCTTTCACCATAGCTCATAACCACATCAAATTCATCCACTACACCTCAAACCCACATATAAAGAAAAACAAGTCCAATTGTCCATAGGTCAAGCCCACATCGAATCATCAAAAAATGTTGACCCAAATCACATAGGGTCCACTTTTGCAATCAAACATGGCTGGAAACTGTAAGAAGACGGTAGAAATTTGTCATACTTTCAAACATAGATGGGACCAAGATAGACAAAGCTAGTGATAGTGAAAGTCTCCAATGATGTTGATGTGGCATTTAAACAATAGGTAGTTGAAGATATGCCATAAAATTTATAGAAAGAAATGTACAAACTGGAAGAAGAAGGAACTCCAAAGGAAGCCACTCTGACTCTTTAGTTTGTCACTAGTTAGTGGTGGAAGTGGGATTCTGAGAATAAGAAAAGGATCCATACCAAAGATGAGGGTTGTATTGATAGATTAATGACTTTAGTTGGTCTCCTCTACTCACATGAAGTCCACCACAAAGTGGAACATGAAAACAAGGACTTTGTTAGGAATATGTTTCATAGGATACATGCTTGTCCCCGTAAGTCATTATGGTATGGTGGGAGTTCCACTAGGAACCCTTATCAGAAAATAGATCTCAAATCTAGTGGTCATGTGAAGCTGAACGTGGCATCGACTATCGATCCTTCCAAAATTTTCATCCGTTAGGCGTCGCGTACTGTCGGCTTATGTGTGTGTGTGTATATATATATATATATATATATATATATATATATATATATATATATATATATATATATATTTGAAACTCATCATTCTTGCATATTCCCATCATTATGACACTTTTGACTTGTTTATTTGGAAATAAACTATATTTCACTAATAAAAGATGCAAAAACCATGCAAATGGGTGTCAAATTTGAAGCCTGAGTGCAATGGCATGGATGCACCTTTCCTTCTCCTTCTTACCCATGGAAAAACCTTTCAAATGGATGGAAATAAAGAATTTTTCTCCTTCTTTCCCATGGACAAACCTTTCAAGTGGAGGGAATTAAAAATTTTTGATATTTGAAAGAAACAAATCCATGAAACCTTGAATGGAACTTAATTGAAATGCTTTTGTTAAACGCTATTGTGTTTTTCAAGGGGAATTAAATTTCATTAAATAAAATGTTAGTCTTTTCTTTTGTTTAATGCATGGTATTTCAGATTACAAATATTTCTTAATTTATGAAAATTGTTAGGTCTTTTTATCACCAAATATTATTTGAGTGGAATTTGGTTGATTTATCATAAGTGAATTATGGGGATATCAAAAAACGTTTTGTGTAATGATCAATCATCATTTCCAATTAAATGTTTTGTTTAATAAGGATAATCAATTTATGTAGATTTTTCATGATGTTTAATAGATGGAGTCAACATGGGAAAGGTAATACTTTAGCTCTCACATGTTTTAGAAAATCGATATCTATTTCTCCATAAACATTAGGGGTGGAAAAATAACACAACTTCTAGAGCCAAGTCTATTCGAACTTAGTTATATCTTGAACCACAAATTGGTGTTGACCTCATGGATATGATAGAAATTTGGTGGATTGTAGGGTAGTCTTGTCATGAAATAAGAAGGGTAGACATCAAAATGAGCTGTGTGGTAAAAAATTATAGAGACGTAGTAATGTCATAGGATTAATGATAATTTCCAATTAAATGTTTGTTTTAGTAAGGATAACTAATCTATGGATATTTTCCATGATGTTCAATAGAAGGAGCAAGATGGAAAAGGTTATAGTTTGGCTCCCACATGCTTTAGAAATTGATCTCTTTGTCCATAAACATTAGTGGTGGAGAAAAATATTAGGTTGTAAAGCTAAGTTTGTTCCAAATTAGCGATATCTTGAACCACAAATTGTTGTTGACCTCATGGATATGATAGAAATTTGGTGGATTGTAAGGTAGTCTCATCATGAAATAATTTTGTCACTTCTTATCTTGTCATATTTTTTAATCCTATACTAAATTAGTCATTTAAGTTAGTCATTTTTAGTCTGGTCACTTAAAATTTCTCAAACTTAGTAGTAATTCACTTGAACTTATTGTAGTGTTTAACTTTTTTAGTCATCTAGTTATTAATTTCATCGATTTCTACTAGTGTCTGTTATATTTGGTAGTTTGGTATGTTTTTCCAACTTAATCTATATCCTCTCCTCATGGTTTGAGTTCTACATTTACTACTAGATGATCCTTTACCAATTTTGGCCAACTAAAATTGTAAATTGACTTGCTATATTTGGCTAACTAAAACCCAAGTTTGACTTGTACTATCTTTAAAAAACTTAGGTCAGCCTTATTTATATTTAAATTTTTGGTTGAAATTTTGATTGAGACACAATAATTTAAGGGAGGTCAATTTGTTGTTTTATTCTTGGCAGCATGAATTCAGAGAGTGAAACTAGCATTTGAAATATGCATGCAACTTTTCTAACCTCAAACAATCAACTTGGTTTATTGGCATCTTCTGGATGTGAGTTCCATGGAGTCCAATCAACAACTAAGTGTAGGGTTGTTAGAGCATGTTATTGCATATACTTGGGTGTATTCCTGAACTGGTGAGAGGAGAAGTGTTGTAATGGATTTTAATTAGCATCTTATGTACATAATTATCAGTGAGAAACAAAAAATTTTAGTGATCAAGTGTTGTAGTAGCTTATTTTCATCCTATATAGCAGGTGTACCATCTAAACAACAATATTTGAGTTAAGGAACTAATAATAAGAATGCTTTCCACTAGACTAAGGTCAAGACAGTGACATGACAACAACCTTTATATCTCTTTGAGTATCATGGTTGAATAGTTGTGTCTTGTTACAACACTCTAGGTGCCCATAATTGTTATTCATCCTTTTCTAGCCATTTTCATTGTTTCCCTCACTACATGGACTGTTAGTTATGCAGCTAATGTTGTATTCATCACTATGATTCAAACAATATTTTGATTAATATACAAATAAGGTTTGATTATTCCGTGTCTTTATAGCTGTTTCAGCCTTGTTGTGGAATAACTGTGTGTTTTTACAATGTTGTGGGTGCATCTAATGCCTTATTTTGATTTTACATTCACTTAAGATGAATTTTGGCTTCCATTTCATCATTCATAGTTGTATTCTGTAACGAAATTGAATCTCCCTTATATTATTTGACCGAGTTTTCCTATGCCCTAGTTTCCTTGCATACATCTCGATGACATATATTTCATGTGCTAATCACTTTGTGTTTTTACACATTTTTCTTAAGTTGTTAACAACATACCATCATTGAGGAAAATCACTTGTGACTGTAAAGGGACCACTTCATAGGGAAGATAATTGGCAAGTGATCTTAGGCTAATTTCTTGCATTTATTTTGTAGAGATAACAGGCCTTAAAAAAATTCCTCTCTTTTTTCTTTGAAAATAGTGTATTGAAGAATAAATTAAATTTACCCAGTTACTGCTATATGAAAATATTTATTAGGTGACACTATGGCAAATTTTCTAAAGTAAATTTAATCATTAGATTAGCCATCCAAGATCTTACATTGATCATAGTTTTGGAAAATAAAACCAACTCCTTTTTCATACTAGTGGATTGCGACAAGTATGTCATAATGAATTTGCATATGACTAAGGTGTTTCTTTTGTGCTTCATAATCCATTGATATTTTTATCTTGGCTCACTAAATAGGTAAGCATATCTTCCATTGTGGGAGGCATTGTATGAACATGATGTAAGGACAAAAAAATATCCTCAAGAAATTTGGAGATTTGCATTGATAGTTATAACATCAACAAGATCACATTTCAAAATGGCTTTTTCATTATTATGTTAGACACAAAAAGTAGTTATTCTCGACATTTCACTCGAGTTTTTCTTTATCTATTATATCCTATGATAGTTACTAGAATGACCCTAAGTCGAATTATTAACATTGTATGGATGTGTTCCTAAAACTAAAATTGGTATCAATTGGATGCCCATTTAAGTTTAGATAATAAAATACAATTCTGTCGATTTGGGGTAGCATCAGATGTGCTCTAGCCATGAAAATTAGTGGAGAGGTTAAAGCATATGAGATCTCCAAGACCTAGAAATGGTTTGGTCAGATTCTAACCAGTTTGGGAGATATTAAAATAATTAATATTTTTAATGGAGTTCCTAAGTCTAAACTTAGGAAAAATAAAATATTAATGGGTATTAATATAAAATTCAGTTAGAAGGTTCCAAAAGTCATGGATCAAGCCAAATATAATATTAGCCATTGATTAGAAGTTTAATCTTGGTCATTAATGGACCAACAAGAAAAGTATAAGAAGATGCTTGAGTGTCAATTGGAGAACACACCAAGAGAGATCAAGAATTCAATTTTTTGGGGTAGGATTTGTTGAGGAAATCGAGTGAGTGATCTGAGTTGCAGCTGAGGGGAAGTGAATACATAACATGGAGGCAGAGTTGGTACCAGAGAGGCATCACAAATCCCAGTGAGGTTGACACAGAGGCAGCTGGAGGCTATGCAGAGGCAGGCAAGAGCTGCCCAGAGCTAGAGATGTCAGCATGTGAGATGCAGAGGGTCTAGGGGCTGATGTAGAGGCTACAGAGGATAAGGTAGAGGCTAGCAGAGATGATGCAGGGCCTAGAGGTAGCGCTTGAGGATTTCGTGGGATAGACTGGGAGCTGGTGAGCTAGATAGGGTGACAAAGAGCAGTAGAAGCTACAATTGTTGCTGTGGGATCGTTCATCTAGTGATTAATTGGCAAGAATATCTGTCTCTGAAGAGAGGTACTATTGACGAGGGAATTCTCTGTTGGGTGAGCCATTTCTAGCACCCTAGTTGTATTCTGAAAAGTGCATAATAATACAACCCTTTGAATAACTGCACTAGTTTTCTTGCATTGGGTTTTTTCGAGGACATTAGTCCAAAAATAACGGTGTCACTTGAGTGGTTGTATACTTTCAGTTGATGATCTATAGATGTTGATATTATAATTATATTTATTTTCAGTATTTACATAGTAAATAACTCATTAAGTAATTGAACAAGCAGGAAGAAATAATTCAGATAGTACATGAAGAATTTCTAATGGGTTAAACTTAGAAATTCCAACATGGTATTATAGCGTGGTTGCATATCACAGGATAATTGAAGACATCACCTGAGTAGAGTAGTAGCAGTAGAAATAACTATCCTGAGTGACAGAAGTTATTCCTAAGAGAAAGAAACAAGGAAGGGGTGACGCAGAGGGTCTGCGTGATCAGTTTGATCTAAGAGGAGGATCAACACAAAGGCAGAGAGGAGTAGACCTGACCTACGCAGTGCTCGATCATCTTTCTCAGTCAAGAAGGATTGACGTTGTGGCCAGGAGGTGTAGATTTTGTCGGTGCTAGGATTGCACAGAGCCTAGAGGCTCATTCCTTCGATTGCTAGGGTATAGGAGGTTGCGGGTAATTTGCGGAGCAAAGCTAGTGGGGTACTATGGTCATAACAATAACTAATAGAGAAATACCAAGGAGGAGGGATTTCCAGAAGGGAAATCAAGACTCAATGTGAGTCGAACCGAGAACTTCCAGACGGGAAGTTGAAGACTTAGTAGGAGTCGAATAGAGAACTTTCAAGAGGGAAGTAGATAGACTCGGAGTAGTCAGAAGAAGAGCAACATAATGGTCATGAATGGATTGAGAGATTAGGATAGGTTGGACGGAGCATCCAACTTTGTGGACTGGAAGTCCGGGATGTTATCCATTGTAGAGAGATATCACATCAAGGAATTCACATTGAGAACAATAGCGATCCTAGTTGACCCAGCTGAAAATGAGAAGTGCGAGGAGGAAATGGATAAGGAATAGTGCATCATCCTTGATGGGGTCAAGGATAATGTGGTGTTGCATATTACCGAGAAGGACATGACAAATGAGATGTGGGATTCTCTGAATAATTTGTACCAGTATACTTCCGTGTAGAGGAAGATGCTACTTGAAAATTAGTTGCGGTCATACTAGATGCAGAAGGGGAGAAGATAGATGTCTTCCTCGGTCGATTTAAGGAGATCCCTGAACAAATAAGTTCCATAAGGGCAATGCTGGATTAGGAATTGATGGTGAGAATTGCATTAAACATTGTCTTAGAGGATTGGGAGGTATTTGTCTAGAGCATACTAGGCAGATCGAGCCTTCCATATTAGGAGGAACTGTGGGCGACTCTTCATCAAGAAGAGATCAGACAGGTGACCAAGGTGGGGAGTAGTGGAAAAGGGGTCAGAATCAAGAAGGAGGAAGAAGAGTATGTGAGTATAGCATCTACGGGAAAGCAGGAGAAGAGAAAGAAGAAGGACCTCTCCAAGGTCAAGTGCTTCCATTGTGGGGAACCAAGTCATTTTGCGAACTAGTGTCCTCGGAAGAAGAGCAAGGGAGAGGCTTCTAAGACTAAGGAAGCACGAGTGAGGGTGAAGAAAGAAGTCGAGGAGGATGACAACTGTGCCATGAGTGCTCATACACCATTTGAGAGGAAGTCAAGTGACATCGAGCTGTTGTTAGATGGACCATAGGGGATGAGAGGCAGGATCCTTGAGGTACCCAACCTCTTGGATTATACCTTGCTACGGGAGCCTCGAAGAGGAGTAGCAGGACAAGAAGATGTTGGTAGAGATGAATGGAGATGGAGCGACAAAGAGTACTACATTGTAGGAGTCCCAAGATAGTAGGCTGCAATAGTGCAAGAAGCACAAGAGTGTTGCACCAGGGTAGGATGCAACATAGAAGTTTCCAATGGTGTGACATGCATGGAGTTGGTACTGCAGCGTAAGGTCAGTAGAGGGAGCACTTGTTAGCGGCAGAGGGAGCTTCATCATCATGAGTATCTCTAGACTGACAGGGATGTTAGAGTTGGGGGGATAAATTACATACTTTTCGATAACTCAGTTACTATGTAGTGGTTAGTAGTGGCAATGCTCTGGGTAGCATGATGCAGAATGATGAGAAGGGGAATGCAGTGCAAATATAGTGCTGGGAGTATGGACCAGTAGCAAAACGGATGCAGAAGGAAATTCCGTTCAAATGAAATAGTGACAATGGTAGGGCCATGGGCAATAGTACATGATGCAACAGTGCAGAGGATGTTGGGTAGGGAGGCCTAGCTTCATCATAGAGACCAGTACTGGATAATGAGGGTCATACTCAGTGTGGAGTATTACTGGAGCACAATCCTCGCTAAGAGGGAGTGTTGATTTGGGCTAGCATCGCATGTGCTCTAGCCATGAAAATTAGTGGATAGGATAAAGCACATGATATCTCCAAGGTCCAAAAATGGTTTAGGAAGATTCTAATTGGTTTGGGAGATATTAAAATAATTAATATTTTTAATGGAGTTCCTAAGCCTAAAATTAGAAAAAATAAAATATTAATGGGTATTAAAATAAAATAGGGTTAGAAGGTTCTAAAAGTCATCGATCAAGCCAAATCTAATCTTAGTCATTGGTTACATATTTAATCTCAGTCGTCGATGGACCAACGAGAAAAGTATAAGAAGAGGCTTGAGGGTCAGTTGGAGAACACACAAAGAGAAATCTATAATTCAATTTTCTGGGGCAAGGTTTGTTGAGGAAATTGAGTGAGTGATTTTAGTTGTACCTGAGGTGAAGTGAATACATAACAGAGAGGTAGAGTTGGTACTAGAGAGGCAACATCGAGCCTAGTGAGGTTGACATAGAGGCAGCCATGAGCTGCAGAGAGCCAGAGAGGCTAGTGTGTGAGACACAGAGGGTCTAGGGGCTGATGCAGAGTCTCTAGAAGCTGACACAAAGGCTAGCAGTGCTGATGTAGGGCCTAGAGGCAATGTTGGAGGATTTCGTGGGATAGACTGGGAGCTGGTGAGCCAGATAGGGTGACAGAGTCCCTATCAGAGTGACGTAGAGCAGTAGAAGCTGAAATTGTTGTTGTGGGATCATTCATCCTATGATTAATCAACCAAAATATCTGTCTCTGAGGATAGGTATTATTGTCGAGGGAATTCTTTGTTGGGTGAGCCATTTCTGGCACCCTATTTGTATTCTAAAAACTACATAATAATAAAACCCTCTGAATAGCTTCACCGATTTTCTCACATTGGGTATTTCCGGGGACATTGGTCCAAAAATAAGGGTGTCACTTGTTTTCTTGTTTACTTTCAGTTAATCATTTTAGATGTTGATATTGTACTTGTATTTATTTTCAATATTTACATAGTAAATAACTTGTTAAGTAATTGAACAAGTAGGAAGAAATAAATCATATAGTACGAGAATAATTTCTAACAGTTAAACTTAGAAATTCCAACAAATTCAGCCTTACCCATCAATGGAAAATATAAAATAGTGTTTTTTCATGTTTGGAAAATATAAAGTAATATGTTCCTAACCACAAGAAGAATCTTTTCTCTGTTGGTATCTAAGAATAAAAAATGATTCTGAAGCATTAAGATATTATTTTATCAATGACTATTTCTTGGCATATAAATATCTCTCTGCCTCTCTCCTACATAAAAAAGTGATTGAAAGAACTAATAATACCTTAAATTTTGTACAATCACCAAGGTCTAATATTGAATGTTCGTCCTTGCATAGGTCTAATAGACCTTGTAGGTTGGTTGGAATTTATAATGATGTTGCTTTGGGGTTTTATTTTTTTCATTTCAGAGGAATATAAAATTTAAAAGTTGAATAGAATTATTATGTCTAACTTAAAATTGTTGTTTAAGAGTTTTGTGGATTACATGAACCAATATGGTAGATATTCAAGCCTTAAATTTCATATTTTCTTCATAAGGTCTAACATTGACTCTAAGACAAGAATAGATAGGTATTGATCAAGCATGATTTGGAAAAGTTTTGGTATTTGTAAATCTTTTGAAGTTGGGGATATGTAGTGGTGTTGGCTATGAAGGTCTAGTCGAGGCCTTGAATCCTATTGGAAAAAATGTTATGAACACTTTCATGGAAAAATATGTGCAAGTCTAGAAAGTCTCATTCAAGTATCCATGTTGATTGACACTAAAGTAGTCTTGGTTTCTAGGATAAAGAAAGAAAGAGATTGGTTTATATTGAGAGTGTGGCATGTAGAAATTTGAAAGTCTAGGTGTTGACTCTGCAGATCCAAGGAAACCATGGGCTAGTTCATGATAGGTTTTTTGCTATAGGAAAGTTATTTTTTATTTTACTTTCTTGTAGGAACTCTTTGGAGATGGTGGTTGAGTTGCAATTCAGAGACAAGGTTCAAAAGATTAATCTTTTTGGCTCAACATGGGTGGATGTGTATCAAAATATAACTATTAAGGTGAGGTTATAATATTATATATCCACAATTTTACAACCTTTACATTTATTTTCTTAATGTCATGAAAATTTGGCCATGAACTATGGGTATATTCTTAATTTCTTATAACATATCAATCATGATACTTTATATTAGGTTTGAAACACATTTTTTAATTCCAAAAAAATATAGGATTTGTGTTTTTTTTACTATTGTGAAGTTAATAATGGAATAGCCTTATCTAAATATTTGCAAGTCATGAAAAATGATCACATAGCCACTGTAACCCTCTTCCGGTGATCATTTTAATAGGGTTAGTTCCTTAAACTTTAACCTCATCAAATTTACTGTCTTCATCTAATATACTTTCTTTCTCATGCCATATAGGGATTTTAATGGATTCAATGATTGTGAAGTTTGGAGTTTAATGCATTTTTTATTTTGTTGTATAAATCCTTTATAGTCTACTTTAGTTTATATTCTAGTGTTCATCGTCTTTCATGTCTTACAATTTGCAGTGTATATTTTGTTTTCATAAAAGGAACTCGGTATTTATGGTGAGAAGCAAGAATTGAATAAACAAGAGAACAATAAAAATAGAGCGACAAATGCAAAAAGTGAGAGAGATAAGAGAATCGGTCTAGTGATACCCTTAGAGCTAATATCTCATATGAGACACACACATAAAGACTAATGGTCAAGTATTTAGAGTTGGTGAATTCACTTGCAATGCATTGACAACACAATGATAATGTTTTGAAGTGATGAAACAATATTTCATGTGTAAATTGTATTAAAACCTATATTAAGTTGGAAACTTGTATTGTAATACTTGAGATTTCAAATAATATAATTTATGTCGTTGAAATTATTTGTAGTTTCACTTGATTTTGTTTAGTATTATAATGAATATATGTAACTTTGCATTTTCATATTAGATGATCATGCACATTGTATGACATTTTTTTAATTTAGTGACAAAATCATATTAATTAATTTATGTTGATTAATAATGAACACATGAAATCAATCCAAAATGACTAAATTAGTCGTTTATATAATGAATATGAAACTATCATAAAAAGATAAATGACTAATGCAAATGACAATTTTTTTTATTACAAATGACGACCATATTTTTCATATATATGACTATTAGTAGCTAATTTACAATATCTTATAACACGACCAAAATTTAGGAATGTTTCTTTGGTCATTAATTGGTTTCAAAAAATGACTAAAATTTGCAAATATGTGACTCTTAGTATCTAATTTAGAGTATCCTATAATACGACCAACATTTTAGTCATATTTGTTTGGTCATTAGTTGGTTTCTTCGGGTGATCATATAGTAATATATTTTCTTCTATATCCAATCATTAATTGTTGCAATTAAAGACTAAATCAATGACTATATTAATGACCAAATTTATGACTAAATATAAAACTACATGATAAAATTGAGAAAACCAATTGATGACTAAGATAAAAACAACAAAAAATTGGTCGCCTTATAAGATACTATAAATTAGCTACTATTGGTAACTGACTAAAAAATAATCATTTATATGAAAATTTTATTCATGGTTTTAGTAACTAATTAGCCATTTTTTTACTCATGACAAGAGATGAAGCAGATAAAGGGGTTGAATATATTTTCAATCAAGGAAGCTGATGAAAGGAGTGTAGATGACCTAAAGGTAAATGAGGTATCTATTCTTGTATTTAATATTACAATTTCATGTTGTATGGTTGCAGGTAACATGGATTGCTAATTCTATCTTGAGAAGCATGCTCAAAGGAAAATGATCGCCTCCTTTGAAATGATGCAGGAAGGCATAAGTCACACTAGATGAAATCAACATAATATGTACTGATATGGATTATGAGGTGGTTGACTAAAAATAAGGAACTTTGATTGAAAGCTCCTGGGAATGAAATGTGTGAAGAAAGGAAGAAAGGAATAGATCATGATATATGCAACCATGATAAAGGCAATCAACATCCAAAAGACCAAGAAAATTGACTAGGAAATCTCCCAGAAAGATATAAAGGCTCTAGTGGAAGTCCGAAAAAGATGGAGACCCATGACAATGGATATATTTGGGAGATGTGTCAGCATGTATGCAAGATGTTGATACCTACAGGAAGATGTCATGATGAAAGGCCATCACAAAGATAATTTTGATTTAAGTGTTCATTTCATATTTTTTAACAAATATCTAGATGGTTTTATGTAGGACTACCAAACAGAAGATCTATGGATGACTTCTATGAAGACCATATAGAAGGATGTAAGATCCTTTCAAAAAATATGGCATGAAGAAAGAAGCATCACATGAGGTAAAGTCAAATGGAAAAACTGATGAATCACTTTCTGATGAAAGGAATGAGGACATGAATGAAAGTGATGAAGGCTCCAAAATAAGTCCCAAAACATGAAGAATCCATGACGAAGAATAAATTCAAGACATCAAAGGAAGGATCTTTTCAGGCATCTATTTGTTCCATGATCTCCACATGAGGAGCTTCTATAGGTCCCTAGTTAAGAGGGAGCCTAAAATATGTTTCTTACATAGAAGAAACTTGGAAATTCCTATGACCAGATAGAACTTAGCTACATTCCTTTTGTGGGAATGAGTACATTCATTTATTAAAATATGTCCTCCCTAAGTGAGAGGGAGAGATAAACAAATCATTATAGTCTTCACTTGGGAATACATAATATAGGATTGGGTAATTATTTTGCATCTGAAACTCTTTGAGGATGATATAGGGCATTCAATAGAAGAGTAGTAATGGAAGATCAATATTATTTGAGGAGTGGGGAGTCCACGATAAGAATATTCCTCATGCAACACACCCTGAGTACCTGGGTAGGGGATGTTCCAAGAGAGACAATGGTGGGAGTGTCTATAAATCATTGGTCTCACCAGCATCGAGTTTAGATATTTTGGAGAGATGGAGTTGTTAGTCAAGGCCTTGTTATGTGACAATGATGGTTGATATGATGTTACACAAATGAGTTACCAATCTGAATTCTTCTTATGAGAAATTCCGCAGATTGAGAATGACCAAGTACCATTATGAATACCTCCCTAGTTAAGAGGGAGAGTTGAAAAGTGTAACTAGGATCGGTCTTGATAATGACATGTAATTGTCACTTTTCTAAATGATGTAATGAAGAAAATAAAATTAATTTTGTAAGCCTTGGTTCATAGGTTTCATGAGCAAGTGATTTTATTTTAGTTGGCTCCCATTTAGAACCTTAGGATTGATCAGTAAAAGTCAAAGTGTCTATGTCATGTATGAAGAACCCTACTTGGGGATATACTAATGTATATGTCTACAAAATCTCTAGATACCCGTGTGTTGATGGTGCTAGACCCATCAACATGTCAAGGGGGTCTCCCTCCTAAGAAGGCCTAATTCGAGCTCAAATAGTTTGGTGCAGGAGTCTCAACAGTCAGTCGTAAGGTAATGCCTTGATCGCGGTATCACACAGAGGCAAGTAGAATAAATATATGAGTAGCAAGGGTGTGATTGATGCAGTGAGTCAAGGGAGGTGTATGAGAGGTTCCAACACTTCGAAAGGGGAAGGAGGTGAAGGTGAGTTCTAGGTTGAAAGGGATCAATCCCAACTTAGCTAGGAACACACAACACAAAGGACATGCACAACTTCCGGTGGAGCAATCCACTCGGATGCGGTAGTCACATCATACAAGGTAAGATAATACATACAACACTCACAGATTAGTTTGAGATGAGTGTGACAGTTGTTATAACAAAGTTCAAGTGAAAGGTCTATCTGATGTCCAGCAAAGTAGTTGACATGGACGGTGACAGCATTAACAACATATAAAACAATTAACAAAAAGATTAATATAATTGCATGTGAATTTGTTCATACACAAATACGTAAGTTAAACAACACATATCATTAAAGAAACCGAATTAGTCCAACTAAAATAACAACATATGCATGAAAATGTGTTTTCTCTTATTATATAAAGAAGTGTAAGTCACAATCATAGTCATAACAGTGGAACATTATAGCCACATCCACCTGCTCCTCCAAAGAGATGTACTAGCTTCGTGTAGTGGAGAAGATAAGGCACATCACAATACTATCCAAGCCTTCTTCAAAATAGTCTAAGTAGAAGCTTGGCTGACCAAAAGGCTATACAATGAGTTATGAGGGACTATTTATAGAAAAGGGTGGGGTGACCCTTGACATTCCAATTTGTGACAGTTCAACTACCCTGATGACTCTTCACCTACTTTATGACCGTTACATCCAACTGTTGACACTTGAATTACACTGGACATGACTCAACATTACAATGCACATGTACTCATGTGAGACAACATGGCTTGAGAAATTCTTGCAAGACATCATTGACACTCAGTCCACTGTAGTGATACCAACTCTTTGACATGATTGTGATGGTGAAGCTCGTGAGCTGATGTTAAGCTTCGTCATCCTTGATGGTTTGCATGTACCTCGTGGTGATGTCTTGCTGAAGCAAACACTTTACTTTGTTGCAACTAGTGAATTGGTTCGGTCGCTTATTCCAACTCATCTGCTAACATGTGCATGGTCTTCTTGGGTGTGGCTGAACTGACAACACACTAATGCATAGTGTCTATGTTGATCTTAAATTGTGTGCTAGTTGCCATTCCCATCAACTTGCCAAAGTACCCATTCGGCTGCAGTTGGAATTGCTTCTTTTCTTCACCTTGGTGAGTGTGTTGAATTGGTTGGATTGCATGCATGTGCATAATGACATGCATGTTAATAAATCCCTTTCATGTGATCAACCACACTCCTCACCATGTCTGCTCCATGTTAGCTAATGGGATGGATCTTTAACTTGTTCGGGCAGAGTTTCATCTGTGAGCACACGTTGCGCCCAATACTGTTCATGATCCTACTGCAACTCATTTGTTTGTCTACAAAACTTCATGTTCTTCCTGAGTTGCTTCTTCAGTACATGCAACTCCTTCTTTGTTACATCTTCTGCCTTTACGTGATCTTCATGTTGCAACATCACTCCATAGCTAGAGTCTCCAAACTTGCTTTCATCATCAATGGACTTGCTTGAGATTGCAACCTTGTTCCACCTCCGTGTTGTCAACAACCCTCACCTTACATTCATTGCATTTGGTATGTTGTCTTCAACTGTTGTTCATGATGTTGTGATGTTGTTGTTTGATGTCCTTTTCTATGAACAACTTGATGTCGTCGTGAGTAGGCAAGCTCATTGACACTTGATCAACTGCATCCCTAGGCGTGCTCTGAATGGTGTCCTCATATTTGCTCTACTGGAAACTATTGTACCTCTATTGTGAGAGGAAGATGAACACCTGTGATACCTACAGATATGGAAACACTCATAGCAAGAAATCTGTACATCAAAAATGAAAATGAACATGAGAACCGACTTGCAAGATACCTAGGTGAATGATCATGAAAGTTGCGCAATTTCAGTTGGGAGGTTGGGAGACCAACTACCAGTACTGCTCAAGGCACAGTGTGGGCTAATGGTCTAGAAATGTACAAAATAGCCCTGGAGGTCAGTGCTAGGTAGGAATGCACAAATCTGGAGAGGAAGTTGAGTCTTCCTTTTCCAGATTTTGTAATGCATCCTTAGTGATGTCAGAGCTCGGGCCAAGGTTGTCTTGACTCGCTGACGGGAGAATGAAAGAAAGTAAGTGAGTGAACACATGGTGACACTAAGTGATAGCAGAAGTGATTGAAAATTCATGAAAAACATGAATGAAATATTCAAGAAACACATCAACATACATGTGGGTGAGGCAGTTCGTCGGTTGGGCGAATGTCAGTGCAAAACGGTTTCATGCATATGACAACAGTGAGATAGCAACAAAACCTAAATAGAGATAGGACAAGCTAGTATATATGTAAGAGACAACAAACATCCAATGAAATCAAGTAAACAATACTCCTACAAGTGGAAACACAAAAAGCGATAGAAATGCAACACAAGGCATGGGAAGCGGGCTTACCCCAAAAAATTGAGCTAAATGTGCTGATTGCTCCTAGATGTGATGTGGGATGTCAAAGTTGCAAGATTGGTGTGAGGAATGAGCTCTGCAGCATCCAGTTGATGAGTTTTGATAAAATCGAGGGTGTGACACACATGCCATGAATCTAAGGGAAGCGACACTTGGTGGGAAATTTAGGAATTGCTCCTTACATGCAACCTCCAACTACTAAACATAGATCCCTTAATCAAGTGATTCCTTTATATGTTGCCTTGGGAGAAGCAACCCATGCATGCAAGTCTATTTTTCTTATTCATGGAGGGAACTAGTCAACTCAACTGTACATGCAAGAGACTGCTCGACTGCTGGAGAAAAATGCGCTTTACTGGTTGGGAGTTGGGCTAGTTTCCTGGGGGGTTTGCACAACTTTTGGGGTGCAAATCCTAGGCTCAACAACCTTCTACTGGGAAAATTTGCACAAATCCTACTGGAAGGGTTGGCTAGCAGGATTGCACAATCTTGGAGCCTAGCAGGCTATCAGAGAGGATTGCGTAATTCTTGGAGGGAATGTTGGTTGCCCTCTGGAAATGTGCATTTTTCAAGGGTAATTTGCTCATCCTACAACTAGACCAAGTCCTGGTGAGGAGCCTATGAGGGGAATGGGTCAACTGTGATCGACGAGCTGCCTTTGTGCAAGGAAAACACTTGAAACTTGAGTACTTCACGAAGCAAGACAAAGTGCTATGTAAGGTTGGTAGTGAGGCTCCAAAATAGGCTAAGGCAAAATTTTGGAGGGTGGTTGTAGCCACTACAACACTTGTTGCACACTGGTAGAACTCCAACTCTCTAAATGGACCTTGTTTGTGAAAAGCAAGTCTAACACCTTCGGAAGTATTGTTCAATTCTCATCTCATCTTGGATTCACACTAGCTTGATTGTAAGATGTAGCATCTGCTAGACTCTTGTTCGATTGACACACATTCCAAGCCAAGGAAACACAGTTGTTTCGATTGGGTTGAGGGGTATATAGGTGGAAAAGCAGTATAGTCATCAGAGTGTTAGTTTCATCTCTGGTGTTGCTCCACTGCTAACAAGCCTCAACAATACCATGGTGGAGTCACATAGGAACACAAGCATGGCTCCGCTACCAGTGAGCCTGGTCAGTACCCCGATGTAGCTACTTGCATCACCTCCCTATGCAAGAATCCTTTCTCTTATTTCACCTTACTCATCTTTCATTTTGATATTTCTTTACTTTTCATTTTTTTTTCATTTTCACTGTGCATAACACTTATTCATTTCAAAGGCGGAAGAGGGATCCTGATGTATTAAGAGTAAAAGAGGTTGTTCCAACAGAGAAGTAGTATATTATATCTCTAACTTGCCTATTAAGGTGTTCCCCCTCACCTTACTCTACTTTTCTGACCAGACAAGGGTTAACCCAATAACTATTGACTAGAGAAGATGACACTAGTTAGCGTGCAAGGGTTGTGTTTACACCAAGGTTCACTTTGAACAATACATATTTTCCTTAGATGTATTGTGGACTAAAAGTAACAAGCTCATCATACAGAGGCAAGATGATAAATAACCAAGTAGTGATTGTTGTACAGGTCCTCTTATGCTTTACCCAGCTTGCTTCAAGAGTCATACATGGTTTCATGCAAAACTAATCTATGAACAAAGCATGTGAACAGACTAACAATCAACAAAGAAAAGCAAGAACGGAAGAAAAAGTGAAAGTGAAGTAGGTAAACAAACAAGCAAGAAAACAAACCAGAAAAAAAAATCACATAAGAAAACAAACATGAAAGCAAGCAACTGAAAATAAACACTACTCCTACTCCTACACTAATAGTACGTGGACCTGATCATGTGAAGTGATACTTCCAATGTAGGTGCATTGGTAGACCCATGTTGGTGAAGGCTTGTTTTGCGAGAAACCCAGTTGTGCGAACCAACAAGAAAGAAATATATAACAATGAAGACAACCATACTTGGTGATTCAAAGTGCGCATAGGACATAAGTGAGTGTATGTGCATGACGGGCAATCCGCAGACTTATCAAGGTGTTGTGTGACACTGCATGCAAGTTTGAAGCATAAGCACACTCTTGACTATTACATGGAAGCAAATGAAAGAAATAAAGATAACTTGTGTTGCGACGAGTGCTTTCCATGTAAGACTCTCCCAATGCATGAGCAATGGGATCGTGCAGTTTGAGTGGAGGAAGTAAAATTTGAGTGTTGGATTGATCATGAGTGCATACAAATGAGTGATGAGGAGCCTTGAGTGTTTGAAAAATTTCCTGATAGGAAGGAAAACCAACCTGAAGAAAATGAGGGCTTGATATAACCATCAGCTTGGGATGAAGTGCCTTGACAGTCTGTGGGGTTTCAACTTTGTTGATAGATGGATCTTCATAGACCAGTGACTTAGATGTATTAACAATGAGTGAATCAAAATTGTGATCATATGATGAGGTGAAGAGATCATGACAACCAAGATCTGAAAATTCAGGATGTTGGTTGGCATCCTCATGGTTGGATGAATCACACAGAGGGTTAGATGCAAAGAGAACAAACTCATTCCCCGTGTTTCCATAAAAGATAGATGAAGGATCAAATGGATTTTCAATGAGTAACTTATCCTCTCCATTATTTAATGATGGATTAACATTCGATGAGTCCTGCGAGTGATCAACAATGAGTGCATCCGTGGATGAAGATACACATGAAAAATCATGGATGATAGGTTCACCAAAGAGGTTAGGAAAGAATAGAAGGGACTTAGGCAAAAGGGAGCCATGCTTCACCGAGTGTTGATTTTCAAGCTCCCACACATACTCTTCACAAATTACAATGCATGTTGGTTGTGCACCACCAACTTCGTCAGTGGGTTGTTCCTTATTCATAACAAGTGGATAGTTCGGAATGAATGAACACAAGACAACGTCATCCGAAGGAACACCTGAGTGCAAAGAAAGAGGTCAAAGAAAAGAACATATGATAACTCAAAGGACTCACAACCAAATTTGTGCGAAAATCAAGTGGAGTGGTGTTGGGAGAGTGTGAAGGATGAATAGGTGTGTGAGCATGATCCTCAACATCACTAAGCAATGGTGGAGCTGCTGATCGAGAGGGAGGTGTACAGTCAGTTGAGACAGTGCTCACTCCCATATGAGATTGTGCAGTTCCATCAATGAAGAATGTTGAGCAAGGCTTGCTTGATATCGAACTTCCTCTTGGGATAGGCATATTTCTTAAGGAAATAGTCGAACTGGTCCTAAAGATAGCAAATTTCATCTGGCTCTTCGGAGCTTGAAACTGCAAGTCATGGAAGCACTACCAAAAACCATGAATAGATTAATGTGGAGCACTCCATCGTTGTAACAGTTTCCAGTCAAGATAGTCTATATCAAAATGATGGAACATGTATTCAATGAGATCACATAAGTGATCAAATGAGTGCATGGTGTTAGCTAGTAGGGTGAGCACCCAAAGAAATGGAGATTCACGAAGTGTGTATGCAAGTAGTAAACCAACCTATTCATCAAAAAACTCATGTTCCTCATAAATCATGAAAAGAAATTTATATAAGTGCTTAGGCCAGGCCACTTCACCTTCACCATGATACGTGTGACTAGAAAAGAGATTGAAAAGCTTCCCCAAGATCGAGACATCTTCACGATTTGAAAAACACCTCAGGTGAAGAAGTGTTGAAGACTCCATGAGAGATATGAAAAGGTTAAAAATTGGATGAGAGGACACAACTTGTCATCAGGCCATCCTTCTAGTGCCAGAAATGTTGATGGTGCTGGACCCACCAACATGTCACGGGGATCTCCCCAGTAAGAAGTCCCAATTAGACCTCAAATCATTTGGTGTAGGAGTCCCAACAGTGGGTCATAAGGTAATGCCTTGACCATGGTGTCACACAGAGGCAAGTAGAATAACTCTGTCAACATCAAGGGTGTGACTGATGCAGTGAGTCAAGGAAGGTGTATGAGAGGTTCCAACACTTCGAAAGGGGAAGGAGGTGAAGGTGAGTTCTAGGTTGAAAGGGATCAATGTTAAATCAGCTAGGAACACACAACACAAAGGACATGTACAGTTTTCGGCAGAGAAGTCCACTCAGATGCGACAGTCACATCATACAAGGTAAGATAACACATACAACACTCATGGATCAATCTGAGACGAGTGTCACAATTGTTATAGAAAGGTTCAAGTGAAAGGTCTGTCTGATGGCTGGCAGAGCAGTCAACACGGTGGTGACATCATTAACAACATATGCAACACATTAACAAAAATATTCATATAATTGCATGTGAATCAGTTCATGGACAAGTACGCAAGTTAAGCAACATGTATCATTAAAGCAATCGGAGCAGTCCAACTATAATAACAACATATGCATCAAAATGTGTTGGTTCTTATTATATAAAGAAGTGTAAGTCACAATTATACAATGCATCCATGTAAACCTGCTAGCCCCAATAGTAGAACGTTATAGCCACATCCGCCTGCTCCTCCAAAGAGATGTACTAGCTCTGTGTAATGGAGAAGCCAAGGCACATTACAATACTATCCAAGCCTTCTTCAAAATAGTCTAAGTAGAAGCTTGGCTGACCAAAATCCTATACAATGAGTTATGAGGGACTATTTATAACAAAGGCTGGGGTGACCCTTGACATTCCCCTTTGTGACAGTTCAACTACCCTCATGATTCTTCACCTACTCTATGACTGTTACTTCCAAGTATTGACACTTGAATTACACTTGACATGACTCAACATTATAATGCACATGTAGTCATGTGAGATAACATGGCTTCAAAAAGCCTTGCATGACATCACTGGCACTCGGTCTGCTGTGGTGAGACAAACTCTTTGACATGCTTGTGATGGTGAAGATGGTGATTTGATGCTAAGCTTGGTCATTTGTGATGGTGTGCATGCACCTCATGGTGACATCTTACTGAAGCAAACTCTTGCTTTCATTGCAACTAGCGCATTGGTTCAGCCCCTTCATCCAGCTCATCTGCTAACATTCGCATGGTCTTCTTGGGTGTGGGTGAACTGGCAGCACACTAATGCATAATGTCCGTGCTGGTCTTCAAGTGTGTGCTATTGGTCATGCACATCAACTTTCCACAGTACCCATTTGGTTCCAATTGGACTTGCTTCTTGTCTTCACCTTGGTGAGTGTGTTGAATGGGTTGGATTGCATGCATGCATACAATGACATGCATGTTGTTGAATCCTTTGCATGCAATCAACCACACTACTCACCATATCTGTTTCATGTTAGCTACTAGGATGGATCTTTAACTTGTTCGGGCACAGTTTCATCTGTGAGTGCACATTGCACACACTGTTGTTCTTGATCCTGCTGCAACTCTTTCGTTTGTCTGCGCAACTTCATGTTCTTCCTGAGTTGCTGCTTCAACACATGAAACTCCTTCTTTGTTACATCTTCTACCTTCGCGAGATCTTCATCTCGTGCTATCACTCCATAGCTAGAGTCTCCAAAGTTAATTTCATCATCAATGGACTTGCCTGAGCTTGCAACCTTTTTCTTCCTTAATGTTGTCAACAAACCCCCTCTTACATTCATTACATTTGGTATGTTGTCTTCAGCTACTGTTCATGATGCTGTTTCTTGTGATGTTTCTTCTTGATTTCCTTGTTTACGAACAACTTGATGTCTTCATGAGTAAGCAATCTCATAGACACTTGATCGACTACATCCCCAAGCGTGCTCTGAACAGTGTCCTGGTATCTACTATCCTAGAAACCATTGTACCTATACATCTAAGAGGCAGATGAACACCTCTGATACCTGGAGGCATGGAAACATTCATAGCAAGGAATCTTATAGTCAAAAACCAAAATGAACATGAGAATTGACTTGCAACATACTTTGCTGAATGATCTTGAAGGTTGTGTAATTTCAGCTGGGAGACCAACTACCAAGACTACTTAAGGCATAGTCTGGGCTGCTGCGAGACTGGTTGACTGCTGGAACTGCGTAATGCACAGTCGAGTCTGGCTACTGACTACTGGGATTACGTAATGCGTAATTTCGGCTGGGAAGGAATTTTGTCCTAAGGACAGTTTTGTGCAATTTCTTAGGCCAAGCATCCATTGTCCTCCAGAAATGTGCAAAATAGTCTTGGAGGGTAGTGCTAGGTAGGAATGGGCAAATTTGGAGAGGAAGGTGAGCCTTCCTATTATAGAAATATTTGGGCACTGTAACCCCAAACTCACATGTCCATAAAGTAAGGGCTCCTTAAGTCCCTAAAAGTGTTGTTTCACACCCTAAAGGATCATGGTGAACTTATTACATCATTTCCCAGAAGTTCCACATGAAAAACTACTCAGAACTGGCTAAAACTGGACCATACAAGTTGCTCCATGGGCAAGGTGCGATGCATACTGACTACCTAAGTGGCCAGGTGTGATGCATACTCAAATGACCTTCTATGGGGTGCGATGAGTGAGAATGGACAAATGGCATAGACAGTTTGCAAGGTGGATGATCATGGAATCTTCCAGAAACTTCTCTTGTGACACTTGCCTCTCTGAATTTGCCCAAGGATGAGTAAGAGATCATGAAAGCTCCAAGTGGAATCAAGAACTACCAGTGGAATGACACTAATAAAAAACCCAGAGTTGACCCACACCCTTGCAAGGCATCTATAAATGGATCCCTCATCCGAGAGATCTAGAGGCTGAAATTTTGTATTTTGTAAGGAAGTGTTGTTGGTTTGCTGAGAAGATACAATGCATTGTTGGGTGATTTTCTTGTTCATGAGGTGAAGAGGGTTTCTACAACTGGGAGGATGATGTTGGATCAGACAGCTAGGTTGTAATCCTCTCTTACATTACTATTAATAAAGTTCTTTGAGTTTTCCTCCATATGATCTTGTATTTGTGAATCTTATTGTTTATGAATGCAATTGTATGGTCAATGTGTTTCTGACTCCACATTGTTTATGATGTTTTAGATAGAGATGCTTTGATAGTTGCTGTTACTTTGACTCTACAGGTACTCTTTGAAGTGGGACAAGTAGGAGAGGAGTGGCAAATTCTATCAAGGAAAGGAGAAATCAAGCTAGGATCAAAGCGGAAGATCCAGGTTGGTCCTCTATTCTTCTCTTCCATCTATCACACTTAAAGGAACTCTTGAAAAGATTTCATTGTTTGTTTGAAAGATAGCTACCCGTCTTAGTGGGACTAGTATTTGGAATCAACACTAGTTTTCCCTAAAACACTTGCCTTCCCAGATTATGCAATGCAGCCTTGGTGAAGGCAGGGCCCGGGCCGAGGTTGGACTAACTCGTCAATGGGCGACTAAAAGAAAGTAAGTCAGTGAATTCATGGTGACACTAAGTGATAGCAAAAGTGATTTACAATGCATGAAAAACATGAACGAAAGATTCAACAAACAGATCAACATACATGTGGGTGAGGTAGTTCATCGATTGGGCAAACGTCCATGCAAAATAGTTTCATGCATGCAACAATAGTGAGATAACAACGAAAACTAAAACAAAGTTGGGAAAAGCTAGTATATATGTAAGCGACAACAAACATTCAAAGAAATAAAGAAAACAATACTCCTACAAGCGAAAACATAAAAAGCGACAAAAATACAGCATAAGGCATGGGAGGTGGGCTTACCGTAAAACAACTGAGATGAATGTGCTGACTACTCCTAGATGTGATGTGGGATGTCAGAACTGTAAGGTTGATGTGAGGAATGAGATCTGCAGCATCTAGTTGATTCATTTTGATAACATCTAGGCTATGATGCGCATGCCATGAATCCAAGGGAAGCGCCACTTGGTGGGAGGTTTTGGAATTTCTCCTTGCATGTAACCTCCAACTACTAAACATAGATCCCTGAAATAAGGGAAGCCTTCGCATGATGCCTTAGGAGAATCGACCCATGCATGCAAGTCTATTTTTCTTAGTCCCAGAGGAAACCAGTTAACTCAGCTAAAAATGCAAGAGACTGCTCGACTGGTGGAGAAAAATGCACATTTATGGTTTGGAGTTGGATTGGCTACCCATGATATCTACACAAATTCTAGGAAGAGCAGCTGATTGCTACCAAAATTTGTGAAAATCTTGGGCCGAATAGCCTATTGCTGGGAAAATTTGTGCAAATCCTATTGGGAGGGTTGGCTGGCAAGATTGCGCAATCTTGGAGCCCAGTAGGCTATGAGGGAGGATTGCACAATTCCTAGAGGGAAGGCTAGTTTCCCTCCAAAAATGCACAATTTTCAAGGGGAAGTTTCTCAACCTACAGCTGGACCAAGTTAGGGTGAGCAGTCTGTGAGGGGAATGGGTCAACTGTGATCAACAGGTTTCTTTTTTGTGAGGAAAACACTTGAAGCTTGAGTACTTGATGAAGCAATACAAAGTGTTTTGTAAGGTTGTTAGGGTGGTTGTAGTCGCTACAACACTATCCAATGATAAGCACTAGCCATCCTCTTCAAGTCAGCCTCCAAACTGTATGGAAGAACTCGTGTCATTTCACCTCAATAGACACACCTATTTGACAATATTAGGTCATCTTATTTCATAGACAAACTACTATATATATACGACAGAGCTCTTCGCATTAGAGAATAAAAATTTTGGATCTCTCTATGGTTTTTGGATGGGTAGTTACAGTTAAATGTTTTGAGGGAAGCTCAGATAAAAAGGACAATAAGTAGAGACAATAAGGAAGGGTTTAAAAGGTGATCACAGTTAAAGAGAAGCTCATACCTCTCCCAAAATTTGGATCATAAAATAGAGGACAAGATAGATATCTCTCCAATTTTGGATAGACAGTGGAATGTTTTTCAATCATAAGAAGAAGAAATAACTTCAAGCCTTTGTGAAGGGCTAAACACAGTTTTGATATATACAATGAAAAATTTAGTGAGGAAGCATGATAAGGGTGTTGTCTCACTGTCAAAGAGTATAGAGATGAATTCAGAAGATAAGCATTCTAGTGCTGCTATAGTGGTAACATTTTGGTGACACTAAATTTTTGTGTCTCGATATCATCTATAATGTATCTACATCTCATCAAAGGCCAAATTCGAAGAGAAGGAGTCAAACAGAAGACTGACTACGAAGAGAGTCGGTGTCTTGGTCTTGGAGTGGCCAATAGGTCAAGGGTCTTGGTCTTGGTATTCATCAATTGAAATTTCTATAAGAAGAATTTGTATGGGTTTTCCACTCAAAGAGTGGGAGGTTTTAGCCCTAGCTCATAGCCGACATGTTGTTTCTCTTATATATTTATGTTCATGCATTGGTTACTGTTTGATGAAGAAGAAAACTAATAATCTAAGAAGAAGAAGATCCCACTCTAAGGAGAAAATGCATTCAAAAACAATGACTAATCAAAGAGAAATAACCTAATTCTAATGTCCTATATTTATTAACACCATCTCCACTCATCACAATATAATATCTCATGATCACACTACCTTATATAGATATATCATTAGTAGCACAAATCTAATATCATAAAATACCATCAAAAATGATATATATCAATAATCCTAGTTGCAAACATCAACAAAACGTCTCATTAAGAAAATCTATTTACATGCACTTCTCTTGCCATGGAAACACCTCCAATAACCTACCATGTAAAATCATGATGTACCATAGCTCCTGCTGAGGCCATGTGAGCCTAAATTTCCTCTTGCAGATCCTTGTTGCTCCTTCTTCCTCTAAAATTTGAGTGGTGGTTCTCTTGCATGAAAATGTCTAGTTGTCCCTATACTTTCCCTATCTTGAATATTCTTGATTCTTTTATTAGGTGGCCTTATGTAAATTTGAGTCTTGCAATATTTGGCCATATGACCAAGATTTTCACACACATAGAACCTAATGTGCCATAAAAATGGAGGAAAGGGATCATATCTCTTATTCTTCATTCTACCCTTCCTTGCATGTAACCTAATTTTGGCTTAATTCTGTCAAGTGGGTTGTATCCCTTACTTGTTTTCTTGATAAGATATTCTATACCACTGCTTCTCTTATTGCACGGATCTACAATTTACTGCAATTTTTCCTAGCTTCTGGCAGTTGAAGCAACTCACATATCCTAAGGTGAGAATGATCTTCTAGGTGATTTTCTTGGCATCACATTTGGTTTTTCTTATTTGAGTTCCTTACTTGGTTTCTTATTACGTTGATGGATCTCCTTATTTCCTCTTTTGTTACTATTATCATCAGTTATAATTATGGTCGCAAATAAAAAAAAATCTCCTTTATGCATGCTACAATCTAATTAGCAAGATGAGGAAATTTGGTTTCTCTTAAATTGAGTGGTTTTCTTCTCCAAATAGCCTCATAGTGAAACCACTTCTTCTTTCAATCTCTCACATTCCTCCTATTTTCTGGCACAATTTTGCCCCAAAAAAATATAAATTTCTCCTATTTTCTTGAGCAATTCCAAAGATAAATTGCTCTGCTTGATCATCACGCCTCTTTCTCTACTTGCTTCAACCTCCCCATAAAAACTATGTACAATGAATAAATAGATATGTGCCTTCATTTAGTCTCAATAGGAATTCAAATTGCATGACATGTTAGGAATAAATTTAGTAGCTTCAACTAGTTAACTGAGAGTCAATTGAGTTAACATAAGTCAAACTACTCAACTAAACTCAGGAAATCAAGTCTATCTCTACTCTAGAACAAGAGATTAGTTAGTTGATAGACACTAGACTTTAACTCCACTAGATAGCTAAATTTTAGCTATCAACTAGTACACAAGTCACCTAAATCCATCTAGCTCAAATTAACTAATAATGACCTAGTGATGGGCAAATCACCATGGGGGCTTTCGTCAATGAACCTTTTACATATCATGTGTGTCTGTGGAATAATAAAAAATACCCTTAATTTCACTACATATTGAAAAATACCTCAAAAAATCACATTATTTAACCTCCTATTAATAAGAACTCAATACACCTTCCTAATTTAAAAATCCCCTACTTTCACTATATATTGTATGTATCCATTTATTCAGTAACAATTTTATACCCCTTTATATTTTTTCAATAACTTTGAGCTCCCTTTTTATACCATCCAATATAAAAACCCTTTACCCCCTATATATCCCCCAATATATTATGTCATTTTTTCCTCAATATATATCCCCCAATATCAATGCACGTGGTATGGTATTTCACCCCTAGTAAAGCCTCATACACATCACACATGTTTACTAACAACTAACATAATTATTTATGAGGTTGAATTTGAAATAACATATTCATCTAAGGCACAAGTCAAATAAGCCATTATTTGCTACAATTTAAAAACTTCCACTTAGAAAATAAGGACTTCTTGGAAGAATCTGGTCCACCTGGATTTGTCTTCAGCTCTACCAAGCTCTTTGTTGTTGCAGTTGCTCCCCGTGAACTAGAAAGTGCCACATACCCTGTGTATCTTGGTGTCTGCTTCTTCATGCTGGGAGACTCATCTCTCTTATGAGATCCATTAACCAAATCCTCTACCCACTTGGCTTGAATTCTCTTCATATTGGAAGTCTTTGACTGGTCCTCATCATTATCATATTGGTCATCTGAAATACCAGCTAGCTTAGAGTGAAGTTGAGATATTGGTTGAGGCTCCATATTTAGAGCTCTATCCTACTCTTGCTCAACTAACACATCATTATTCTAAGTACTCTTTGCCTTGCTGCTTGAGGATACACATGAATCAAAATCCAATTTGTAGAGGCTCTCAATCATGGCACCAATGTGCCTAACTTAACTTGAGGAAAAATGCTTTAGGTATGCCTTCCCATTGTTGAATACTACATGATATCCTTTGTCTTTAATCCTCAATTTCTTCATCAAAGCAAGTTTTTGAGCATCATTGTTTCTTTCAAACATATCATTAAGGGCCTTCTACATCTGGAATAGTGTATCCTATCCATGGAAATTTGGAACAATATGATCTCTAATTCCTTCAAGGATCATCCTCCTAGCTTTGGTAGTGCCCTTCTTCCATTGAGTTAGCTATTGTGCATATGATGCAGGAGGTTAGGAATATCAATATTGATGTATTTCAAAACCCCATTATCATCCAACACATCCTCCATCATGTCCTTCCATGCACAAAATTTTTAGGTCTCTTCTAGGGCATGCTCTATCCTCAAACCATAGGATCACATGATTCTTGCACTTGTAGAATTCTTGCACCAACTAATCTCCTCTTTAATGCAATTTGAATATGATCAAGGAACTCGGTTTTTATCCTCCTATGCACTTTGATACCATGTAGAAAATCCTTAAAATATTGCAACTACTAAGGAGAGAAAAGTGATATGCAAAAGGAAAAACATTTCTCTACCAAAATTCTCTTGAATAAACCAATGAATAGAAACACAATCACACATAGAACATAAAATTTATGTGAGGAACCTAATTGGAAAAAACTCCTCTTTCTTGTATTATCAATGGTGCAATCTGATTTATTACAAATAATATTCTTCAAAGAGAAAGTTGCTACAATACTAATCAACTCTCCACAAGAACTTCCTAACACAGGAAAATAAGGCCTACTAGGAACTCCTATTTCCTAGTGCAATTCTACCCATAAAAATAGGAACATATCCTATTTATTTTCACAATTCCTAAGAGAAAATACTCTACTATATCCTCAAGCATATTTCTTTGATTTCTTCTCAATCTCTCTATAAAAACATGTGTACAATGAATAAATATATTTGTTCCTTCATCCACTCTCAATAGGCAATTTGAATTGCATGACCTAATAGGGATAAATCTACTAGACGCAACTAGTTAAGCAAGAGTCAGTTGAATTAACAAAAGTCAAATTAGTCAACTAAACTCAAGAGCTCATTTCTATCTTTTTTCTAGAGCTATAGATCAGTTAACTGATAAACACTAGAGTTTAACTCAACTAGATAGCTAAATTTTAGCTATCAACTAGTACATAACTCATTGGACACTATCTAACTCGAATTAACTTGCAATAAACTAGTGATAGGCTACATCACACATGTTAATTGAAATATAACTCAAGTATCAATGAGATTGAATTTGAATTAGGATCTTTGACTAAGGCACGAATCAAAGAAGTCATTCCTTTTTACAATTTGAAAACTTCTTACCTGAACCTTATCTTATACATGTTTTCTTACACTTTCTTACTTGGAAAGCATATAAGAAAATTATGTCATTCTTCTAATATAGCTCTTTCAACTTGGCATTGATAAAATTGATAACATACCTTTTCCTCCTTTTGTTCAAAATTTCACTCTCTTCCAAATGAACTTTTCTACCTCCATTTATTTGAAACATTGTGTTCGATGGAAATAGAGCCTTCAAGCTACAATTTTATCTTCTCTTTTTTCTATGGTCTCCTTCTTCTTGTGGAGAGTAAACAAATTTATTTTAAAAATTATCTTGATACTATTTCAAATTTCATTCGTCTTCTAGATGTCACTTTCACCAATGTCCATGAAAGATTTCATTCGCATATCCTTGGTAAAATGTCTAAACACATATCGAAAATATCCACTCAAATATTTAAGATATCAAACAATATATAAGTATCAAGGATGTACAATAAGGCACCACATGTAATTCCCTCCACTGAAGAAATAGTTGTTTGCATGTCACTGCAATGTATGGGACTTTGGGAAGTCGTTGTATGTTTTTACAAGGTATATTGGAGCTATTGACATGCACCACAATTTTGTTTTCCAATCATGAAGAATAGAACATCATTGTAGTCGATACAAAATGACTTTGCGTAGTTCTAAGCTTGACTCTAGTCAATACATTTATGTTCGAGTTTCTTTTGGTTTATGTCAAATTCCTTTTCTACAATAGTCGGTTGGCTGAGTTCTGATTTGATTTTACGACCAAGCACTTACCAAGATAGTGAAACTTTAGAACATAAAAGTTTTAATAAATTTTATCTTTGGTTCTATCACAATGAGTTGGAGAATAATTGCCAAACATATCTCCATTACTCAATGCGAGTGGAGAGAAAACACACAAGAATATCAAAAGTTGACACATATAAAATTTTGGTAAGGCCTTTATCTAGGTGTTATGTACTATTACTTGACGACAATATCTATCTTACCTAGTGTATTAGATAAAAACACTCAAACACCAAAATACCAGGGAATTGAAAAGTGGCTTCTACCATGAATTCCTTGTAGATGGACTATCGATTGACATAAACCTTTCTTTTTATGAACTCCCATTAGTTAATGGCACTATAAAAATGGATACCTGAAATGTTTTCTTGCACACACCTTATGCTTTTCCTAGTATTGAAAATTTTCTATGGCACTCCCTGGTACCAGAAGGCTTAAGTGTGATGTAGGAACTTTGCTTTGGAACCTGACTACCAGAAGACAAGTATTGTATGGAAATTATACAAAATCCTTTCTACCAAGATATTTGGACATGTCTTTGCTCTATGATTAATATATTATGGAGTCTGAATTTGGAATTGTAACTTGTTAAAATATTCAAGATGGAAATTTCTATGAGGATAAAAGGAATGTAATCTAGTTGAATAAAATTTGGTAGCCTTGCACTTTTACTGGCTTTTACCTCACTCAATTCTCTTTCACTCTGTCACAACACCACGCACCATAACACAATGAACCTTTGAAATATTAGAAGTTCTAACCACATCACCAACTAGAAGCTTGGATCAAGTGAGATCCTCAACATCTATGCTTGTGTTTCCTTATCCAATTCTTCATATTTTGCTAGATTTCTTCACACAATTCTCAAAAATATAACAAACATGACTTAGCTAAAAATGAAATAACATGATGGAATATAAGATCAGAAGCTAATTCCCTCAGTTACCCTCCATCTTCAAATAGGCATCCCAATGAGAAGACCGTACACTAGTACAAAATGGATAATTAGTTACTAAAAAAATGACTAACTTTTGAATATAAATGACCATTTTTCAATCGGTAAGTGGCAGTATCTAATTTACAGTATCTTATAAAATGACTAATTTTTAGTCTTTTTTATCTAGTCATTAATTTGTTGTCTCAATTTTATTGCCTAGTAGTATATTTAGTCATAAATTTGATCATTAATTTTGGCATTGATTTAATCATTAATTGCCACAATTAGTAATCGAATATACAACAAAATATATTACTATATGATCACTTGAGAAAACCATTTTCATAACCAAAGAAATATGACTAAAATGTTGGTCGTGTTATAAGATACTGTAAATTAGCTACTACTAGTCATATATATGCAAAATTTTGTCATCATTTGTAATCAAAAATTTATCATTTGCATTAGTCATTTATCTTTTTATGGTAGTTTCATATTCATTATATAAATGACTAATTTAGTAGTTTATATTCATTTCATTTACTTTCATTAATAATCATTATAAATGATTAATTTAATCGGATATTCATTTTATTAATGTTCATCATTAATCAATATAAACTATTAATTTAGTAATTTTAGATTGATTTTATATGTTCATTATTAGTCAACATAAATTAGTTAGTATGATTTTGTCACTAAATTAAAAAAATGTCATACAATATGCATATACATCTAATATGAAAACACAAAGTTACAGATGTTAATTATAATGCTAAACAATATCAAGTGCAACTATAAATAATTTCAACCACATAAATTATATTATATGAAATGTCAAGTATTACAATATGATTTTCCAACATAATATTGGTTGGACTACAATTTACACATGAAATATTGTTTCACCACTTCAAAACATTATCATTGTGTTGTCAATGCATTTCAGGTGAATTCACCAACTCTGAATATTTGACCATCAGCCTCTATGCGTGTGTCTCATAGGAGATATTAGCTCTAACGATATCACTAGACTGATTCTCTAATCTATCTCTCTCACTTTTCATTTGCCACACTAGTGTTACTGTTCTCTTCTTTCTTCATTTCTTGCTTCTTACCATCAATACTGAGTTCCTTTTCTGAAAACAAAAGATATAATGTAGAGTGAAAGACATGAAAGCTAATGAACACTAGAATATAAAATACAGTAGACTATAAAGTATTTATACAACAAAATAAAAAGTGCATTAAACTCCAAACTTCACAATTAATGAATCCATTAAACTCCCAATATGGCATGAGAAAGAAATTAAATTAGATGAGGTGAAATTTTAAGACACTACCTCCATTAAAATCATGGTCGGAAGAGGCTTACAATGGCTATGCGCATCACCTGCAAACATTTATATAATATTATTCTATTATTAACTTCATAATAGTCGAAAAAAAACAAATCCTATTTCTTTTTGGAACCAAGAATGCATTTCAAACCTAATATAAATTATCATGATTGATATGTTATAAGAAATTAAGAATATACCCACAATTCATTTCCACATTTTCATGATATTAAGAAAATAAATGTAAAGGTTGTAAAATTGTAGATATCTAATATTATAACCTCACCTCAAAATTTATATTTTGATACACATCCACATGTGTTGAGCCAAAAGGATTAATATGTTGAGGCTTTTGTTTGAATTGCAGCTTGACCACCATCTCCAAAGAGTTCCTACAAGAAAGTATAATAAACATTAAATTTTTTATAACATAGAAACCTATCATGAACTAGCCCATGGTCTCCCTGGGTATGCAGAGTCAAAATGTAGACTTTCAAATTTCTACATTACACCCTCTCAATATAAATGAATCTCTTGCTTTCTTTATCCTATAAACCAAGACTAATTTAGTGGAAATTAACATGGATACTTGAATGAGACTTTACAGACTTTCACATATTTTTTCATGAAAGTGTTCATAACATTTTTCCACTAGGATTTAGAGCTTTCATTGGACCTTCATTTCCAACACCACTACATATCCCCAACTTAAAAATATTTACAAATACCACAACTTCTCCAAGTGATGCTTGATCAATACCCAACACCACTACATATCCCCTACTTCAAACTATTTACAAATACCACAACTTCTCTAAGTGGTGCTTGAACAATACCTGCCTATTCTAGTCTTGGAGTCAATGTTAGACCATATGAAGGAAATATGAAATCTAAGGCTTCAATATGAAATTTACCATATTGGTTCATGCAATCCACACAACTCTTAAACAACAATTTTAAATATCTTCTTAAAAACAAGAGGCTCCTATATGAATATTTTCAATTATTTTAGGTTTCATTGAGATATTGATAGGTACTGTTGCCGATATGTTCCCTAAATTTTGTTCAGAACTGAAAGAAAGGGTAGATATTGGATTTTGCGGATCGCTAAGGGTCTTAGATGAAAATAATGATTAAAAATTATTCTCAATTTTATCAAAGGATGGTAAGGAAGTTGAATGATGATGAGTATCGTCCGATGGCATTTCATCCCTGGTCATAACTTATATAATTGCTTCATCAATTAAAAAATCTTTGCAAAAAGGATTAGGCATAGATATTGGTTCCAAGCATGACAAATGAGAATATTCATCAATGATCATATTTAGTTGATCATCATCAGATGTTGATGGGTTGCAAAAAACCTAAATGGCCTCATAGGCTAACCTGAAAGGACTATGATGCATTTCATCGTCACATAAGATAATTTATGATTCTGATAGTACCTTCCATGGATCTCCCATTTCAAAATTACTTGATGTAATCATGTTGATCTATGCTCCATTATGAAGAAGAACAGGTGGAGGGAACGCAAAACTTCCCATCAAAGGTGAGTCTTTAAGCAGGCCAATACCAACTTCTTCATATGGAGTGGTCGATTTCCCAACAAAGGGATACTACCAATAGAATTAGGGTCAGAGGTATAGTAGGACAACTGATCGACTTTCACAATTATTCCCTCATGAAGAAACATAATCATCCTAAAATATGATGAGTCTGTTGCCGCCATGGCATAAGTCTAACTCCAACCAAGAAAAATGTTGTAATCAAGTTGAGCATCAACAACCTCAACATCTATTGCAATTGTTTTTCCCTCTAACTCACTTGGAAAATCATTCAAAATTCCATATGGACGGAAACCTCTTCCATTGAAGGCTTTCAAAGTTGTGGGAGATTGATTGATTGTTGGAGAACCCAAGGCTTTCCAATAGGCAATGGAAATAATACATGTCGACACTCCTTCGTCAATCACTATTTGAAAAACTTATCAAGTTTTGACGTGAACTTGTATTTGAATGGCTAGTTCGTGTGGGAGATGTGAGACATGATTCTTGAGATAAAAAATAATCAACTCATAGTCTTGAGGATCTATAGGTCATATAGTTGATAATAATAATTTTCTTTGTGCTGGACAAGTTTGCAACACTTTAAGGGCAGACATGGCCGAAGGTGGCATAGCCGGATCCTCAATGATGTTATAATTTTGGATAGTCCTCGAATGAGGATTAAAGGCTGACTTACGAATCATACCCTTAGTAGGCAGAGGAATTACCATATTAGGATTTGGTTTTTCTATATGTAATGGTTTAGAAGAAGGAGGAGTAAATGCGGAAGTTTGACCAGATGAATTGGAGTCATCTCCATTTTCAACAGGACTCTTTGATGCATAATATTTCGATCTCATTGCTACCATAACTCTGGAAGACATCATCATGATATCTAATGATGGGGATGAGGAGGATTGGTAATGAGAGACCATTTTACTATCTTGAGGAAAAGGATCCTTCAAAATAGTGGGTGTCGGTGAAATTTTGATGAATTTGGAAACTTCGGCCCGATGAGGGCACTCCTTTGTGTAATGATTTTCCTCACAGATCAAGGAAGGATATCGAGGCTTCCTCTTTTCATTAGATGGTTCATTCTTGGATGATTTATCCGTAGAGCGGTTGTCTTGTTTAGTTTTTATTTTCTCTTTTTCTTATTTCCGAATGACTTACCCTTGCCAGTAGATGAATCTACGGTCTTAATTTTAGAAGTAATCCCGGGAGAAGGATATTCATGAGGTGAATCAGATAGAGCTGAAACTTGAACATTCTTAGAATTTTTCTTTTTGTTCTTAGTCTTCTAGTTCATAGAACCAATCATGCCATCTACAAAATGTGATCCTAGAAGAGGTGGAGTATTTGGAGTAGATAGGGGTAAATCTAGGATCTTTTTATACAAAGTACCAAACTGAGTATAAACAAGATCGAGATATTGAGCGCAGGAAATTAATTTCTTTTTAGTTAAAACACCCCCTTTGGTCACATCTTTAGTTATTACTGGTAAAAGTGACTTATGAACCATTTGGCCAGAATCTAGTCTAGAACGTAAACTTTAACTAAGCCACGTCTTCGTCTCCATTCGTGAATGTGATATGAGATATGGGTAGACATTGACTACTTTAAAGAAGGAAAAAATTTAGTTCCATTGTCATATTGAATGGGTAACTCAAAATGTGTCAAAAGGGTTGTAGCAAGGGAATTAAAAGTGTTGAAAGAAGTGCACAGAAATTATACATACCATTTGGCTGCTAAATCGATTGGGTTCGTTCAAAAAGTCGTAATCTAATAGAATCACTGTTTAACAAGTTGGGCGTGTACTAAAGATGGTAGGTCAGGACATGGTTGAATGGATCTTGACCCGACTTACCTTCAAACCTAGGAATATCACTGTGAAACTTAGTAGGAATATCCGGCCAATAGAGTAAATAAAGAAGTGGATCATTAGTTAACCGAGAGAGGTCAGGAAAATCCAATGTTGTAATGAAATGAAACTGGTGAATAGGGTGTTGCGATGGATATTGATAACCCTGAGAGGAGAGTCCCGTACTGGGAGGAGGATATCCAAGATATCCTAGGATAGCCTGAGATGTTGTAATCTGCATAACTCCTGGGTATCTAGAATCAGCCATAACATATTGTGGTTGAATATGTTGTTGAAAAATCTGACATAAGTACTGTTGATTCTGGAAGGGGAGATACTGACCCATTTGACCTTGAACAAACTATCCTTGAATGGGTTGGCTTTGCAAGGGTCGACCTTGGAGAAATTGAGTTTGAAAATGTGTAGCTTGAAAAAATTGACTTTGGGGTAAACCTTGGAAATATAGCCCTTAAAAAGGCACTTGCGTATATGGAACACTAGGCTAAACAACATGTATTTGAGGTGCCGACAGAATAGTAGGAATGGATTGAACACCGGATGCTTGAGGTAAAGACTGAACAAGAGGTTTCATAGTAACCCGTGATAAAAGCGGGATAGTTATTTGTGATACTTTGAAAATGGGACTTCTAGGCGAACGTGAACCTGGGTTCTGAACATACGTTTCCATAGCAAACTACCCTTGGGTTTGATTGGTACTTTGGGCATACTGCTAAAGCAATTTCTGGGTAGGTGTCGATGAGGTAGCCTAGATGGCTGGTTGGACTTGAGAAGGCATACCTTGTAAAGGCAATTGCTGCATAGGTTTTCTAAGAAGTTGGCTAGGTTGATACAAATGAACCTCAAAAGAAACATGAATTGACTATTGAGAAGGGTTCTGGATTGTATTCAATCTAGGGTAAGGCATTCGAAAGGTGGGTTGAGGCATAATAGGCTAACCAGAACCGATTTGCGACATTTGAGCATAGATAGGTAGCTTCCAGCAGGGGGTTTCCCCCCAGCTGCAGGGTAAGGTCCACCAAAAGGTTGTCCTCTAGGTGGAGGATATGATGGCTGTCCCCGAGGTGGATAATAACCACCTGGTGGGTTAGCTCATGGATTACCAACATTACCTTCAAATTAATGGCTTGTTTAGATGCCAAACCTTCATTGGTAGGGTTAATTACACCAGTTGATATGTTTGAAGATAAGTTCGAGGAAGATGCTCCAGAATAAGCTCCTACGAGAGAGTGATATCCAGGTGGTAAAAAACCACCATACAATGTGGACTCTAGAGAAGTGGAATGCATGGATGTATCTAACACAACACTTCTAGGAATCGTTGTGGACTAGTCAAAACTGGGTACAGTAGAATAGGATTCACGTAATGCAAAATACCTTGCCCTAAAATGTTCAAGGGTGTGTTGACGGTGCTGGAATGACCAACATTCAGGGGTTCACTCTTGTATGAATTTCCAACTAGACCTAAAACCATTTGGTGTGGGAGTCCCATATGGTATGATGGCCCGGTTGCCATAGTCTTAAGGATTTGACTCAAGTCTTACTTGTCAGCATAGGGGAGGTGTCTGCTTTTCCTTGGAGAAGTGAGATTCGCGTTCCTAGTGAGTGCTAGTGTACTCGTGTCAATCGTTTTTTCACTATAAGGGGAGAGGGTGAGAGTGAGTCCCATATTGGTTGGGATGAAGTCTAAACTTGGCTAGGAACACACAACATAATAAGATGTGCACAGCTTTCGAAGGAGCAGACCACACGGATGTGGCAGTGACAACACATAAGGTAAGATAAGATGTACAACACTCAACGAATGAGTCTGAATGAGTGCAACGGTTGTTACAACAATTTTTATGTGAAAGGTCTATCTAGTGTTTGGGGAGATAGCTACCATGTGCAAGATAGCATTAACAACATATACAACACATTTCCATTAATAGATTATGTATTACAACAAGTGAAATAGTTCAAGTGTTTAACACAGGTTAAAGCAACATGCATTACAAGTGTTCAAGATTAGTCTTACAACAAGTACAATACATTTGTAAAAACGTGTTGGCCTGTTACCAGGCTTTTGAATTAAGAAAAATTTCCGAGACACATCGTTACACCATACATAACTAACCCCGAGTGCGGGGTGTTGGAGCCACTACTTACTCAAAGAAAAGCCTATAGACTCTCTTGGTTATGTGGGAGGAGTTAGGGTGAAAAAGCCCTTTGCATGTACAAATGAGGTGTTATTTATATCCAAGGGTGAAACTGGCCATTGTGGTTGTTTGAGTACCCTCATAACTATTTGACTTCCATGACTTTTCAGTTTTACATGATTCTTTATACAACAAGTGGGTCTCTTGGACTTCCACATTACATTCCATTGATTGACAGCATGGCCCATAGTAGACATGTGGGTGACATGACTCGACATGACAGTGATGGTACATTCGTGTTGCTGCTAGAGTGTATGCTGAGCTACAATGCTGCTGGGTAATGGATGTCTTCATGGTGTATCACAACATCACCTCCGCATGGTGAAGTGCGTTAAGTCTTCGATGGTTTTTTTTTGCTTGATGAAGCTTTGACATGTTGTTCCTTGCTTGCATGTTGGGAGGCTTGATAAGCTCATTTGTTTGTGAACGTGCATGTTCATCCGTTTATCCATTGGTGAGCACATCTTGCATGTTTTCTCGTCCGTTCATCTGTGAACACATTGTTACAACAATTTTTATGTGAAAGGTCTGTTTGGTGTTCAGGGAGATAGCTACCATGGGCAAGATAGCATTAACAACATATACAACACATTTCCATTAATAGATTATGTATTACAACAGGTGAAATAGTTCAAGTGTTTAACACAGGTTAAAGCAACATGCATTACAAGTGTTTAAGATTATATTTACAACAAGTACAACACATGTGTGAAATCGTGTTGGCCTATTAGCATGCTTTTGAATTAAGTGAAAGTTCCAAGACACATCATTACACCATACATCACTAACCCCGAGTGCGGGGCGTTGGAGCCACTACTTACTCAAAGAAAAGCTTATAGACTTTCTTGGTTATGTGGGAGGAGTTAAGGTGAAAAATCCATTTCCATGTACAAATGAGTGGGTATTTATAGCCAAGGGTGAAACTGACCCTTGTGGCTATTAGACTACCCTCATGACTGTTTGACTTCCATGACTTATCAGTTTTACATGATTCCTTGTACAAAAAGTGGGTCTCTTAGACTTCCACATTACATTACATTGATTGACAGCATGGCCCATAGTAGACATGTGGGCAACATGACTCATGACATGACTCGTCATGACATTGATGGTAGATTCGTGCTGTTACTAGAGTGTATGTCGAGCTACAATGTTGTTGGGTGATGGATGTCTTCATGGTGTATCAGAACATCACCTCTGCATGGTCAAGTGCATGGAGTCTTCGATGGTATTTTTTTCGCTTGATGAAGCTTTGGCATGTTGTTCCTTGCTTACATGTTGGGAGAATTGACAGGCTCATCTGTTTGTGAAGGTGCATGTTCATCCATTTGTCCATTGGTGAGCACATCATTAGAGTGTATGTCAAGCTACAATGCTGCTGTAAGCTCATATTCGTTGCTGCGGCATGTAGATTATACTGATATTGGCTATCTTCATATCATGATAGGTTTCCATGTTGCTCTGTTCATTCTTAGTGGTGGTCCTATACATCCCATTGTTTCTCGTTCCTTGACATAAATTCTACAAACCATAGAGTTTGTTGAGGGAAACCCCACCCTCGGGAGTGAAGTTACCTTTCTTTCCCTTGGATGCAGTTTTCAGGAACTACTCGTGCTTAACTTCATCAATTGTTATGTCCTTGAAAGCATCAACACTACCCATAGGGTATAGTATCACATTGAGTGTAGCTGCATTGAGTCTGATGGTCCTTTGCAAGATTAGCACAAGTGATTCATACATAGCAGTGTTGTTTATGCACTCGAACTTCAAGAAACTTGAGGTCATGCATTGTCTGTTGCTTTGAATGATTGAGATACAACTAGTCCTTGAGCCATCATGTGTCTTTGATTCGTCAAAATCCATGGGCCAGAGTTGATCTATACACATTCCATTCAACATTCTAGTACAACTACTACTACTGTTGTGACTACTACTGCTATTATCTATACAATGAACTGTAAAAGTTTCATTAACATTAGTTGGGCAAGGAAGGAGTTCCAACTATGTGTCTGATGAGGTTGGATCTGGTCGTGCAGGATAATACTCCAATGTTGTTTCAATGAGGCAGTTGCCAAACATGAGTTCTACGAAGGTCAATGGTTCATTCTCACCATTAAGGAGAGTGACATTATGTTTCATATACCTCTCGGATAACACCTGGATTTGGTTGCATTTTCCCTTGTATGGAAGCCACTTGTGAGACCAATCTATAGCAAAATATCCATCTAACTTGCTGGACCAGTCTTTGTTAAGTAACAGACCATATGCATCCAGTATGTCCACAAGAACTATGTTGATGCATTGGTGGACTCGATTGTCATGAGATAGTCAGATGATCATGTCTCGTAGTTCACCAATGGCTGGTACCGATGTTCGATTGAGTTGGATGATTCTTGTGGATGTTTCGCTCCATTGTTTGTTGATATTCTTAGCAATGGAGAGCAACATGACATTGGCTACCACGCTAGAATCAGCCAAGCAACTGTCGAAATGTAGTTAAAAACTTCAAATGAGAGTAGGAATGGAGGGAAAACTGAGTTTGCTTCTTCCATTTGGAGTGTGTTGATCACATTGGATAGTGATATTTGAGGTGCCTTCTATCCCTTGCTAGTGGAGGTTGCGTTGTTCATTGCTTTCTATCCCATTGTGCATAGTAGGATATCTTGTTGACTCTGGACCTTAGACTCTGGACCTTAGCTAACTCAAACAAATTGATGTTCGTTAGAGTTTTCTTCATTTCTTCAACAACATTGTAGTCTAGAGGTGGTAGAATTACCTAGGTGTCCAGGGTGGAACGGATGTATGTTCTGTCCAATGAGGTGTTTTGCAACTAGTTGCTCATTGATGTAGTCTTGTCCACTGCTGTATTCCTAGACTTGCTTTGCATTTTCTACCTTGCGGTGGCTGATGGATCAACCTTATTTATTAACAGTCTCACCTTCTCTTACATTTCCCCAAGTGTAGGGGTAGCCCCTTTAGTCCTAATATTGTAACTATCATTTTTTTTTTGGGGCTGCTTCTCGATGTCCGTCTTTGACATTACTTGTGAGCACTAATAGGCATTCAACACATGCCCAGAACTTGATGTTTGATCAGATGCAGCCTCTTTGTCATCGTCAATGTCTTCTGGCTTCTCTTGCATATTGCTTTCCGCATCAAGTTTATGACTGTAGACAGAGCTAACGCCTCACTTCCCATCTGAACAAGAGTTATCAGGATGATGTTCTTTTTGGAAGGAATAGAACGTATGATTTGCACACTGTTTAAGTTGGAACATAGACGTTTGCACAGTTTTTGAAGAAAACTGGTTGTTGCTTGATGAACCGATTGATGAATTGTTTTCATGTCTCTATCTCTGCAGATGACTACCTGCAAATGTCTCATTTTTCCATTGCTTGAGATCAGACACTTCCGTGGTCAAGTTGTTGACAAGGTGAGTGAGGATCTAAATATCGGTTGCTTCCTTGTCTCTACCCTTACTCGTCATTGCTTGGGTCTTCCTACTCGCATCCTTGGAGTCCTTCATTGATTCTTCATCCTTGATGACTTCGATTGCGCGCAATTCTTCTTCAACAACAATAGCCTCTTTGCCACTTTCTAAGAGTGTTAGTTTCATAGATCGCTTGAGAAACTGTGCTATGCTGGTTGGTAGTGCAGAAGTGTAATAGTAAACAGTGATGGAGTCATGAGGTTTAGTGTCCGCTGCAAACTTGTTCAAAATATGTGTAAACCTCTCATTGAAATCTTTCACTTTCTATTTTCCCTCCATCTTAAGGCTTCCCAATTCATTCAGTAGCATGGTTGGGGTCTTATCATCAATGAACGTTTCAAGGAACATACGTTTGAAAGTACCCCAGTTCTATATCGAGTTGGGTGGGAGGTTGTGATACCAGGCAGCCATGCGGCTGTCCAAGGTACATGGGAACAATGTACATGATACATCATCATAACATACCTCAAGGGTCTGTAGCTGTAGATAGAAGCTGTCTAAGTGGTCTTCTTCATTCACTGTGCTATCAGGGTTGAACTTGATGTTCATTCTCTCCACTCACCTCGACATCCTGTGTAGCACACCTAGGAGAGCCAATGGTCCCTAACTCATCCATTCAAGATTTGGGTCAAACATCTCTTCTTCCTCTTCATCCTCTTCCTCTCCTTCGGAGTCTAATGGTTCCAGCTCTAAGTCTGTTGACTTGTATCTACCTCTGCCTCCTTTGCTGTCGTCCCCTCTGCCTCCTATATTGGAGGCTGATCTCGAGATCACAAGAGTGTCTTGTTCACCTTGCTAGAAGACCATAGGTTCCGCTCTATCTTCAATAGATTCTGCCAGACCTTCAGCGTGGCAAGGACTTATTCTTCCACCAATGATACAACAACTCTAGTTGGAGTGGCTTCTCACTTGTTTGATGTGTATGGAAGATGTTGTATGCCTGGGATCATTCCAATTGCTTTCATGAACTGGCGAGTGATGGGATAGACAGAGTGAAGGTGTTGATATGGAATCTTTTGTTGAATTCTGGGAGGTGAGGAGTAACCAACTGTAGAGTTGCGTGTAGGTGAGAGGGAGTGTACATTACTTCCTTGACCATTGTTTGGTGCTATAAGGTGTCTTTAAAACTCCTAATTGCCTCACATTAATCATCAACCTGGGTACATCTTTTTGTTCCAAGAGTGTAAACAATATGTGAAAATGATATATCTATGGAGAGTAATAATTTGAGATAATTTATTAAATTCAATACAAGAGTAAACGGATCAAATCATAAATCCCAATCTTGTAACTTCAAGGAAAATAATCTATCTAAGCATCAAAACTCAACCTTAATCAAAACCAAGACTCGACCTTAATCAAGATATTCTAATTGCAATCACATCAACTGAGTGCACCGTAGCAATAACAGAGCTCTTCCAGCTAAATCAAAACTATTGCAGAAGAATAAAGCATCCAATCCAATCAATAACACTCTATCTTTTAATGAACCAGAAATAACTTTCTTCTAATGATTAATTCAATCCATAACATAAATAAATGAAATCAATTGGTAGAATTAAGAAGTAATGAAATACATATATGAATTCCACAACAATGAAAGTAAATTGTCTGTAAAAATGTAAAGTAGAATAACTAAACTTGCAGTAAACGAAAAGTAAAAACATAGGGAATAGCGGTGGAATCCACCAGTGACCGAGCCCAAGCCGCTAGCAAATACTGCTTAACTACTTTAAAATATCACGAGTGAACAACAACTCAATTCATGTATTAATCATCAAATTCAAATGTCATTACAACGTGCTGACTTCTTCCAAATTACACTTTGTATATTAAAATTACAACCTCCTTCAAAAGGGTGAGAAGTTCCCTTTTATAAATAAGAAGTAAAAGAGATAAATGTGTTTCCTCAGGATCAGGAGATCCCGAGGAATTCGCTACTATATGCTATTATCAGACAAAATTCCAACTTGCATTGATCCTCTTGATTCATTCCTTGATTCATCCGCATAAGACATGCTCCTTTTCCCCTGTTTAGCATTTGTTGTTCAATCTTTCGAAAAACAACTATTCCCTTTGCCAATTTTTGCATAAAAACAACAAATGTTAGCATTGCTTAGTTGAACTGTATCAAAAGAAATTTTATTCATTTCTCATCGAAGTTTTATCAACATCTTACTATATTAGGGCACAAATGCATAAAAAGGAGAAAAGAGATAGTGTAATCAAGAGTAAACTTATACCCATTGTACAGCCCAACATACTCGTATGCTTACCTTGTTTCATGTCCTCATGAAAAATGAGTAGTTCCAATGTAGTGCAGTTAGAGAGTAAGCTAGAAAACTTGTTTCTTTATCAGACCTAAAACTGTGCTATTGTATCAAACTAGAAAAGGTTGTTTCTTCCTGTCCTTTAGGAAAGTCATAGTCGGGACGATATCCTTTCAAGAGGGCACCAAATAATAGGGCTCATGTATCGACATCCCAACCAATATGGTCCTTCTCTTAGGATAATATTGTTGTATGTGACCAAACGGCCTGCAGCAGCTTTGAAGTTCCTGTAGTTAAATGGTTCTATTTTCTTGACACTATTAGTTGAGATTGTCCATCTCATCTTGGATGCAATCAAGGAACTTTCCTGAATGGAGAGGAAATATGCCCTTCCTGTTTGCAAAATTTCCTTATGTAGACGTCCCAAAATCTTAATTATGCCCTCCTGTGTCATAAGCCTTTTGTGTTTAATAAACAATTCCAAAGGGCGAGTAGGCTCGCTTCATACCCATAAATCCATTTCATGTTCTTTTCTCTGGAAAGAGTTATAGGCCTTAAACCACTTAAGTTTTTTAACTGCGAAGGAAATAAAAGCATGAAACTAAATGTCCCCAACAAAAGGGCTAGGATTCTTATCTACCTCTTCTTCTAATACGAAATTATGTAAATAAAATTCACAAAGAAGTCACTGAACTTTTACCCCATGCTATTTACAACAACATATAAATTCATCAGTCGTTTTTAATTCCATTGGTTTGCTAGCCTTTACGGCTTCTATCTTCAATAATAAGTATTCTTCTAATAGAAACAGGGAATAGTTCGTAGCAGGATACCTGCAAGATAAGATATCCCAATATAGCGAGCAAATGGTGTCAATCTGATCCATGACCTTGTTTAGCTTAGTCTTTACCTTCTTCAACCTTTCTTCCACCTATCTAAACCTAGAAAAATTTTCATCCTCTATTATAGTGAACTCTCTAAATTGCTTTTGCAACTCCTGATAATTCTGCAGAGGGGTTTTCTCCTTCCGACATTGCTTTAAAGCAAGCTAGGCTTGTGCCAGTTCCTCCTGTAACTTCCAAAGAATAGGATCACTACTTGAAGGGGTGTCCTTGAATTTTTATTTAGTTTGGATGCCTGTGCTATGAGAGGGTATGCTCTTGGTCTAAGTTCTTTTATTATGGGAGGACAAACCCTCCGTTTGAGTTCTTTCACTGTGGGAGGACCAACCCTTTGTCTGAACAGTTGTATCCATTAAGTCTGCATGCAATTTTTATTGGGTGGCTACCGTTTGAGTAAAAGTAGGTTTAGTCTGGGTTTCAATCGCCCTTCCCTCACATATTTATTTTTGTGTGGCCATAATGACTACCTCAGGAGTAGTGCTCTGGGCTTCTCTATTTGTCATTTTGTTCAATTTTCGACGTAGCCTTCTAACTGTCTTCTGGAGCTTTTGGTATTTCTTTCTCAGCTTCTTTAGTTTTGTTTCAGGTACTCGCTTTTTCTAAGGAGCCTTATTTGTAAGAACAGGTTTATCAATACCCTCTGTATCTAAGGGTTCTTTGTGCTCATCATGGTTGTGCTCCAATATAACTGTGTCACTAGACTGGTTATTGGATTCATGAATAATTTATGTGCTCGTTCCCTCTTCCTAGTCTCCAGCTTCTGGAGAAGGAAAAAATTTTGTATGATCAGAATCTCCTAAGGATTGAGCTTCCATAAGGTTAGGATCGAGTGATCCTCCAGATTGCATGTATGCATTCAAATTTTTCAGGACCTACGCCATCCCTTGCTCAAAATCATGCAAAAGATCATCTTGGGGGTTCATAGGTGGTGTTTGAGGAGGTCATTCTTCATTACGTGGTTCATCATCAAAATGTTGTACTCCCTCTTGTTCTGAGTCCGAATTATGTTCTTCCTTGTGTTCTTGTTCTAAATTGGCTTCTTCTTCAGGTTCTGATTCAAAATGACATTCTATCCACTGTTTAGGTTCAAAATTACACTCTTCCTCTAGCTCGGGCCCTGAATTATCCTTTTCTTTTGGTTCTGGCTCAAAATTTCATTGTTCCTCTTGTTCTGACTAAGAGTCCTGTACATTAATTGGTCTCGATGGCTCTGCTGGTCGTTCGTCCCTACCCTAAGGATTTACAAACATCCTCTAGACTAGTTTTAACCTTGCAGACCGCCTGCGCTTGTGAGGTTCAATTTTTGAATGAACATTCCTTTTCCTCTTCGGAATAGGGTTCTGTTGGATAATTTCCAAGATTGCAGAGTTTTGGATTACAAGGTCTTGACTAATGTCTAGAGGCGCTATGAGACCATCCCAAGTTAAGTTTTGTTGAGCAAGATTATGACTAACAATTAGTCTAATCAAGTATGACATCCATCCTGCGTGCACCAGAATCTCCTTGGTTCTATCCGAAATTTCCAATACTAAAGGTTCTTGGTGCACTGATTTTCCACCCATAATGCTTGAATTGTTCCTACAATTTCTAAAGATTAACAGGAAAGAAAAATGCAGCAGAGAACAAAAATAGCAAGAAACATCCAGCAAAGAACAACAATGGTGAGATAGAACAACAAGTAGATGTAATGGCTAAGTTTCATGATGTTAAGCAGCTTTTCCATGAGAATTAATATTATTAATTCCAGGACTATCATATTTCCACATGCCATTTGATCATGGGATAACATAGCAACATATGAAATCCCATAAAATAAGTATAGCGCATGAAAAGGTGTAATGGGAGTCCTCCCCCTCCTCCAAATGAGAGGTTGCCTATGACCGAATAGATAGGGAAGTGTTGTTCTTACGACAAGGCAAGAGGGTGAGGGGTACAATAGTAACTGAGACAGAGTACACATATCAATGACGGGATGGAAAGAGGTATGGTTATAATGAGAGTGGAGTGTATAAAGGTAGCTATGAATAAGAGATAAGACGTTTTGGGTTGATGATATGTTATGCAAAAAAGGACAACAATATGCCAAAAAGATGCTCTGCTAATGGTATTCTAGCCAGGAATGATACGATTGATCAAAAAACATGATCTCATGCATAAAGGTTGTAAAAAATTAAGGAAATAATTTCTCTGAAAAAAATAAAGAATAAGAAGAGGGTATTATAATGATTATTGTCATTAAAATATCACTTCAATACCATAAGTAGAGCCGCTGCTGCCAGCAAGCATCCATAGTCTCGGTAGGGTTGCTTTTTAACCCCTATGAGCTAGGATCCTCAATTTATAAGTGGAAAATTCCATTGTTGTTCTAGAGAAGAGATCAGTGTGCTAGCATGGTAACCAGATGACCACATTGCCATTCACTGGGATGTAGCAAACATGATCAGGCTGGCTCGTGATGAGACCTCCTGTTCCAAGGATATTCTATCTGTCCAATGGATCATAACCCTGGTGTGGTGGCCATAGTGGGAATGCCACTTTGCTACAACCTTATGAACATGGTAGGCTGGCTCTTAATGAGACCCCCTATCCTCCATCTGCAAATTTTTTTTTGCTATTATTACATATTTTTATGATAAATAGAGAGAGGCTCAATACCCCTTAAGACCAGGGATGGTGGAAGAAGTTGAACATATCAATACAAAAAATATACCCATAGTATTATTTATTATAGATAGAGAATTTTATAATCAGGACAAGTAGAACTAGCATGGTATTCAAGATTATCCATCATTATTAGGTACAACAGAAAACAATGTAGTAGAGTAGTATATAAATAACTGTGTCCATTTTCTTGAAAAGAACCTATCATAAAGAGTTTGTCCTGTTAAAGATCATAACATCAATAGTATTAACTCCCTTCAATAGGATCCATACTTCTTGCCCTCATAAAAATAATGTACTTCATGCCATGAAAAGTAAACAAAATGGGGCTGCGATAAGCTAAGAGCAATCGCACAAAAGGAAAAGAAGTGTTGCTTAATAGATTGAACAAAATATAATGCAAAAAGGAAAGAGGTGTTGTTCAATAGATTATACAGCAAAATAATTGCAAGAAAAAGTGTTGTTCAAAAGTTTGAACAATAAAAAATGCAAGAAAAAGGTGTTTTTCAAAAGTTTGAACAACAGCTGTTCAAAAGTTTAAAGAGAAAAATACGTAAAAAGTGTTGTTCAAAAGTTTGAATAGCAAAACATGCAAGAAAAAGTGTTGTACAAAAGTTTGAACAACAACTGTTCAAAAGTTTGAACGGCAGTTGTTCAAAAATTTGAATAATAAAACACGAAAGAAAAGTGTTGTTCAAAATTTTGAATAGCAAAAGATGCAAGAAATGTGTTGTTAAAAAGTTTGAACATCAAGATATGCAAAATCATGTTGTTCAAAAGCTTGAACAACAGTGCAAAATACACAAAAAGTGTTGTTCAAAAGTTTGGACAATAGCTGTTCAAAAGTTTGAAAAGCAAAATACGCAAGAAAAGTGTTGTTCAAAAGTTTGAATAGCAGCTGTTCAAAAGTTTGAATAGCAAAACACACAAGAAAAGTGTTGTTGAAAAGTTTGAACGACAGTTGTTCAAAACTTTGAACAACAAAACACGCAATAAAAGTGTTGTTAGAAAGTTTTAACAACAACTATTCAAAAGTTTGAACAAAAAAACATGCAGGAAAAGTGTTGTTCGAAAGTTTGAACAACAGTTCAAAAGTTTGAACAACAAAATACGCAAAAAAAAGTGTTGTTCAAAGTTTGAACATTGGCGCAAAATACACAAAAAGTGTTGTTCAAAAGTTCGAACAGTAGCTATTCAAAATTTTGAACAACAAAATATGCAAGAAAAGTGTTGTTCAAAAGTTTGAACAACAAAACACGCAAGAAAAGTGTTGTTCAAGAGTTTGAACAGCAAAATACGCAAGAAGAGTGTTGTTCAAAAGTTTGAACAGAACAAGTGAAGAAAAAAATCAAATCAAATGAGCAATCATATTTACATATTTTACAATGAAGAAATAACTTTTATCATCGTGAAGTTGCCGATGGATTGCCCTCTTCAGCTAAAACTTGTATGGTGCGGTCCTCATGTATCTCCTAGTAGAAATATTCTCTGGTAAGTGGTTTTTGGTAGAGGTGAACCCGATGCTCATTGGATTTAAAAGAAGAACCAGACCCATAAATGGTGGCCAATGTAAGGGTTCCATTGTCATGTACTTTACTTATTTTGTAAGGCCCTAGCCATCTAGTCTGTAGTTTGCCCGGGAAGTCTTGGCACCTAGAATCATATAGAAGTGCCTAGTCGCCCTCATGAAATGTCTTTTTCTTAATAGGGGCATCATGCCATTTGGCTCTTTGCTGTTGAATAAGTGCAGTGTGCTATAGATCCAATAGTCAAATTTCATCTAATTCATTCATTTGTTGTAACATGTTAACCTAAGCTTCAGTTAAGTTCAGTCCTACATCCTAGGTTGTCCTTAGTGTTTGTATTTCAAATTCTATGGGGAAAATGGGTTCCTTACCAAATACCTGCTGATATGGAGAGTATCCAGTAGAGTTTCTCCAAGTTGTGCGATATGCCCACAAGGCCTCTTGTAGTTGAGCAGTCCAGTCTCATCTATGCGATGAGATTGTATCTGTTAGAATAGCTTCGATAACTTTATTGGTGCTCTCCACCTACCCATTCACCTGCGGGTGATACGGAGAGGTAATTCTATGTGTAATGTGATAATTTTTCAGTGTAGCAGCAATCTTGTGACCCAAGAAATGTGGCCCCCCATTAGTAATTACTTCTATGGGTAAACCATACTACAGAATTTTTTTGGAAAGAAAGCTAATAACAATTTGCTATGTTGCTCTTGGTAATGCTACTGCTTCCACCCCCTTACTTACGTATTCTGTTGCAACCAATATATATGATTTTTGATTGGATGATGGTTTGATCGGCCCAACGAAATCTAATGCCCAATGCTCAAAAGGTTCTATCACCAGCTATGGATGCAGAGGCATTTCATTAGATTTCCCAGGGTGGCCCATCCTTTGGCAACCATCGCATGCCTGAACAAATTTCTTAGCATCCTTAAAAATAGTGGGCTAGTAGTAGCCCATTCATAGAATTTCATGTCCAGTTCTGCAGTCTGCAAAGTGTCCACCTCAAGGTCCTTCATGGAAAGCTTTTAATATGTCATAAATTTCGTCCTCCCTGATGCACCTGCAGATGTGAATATCAGCCCCTGTGTGGAAAATATATCCTCCAATCCAGGAGAAATGAGTGTTGTGCTGCACAATCAATTTCCTTTTTCTGGGTGTCAAATGTTTGGGCAATTTTCACACTACTAAGTAATTCACCACATCTACATACCATGGTGTTTTTACAACCACAACAAAAAAATGTTCATCTAGGAATTGATCCTCCACTACCACTATATTGTCTATTCTTGGTACTCTAGAGAGGAAGTCTGCCACAAGGTTCTCCTTCCCTGGTCGATCCCTTATAGATATGTCAAAGTCCTACAAAAGTAGTAACCAACATGTCACTCTTCCATTTGTGATAGTTTTTTCAGCTAAATATTTAATAGCAAAGTGATCAGTATACAGAAAGACAGGATATCCAGTTATATAGTGTCTAAATTTATTTATAGCATAAATAACAACTAGAAACTCTTTTTTTGTGACTGTATAGTTCAACTCAGCAAGAGTTAGGTTTTTACTGATGTAATATATATTTTAGAGTTTCTTATCTTCTTCCTGGGCAAGAACAAATCCAATAGTTGTATCTGATGCATCTGATGAAATATTGAAAGGTATTTCCTAGTTCGACCCTCGTAATACTGGTGCTATCGATACTAACCATTTAAGATCTGTGAAGGTAGTGTCACATTTATCAGTCCATATAAAATCAACATTCCCTGTAAAGACATATAAAGGTGCAACAATTTGTGAAAAATTCTTCATAAATCTACGATAATATCCAGCAAATCCCAAAAAACTATGTACCTTTTTTTGAGTGCAGGGAGTAGCTAATAAGAGGATTACCTGTATCTTTGTTGAATCTACCTGAATTCTAGCTACTGAAATATAATGACCAAGAATCAGGCCCTCTATCATCATCATATGACATTTCTCATGACTTAAGAATAGCCTAGTAGCAATACACTGTTCTAGGAATTTCTCCATGTCTGTAATTCCTGATTAAATTCATCCCCATAGGGTGTAAAATCATCCATGTACACCTCCAATCATTCATTTATCAAGTCTACATAAATACTGATATGGCTCTTTGGAATGTAGGAAATGCATTGCACAATCCAAAAGGCAATACCCTGTAAGCAAATGTTCCCCACGGGCAGGTGAAAGTAGTTTTATCCTGGTATTCAGGGGTAATCTAAATTTGGTTGTAGCCATTGAAGCCACTCAGGAGAGAGAAGAATTTCTTCCCTGCCAGTGCATCTAGGACCTAATCGATAAATGGAAGGGGAAAATGGTCTTTTTTGTTTCTTTGTTGAGTTCTCTGTAGTCAATGCATATCCTCCATTTTCCATTCTTTTTGGGGACAACTACTAATGGAGAAACCCATTTATTGTCAGATATAGGATAAACAAAAATCACGTCTAATAATTTTTGAAGTTCTTCTTTCGCAATATCCTTTAGAAGAGGATTTAATCTACATTGTGGTTGTCGAATGGGTCTTGCATCCTTTTTAGTGTAGATGTGGTGCATGCATAACTGAGGGCCAATCCCTTTCATGTCTAGGTAGTCCCATGCAAAAGCCCCTTTGTATTTCCCAAGGACTTGGACAAGTTTTTGTCGCTAGTCACTACTCAGATTAGTGTTGATGTTCAGGATCTTCCTTTGCTCGATTTCCATAGGCTTGCTATTATAGACAATGGTTGGTATTGGTTGGTCATTTATATCTCTCAGGGAATCTTCTTCCATGTCATTGTCAAGGACTGCTTTAATCATGTAACATCTCAAACTAGACACTGTAGCAAGGTGATTGATAAAAGTATTAATGACATCGTCTTCTATTTGGTTTTTTAATTCAAGGGCATCTGCCACAGTCTATGGTGAATGAATATTTTCTGTTAAATATGTTATAGGTTGTTCCCAATTTTTTACAATGGTTAGGCTTGGCTAAGAGGGAGGGTATAAGACTAGAATCCTTACGTTATTTCCTCGGGTTATGGTCATACTGTCTGTCTGGTAGCTTATATAAGCATCAACTATTTCTAGCCAAGGCCTTCCTAATATTAAGGGATGTCCATATAGCCGGTTCCTAGGGTTAATAATCAAAAAATCTGCTGGATATTCCCAAGTATCTATAGAAACCATCAAATCTGGTAATGTTCCTTCTGGCTTAGTGACTGAGCGGTGGTAGTTCTTGGTTCCAAGGCTGTGATGCCAAGCATTTCGCAAGTTGCTATTGTGAGAATGTTAATGGCTGCCCCTAAATTGACTAAAGCATTGGGATAAGAGCAGCCATTTATTTGGACTATGACAATGGGGTTTCTCGGGTCTTCATATTATATAGGTGTCTCTTTGCCTAGTAATAAATTAGACAAAGTCCTAACAACATGGAAATTTGGGGTTATTTTTGTTTTCCTCACAGACTTCTTTACACATAATCCTTCAATAGTTTTAGCATATATGAGAATGTCTTGAATAGCTTGGAGGAGGGGTATTTTTATACAAATACTTTTGAGTTCACCTAGAAGATCAAAATCAGGATATTCAATTGGTCAAGGTATTATAAATCTTTCTAGGAATTGGGGAGAAAAAGTTATGATTTGTTTTGGATCCTCTGCCTCACTGTATCTTCTCCTTGTGTTGTTTGCTGGCTATCTATAGTCAAAGGCTTATCCAGATATGTCTCATTGGTTTCAAGTTGCAGATTTTTATGCTCATTTGGGGTAATTATGCATCCTGATCTTAATTTAAGTTCATTTCATTCTCTTGATTCAAATTCAGGGTCCAGGCTCTCAATAATTTGTATTGAGTAGATGGTCTGTTGTTAGGATTTGGGTTTAGTTGAGCTGGGAGTTGTGGTGGTATATTAGATTGAGGATTTGGGTTTGGTTGAGCTGGGAGTTGTGGCGGTATATTAGATTGAGGATTTTGCTGCAATGTGTAAGGTGCTGGTGAGGTTGGTTGAGATGGAGGAACTATTCCAATAGGCTGGTTTACTGATCGTTGCTAATTTGGTTGCCAGTTATGATTTTGTGAGGTAGAAGGGGACCATTGAGAGGGATAGTGGTTACTCTACCAAAATGGTGAAGGATAAGAGGAATTTGACCAATTTGATTGACTCGGCCATGATGGCATAGAAAAGTCTTGAGGTGGCCAATTAGAGAAGGGTGGTTGGTTCTGCCATGCTGTCCCTGGATACTACTGAGAACTATATTGTGAGGAAGGAAAGAATGAAGAATGGTCTGTAGGCATACTTGTCGGTCATGCTTGCCATTGACGGCACTCGTTCATTAGATATATTGGTTCCACTTCCTCTTCGACTTCCTTGAAGACTACTTTTAAACTAGGAAGCGATGGACAACTTTCCGTAGCATGATCCTTAGTGCAAATGGTGCACATCTGTATCATATCTAGTGGACATTCTCTATGATGGTGTTTTTTTCTGCATCGTGGACAGAAAATAGCCAGGTTATGTTCTACTTCGGCCTGTTTATATTTGGCTTGCATGATATCCAATTGTGTTGTCAGGGTCTCCAAGATACCACTCTTGAAATATTCGAGCAAATTACCAATTTCAAATCGTGTAATGCTTGCTTATGAGGTTCTATTATCTCTAGTGATTGCATCGCGTCCGGTTGGTTTTAGCCTTGTACTGCATCTAGAACACCTGATACACAATTGTACAATATTGTCAAAATCCTCTTGATAAATATCCCCTTTACCCATTAAGTTTAATGTTTCTACCCATTGGTCTTTCATACCTTTAATCATCGTGGTTTTAGGAACTTCAGGGGGTAGATTTGCATAAGGAGATCTTTGCAGATTATATTTAAAACATTCAACTTATTCTTCCAGAGTCTCATTAGTCTTAGCTAACATTTGAAAATTTTCATCCTTCAGTTCTCTACTTCAGCAAAAATCTTGGTATCTTTTTAGAAAGGTTGTTTTCATTTGTTCCCAGCCGTTAATGGTACCTCCACCAAGCCCCATAAACCAATGCGGAGCTTCTCCCTTCAGAGTAGAAGGAAACAACTTTAGTTTTTGGAGGTCAGTAGTGTAATCATAATCCCTACATAACACATCAAACTCAAAAAAGAATGCATCGAGATCCTCTGAAGATAGCCCATGAAAGGTAGGAATATTCTATAATGGGATGGCTTTCATGGGAGCATTGACAACTGTATCAGCAATAGGATATTGTAATGTAGAGATTTGAGGCTGTCATTGATTATTGGCCATTTGGTAAAAAATATGGAAATACTCTTCAGGAATTTCCGGAGTTGGAGATTTGTTCCTAGGGGGCTAGAAGAGACTTGTAAAATGATTTTAACAGCACTTCCTTGGTCTGGAATACTGGGGCTCCTTTATTCAACCATTAGTTGAGGATATTTCAGTTTTGATAATTTAGTTTTTCAGTACTACCTATTTCTCCTCCTCCTTCACAGAGATTACAAGAATTACCTTCTTGTAAAGGGCTAAACTGCAAACTTTTAGTGTTCTAAAAACTATGTTTAGACCCTTTAGTCCTACTCTGAATCTCAGCATTAGCTGCAGATGGTGATCCTACTGCCTAAAGGGTTACTATAGCATTTCTTGTGGAAACGATTCGGGGTCCTACTGATGACTGAGACTTAGCTTTTCTTATGATCTCATTGATGAAGGTTGATCATCCAAGGGTCACCGGTCCCTCGGAATTTTCGGATTTGGATGGAGGAATTATATCTTTTTCTACTCTTTTCTTCTTAGTCATTCATACGAAAATAAAAACATTCATTTCTATTTGAATTCCTATACATTTTTTGCTGAAAAGAGGGCGAGGGAGCAAGCACTTTACTTACTCATACACAGGTTCTTACCTTTCATTTTTAATACCCAATTCTTTCACAGCAAATTAACATCAAATTTCTATTTCTACTTCAATTCCTACCCAATTATGCCGAAAAGTGGGCAAGGGAGGAAGCACTTTACTTACTCGTACATAGGTTCTTACCTTCCGTTTTTAATACCCAATTCTTTCCCTGTAGCAACTATTAAACATACATCATTCTATGTGAAATGGCAACACTCTCCCCAGCAACAGTGCCAAAATGTTGGGTGCTATAAGGTGTCTTTAGAAACTCCTAATTGCCTCACATTAATCATCTACCTGGGTACGTCTTTCTTTTCCAAGAATGTACATAATATGTGCAAATGCTATATCTATGGAGAGTAATGATTTGAGATAATTTATTAAATTCAATACAAGAGTAAGCGGATCAAATCATAAATCTCAAGCTTGTAACTTCAAGGAAAATAACCTATCTAAGCATCAAAACTCAACCTTAATCAAAACCAAGACTCAATATTAATCAAGAGATTCTAATTGCAATCAAATCAATTGAGTGCACCGTAGCAATAACAGAGCTCTTCCAGATGAATCTAAACTATTGTAGAAGAATAAAGCATCCAATCCAATCAATAACACTCTATCTTTTAATGAACTAGAAATAACTTTCTTCTAATGATTAATTCAATCCACAACATAAATAAATGAAATCAATTAGCAGAATTAAGAAGTAATGAAATACATACACGAATTCCACACCAATGAAAGTAAATTTTCTGCGAAACTGTAAAGCAGAATAATTAAAATCGTTGTAAAGGGAAAGTAGAAACAAAGGGAACAATAGTGGAATCCACCTGTGACCGGGCCCAAGCCGCTAGCGAATGCTACTTAACTACTTCAGAATATCACGAGTTAATAACAACTCAATTCATGTATTAATCATCAAATTCAAATGTCATTACAATGCACTGTCTTCTTCCGAATTACATTTCGCATATTAAAATTACAACCTCCTTCAAAAGGGTGAGAAGTTCCCTTTTATAATTAAGAAGTAAAAGAGATAAATGTGATTCCGCAGGATCAGGAGATCCTGAGGAATTCACAACTAAATGCTATTATCAGACAACATTCCAACTTACACTGATCCTATTGATTCATCCACATAACACGCGCTCCTTTTCCCCTGTTTAGCATTTGTTGTTCAATATTTTGAACAACAACTATTCCCTTCACCAATTTCTACATAAAAACAATGAAAGTTAGCTTTGCTTAGTCGAACCATATCAAAAGCAATTTTATTCATTTCTCATCGAAGTTTTATCAACATCTTACTATATCAGGGCACAAATGAATAAAAAGGAGGAAAAAGACAGTGTAATCAAGAGTAAACTTATACCCGTTGTACGGCCCAACAACCATATGGTTGATGAATGAGTGTGAGGGGAATTTCAGTCATATACAACTAGATTCCCTCCTTCTAGCGCCAGAAATGTTGACGTTACTAGACCCGCCAACATTCAAGAGATCAACCTGGTATGAATTCCCAACTACACCTCACACCGTTTGGTGTGGGAGTCCCATGTGGTATGATGGAAAAGTTGCCATTGTCTTAAGGATTTTCCTCAACTCTCGATTTTCAGCACAGGTGAGTGGTCTGCTTTGCCTTCGAGAAGTGAGATTCACGTGCCTGGTGAGTGCTAGTGTACTCATGTCAATGGTTCTTTCACTATAATGGGAGAGGGTAAGAGTGAGTCCCAGTTTGGTTGGGATGAAGTCCGAACTTGGCTAGGAACACACAACACAACAAGACGTGCACACCTTCTGAAGGAGTAGTCGACACGGATGCGGTAGTCACAACACACAAGGTAAGGTAACATGTAAAGCACTAAAAAGATGAGTCTGAACGAGTGCAATGGTTGTTACAACAAGTTTTATGTGAAAGTTTGTTTGGTGTCTGGGGAGATAGCTACCACAAGCGAGACAAGGTTAACAACATATACATCACATTTCCATTAACACATTATGTATTATGACAAGTGAAATAATTCAAGTGTTCAAAATAGGTTAACACAACATGCATTACAAGTGTTGAAGATTAGTCTTACAACAAGTACAATACATGTGTGAATTAAGTAAAAGTTCCAAGACACATCATTACACCATACATCACTAATCCTGAGTGTGGGGCATTGGAACCACTGCGTACTCCTTGAAAAAGGATTACAAACTCTCTTGGCTATGTGGGAGGAGCTAAGGTGAAAAATCCCTTTGCATGTACAAATGACGGGGTATTTATAGCCAACGGTGAAACTGACCCTTGTGGTTGTTCGACTACCCTCATAATTGTTGAACTTCCATGAATTTTCTACTTAAGATGACTATTTGCACAACAAGTGGGTCTCTTAGACTTCCATGTTACATTACATTGATTGACAACATAACCCATAGTAGAGATGTGGGTGACATGACAATGCTGGTACTTTCACGGTACTGTTGGAGTGCATGTCGAGCTACAATGCTACTGGGTGATGGATCTCCTCATGATGTATCACAACTTCGCCTCTACATGGCAAAGTGCACAGAGTCTTCGATGGTCTTTGTTTCACTTGATGAAGCTTTGGCATGTTTTTCCTTGCTTGCATGTTTGGAGGCTTGACAGGATCACCTATTCATGAAGGTGAATGTTCATCTGTTCATCCATTGGTGAGCACATCTTGCATGTTTTCAGGTTTGTTCATTTGTGAACACATCGTTACATGATCATCCATTCGCGAGCACCTATATTCACATGCATCGTTCGTTTGTCGATTAGTGAACCTGTCCTTTTGCATGTGCTCCCTTCGTTCATCCCATTCGTTGTCATGCCATGTTTGTTAGTGTACATGTACCTACAGTCACTCATGAGGAGATGACATCAAATCTAAAACCTCCTAGTTTACCATGACACATGATCATTTTGGAAGTAGGTGATCGGGAGAGGGAGTAAGGTTGTGAAGCAGGATGATGGCTCCAGACACTACTGATGAAAACTCTGCAAAAGTCACTAAGTGATGGAGATGGGAAAACCAAGTCAACAATGACTACCTGTGAGGTTTGGTTCAGCTAGAAGGAAAAATTGCGTAAATTTTGGGAGCGACAGACTGGGTTGTAGGAAGGCAAGGTAGGCAAGATCTACATAGTTTCTGAAATGAGTGGGCAGCAAAAGGCTGGAAGGCCAAATTTGCACAATTTTCTAGGGGAACAGGTCAGGCTGCAAGGAGGGTTAGCAGGTAGAGATTGTGCAGTTTTTGGGAGGAACCGCCTGGGAGCTTGGAAGCCAAAACTGCACAATTCCCTGAGGGAATTTGGAGTTGGTTGCTTGGCCACTCACAACTTGAATTGCGCAATTCCCAGAGGGAACTAGCAGTTGGCCGCTGGGTCACTGGCAGCAGAAACTACGCAATTCTTGGAGGGAACTAGCAGTCTGCTACTAGGAGCTGATGGCGAGGGAAACTACACTGAGTTTGGGAGGTCAACTTGCTGATCATCTTTGCACAATTTTTTGAGATGAGCGGACTGTTTGGAAGTAGAAGGCCTCCTCATGAAAATTGTGCAATTTCTTGGATGAGTAGTCGGTCGATTGTCGGGATGACTAACTAGGAAAGCCACGTAATTTTCTGAGGGAGACAGGGACGAGAACTTGGTGTCTATCCAGACTATCTCCGCAATTTCCTTAGTCAGCTGAGTTAGTAAGGTTAGTGGCCTCTACGGAATTTTTGAGGGGAGTCAGTCCCTAGGTGACTCCGTGGTTTGACTGTCCAAGTGGCCAACATAAGATTTGATTGAATTGCTTGCGATTAGCGCGGCTTGGAAAGACTTTCTTGATGCTTCTACACTACTCTAGGTGATAGTCGACTGAGTCGATGGTGAGCTGATGGTTTGGCTATCAGAGGGGAGTCCAGTCGTTAGAACTTCAAAAAAAAATGAATAAGTGTGTGAATGATCGAAATATGCATAGGTGATCATGCCAACACACACTCTCATGACTTGACGATGAGACGACTCAAACCATCCAAACACACATGCTCAACATGACTAGCTGACGGTGCAAGTGACAAGTGCGATACTTGTGACTAATCGTTCATCGACCGTGACGACGCTTGTGCGATAGTGAATGTGACTCTATGTGTAAGTGTGACAGATGCCTTCATAGTGAACAAAACAAGCACACATGAAGTGAAGACTTCGAGCATAGCCTGAACATGGTCACAAGCATTACATAGACACTAACATATAGAAAATTGAATGAAATGAACAAGCAAGGAAGATGCAAGGACTAACACAAACTCATGGAGTGAACCTAAGTGTGTGTAGTCATCAAGTGAAACTCTCAAGGGAGGCTCCAAGATTGGGTGCAGGCCAAATTTTTGGAGGGTGGGTGTAGCCACTACAACAAGGTATAAAATACCAAGGGTCAGGGTGAAGAGATTGAAACAAAAGTTCTGAGATATATATAGGTTCACTGGTAGAAACTATAGGTTCTTCCTCTTCATCTGAAAAAAGTTCTTCAATGGAAATTACACCAAGAGGAAGACTATCAGTTATGATAAGTTTCACAGGAGGTGAAAGTGGAGGATCCAGAATATGTGTTGTAGCAGATGCATGAATTTCAGGCTCATAAATATCATACTCAGGTTTGCCAATATCTGGTTCAGAAACGAGGTTTCTATCGGGAGATTCTCTGGTATTGTTATAGGTCTATTTGGGCACATCACTCCCAACATTCATATTATTACAATTAGGGCTCCTCAAACACTAATTAAGTTGCCACATTCCCTAGACAAGTCATCTCATTGAATGCTTCCATCCATGAAAGTTTCCTAGCCCAAAACCTTGCTGTAATGCCTCCTTGGGACACCAGCACAACCTTGGTCAGGCGTAACTATGCTACAATTTAGGTAGGCCCAATTAGGCCTGCACTTCAGTGCACTTAGGCCCCCTTACACTTGCGCTAGGCGAGAATGAGCAAAATTTGCATAGGGTTCTAGGAATGTTCCTTGATTCTAGATCATTCTAGAAGCATCCCCTCTCTTATCTCATCCTATGAGCTCGAATTTGAATAGGCTATGGATCAATTAACCTCTTTTCCTCTCATCCCTTGCTCCATGGAAGCTAACTCCACTTTTTAAAAGCCATTCAATACCCTCATTTATGACAAAACCACCTCCATTTCCCTATAAATTGAGCACTCATCATAGTGATCAATGGGCTAGAATTTGAATATTATAGATAAATTATGTTGGTTTGAGGTTTGAGTTCATGTCAAGCAATGTTATGGTGCTAGATTGGTGTGCTTTTGGTGTGACGAGGGTTGGACTAAAGCTGGATGAGTGGCACATGATTGAACTGTATTGGGTGAAACTATTCCTTCTACATTAATAGAGTTGTTTATTCCTTTCCTCATATTCTTTTTCATATATATGATGATTATGTGTTTCAATGTTTTCAATTCCATTGGTTTATAGTAGATACATGATGTATGGTTTGATCATTGTCGTTTCTATTTCTGTTGACACAGGTACCAATTGAGTGGATTCAGTTCAAGTGGGAGCGATCGGAGAAATTCAAAGCAGGTCAAGGAAGTGAAAGACTACAAGTAAGTTCCTTCATCTCATTTATCTACTATAGGAAAAGGTTAATCTACTTTCTTTCTGTTGTTCTACATGTAGCTGCCCACTTAGGGAAAATGTGTTTATCCGTAGATACAAATTCCATATAACAAATTGGTGACCATAGTGGGGAAGGAATATCATTCTTAGTAGTTTACCCTTATCATATTACATCCTAGTATACTTTACTTGACTTCATTGATCTCCTTTCAATCATTTTGAAGCTTTTTTGGTCAAAATTTGCACTAGAATGCTTATTCTAGGAATGTGCTTGTACCAGTGCACCCTTGGTAAGGGGACAATGCACTGCAGTGCATCCTTGGCTTATAGATAATGCTCTGTAGTGCATTGTCTCCGACTCAGGGCTACGTTGATCCCTGTTGAGCTAAAAAACCCACCTTTGGCTTGGTTTTTTTTTCCAAATTTGCATCTGATGTTGTTTGCTAAAAGATCAATGTTTTCTATGGTTCTGAAATCAGTTTGTATTTCTTCTCCTAGCCCTGCTTTGACCTTGATCTTTTAGTGTTTCTTAAGTGATTTCTTTATCATTATCAATTCATTGTCAAAGTTAGCTTATAATCGATTAGTCTTTTCTGAAAAAGAAGTGTCGTAAAGTCTTCATTTCTTTGAAAAAGGAACTGTGGTAAAGCCTTTGTTTCTTGCGAAAATTAATGATGGATTGTTTGTGCATTTAGTTTCATTTTGTTCATCTAAACATTAAAGGAAATGAAAATAAAAACTTGCATTATGGATTTAGAGGTTTGTGTGTGCTTGTAGGAATAGTATAGGGAAAGTTGCATTAGATGTGCTCTATGCTCTTTGTTTAAAGATTCTGATTGCTCTATCCATTTTAGTTAAGGTTTTCATTGTTCAAATCAAATGAAAAGAATGTTTCCCATCACAGTTGCATTCTAGGAATTTCAAAAGCATCACGTGGTGAACCTGAAAGACAAACTCTTAAACAAGATGAACTTAAAAGTCATCTAAATTAACTTAATGGACCATTGTAACTTAACGCATAACATTTAGAGGTTCTAGGCCAGAGATATGTTCCAAAGTCATTAAACATAACTGCTATCACTAATTATCTATGATACATTCTGAGTGTGATACCACATTCCACATACGTAAGTATATCATAGCTTGTCCACATACCTTTGGGTATATAGGGTGGTGTTATAGTACGAAAAGTATAAAGGAATTTTCTCACTGTGTGGTTTCGCATTAGACAATGCTAACATGGATTGGGCCTCCACGTGCTTTTGGGTATATATGGGAGGACTATATTAAGTTGCTATCCATCCTTAGGTAACTGAGTCAGCTGCCTTTTACATAGTGGTACAACGAACACAACATTCGAGGAGATTGCTTGCACATATGTCAAGTCCTTGGTTTACAAAGGAAGTATATTGCAGTTCACAGTTACTTGGTAATCCTTTTGCCTAGATTATCCCTATTTTGTTTTGTTATGTTATTTTGATTAAAATAAACTAATTTACTATGGATAACATCCTCCATGTCACTCCTTAGTTGATCTTAAGTTGAGACATATGGAAACAACTCTGGAGTCCACCGATCAAGAAATTCCTTTTGATGGGAATCCTAGTCCTTTTCGTCCTTTCAGAAATAGTGGTGCTCAATATATGGCTACATTATCCCTTTCAAGATTTACCATTGGCTTTCCAGTATGGTTTTTTTCAACCTCCTTGGCTCAAAATGTCGTGATTTCTTCGCAATCGAGTACTCCTCCACCTAGACAAAATCAACCTCCAGTTGATCCTAAAGTTGACCCTTTACCTTCTTCGTCGGTTATTTCTTTTTCCCCTTCTTCCTCTTCGCCTCATGAAAGTATTGACACTAGTAACCAGGTGGATAAGGAGAAGAAGAAGAAAGGGAAGAATAACAAGAAGAAGAAAATTTAGCAGGGGCCCAACCAAGTAACCATTGCATCAAATGCAACTTTTGATGAGAAATAGTCTGATAAGCCTCACAAACTTTGATATCCTTGCAAACTTTGTACGGGAGACCATCTTCTTCGAAACTATTTTGGTATTCCTCAAATCTTAGAATAATGATCTTCTTATTCACATCATCCTATGTCATCAACTTCTAGAGATCATGCTGGTGACACACCTTCAACTAGTAGTAGTAAAGCTCATGGAAATAAGGGTAAAGTTAAGTTTCCCTATAGATTATGTGAAGGGAATCACCCCATTCACCTTTGTCCCTATCTGGATGAAGCCCAAAAAGTGTTGGATAACCATCCTTCTTCTTCGCAGTGACTTCCATCTGGTTACAGGAGACTCTCCCTTAATCCTTCACTTGTTGATGAAGTGACTGACCCAAATCTACCATCAGTCAAACCCACTCTCTCTGAATGTGAATCCCATGAGTCTATAACTGACCAATCATAGGTCGAGGAAACAGTTGACCTGATTTCACCATCATTTAATCATACATTTCTCATATAGAGTGACTCAGGTTATTTTCATTTCATTAGATTCCAATGACCTTGGAGGCAACCCTCCTGTTCCATCAAGACAGGAGGAAAATCATCCAGTTCTTGTAACTCAAGGGGGTAATTCTCTCGTTCTTATGGTACCCCCTCGAAGTAGTCTGGTCACTTCCTTTGATTAGAATCGACTGGTAGGATGTCATCTTCCTTCTTATGTGCCTTTCCATATCATAGTATAGGTTTATAATATGATTATATCTGGCACTATTATAGATGAAGGTGCATCTAAAAGTAGCCTTTCCTTCACTGCTTGGCAGATGCTCGGTTCGCTTCCCCTTGTGCTTGTTACCTAGAATTTATTGGCTTTTAATAGACGAACCAGTCAACCATTAGGGATCCTCCCTCAGTTTCCTATTACTTTGGGAGAAAAATTGTTTATTTCAATGTGATGGTATTCCTAGGCCCTTTAGATTACAATTTACTTCTCGGGCGCGACTATGTTTATGACACGGGAACTATTGTTTCAATTCTCTTTTGAGTGATTTGTTTCCCACATGAAGGCAGAATTATCACCATTGACCAGATTTCATTCAGCCATATTACCTAAATGGTCCTTTTGTCACAATGGTATCTTCCCCGCCACGGGACAATTATGTGGCAACTTGTTCCATGCCTACATAAATTGACAATTAATTCCATGATGTTGTGCATTATGTATTGGGGGCATTGGAACCAGATCTCTCTAATGGATTCCTTGCTACATATCCCTTCTAGAGCATTGTTCTCCCATCTGATGAGAACCTCTTGGAAGTCATGACCTCTTATGTGTCATGATCAAGGAATCATGAGGATAGTTCCTAGTCTTGTATCGGCCTCATTAAAAAATCAAACAAGGAATATGAGCATAGTTCCTCGTATTGTGTAAAGCTCGTTAAAAGACGAAACAAGGATATGAGAATAGTTCCTTGTCTTGTGTCATCCTCTATAAAAATGAAACAAAGGATATGAGTAGATTTCCTTGTCTTGTGTCAAGCTCGTTAAAAAATGAAACAAGGAATATGAGGATAGTTCTTTTACTATTTCAACCTCATTAAAAAAATGAAAGAGGTCCCAAGCATAGTTCCTTTTCTTGTTTCAATCTCGTTAAAAAATGAAACAAGGAATATGACCAAAGTTTCTTGTGTTAATCTCATTAAAAAATGAAACAATTTCCCTGGAGCAAAGTTCCAATTCGAGTCTTTGATTAGATTTCATAAACTCCCAGTCAAGTCTTTCACTTTATCTTGTAAATGAACCTTCATTCCATCCAACTGATAGCCACGGGTAGTCTATTTAGGTGAATGTAATGAAGATTGGAGGGAATGCACCTAGAATGGACTCATCATGCCCAGGGCATGTAAACGAATCTCAAGCATAGTTTTTCGTTTCAAGCTTGTGTAAGCATGAAACTGAATCCAAGCATGGTTTTTCATTTCAAGCTTGTGTAAACATGAAACTAAATCCAAGCATAGTTTTTCGTTTCAAGCTTGTGTAAACATGAAACTGAATCCAAGCATAGTTTTTCATTTCAAGCTTGTGTAAACACGAAACTGGATCTAAGAATAGTTCCCTATGGTTCAAGCTTGTGTAAAAATGAACCCATATCCATTTTAACCCTCATGATTTCCATTCTATTAGCCTCTTTTGTCAGATGAGCCTCAGTCTTTCTCCTTCCATCATCACTATCTACTTAGTCGATCATACGCTTTCACTTGGTTGTTTTACCCTTTTTGAGGAACAGTTGCAATGAGTGGTCTTATTATCCCTCCTCTTCACATAAACCAACATGTTTTGAGAAGTTCCAACATCACCGGAACCCGTTGCTACCCTTTATACCACTCATTCCTCCACGACAAGTCACCTTTAATCTCTTTTATGACTTGTAAAAAATGAAAAGATCGTCTAATATTTCCCTTTTTTGACTCGTTAAAGAAGATAAAAATAGGGGGTCTAATTTCAATCTCTTTCCCAACTCTTTAAACACGAAAAGGTTACTAGGCACTTGTCCTTTTCATCTTGTAAATGGATTGGAAACAACATCTACTCAGTATAAATTTATCCCTTTTATGGACTAAGATATATTATTTATGAAAAAGGAATATGTTGATCGAACATGGTCAATAGGTTTTGTCTTGTATTATTTTACACTTTTTTGAGGTTGAGAGACAAATTTACGAAAAAGAACTTGTGGAGTTTTCTTTCTGTCCCTTTTCAAACTCTATAAACATGAAAAGGACTGAGCTCTCATTGTTGTTAAACTCATTAAAACATCAAATAGTGATAAACTTGTCCACAATGACAAGACAAAGTTTCACCTTTGCTAGACTCGTTAAAAAATCACATAGCGATGGATTCACCCAAGAGTGGAATTATACTAAAGCATATGTTATCCTCATCAAGCTTGTTAAAAAATAAAGAGGTATTGGTCAGCAAGGATTGGGGAAAATGGGAAAAGGGATAAATCACTTTATTGTAGCCAGTCGCTCTTGAACATGACACTCTCACTTCATCTCTGTTACTATTTGGGTTGGGTTATCTAATTGATGGTTATCATACCTATGGTCTATCACACCATCCATCACTTTGGTTTTGGGTCAATGTTGCCAATTCATTCAGTGTCATTGACATGTTCAAGAGAAGTGACTCAGTAAACTTCATCCTTTGCAATACTCATAAACCTCCATTTTCATGACTACCATTCCTTAACCTTGTGTCATCAATGACATTCTATCTCCAATATCATTACACTCATTTCATGTTGTTGATGGGGGATACATCAGGGCCCTACTGCGATGAGTCACTTCTTGTCGACATCACCACATTATCCAGGAAGTTGACTTAGAAACACCCTTCTAGTACCTTGGGGCTTGCATACATCAATTATAAGTTTCTAGCTTCCGGCAACAGGTTGACATCACTAGCCTTCAGCTGAAACACTTTGTATGGTGTTCGACATCAAAACATCTACTCACACCATGCATAATGTATTGTAGTACCTTGAGAATCATTATCATTATCGACGATCTCTCTCACGTCTATTAACAACTTACATCATTGGCTAGTAATCATACAGGTTCTTCCCATGTTCAACTTTAGATCACATTTTCACATGGTTAGACTCGTACTTGAGTGTACAATTAGATGAGATAGAAGACCCCAAATCTAGCTTTATCCATCCAAGCTGTGATTTCAGGAGAGTACTAAATTATCTGTACGATGGCTTTACATAGATGGTCATCCTATCAAGGGTCTATATCTATAGATGATTATCTCATTTATGTACATGTAATGAAAAGTTTATATGTTGAGCATGGGTATGCCTTCCCTCAACAATTCATGAAAAAATCAAAATATCATGATGTTATGTATTGTAATCGATGCAGGTCGTGGTCTGCTTCACATCCTCCTCATCACATCGTAAAGCATATCACTCGACATTATCATTTCCGACTTCATGCTTTAGGGGGAAACTGTTACAAGTCTATTTTGGCACATCACTCCCAACATTAAAATCAGTAAAATTAGGGCTCATCAAACCCTAATTCAGTTGCTACATGCCCTAGACAAGTCATCTTATTGAATGCTTCCATCCATGAAAGTTTCCTAGCCTGAAACCTTACTAAAATGCCTCCCTGGGACACTAGCACAGCCTTGGTCAGGGGTAACTACACTGCAATGCAGGCAGGCCCATTTAGGCTTGCACTTTAGTGAACTTAGGCCCACTTACACCTACACTGGGCAAGAATGAGCGAAATTTGCATAGGGTTCTCGGAATATTCGTTGATTCTAGATCATTATAGAAGGATCCCATCTCTTATATTATTCTATGAGCTCGAATTTGGACAGGCTATTGATCAATTAACATCCTATTCTCTCGTCCCTTGCTCCATGGAAACTAACTCCAATTTTGGAAGGCCATTCAATACCCTCATTTATGATAAAGCCACCTCCATTTCCCTATAAATTGAGCACTCATCATAGTGACCAAGTGGCTAGAATTTGAAGATTGTAGAGAAATTCTGTTGGTTTGAGATTTGAGTTCATGTCAAGCAATGTTATGATGCTGGATTGGTGTGATTTTGGTGTGATGAGGGTTGGACTGAAGCTGGATGACTGGCACATGATCCAATTGTATTGGGTGAAACTCTTCCTTCTACATTAATAAAGTTGTTTATTCTCTTTCTCATATTCTTGTTCATATCTATGATTATTATGTGTTTCAATGTTCTTGATTCCATTGGCTTATAGTAGATAGGTCATGTATGATTTGATCATTTTCGTTTTTGTTTTTGTTGACATGGGTACCCATTGAGCGGATTCAGTGAGAGCGACAGGAGAAATTCAAAGGACGTCAAGGAAGAGAAAGCCTACAAGTAAGTTCCTTCATCTCATTTATCTACTATAGGAAAAGGCTAAATTGCTTTCCTTCTATTGTTCTGAGTGTAGCTATCCACTTAGGGAAAATGTGTTTATCCGTAGATACAAATTCCATATAACAGGTATCTGATTCAGTTTGAATGAGATCATTAATTTTTAAATCAGTTGCTATTGAGTGTGATGCTAAATTGTGAGTTTGATCAAATTCAGTTTTTGTTACTTCAATGCCTAAAATAGTAGATGTTATACGTTGATTAACTTCAGTTCCTCTTACATCAGAATCGATAATAGTAGAAGTTTCAGTTTCTGCTACGGTTCCAATTTCAAATGATTTAGATTTTTCTTGATTTAATATTTTCTAACTAACTCGGTGTATACTCAAGGGGATCCCCGATTATCCTTCGTAATTGTCTTGGTAGTTCCGCCACAATGAAAATTTTTAAAATTATTAATCACACAATACCTAAATTACACTTAATGTCTCTAAAAAGTGAAAAAAAAACATAGAAAGTAACACGCGCTAAAAGTCTAGGAGTTCAAACCACACAAACCTACTCTTCACAGAGATCAATATATACTAGTTGGTGAAGAAATCCAACGTTAAAGAGATCAAGGTGAAACATTTTATAGAAAATGAGTATTTATACTAGTTAGCCTAAAAACATGGTTAATGAAATGGTCTCGTGCGAGTAACTCTTCTATAAACCATCCCGAGAAAAGATTACCCTCCAGAGAGTCTAAGTAATTCCAGCCAACGTATGTTACAGGTACAGAGGGACCTTCCCTCTATCATCACCTTAGGTACAAGCCAAGGAATATATTCACTATGTTCACCAAATACAACAATTTTACTTGGGGTGAGAGTCGTAGATCGAACATACACGCATGGGTAGAGTAACAAGATCAATCCCCTTGAGGGCTCCTCCACATGGTGAATTGGAGGTTTACTTTCAAGTGATCCCAAGTACCTTTCGGTAGCATTGTAATATGTGTAAATCACTCTATCTAAGCCAATGAAGTGGTTCAGATCACTTCACGAGATGCTTAACTCATGTCTAAGAAGAGATTCTCATAGAAAAAAGGAAATACTTGGACTTTCTCTTTGTAACTCAAGATTCTATTGTTTGAAAGTTTACTTCCTTCCCTATTCGAAATCCCTACACTTAAGTTATTGTAGGTGAAAACAACCCTAAAAATATAAAATTCTAAGTAAATTTTAATTAACGTTGTGTTATTAAGCTATTATTTTACTCAATGGGTGATGGAAGTGAGACTTACGATGTTGTGACACAACTCAAAATCTTAATGCACTCTAAAATGAAAAATCAACTTTCAATTTTAGATGAAATTCTATTTAGAGAAAAGAAAGAGTTTACTTTGATTTTTGAGAAATAAAATGCAAAAAATCATGACTTTTCCACTTTTCTCAAAACAACGAATTTCATTATTTTGTAATGAAATATGCAGTCAACAAACTAATTTCCAGATTTCCCTAATTATCAAAATAAAATAGAATGTTCTTTCCTTCTAATCTCTTGAAACTTTCAAGCACAGATAAATCATCAAGAAGATGGATAAAAGACATATTCTCCCATGAATTCTTTGATTTGATGACAATAATAGTTCAATCGTGAAAATTTTCCCAAGATGAAGAAACAACTTCTTTTATTAAGTAAAAATAACCATGATTCTTTCACAAAAGTACAAGGCCTTCAGAAACCCTAATTTGTAATTCAAAGTAATTTTTACTACAAATAAACAATTTTTAAATCTTAACTAGTGTATTTGACATAACAAAATAAGAACATCAATCACAAAAAGACATTCAAAATTGTTTTGATCAATCAACAAATCAACTAGTCAAAACCGTAAGGTATTCTTCCATAAAGACCTAATCTTCAAAAAATCATCAACAAAGCAATCAACTAAGTTCAGAAAAGACAAAACACAATTGAAACAAATAAAATGATATCTTCAGAAAGAAAACTTCAGGTCTGATTTGGAGCTATAACGAGATTTAGAAAGAGAATCAAGGCATGTGTGGGTCTCCAACATGCAATAGAGCGCATGCGCTGAGTTGCTATGGAAAAAATGGTGCAAATTTGTGCTCTGTGTACAAACAGAAACAACACCAAAGGAAAACTTAAAGAAAAAATAAAAAATTTAAAAATAAACCAATCATATCTAAAATGTCATTAATTTATGAAGACTCAGGGTTGAATAAATTAGAAAAGTCAGAAAGCAAGGTTAATGAAAAAGACAAAAACAACGATGTTCCCCAGCAGAGTCACCATTTTGTTACACCGAACAATCCCACTTGTAGACAAGAGTGATCTCCCTAGATCCTAAATGGAAACTAGAAACAATCATGACAAATGAATTGACACTTTCCCTAAGTTGAACTTATTCGAATTGAAAGCAATCTAATTAATGGATAAACCTCTTACCATGTTCACGAAATGCCTAATGAAGATCCCTAGTTGTGAATTGATGCAGCTCTTCAACGCTTGGTAGAACATGCTAACATAAAGCATAAAAAGGATCAAAAGAACATGTGATATAGTAATTCAAACAACTTAGCCTAATGATCAAGGAAAGTAGGGATTGAACTTGCCTTAATGAACGTAATAAACAATTGAAAACTATTCATCATTCATAAAAGAAAAAATCAATGGGATAAAGTGCTCATTTGTATTAATCATAAGATAAGAGGATCCTTACAACCTTCACCTTGATACTGTGAGGTCCCTCCCAAATTCCTTCAATATCCTCCTTAGGTAACAAGCTCTCCAATCTCAAGAAAACATCATAAGTTTGTATTCTCTAAATTTTGACCTCCTTCATCCCTCAGCCCTCTAGTCCTTTTATAGATCAAAGAGGGGGATGTTTCAGATCCCTAGGAAGAGGACAAACCTCCTTTAATGAAGGATTAGGTTACCATGAGAAAAGGGATGGAGATGCATGTTATGAGGGTTATAGTTTGAATAATTATCACCTCAAAGCTTTCATTTGGGAATTATTCGATGAACTATGTTTCTAGAATGTACTTTTTATATTTACTTTCGAGAATTCAACTGTGCAAGTTTATAGTTACAAACAAAGCACAGCTCTGCACTATTCTCAAAGTAAATTTCAGCACACATGTGGGAAACACTAGACAAATCGGCGCAGGTGGAACTTAAAAAGGTGTGAGAGCTATTTGACCCAAATTTCTCATGGATTTTTATTTTGAGTTGTTGGACTTCTAACGGATCTGGTTTCAACATGTTCGTGGATGGTAATAATATCCATAAAATGATCAAGTGTCATGGCGACAAATTGACGTGTAACAATATGTGCTTAAAGTAGATACTTATTGTAGTGAAATTATTATATATATATATAGATAGATAGATAGATAACAAAGTTTATAGGTTTATAAGTAAATGAATTAATCCTTTAGGAAAAGACAAGGATGTAACATGATGGGTTTCTACTAGTGTTTCTACAAGGGTTTTGGTTTTAATAGGATTTTTACAATTGTACTTCATGTTAAGTGAGCACCAATGTATGGATTACTTAACATACACATGTGTTCCAGGTGTGGGAGGATCACACAATGCCCCTCCTTGTTAGTTGTGTGATCATTTTGTGCACATTAATGTCCTTTATTAGTTGTAAACATGATTCATGATATGTTGGATATTTGAGATTATGCTCTCCCTTGAAGTGTGATCTTTTAAATGGATTAGGATATTATATAGTCAATATGACCATTCATGTATCAATGAGATTTGTACCCATCCAGGTGATTGGATGTCCCTCCTTAGTTGAAGGGCAACATCCGTAATGATGCTAAGCTCAAGCTCACGTGGTTTTCTCCTATTTAGTAAATGGAAATAAAGAGAGGCATAAATCCATGCATTCTTATTATTTTTGTTGTTCCAATTCTCCTATAGATGGTTTATGCGGGAAGGTGGCTAATGATACAATAGAATCCCATGTAGTTATGCAATTCTTGTCACCTTCTTGTAAGCCTAGTTGTGTTAGAAAGAAAGATGACCAAGTGAAAATCATGGTTGGTGAGGATATTCATTTAGTAAATGTCCTAAATCTATTAGAAAAGTATAGTAATTAGAATGTCTTGTGGAAAATCCATGCTAATCACATTGACTCATTCTTATATTGAGAAAAATTGGGTAGAAATCATGGGATATAGGCCAATTTTTTTCTTATTTGGTGAATGGATGTTATTTTAGTTTGTTTCATAGGAGGAGAAACACTAAATACTTAGTTAAAGTTGGTCTTATTACCCCTAAACCTTCATCCTTAACAATTGGGAGCTTAATTTTTATCCACGTAGAGAACCCCTCAACTTGTCGCAAGTTTGGTTTATTCTCTTATTTCTTCCCTTTTAGTTATAGATGTAGGGGTTCCTAGAAGGAATTGGAATAATTTGAGGAAATTCATTCATGTAGAAAATGTTTGGAAAGCCAAAATTGACTAGAGTTGGTTGTAGATAGTGGTTTATTTAGATACATCTAAGGGGCTCATGAACTAGATCAAAACTTCCTATGCAGAATCCTCTCGGTACATAGGTTGAATTATTAAAGGTTTCTTCTCAAGAGCTTTATTTTTCACATACTTAGGCACACCCTAGGCCATTGAAATATTTTTAAAATAACCTCCTCACTAGCCTTCAAGTCTTTCTGTTTCAAGCTAAATATGGATAGGGTAAGGGGGTGGTATTTGTATGAGCCTCCTCCCACATTTACCTATTTTCACCAGTTTACGCTAGGTAAACATTATTTGAGGGTCACTATGATAGGAATCAACATCCTATATGACCTTACGGAAATGGAATTGACAACTTAATTCCTTACTGACTTCCCTCAGGTTTTACAGGACCTCTAGGAGCTATCTAACCCCTCCAAGTATCCACAGCCCTGAGCTAACTCTATTTTTCATTGAACTAAATCCTTAATCCCTTCCTTAAAAAAGACTCCAAGTGATTATAAGCTTTCATTCACTCCCACAAGCCTAATTCTGAATGACTTTGGACTTTTCTATTATGTTGTGTTTGAGCGACCCTAAATTCAGGATCACTTTTTCAAGTCTAGGACTCAGGCCTCTGCCCATAACTAAATGAAATTTAAATTAATGATTAATAACATAAAAAAGGTTTTAAACTAAAAAATTGAACAATTACTTGACGTGACCCCTCCCAACTAGGACATGCATTTCGTCAAACACATGGTAAAAATGGAACCTAGAGGTCATGAATGGATATCTTAAGATAGGGATATGAAAATTATCTTAGGTTTAACAAGATTTACCAATTCCTTCTCACAATAGCTTTCATAAAACAAATTAGGTGATGCATTCATTAACAACCATTTACAAGTAAAAACATGATGAGATCCATAACTTAAATATGTCATAAAACCACACTTATAACCAACATATAACCGGAAAAATAACAATGATAGAACAACCATTAAAGGCACATAATAACAACTATAATTAATCATGAACTACATAGGGAAATAACTCTTATCATTCATATGAAATATCTAACCAAGTCGGGCACTTCCATGTACCACCTGACCATAGATTGGGTTGAACCAAATAATTCTTTAAGCCAATCACCTCCGTGCCATATTGAAAGCATGAATGTGGGATCTCATCAAACAAAAAAATACATAAATAACCAAAGGGATCCATAGGTTAAACCACCTCCACCCTCACCATACCGTGATCTCTCCTAAACCAGTCTCAAGATCACAAAACCAAATTGAGCTTGGATGCACTAAAATTATTTCACCATCCCTTGAGGATTTTTCCTGTCTCCACCCATCTATAAAGGGCTTTTCGAAGAAAACCATCTCTACCCCAACCCTTGGGATTTTTCTGAGACCACCTCGCTTGGATCCAAAACCTTTCCAAAATCCAAAGCTCAACCAAGAAAGAATCCCGTCACACTTTGACTATCTGGAAATGGAAAAGCTAGGCTAAAACTTATGTCAAAACAGGACAAAACCAATGCCAATGACAAAAAAGAAACCAAATACATAAATGCATATACCATGCATGCCAAAAATGAGCTAGTAAATCATACATGCAACCTACTACCTGCAAGTATTCCTACTAAAGTTGCTTGATCCAACCATTCCTTGTTTGATCCTTTCTTTCGTTTGATTTTCATTATACTTCCTTTTCTTGCTTGTTTTCCTTATCCTCTTGGTGCTCTTCTCCTATTTGAGACTAATTCCAAAATTGAATTGAAAAAAAAAGCCCCAAACTAGTGCTTTGATGTCTTTTTATTATTTATGCCTCTAATTTCTTCATTTTCCATCAATTTCCTCCTCACATGCAACATGTGGCCTTTCACCTTCCTTTTCTCTTATTTTCCTTTATGTTCATAAATAAATGCCAATAACGCCTTTTTCCCTTTTCAATGCCTTTTCCATTTCCTTTTCCAATTTCCCCTTAGCCATAATACACAACAAGTGATGCCCACTAGGGTACTTGACCCAACATTCAACTTGGAATATGTGTCCCATGACCTTGGTCTTATTTTTTATTGACTAACTTTATTACATGAAATTTTCAGTCAAAGTTGCTACAATATTCTTAAGATATGTTAACTCCAAATCAAACTATCATTTTAGCTCTTGTCGTTGGTCCACAATGCACAACAAGCATAAGAACTTAGCCTAAGAATGCATCTTTAGAATCATCTCTTCTGACTAATATAATATCCTCTCTTGTTATTCTAGCAATTTGTGATGTGGAGGATGTTATGGATCCTTTATTGTTTATTCCATGTGATATCCCCTAGGTCCTACACTCAAATTTATGTCCCCCCTTCTCATCAAACCCTTCTCTCAACATCATGAATCACATGAACATTTTTTGAGCCTAATAATCACCATGAGTCCTTTTCCTTGAATGTATCCCAACCTAAGGTTATGGTTTGCATCTCTCTAAATGCGGCTGCGCATTCTTATTTAAATAAGGAACAACAATTTTTAATTCATGTTATGTTCAAGAAAAAAGGTTTGCGGGATTTTTCCTTTGAGGGGGGGTCTGGAACTAGACAATCTCAATTGTTCCCAAGTGGGTAGGAAGTACCACCTCTCCTCGGAAATTTTGAAGGTGGAGCATGATATTCACAGTGTAAGAAACTAACAATAACATGGGCCCCTAGAGTAGGCAAAGCTCATTTTCATAAGTTCCTAAATTATTTTTCTCTCTCTAAATGTCAAAGGGTTGGGGAGCTTGATAAAGCTCCCATATCTAAAGGATTGGTCTATTCTATTTATTTTGATGTGATTTTCCTTTAAAGATGATGTCTCCTAGTAGAAAAACGGAAGAAAATATCTCGCTTTGACTTAAATATCAACACTTTGTCACTTTAGATTCAGAAGGAATGTTACAAGGATTAGTTGTTCCTTGGAATACCACTCTTACAAACATTTTTGTCTCCCTTCTCCCACATAAGATCTTGGTGGCTTGTGTAGATCAAGAATTGGGATAAACTATTCATTTTATTAAAATTTATGATTTGAATCTAGAGTGATAGTCTATCTAGGATACTTTTCTCCATTTTGATGTCCTCTTAGCAACAAATGTGATGGTTCAGGGAGATCTCAATCTTATAATTTCTCTTAAAGTTATGCAGGGATCTCATCCCCATTGAAGTATTTTTAGTTACTTGTTCATATTTCTTCTTCTTGTGGATATGTCCCCATGAAATTTCCACCCGACATAAATGAATAGTTGCAATGGTGAAGCATGTGTGGAAAAGTATTAGATCAGTTCCTTATCTCAAAAGTAATTGGTTATGGGCCTTAAATTTTCAAGTCTTAGGTAGAAGTGGCAGATATTTTAGATCATCTTGTAATTGTTTTGAAACTGGTTTCTATAGAAATTTGACATCTGCCACTTTTTAAATTTTCATAAACACAAAACATGGAGGAGGTCTACCGTAATTTGGTTTCTTTAAAATAGATCACTTTGAATCATTCTTCTAATATTTTCAAAATAAAACCATTTGCAGGAAATTTAATGTGGATGAAAGCAATCTCTTCTCTATGGGCTCATTATTGTAAAATCAAGTCATAGACGCTTTTGATAGAAATGAAGCAAAATCTAAAGAATATCCTTGTGGGAAATTTTTAAGTTCCCCCTTTTAATGTTTATGAGGTTACACTAACTTCCCTTTTGGATTAAAAAATGGGTCTCTTAGAAAAAGAAATTTTCTATGGTATTATAAATTAAGTTCATTTGGATCAGAAAAGGTTATGACAACAAGAAGTTCTTTTCCATATCTGTTAGGGAGGTGGGAAAGCTTAATATTATTTGGAAGATAAGATTTGTGGGGGATATTAGGTTTCCTTTCTCGTCGATAAAGTATAGGCTAGTAAGGATTATTTCAATGCATTATCCTCAAAGCCTCGTAGGTATCCTATCTAGGAAATCTTCTGAGTTCTAAATATATTTCCCAATGTTTTTCTAAAGAAATGAATGAGGAACTATCCAAAGATGTCTAAAAAGAAGAGTTTCACTCTACTCTCTTTTCAATGAAGGAAGATAAATGTCGAAGGAAGATGGCATGACAATGGAATTATACTAAGGATTTTATGATACACTAAGGATGGCCCATTTAGGGTACTTATTAAATCCAAATAATTCAACAATATCGCTAGAGAATTCAACTTGAAACATTTGGCTCTCATTCCTTAGAAGTTAGATACCTCTTCCTTTGAATATTCTTTGTGTTTCTCCTATTGTAATATTATCTACAAGATAATTTTAAATATCATTGCCAGTAGACTGATGCCAATGTTGAATGATTTCATATTTGAGAAGAAAAATGATTATCTTTTAAAGAAAAAAATCCATGATACTATGTTTATGACCAAAGAAGCCATGCATAAAATAAGGATTCAAAAGTCACCCTCCATTATATTAGAAATAGACCTCTTGAAGGAAAATGACAAGGTCAAGTTGACCTTCCTTTGCTTGGTCTTAATTTAAATGGGTATATGAATACCAATAGACAATTGTATCACAAATCGATTCGAACCACATTTTTCTCTATATTGATCAATGGATCCCCATCCCCATTTTTCTACTCCTCTAAAGGACTCACACTAGGTTAACTAATCTCCCCATTCATGTTTCTTTTGGTGGGAGAAGAGATTAGAAAATTGATGAAATAGGCCAAAAATAAAGGGAACCTTAAGGGTTCAAAGTGTCTACTTTGAGGCCTTAATGCATAAGCTCTTGTTCCACAATGCAAGCCTTAATGCATATGTTGATTTTTGACAATGTGTTTTTGTCCCCTTCATTAATAATTCACCTCTTTAAAAATATTTGTCAATAGATATTGTTTTATTATTAAATTTTGTTATTAATATATATTTCAATATAGTATTAGTAGAAATGATCTCTATATATTTTAAAGGCAAAAATCAATAATTTTAGATTTCTTGATGTCTATTGTTTCGTTATTTAATTCTTATATTATTTTCTTCTAGTTATTAATATATATTCAAATATAGATATCAATTATATGGGGAAGTATAAAAAACCTCTCTAAATATTTTAAGGCCAAAATTAGTAATTTTATTAAAGTATATAAAATTGCATCTAAAAGTGTTGATGGGCATTGATAAAAACATATACCCTCAAAAATATAAAATGTTATAAGTTACTATAGATTTTTTTTTTTTGTAAGCAAGTGCGGGACCTTTACATTTTTCTGATTTTTTTATTACATCAATCACCTGCCTCTGCAGGACTCGAACCTGGGTGGGGGGAGTGACACTGGGTGGGGGGAGTGACAGCCTCCGCCCCTACCATTACACCATGCACATCATGTGCATAAGTTACTATAGATATTCAAAATACTAATAAGGGATATTTTATTGAGGGTTTCAACGAACTTTTTCTTATTAATATTTATTTTCTAAATACCAAATGTGCAGACAATGACTTTCATATATCCTTCATATTAGGTTGTAGTATTATTTTGGATGTCTAGTGTACACTCAATGTTGAGTAGTGAATAAATTACAAATTTCTCCTATATCAACAATTAATTTATATCTCTATATAAAATTGATATAAAATAATGTTATTTATAACTTTTTGTTATTGACAATTTTTTATTTTTAAAGTAACACTTATTTAATTTTTAATGTATAATCACATGAGAACATCTCTCCCCTATTAAAATGAAAACTCCTTTCCATATAATTATTTAAAAATAATATATATATATATATATATATATATATATATATATAATTAAATGATCAATATTTAAAAAATATATTAAAATATGAACGGTTAACCACCAAATTGTTATAATAATTCTTGAAAATAAAATCCTCAAATTATATAATTTCCAGAACATATTTTTTATAAATCAAAAGATTTATATAATAATATGAAATAAATGGATAATTATTTAATTCAACTGATATTTAAGTTAATAAAGCAATATGAAATGATATCTGTCAATTTTAATAAGCTAAATCAAACCATTATTTATTTGTCCCTTTGCGAGGTAGCTTTTGTTTGACGACTCTTAATAAGGCAACTTAGTCATGGTTCCTTTTCTTCAATATTCTAATGGAAAGTTTGATTGTAATTAGTTTTTGCTCTGCTTATCATAGCACTACAATGGGTAACCATGGTTCTTTCTTTTCAATATTCTAATGGGAAGTTTGATTGTAAGTAGATGTTGTGCCTATTATAGCACTACAATGGGTCACTCTTAGTTTCTCTAACTATTAGAGTACTACAATTAGAGTACTACAATGGGTTATTGTTTTTCATATTTTACTGTCATGGACATTATCTTCTTTTTGTCAGTAGGTGCAATCAAACATAAAACTTCAACAAAAAAATTAATCATTTATTTAAATAAATGTTGTTCATATTTTCAAAATTTATCTTATACTTAAATTAACAACTCTAATTATCATAAGTAAATGATTAACTAAATTATCAAACAACCAGATTTTAGAGAGCGAATTCTTATCAGAAAGCCAATTTTTTTATAAAAAATAATATAAACAATTAATTTTAATTTAAATATACTTAAAAAATATACAAATTTATTAAATTATCAAACAACCATATTATTATAATTACTTTTACCAAATGAATTCTCACAAAAATTCGAAAACTTCGGGAAGAAACTATTTACTTTTACCGGATAATATTTCTAACCATGGAAGTTTTGTTTTTTAAAATTAGTTCTATTTACATTTTAATAATATTTCTAACAAAGAAAGTTTTGTTTTTTAAAATTAGTTTTATTTACATTTTAATAATATTTCTAACCAAGAAAGTTTTACCTTTTAAAATTAGTTTTATTTACATTTTATTTTAAGATATAGCAATTTATTCAGATATAGATATAAATTCATTTAAAATTTAATATTTTTTATTTATATTTTATTTTAAGATATAACAATTTATTCCGGTATAGATATAAATTCATTTAAAATTTAATATTACTTTCTTTTTATTATAAATTATGATATAGTTTTTAATTATAAATTTTTTAATTATAATTAAATATTGTAAAATTGTTTTTTTTAATTTTAATTAAACATTGTAAATAGTTAATAAAATTAATACCATTATATAATTAAGAAATTAAAATAACTATTACTACTATTTTCATTTTAATATTAATAAAAAATAATTAACTTATGTAAAATTAATCCAGTCATATTTTATAAAATAAATTTTTTAAATATAAACTTTTATATATATATATATATAATAAAAAAAATATAATGTAAAATCCAACCGTACTCAAGTTTACCTAAATCCATCACTACCTTCTTCTATAGTATTATTCATTGAATGTAAGCCGCTGTGCTGAAACCTCGAGTTACAACCTGGCCGTCGGCGATTCCTATTTCCAATCCCATAGGAAATTTATTGCCCCTGACACGCGCCCGATAGCCATATATATGGTGATGGCTACAGACAAAAAAAATACTGGCGTGTTATATATGGCTATCTCCGCATGTCAGGCGCAATACCTATGGGATTAAATACGTCCCTGGCCGTCGGTGTGAATAATCAAAATCTAATCGCTGTCCTTCATCGCCGAAAGCGACCTTGCCTGGAAAATCCAAGTTGTACGAGAGGTATCAAATAATATTCCGTCGGAGAGAATCTATGTGGAAAAGGCGAATCTAAGCGTTCAAGGTATGAAGACGTTTAATAGTAATGTAAAGCGGCTGGAAGGGATTAACCTCAAACGACGCCCATTTTTAGTTTTCCGGGTACTCTCCCCCTCCGTCACGGAAGTTTCCTTTACGATTACAATAATAATGGAGCTATCATTTATGGTGGAGTGCAATGCTATCATTTATGGCGGAGTCCAATATGATGCCCTTACCGTGACCGTGAGTTTTAGCTGCTATAGACGGAATTAACGGATTTATCTTCTACTGTTAATGCCGTAAATTTATTTTTACTTTATATTTGATTTACTTTTATTATTATTTTCAATTATCTTTAAAAGAATGAACACAATAGACTCCAATGTCCCAAGAACCAGAAGAGCTAAAGGAGATATAAGATAAAGGAAGTTGGAAGATCGTAGAGAAAAAAAAGAAAGCTACAGCACCAATCTCACCAAGAAAGATGATGAGCCAGATAGTTAAAAATTAAGAAAATTATAGGTCCTATACACTAATTTGGTCTCAATGGACTTTAACCATCATCATCATCATCATTACTATTATGTTTTAAATTAAAATCTCGCATATAGTTCTATCATTTTATATATTATGATGTACAGTATAGTAATTTTATGTTGAATAGTAAAACATGTACACATCTACATTACATTATAAAAACCATGCACTATTAAGATATATTTTAGGTTTTGTTTTTCCCAATTATTTTTTATATATATACTATATTTTAATATTATGGATTTAAATATTTTATTTACAGTAAATATTGAAATATCTTCCTTACAATAAAATCGAAAGAATATTTTTTTATTATTTTTATATATAAAAATAAAATTAATATATATATATATATATTTAAATATATTATTTATTAGGATAGTCATATAAACTAAATGATTGGTAAATGTTGATAGGTATCAATCAATGATAATGATCAAACCATTTACTTCATAATAAATCTCACGTTATTAATATTGAAAAAATCTTATTAAATGCCACATATTATTTTTATATTAATACTTGAATGAATGAATATATTATTCTTATTACATGCTAATTTAAATATTTTACTTCCAATTACCTCTTCCTTTTCGGCATTAAAAAGTTATATATATATATATATATATATATATATATATATATATATATATATATATATATATATATATATATATATATATATATATATATATATGTATGGGGGTAGGAGGGGATGGATTCTTATAGCTCTCGAAGGAATAGTTATAGATTATAAATGTTATGGGAACAATTATGGGTAAACTCTTTTTGGGATTCAGGTGGAAAATCCAAATCAGCTTCTCATGGGTTTGTTAATAGCTCTCTCAAGAGGAGTCAAATATAGGAGACTTCCTCATTATATGATATTTGAAAATGGACTCTCCTCCAAAAGGCAATGTGCTAAAATTATTGTTTTGCAAAATAAAAAGTATTCTTTCGGCTTTCTTATCGTTCTTTCCCATCCAAATTCTTCTATCTCTAAACACGGAAGAGGATGTCCTTTTGAATAATGCTTGCCTATTGGCTAAAGGAAAAATTGAAATAAATAACATTGGTCATTTTGCATATATTCCTTAGGATGTTCATGGTTTTCTTACAACCCTACATTATCCCTCCCTTCCCCACTAATATTTTTTTGCATTATGATCTATATGGTCCTACTCCTATCCCTCCCCCTCCCTATCTCTTGTGTTCACTCCCTTACCCTCCCCCTCTCATTTTCCCCTTCACACCTTCACGTGCTATGATGGCACGCCACCGCCCTTCCCACAAATCGAGGACATCAAGGAAATTCACTTTCCATCCCATCATGGTAGCATATGAGATCAGTATCCATGTAGCTTTCCTTCCCATGCATTCTTCTGATTTCGTCGACCTTCCCCATATGCAATTCCATATTCCAAACCTTAAACCTCTCTTTTGTATCGTGCTTCCATTAATGGCATAGGTGGGGATCGAACTTTCAGGCGAGTCTAATAAAATGAAATATGTGATAGGGACCTATTCAGATGGCTTAGTAATGTTGGTGGTATCTTGACTTGGTGAAATCTTACAGAAAGATCTGATGGCCCTTGTGTGGAATTCGACCATCACTAGAATTAAATTGCAGAGCGAGATTGAGCTAACGTGTGATTAGTAGGAGTCACTTCAATTATTGTAGTGATGATGATGGAACCTTAGGATGCCAAAAGAACTCATGGATAATTGAAGGCCCTTGCGTGGGATTTCGTCAACTACGCAGTTAAATTGAGCGGTTATCTCACTTGTCACATAACCCTGTGGCCTAATTCTACAATTACATACTGGGCTCACATTCCTCAATTCACACTTCGATTAAAGTTAGATTCAATAGTTGTCACAATTATAACTATTGCATCATTTTCATAAATAAATATTATTCATGCAACTATAATCATACTCTTAAAAGTTTGACAACATCAAAAGTGAAGAACCATAAGATAACACAATGTAATTATACTCTTAAGTTTAAAGATGTGACACATAAAGACTAAGGATCCACATACAAAGCATCCCAAGCAATTGAAGCCAACTAGGCTAGCTGAAGTAAGTCACTTGGAAAACCGAGCACCGCAACCCAACCTAGAACTGACTTCTACTAGCTCACCGCCAAGCCTAGAGTTCTTGCCATGGATCAACCACCCCTTGTTGATCTCTTCAATGGGTATTTGGTACCCTCTTTCATGATATGGTTTCCTTTAGCAATGTCCTACTTTTAGGTGGATATTTTTATCCATTTGCGTAGGCTTCTCTCAGAAAATCTCGCCTTTCTCTCTTGCGAGGCTTTTCCTCCTAAAAGCTTTCCTTTATCTCCTGCAAGGCTTTTATATTTTTCTTAAACTTAGCATCTTTCTCTAGCTAAGTAACTTAATGGATATTTATCTCCAAATCTAGTAAGCTTATCCAAAATTGGACCTAGAAGCCTTATCATGAAAAAATTATCCATTCCCATTCACCAATGGGATTTTATTTAGCAAGAACCTCATCTCTTGTTGTCTCATTTTCCAATCGTTTTACATTATCTTTATTTATTTAACAATAAAGTATTTACTTTCATTATTACACCTTGGACCTAGCTTTACTTAGCTTAGATTAACATAGTGTTACATACAAGGGAGGGGTGTTACATATGCCTCCCCTTAAATTTACACCGTCCTTGGTGTATTACTACATCTTACAATATTATTTCCTTGTTCACAGGTAGTTGTTTCTGAATTTACAGGCTCCCATGGCCTTGCCATCTGATGCAGATCTTCCGATATATATCGGTTATAAAGGAGTTTTACAAGAACATTTCCTTCCATCGCTGCTATGTGAGTAACTATAGGTTATGTTTCCCGTAATTTAAATATGATTCCTCATGCTCATTGTATTTGAGGGAATACATGTTCTTCCCCTACATTCTTCCAATGCGTTTGTGTTCTTGTCGAACACTTGCTTCCTGTAGTGTCCTTGCATTATCACAACAAGTCAAACTAGCACATTTGACTAATTAACATGTATAAAATAACATATCAAGTTAGCTTCAAAGATAACCATCAAATTCATACCCCATATGTAACCATCATAAGCAGAACCATATGTCATATGTATACTCAGACTGAAGAAAAATACAGATACTTATCCTTAGTTTCCACTTTTATCCTCACTTTGTACACATTTTGGATCAGTTGCCTTACCAGGAAATCACCCAGTGTCTTCATGGGCACCTTGACATCGTGTGCATTACACAAACACACAAATATAGATGTCATGCATCCATACCAGTACCATATGTACCATTTGTACACATTACCACCTGTACATGTGTACCTAATATCAATGTCCATAATGTTACCTGCATGACATATACTTCATCCACATGTTTTCAACCATGTTAGTATTATGCCAAAAATTCCTTCATTTATTCATATTACCTTTAGGCAAGTCCGATCAAATTGCACTCGGTTTGTCAATTGGAGAATAAGGAATTTCATGGACCTTTTCACCTTCTGCAACTAGAGCATAAGTGAATAATTTTATGTCAAAGTATTCAAGTGCTTTTATTTAGCAAATCCTTTTCATGTGTCTTGTGGTTGTAGGACAGTTTCCGCAAAATAGTAACATAGAGGTAACCATGCATATTACCACTTTATCATACCAATAACTTTTGAGTTTTTAGATTTATCTGTCACTAGATAGGGCTTTAGTAATAGTGGAATGACCTCTTCTTAATCATAAATAAGGTTGTTGACTACGATATTTAGCCTGGTATGGATTTTAATTCTATATTTGAAGTCTAATGACAATCTTAAGTTGTCTTTAGCCAAGAAAATAATTGTTTGGTACTCAAAACTACTCCACACATAAACTGGTTATGTCATGTGATTCTTGTTTCCTCTTTTTAACCCTACTTCCAGCACCTTGTTGGCCATGAATAATTTAGTGTATATCTAAAATCAATTGAACAATCAGTATGCAAGTGCATACACCTCCCATACATGAGTCATAAATGAAGGTTACAATATCCTTAATACCACACCTAATTAAGTTTTTAGGCACTATGTGTACGAGGGTGTGAACCTAGGTCATTGGCATGTTGATGCCTTAAGTTAACACTACGTCATGACTTGGTAAAATATAATTCATAATTTGTTTATGAAATAATTGTTCAGTTGTGAGGTTCAAAACTAGACAATGCTATTAATGCAACCTCACAGGTAGAATTCTGTCATATTGCATGATAGGAAATAGTAGTACAAAATATGCATTTCATATTTTATGGTTGTCCATTTATTTGAATAGTTTGCTAGATACCCAATATCTTTGTGCACAACAATCCTAATTACAAGTGCCACTTAGCCATCATCTTCTTAATTTAGCAACAAGTTGTTACATGATTTTTTATCCTCTTTCTTCCTCATATAGAAGATTTTATATGTTCCATTTCACTTGATGCATGCATTGTTTTACTACCAGCCTAAGGTCATGAGCTATATTAATGCGATTTTTCTTTTGTTTACCAAATATTTTTTTATTAATTTCAACGAGTCATGCTCTGAATCTAGTGTGTAATCTCAATGCTCTAGATTGCTCTTATTATTTTCAAATGCATCATCTCCACCATATCTAAGTTTTTTGTCATTTCATAAAGCATGTATCCTTTGTTTATATGTAGTAGAAGCGCACAGACCATTTTTATCTTATCACTTCCCACAAGAAGTACATTTGTAAGATCTACCATTATTCTACTAGAAGCATATTCCACTTGATGCAAATTTGAAAGATTGCTATTTATATCTAACATTATATACACATCCATGTTGTGGAGTTCAACACATTGAAAATGAAAAAAAATGTGTCTTTGAGCTTATATTAATTATTGTCTCTCTACTATTAATTGAGAGCCTTAGGAGCTGCTTTTACACACCCATTAAGTGTTTATACTAGATGTACTTTTGGTTATCAGTCCCATTATTCTAATTATATCTTATTAATGTATGATTTATTCTCCACAAGCATACACTAAGTTGTATCACATTTGTGCATTCACTTCACAACTCTAATTTGAATTTTGTCTAGGCTGGAAAAGAATAACCTGTGCCTCTTGTACAACTCAGTTACAATTATTAGAATACTACTTTATTGAGAGAGAACTTGTAGGTTCCAACTTATTAAGTATGCATGTTGCTACATAATATCAGACTAATGACTTAATATAGTTTAATTCCTTCGATAGGGTATATTGGAAGCATTTTCTCAATAAGGTCATTTAAACAGTTCAACTAATGGCAGAACCATATCAAAAGTGAATTGCATCATTATACATAGATAACATTTTTAACTTGTAATACAATTACATAGTCTCATATTACATATGGAGACCTATCTTTGATGAGCGTGATGATAATTCATGGTAATTTTGTGAACATAAAACCTTCAGAATCCATTCTAGGTTGGAAATCAATTAATCAATCATTAATCTCTTGTTAATGTTGATAGAATGTCATGAGCTCTCTTCCAGTGATTTATATAGATTTCCTCTATATATTTTATCTTTGATTTTTCCTCATGTTCTCCATGATCTATGGAAAGAAAACACTTAACATTTTATTTCATAAAGGTTCATCACTTCTTCCCTTAATATTTCAAGATCTCTATATGCATAAACTTTATTCTATTAAGTTGTGTCCTTGACTCGACTATCTTTACTAGAATTAGTTTGTATTTTATTAAGTTATGTCCTTGCATAGAAATCATACAACTTATAATTTAATTTTAATATGAGTAGAATGATATGATGACCATTTCATCAGATTTTTAATCCAATCACTTACTCACCTCCATATAATTTTCATTACCTAATATATCCATTATTCTTCCTAGGTTGTTTATATGATTTACTCCTCTTATGTGGAGGCATTTAATATTTGAACCCTCTCATTCCTAAATGATATATATATTCTTCTTACAGATGTATTACTGGTTATCCAATTGAATGTCTCATTAATATTGTGGTTATAGCATCCCACTTATTACAAAATTGTTTATTTCTCATGCTCTATTATGAAACTTTAAACTATACAAGTATCATGGTATAAAGTCTTTTTGTCCTCACAAGAGAATTCTTAAATTTGGAAAATTTTCACACATATAATAAGTAGAATTTTAATATTCAATAAGTAGGCATAATAACAAGTAACCACTTGAGGGTTGACCATTTCTACTTCTTAAAAATAATCAACATGTTAGTTGTTTGTTACCTTTTTTCCTTACTCTTTATTCTACCATAATTCAACATTGCAAAATTAATTGTTCCACTGTAGACTTCTAGGGTTTCTCCTCCCCACATTGCTACTATAACTTTCCAAAGACTTGTGAAATTCATCATAAGTGCAAGGATTTAATCGAATCTTGTTCTTTTATACAAACACTTACTTAAAAATTTAATTAATGAATTATAAGATATATATAGTTTAATATTTGACCTTTATGGTATCTATCAAGGATTAAATACACCACATATTTTGATTCTCTAAATTTATTGAATATCTAGCATCTTAACTTAGTTTTTACCTCATCTTAATTCATGAGAATTTTGATCCATCCATGCGTGTAAGCATACAAATGTAGCTCATTTTAATCACACAATGAGCCCTACCTGCAAGCCATACATATAGGCATGTAATCACAACATGAGTTTGGAACAATATCCACTCAGTGTATGCAATGATAAGGCTAAACCTACCTCCTTCACGCATAATGTAATTTAACTTTGAGGAACAAGTATTTACATTCTTATGCATAATGTAATTTAACTTTGAAGAACAAGTATTTATATTCTTATGAGATGCATAAAAAAAAAATTCTCATAGAAATTGTACACACACCTCTGTGTGGTTTTTTTATACTCCAAGTGAACACACACCATTTACTCATGCTTTTACATGATGACTGCTTTATGCAGAATAAGCTAAAACAATATTCTTGCAATCAATGAAATTATAATTAAGTATTGCAGCAAATTGGTAGTTTAATAAAATTGAAACTGGTAATATTTTTACCTTGGAAAGAAGACAGATTTTGAAGTTCCACTATCTTGGAATTAAGGAACTACACCATGCATTTGATCTATAATTCGGAAATAGTTTCATCTCATGGTTGACTCTTGGAAAGGTAAGACATACCTACGCATTGTTTGTAAACTTCGAATAGGAAGCCTGATAAGCTAGGTTAGGCATGTCAGTTCTTTGGAAAATGGTGAAGTATGTTTCAAATGGAAATCATCATAGAAGATATTGATTCAGCTGCCTATTACAACCATCTTTCTAAAATATTAAATGAAGCTCATTATTCTACTGTAATTGCTAGTTTCTCTACCTAGAAGAAGTTATGGAACACATCGCCGCCTCAGAGTGACCTTCAAACCTTATGAATTGGGTCTCGCTCAAAATGCTACATTCTTCAACTCCATTCATTGATAGGTTTATTTTATTCATCCGATTCCATTCATTGTTGACATACAATGGAGCTACCTTCATTCAATCCATTCTATGAAAGAAAATGGTTAATTTCATTATGTGACTATTGATTCAAATAATAAATAATATGTAAAGTATAAAAATTCATTGTTCTTCAATTGGGTATTTTCGTCTGATTTTAGCTTCTACTCATCAATTACTCATAATTTATTGGGATTTACTAGAATTATGTTTCCTATTACAACTTATGCACTGTATTCATGAAACATAGTAGATCAATAGGCAAAAAATTGCCCTTGTCTATAACCAGATTTATATCCACGAGGTAACTGTTACATAAAAAGAGACTAGAACATTCATTATCTCATCTGTTATCCATTGCATCCACTCCATGCAAAGTTGCCACGTCTCACTGTAATCAAGGACTATTGACTCTTCTCGCTTCTGCTAAAGATGGCCACAAGTCAGCCTATCAATGTTATCATGAGGCTTCTCGCTTGGCGCATTGTATGGTTATGTCAAGATGGCATTGGAGTATATATATATATATATATATATATATATATATATATATATATATATATATATATATATATATATATATATATATATATATATATATATATATATATATATATATATATATATATATATATATATATATATATATATATATATATATATATATATATATATATATAGATATACAGAGAGAGAGAGAGAGAGAGAGAGAGAGAGAGAGAGAGAGAGAGAGAGGAATACCAATAATAAGGGTAAGTGTCTAAGGATAAGGATAAACGGTATCTACAACCATGTAAGGATAAAAGTTATCCTACTACATGCATCCCTAGAAGATTATGCAGAAATGAGCTATTTCAGAATGGGTTGGTTTTGTTTCTTAACGCAATAAGCCTCCATCTCAGAGGATAAGAATGATGTTTCATCTGAGTGAATAAGGAGAAAATCAAAGAGGGGAACATTAGTCCTTGTCGAACGAATTACATGGTTTGTACAACACATAGGAGGGACTGTTGTCGGGAAGATTGGGATAAATGTTATCCATACTGACTGCTTTTCTGGCATTCATATGGATGGATAACATAGCACAAAGGTGGAACGGTAAATTGGAAAGGAAACAATCACCAAAAGGGTGATTTCATTGGTTAATTTATTTGGAAAGTGATGCTTGCTTTAAACCAACATCTAATACCCTTTTTTCCTTATATTCAATTTCTAAATTCTTCATCAGATATGATCGCTAAATTTTTGACAATCGAATAACTTTTGGAGCATCGATGCTTCATATGATATGATATCTGAAAATCAACCATCTCATATCTCTTTTCACGTTAACATCTTAGTCAAATGAGTAGTTTTGTATCACACAATATATGATAGCATGACAACTAAAAACCATGGTGAATCTATTGCATGATAATATATTAGTCTACCGAGAAAGTAGCCTAAAATCCAATACAGTAGAGCTAGTTATGTTCAACCAAGCATCCTTAGAGACCTCAATGCATTATGGTGTGCATTCCTGAGTGAGTAGGACCCATATTGTCTTAAGGCTAGAGGAAGGACCAAGGACCTCGTCTACTATCCCAAAACAATGCTAGAGGAAGCTTCCACTCAACTCCTGTAAAAAAAGCCAATGGTTTCCTCATGTCCTGTGATGTCCCTAGTAATTTTAAATATTTAATTACTATAGTTAATCAAATTGAATACTATTATAAGTTTATATATTTATTTATTTTGATTAAGCTACGCAGGAAGTGGAATGTCGTAATAATGAAAATTATATATTTCTCACATGTCAAGTAGTTAGGATAGGTGGTTACCTATCCCTAACTACTTCCTCGAAGATTTATTATCAAGGAAGAGATCATGGGGGTATGTGAACCTGCGATCAAGAAAGAGGAAAAAGATTAAAACTGAGAATGAGAACACTGTGTTGTAATGTCAGACAGGTTCATGAAGCTAAGTTTGGTTAGGACTAGATAGTTGTGACAAGTTAAGACTGTTAGTCTTAAAAATAAATCATGTGTGTGAGGAATAGCTCGGGGGGAGAGTCAGGCTGGAATATCTACTCTCGTGGTTGGGAGGGAAATGAGAAGAAATCTAAGGTCTGTATCAGATAGTCGACAGGAATTTTAGCGAATATTCAAATCAGTATATTCTGATGCTATATAAGTGATAAGTCTTCTAAATGGCTGAAAGATTTATTATACTAAATTAAAAAACAATTTTCTCTCATAAAATGAAGAAATTATTTCTACTACTCTGCATAAAGAAAAGATTTATAATTTCAGTGAACGAACTAAAGAACAATTTTATAACCCTATAGCTAGGGTATTGGTTGGAAATTTAACTTGTATCATAAAGGAATACAACATAGACATTTGTTGCTTTAGGGAAAAAGAATAGGAATCCAAATATGTGAGTAATACCACAACAGACAAATAAAGCTTATAACTTAAGGAGCATTAGAAAAAGTATTCCATCTATGATTTAGAGCTAACAACATTCATTGACACGTTAAATATGTGGCGACATTACTTGATGGGTAAGAAATTTTATTAATGTCTGATCATCATAGTTTAACTAACTATTTTAAGCAGCCCAATTTGAATGCTAGGCAAGCTCATTGGGTTGTCTTCCTAAGAAAATTTGATTTTGAAATCAAGCACTTGAAAGGAAAGGAGAACTGAGTCACGGATGCTTTAAGTTGGAAGGCAAATTGTATTTATGATGTCTCTTTCAGCAAAGTGCGTACCACTTTTAAAGAGAAGATTAAAAAAGTAGCAATGTAGGATCTGAATATAAATTCTTATGGAAATAAGCTAAAATTCTAAACAAAAATGAACAACAACTGGGATATGAGGTAAATCGAGAAGGTATACTGATTTATAGGGGAAGAATGTATGTAACTAACCAGAAAAATATTAAACAATTGATTCTAGATGAATATCACAAAATTCCTTATGCAAGCCACCCCGGATATCAGAAATTAATCATTGCACTCAGAACGGAATATTTTTGGCTCATTGTTTGCAGTGTCAGAAAGTGAAAGCAGAACACCGAAAGCCAGCTAGATTACTCCACCCATTGTCTCTTCTGGAATGGAAGTGGGAAACTATTTCAATCGATTTTATTATAGGACTACCTAAGTCTAAAAGGTAGAATGATCCAATAGTGGTGTTAGTAGACAAGTTGAGCAAATTTGCTCACTTCATACCAGTACAGTCTACTTACAAGGCCATTCAAATTGCTAACATATTCATGCAAACTATTTTTATATTACATAAAATACTAAACGTTCTAATTTCCAACCGCGATGTAAAATTCACATCATCTTTCTGGAAAGCCTTGTTTGGAGGTTTAGGCACACAACCACATTTCACAATCGCCTAACACCCTCAGATGGATGGACAGACTGAGTGAGTGAATCAAATAGTGGAAGATATGTTGTGAACTTATGTAATGCAACAACCATCTAAATGGGAGGATTATATACATTTAGTGGAGTTTGCTTACAACAAAATCTACCATACATCTCTGCAAGTGAGTCTATTAGAAATGCTATACAGATGCAAGTGCAGGACGCGCTCGAGTTGGGGTGACCGAAAAGATAAATTAATGCTACGACCTGACATGCTAAAAGAAATCGAAGATATATAGGTAAATTAGAAGAATTATTGAAGAACATGGCATACTACAAATAACTTGCAAGCCTGACTACCAAAGGAAAGGGATGACTAAGTTTATTCTTTTACTGTGTATAGGTCGAACCAAAAGGTGAGTTCTTGGTTGAACCCCTGGTATACTCGATCGGAGAGAACTAATGCTGTGGAAATGAGTTATCACCCAAGTTAAAGTGCAATGGAAGCACTTTGGGCCAGAGGAGGCCACCTAGGAAGATGAACAGGTTATGAGGAAGACTTTTCCAAATCTATTTCCAGTAGAGAAACATTGGGACAATGTTTAATATTAGGGGGGGAAGATGTGATGTCCCTAGTAATTGTAAATATTTAATTACTATAGTTAAACAAACTGAATACTATTATAAGTTTATATATTTATTTATTTTGATTAAGCTATGCAGGAAGTGGAATGTCGTAATAATGAAAATTATGTATTTCTCACATGTTAGGTAGTTAAGATAGGTGGTTACCTATCCCTAACTACTTCCTTGGAGATTTGTTCTCAAGGAACAGATCAAGAGGGTATGCAAACCTGAGATCAAGAAAGAGGAAAAAGATTAAAACTAAGAATGAGAACATTGTGTTGTAATGTTAGACAAGTTCATGAAGCTAAGTCTGCTTAGGACTAGATAACTGTGAAAAATTAATACTCTTAGTCTTAAAAAGAAATCCTTCATGTCAGAAATAGCTCGGGGGGAGACTCAGGTTGGAATAGCTAGTCTCGCAGTTGGGAGAAAAACAAGAAGAAATCTAAGATCTGTATCAGACAGTCTACAGGAATTTTAGCAAATATTAAGATAAATATATTCTAATGATGTATAAGTGATAAGTCTTCTAAATGGTTGAAATATTTATTATACTAAATTAAAGAACATTTTTCTCTCATAAATTGAAGAAATTATTTCCTCTACTCCATTATTACTCTATATATATATATATATATATATATATATATATATATAGAGAGAGAGAGAGAGAGAGAGAGAGAGAGAGAGAGAGAGAGAGAGAGAAGAATACCAACAATAAGGGTAAGTGTCTAAGGATAAGGATAAACGGTATCTACAACCATGTAAGGATAAAAGTTATCCTACTACATGCATCCCTAGAAGATTACGTAGAAATGAGCTATTTCAGAATTGGTTGGTTTTGTTTCTTAACTCAATAAGCCTCCATCTCAGAGGATAAGAATGATGTTTCATCTGAGTGAATAAGGAGAAAATCAAAAAGGGGAACATTAGTCCTTGTCGAACGAATTACATGGTTTGCACAACACATAGGAGGGACTGTTGTAGGGAAGATTGGGATAAATGTTATCCATACTGACTGCTTTTCTGTCATTCATATGGACTGATAACATAACACAAAGGTGGAACTGTAAATTGGAAAGGAAACAATCACCAAAAGGGTGATTTCGTTGGTAAATTTATTTGGAAAGTGATGCTTGCTTTAAACCAACATCTAATACCCTTTTTTCCTTATATTCAATTTCTAAATTCTTCATCAGATATGATCATTGAATTTTAGACAATCGAATAACTTTTGGAGCATCGATGCTTCATATGATATGATATCTGAAAATCAACCATCTCATATCTCTTTTCTTGTTAACATCTTAGTCAAATGAGTAGTTTTGTATCACACGATATATGATAGCATGACAACTAAAAACCATGGTGAATCTCTTGCGTGATAATATATTAGTCTACCAAGAAAGTAGCCTAAAATCCAATATAGTAGAGCTAGTTATGTTCAACCAAACATCCTTAGAGACCTCAATGCATTATGGTGTGCATTCCTAAGTGAGTAGGACCCATATTGTCTTAAGGCTAGAGGAAGGACCAAGGACCTCGTCTACTATACCAAAACAATGCTAGAGGAAGCTTCCAGTCAACTCCTATAAAAAAAGCCAATGGTTTCCTCATGTCCTGTGATGTCCCTAGTAATTTTAAATATTTATTTACTGTAGTTAAAAAAACTGAATACTATTATAAGTTTATATATTTATTTATTTTGATTAAGCTATGCAGGAAGTGGAATGTTGTAATAATGAAAATTATATATTTCTCACATGTCAAGTAGTTAGGATAGGTGGTTACCTATCCCTAACTACTTCCTCAAAGATTTATTATCAAGGAAGATATCAAGGGGGTATGTGAACCTGCGATCAAGAAAGAGGAAAAAGATTAAAACTGAGAATGAGAACACTGTGTTGTAATGTCAAACAGTTTCATGAAGCTATGTCTGGTTAGGACTAGATAGTTGTGACAAGTTAAGACTATTAGTCTTAAAAATAAATCATGTGTGTGAGGAATAGCTCGGGGGGAGAGTCAGGATGGAATATCTACTCTCGTGGTTGGGAGGGAAATGAGAAGAAATCTAAGGTCTGTATCAGATAGTCAACAGGAATTTTAGCGAATATTCAGATCAGTATATTCTGATGCTATATAAGTGATAAGTCTTCTAAATGGTTGGTTGATTTTGGCTGGGAGAGGGAAGGATGGCAAGGGTTTGCGCGAGGAAAGCTAGGGCCGAGCTCAACGAGAGTGCATGCGTGCTCCACACTAGTATACGGGGACGACGCAAGCTCAGCCAGAGCCAGGGCCAGGAGGAAATCGTCAAGGTTTTTTCAGATCAGCATTTCTTAAACGCAGATCCTGGCATGCAGCGGTTTAGGCGATGGATTTCGAGGACTGATCGGGCCTTTTTCCCTTTGATCAGAGGTTTGATGCATAGATCCAACTTAGTTTTCACCTCTTCATACATTCATTTGCCGGGTCGACCCCTATACTGGTCGGATCTGGGAACCCTTATTGGTGGGGATCGGGATACTGTAATAACAGTAAATGTAAAGGAACAGGACTGGCATATGAGTGATGCCGCTGGCCCACAGATGGATCTCCAGTTCCAAGACATCGCCATCAACTTGACGGTGCTTCAAAAGCGGCTGCAGGATAGGTTTTGGATCCGAGCAGTACTTAAGTGGGGATCAGGGAACAAATCAATTTTTTTTCCCATGGACCCCTTTTCAAGAACAAAGGAACTGCGTAAGGGAAGTGAGATCCAAAGCTACGCTCAGGAAACTAAGCTTTTTAATAGATCAGATAAGGTATGGGATGGCTCAGATCTGACAAGAATAGAGCCATCCCAGACTACCAGACCCGGTGGGAAAATTTTTGTAAAAACGCCAAAAGGAAATACAATCGTGATCAGGTCTTTTGACAGTGACAGGGTTTCAGACCTGCAGAATAAAATCGCCGAACGGTCTGGCTACCCAGCTGAGGAACAACACCTTTTATATGAGGGCAGATCGCTGCAGGAAAGCAGAACCTTGCAAGAATACAACATCCAGGCAGGCTCTACAATCATTTTTAATATGAGGTTACGAGGGGGTGCCGAAAGCACTGGAACTAGCTCGCAAAGTAAAGGGACATTTAAGGAAGCAGTGAAGGGAAAGGGGAAAGAATCTACAGCTGTCACTGAAACCCAGGGTCAGTATATTGTAGATCAAATACCAGAGAGCCCCTCCATCTCCATCGACATACCAGAGGTAAATAACATATTCTCAGATCTACAAAAAAATGCAGTTATTTGTAGATTCAATGGTTTCTGGCCTAGAACTGATGCATTGTATCAATGGATCCACACGGTTTGGACAAAAAATTGCCAAATCTACCTATACCCTAAGGGGTTCTTCATAGTATGTTTTCACACAGAAGAAGAAAAGGAAACAGTTCTCAACCAAGGGCCATGGTTCTGGGGCAGTGCTGGACTTTTTATTACTCCATGGTTCCCTGAGTTTGATGCCAACACCATGGTGGTATCAAGGATGCCAGTATGGGTTAGGATGCATAACCTTCCTTTACATTTCTGGCATTCAAAGGCTTTAACAGCTATTGGAAACACCCTGGGGAGAATGTTAAAGATAGACGGAGAGAGACATATAAAAGGGATTTTTACCTTTGCCAGAATATGTGTCGAGGTAGATCTTAGTCGAGGACTACCTGAAAGCATAATCCTGAACTTCAATAATACATAGTGGAAACAACCCTTGGACTATGAGAATACAGCTTTCAGATGCCGGGGATGTCAACAAACAGGTCATTTGTATAATGCATGTCCAAGCCTCAACAAGAGCAAGCCACAACAAAGGAAGCCGAAAGGATGGCAGAATATAGATGCTGCTTTAAAGAAGGCAGATACAGCAAAGAAGGAAGAACATAAAACAGCAAAGGATAAAGATCAGGACAATAAGGAAAAAGAGATAAATGAGGAAAAGGAAAAATACCTCCAGCTGGAAATAAGTGGTAATAAACGAAGTCTCAGTCCTGATGGATCAGATTCAGATAAGGAACAACAAATGAACACAGTAGAAAACCAGCTCGCCATTATTGCCTCCACGCTCAACACTGATGGTTGGCGAAAAGTGGAGAAAAAGAAGGGCAGGAAGACTTAGGCCAGCTGATTTTTGAGGGCTGCTCTTTGGTTAACTGGAGAGCCTTTTTCTTTATTATGATTGTAGGCAGGAGTGTATCCTGCGGGCTGTATGATCCATTTTCATACAGTCAAATTGAATGCTTAACACATATACTTGTAACTTTTTATTTTTATTACTAAAAAGTTTGTTTTTTTTCTTTGGAAAAAAAAAAGTCTTCTAAATGGTTGAAAGATTTATTGTACTAAATTAAAAAACAATTTTCTCTCATAAAATGAAGAAATTATTTCTACTACTCTGCATAAAGAAAAGATGTTGTAGATCTAATACCAAAAATATATGAGAATAGAAAATAACCCAAGAATCACAAGATCAAAATAGATAGAAATGCTTCTTTATTATCAAAACCCTTATGGTAGGGCAACACCATACATTCACTCCTTAAGGAAGGAGAACACTCCACAAGCCATATGCCTGTTCATACAAGAATACTTCTCTTCATCTTCATCTTCATATCCTTCCATGTGGAGTCTCTAGCCTCTATATAGGCCTCATACATACAATACCATGCATCATTACCATGGTTTGCTCATACCATCAACTAATACCATGGGCCCATTACATTATTATTAACTACTTGTGGTCCCTTACATGACATGGGTTAACCACCTTATTTATTACTATGGCCCATCCCATTATTACATTATTACCTTGGGTACCTCCCTTGGTACCCCATATTATCCCCCCTAGGTATATAACATTCCACCCCCCTAAGCATGTTTCGTCCCTGAAACATGGGAAGAACACAAATAATAAGATCTACTCAAAAGAGTAGTCCACTGATACCATGCACGTGCATCTAGCCATCCAAGAGAAAGGTGAACCCTCGATTTCGCTGGTGCCTCGCTCGCTTGAGATGGAAGTTGACCGTGGCAGCTCTTCTGTGTTGATGTGTAGTAGGTGGATCGTCTCTCCTTTCTATCCATCATGTGACTACTTGGTTTCCATGATGGTTGTCTTGTGGGGTGATGTGGGTGATGATATGTTGAAGTTTTAACCCACGATGGCTTTTGCTTGACTTCACCCTGCTGTGGTGCCTGTTGTGGTATCTTCTTTTGCAATATGACTTCAACCACTGAGCCCTCCTCTGATGTATCATCACCTGTAACCTTTTCTTTTGCAGCCTCCGTTTGTGTTTGAGTGTCGATCATCAAAGGCTCATCATCTGATATGTCAGTCCCTTGAACATCTTCTGCTTCAGCTTCCATGTGCTCTACCTGTTTATGGATGGAAATATCCTGTAATGTAATTTTCTTCTTTTTATACCATAGCTTCAGGAACTTCTTCTGCACATTAATATTGATAGTACCCACGGATTCCATCCAAGGGTATCCCAAAACAACATCCATGTTATCCATATCTGAAGCATAAAAATCACCATGAAACACATACTTATCCATAGAAAGCTTCAAATCCTTATAGATTTGAACATCCTTATCATCAACCTCTGTATGTTCAATTTGTTTTACTGAGACTTGTAATTTCTTTGCCAAGTTGACATTTATAAGATTTTGTTTGCAACTCGGATTGATAGACACAATGATTTTTTCCTTCTGAATCAATCCATGAACCTGCAATACAGAGATACCAGCCAAAAATAACCCTTTTGGTTCCTTGGTTTCCTTCTTTCCTGTAAAAATAAAAGCTTTGATAGGTTGTGTGTTTGTCTGTGTGTGCTTATCCACAAGATTTGATTTACGGTCAAAGCGATTTATAAGAGCTTTTTTGAAGGCATCCCAAGTCAAAAACCTTCCATTGGAACGTTGATGCTCTTGCCACCATTGTCGTCTTTCATTGTCCAAGTACATTTGTCACATTCTCAGCCGAGCCTCATCATCCTTGACGTAATACAAACTAAAACATTTCTCCATTTCTGCTAGCCATTTGGCTGGATGAGAGCCATCAAAATTATACAAGTCTCCCAAACTCCAATCTTGGCTCGCCATCACAAAAAAATTGGCGAAAATTTGAAAATATCACAGTTTCGTCAATATTGCTCAGAATCTCTATTATAACCTATTTTTGGAAATGGAACAACCATTCTGCATCTGCCCATGTGATAGAAATCCTGATTCAGACACTGGAATTTCAGATCTGCGCTGCTACTCTCCCGACGTCACCCAAAATTTCTGCAAAAAGAGCTGATTTTAAATCAGCGATATCTCCCTCATCCGGACTCCGATTCAACTGATTTTTTTTTTTGAAATTTGGTATTTTTTCCCAAAGAATCCAGATCTGCAATTATATTTTGCAGATCTTGTACCAGGACGTCTAGATCTGCACCGCAATGTCGCTGCCCTGAAAATTGTCTGCAACCCCACTGATTTTTAGATCAGTGATATCCCCTTCATTCGGACCCCGATTCAACTGATTTTTTTTTTAATTTGGGTATTTTTTCTCAAGGAATACAGATCTACAATTAGATTCTATAGATCTGGCACCAAAACGTATAGATCTAACCTGCAAAGTCGCCGCCCCCGAAACCCTGCAAAAATAAAAAAAATTCTCCACTTTTGTGCCCAAGAAAGAGCTCTGATACCACTTGTTGTAGATCTAACCCAGAATATTATAGATCTGATTGAAAATACAAGACAATGAAAATAAACCCAAAGATAATATGAAATGATACTTTATTGGTCAAACCCTTATGGTAGGGCAACACCATACATTCACTCCTTAAGGAAGGAGAACACTCCACAAGCCATATGCCTGTTCATACAATAATACTTCTCTTCCTCCGTGGACTCTATAGTATTCTTGGGTTAGCTCTGATCCAAAAATATAAGATAATAGCAATAACCCAATAATAACCAGATCAAAAATAAGATGAAATGATTCTTTATTGATCAAACCCTTAAGGTAGGGCAACACCATACATTCACTCCTTAAGGAAGGAGAACACTCCACAAGCCATATGCCTGTTCATACAAGAATACTTCTCTTCATCTTCATATCCTCCATGTGGAGTCTCTAGCCTTTATATAGGCCTCATACATACAATACCATGTACCATTACCATGGTTTCCTTATACCATCAACTAATACCATGGGCCCCTTACATTATTATTAACTACTTGTGGTCCCTTACATGACATGGGTTAACCACCTTATTTATTACTATGGCCCATCCCATTATTACATTATTACCTTGGGTACCTCCCTTGGTACCCCATATTATCCCCCCTAGGTACATAACATTCCACCCCCCTAAACATGTTTCGTCCCCGAAACATGGGAAGAACATAAATAATAAGATCTACTCAAAAGAGTAGTCCACTGATACCATGCACGTGCATCTAGCCATCCAAGAGAAAGGTGAACCCTCGATCTCGCTGGTGCCTCGTTCGCTTGAGATGGAAGTTGACTGCGGTAGCTCTTCTGTGTGGAAGTGTAGTAGGTGGATCTTTGTTCCTCTCGATCTGTCCTGCGGGGTTTGTTGTCCATGTGGCTAATTGGTTGCCATCTTGATTGTTGTCTTGCTGGGTGATGTGGGTGATGATATGTTGAAGTTTTAACCCACGATGGCTTTTGCTTGACTTCACCTTGCTGTGGTGCCTGTTTTGGTGTCTTCTTTGTCAATATGACTTCAACATATAATTTCAGTGAACGAACTAAAGAACAATTTTATAACCCTGTAGCTAGGGTATTGGTTGGAAATTTAACTTGTATCATAAAGGAATACAACATAGACATTTGTTGCTTTAGGGAAAAAGAATAGGAATCCAAATATGTGAGTAAATACCACAACAGACAAATAAAGCTTATAACAATTACTGCTTAAATTTTACATTGAAAACAAAATATGTAAAGAATGAACAAGCATAGGAACAAATTATGGATTTAACACCAACATGAGACAAGAGCCATTCTAGCCACTGTATTCGACATAGAAAGGAAACCGTTAAGCTCAATTCAAGCATAAAATTGCAAAACATCTGAATAACAGTCAGTCTAAATCATGAATTAAACTTTTAAGCTCTTAACCCTCTTTATATACAGAACTCACAAATAAATGAAGCCATCAGAAGAACCAAAGTCATATGATAAAAGAAAAACAATATTCCATCCCTATTATTAAGGGTTTCATCGCTGAAGGGAAACCACATAGAGCTTAACAGTTTTGGGTAATTTTGCAAGGAATTCTTGGCCTAACACCATAAAAAATCCAGAATCAAGACGGTTGATAAACCCAGCCAACCAAAAGTTTAAAAACAAAATATTTATCTCTTGAAAGTATGAACCAAAAGCAATGCCAATAACATTTTAATACAACAAGAGGTCATTTAATAACATAAAGAAACAAGATTAAAGTGATTCGACTGAAGCTATCAAAATCGACTGAAGATTTCAAGAAATGGAAAAGTTCCTCTTCTAGAACTAAAACCTTGGTGAAAATTCACAGATTGGTCGATGCATTTTACCCATAAATCATGCTTGGATGAAGTCCACAAGCATTAGCAAGCCAAGAAGTAAACTCAGAACCCAATATCCATTCCAAGTAGGGGAGGGCGAAGAAAACCCTCTAGCAATTACCCAGGCAAGGAAAAGATGCAAATTTATAACTAGAAAATTAATGGTGAAAAGGACCTGCAAATGGAATTCAACACATACTCCATACCTAGAAAATAAAATTTCTTTAGTCACCATCTCTAGGGTAGAGAGCCACACAGGGAAATGCGCAAACATGTAAAAGGAGCTACCACTTAGCTTAGACACAATAAACTCACAAATCTGTAACGGAGAAAAACCTTAACACGAAGAAATCAAAGGGAAGTAGCAAGGTGAAGAACTACCTATCTTAAGGACTCAGAAATTCTGGCCTGGAGTGAGTTCACCTTGCTGGAAACGAGAAAATTCCAAGGAAGCCATGCCACTGAGAAACATAGAACGATGATTTTTCCCTTCCACCATCCGATGTGAATCTTGCAAGGTTGTGGTAGATGTGGAGCACATACTGAGGCTAAGATGGCTAGCTAGGTTACTCTAAATACTCCAGATTCATGTACCACTGAATCTAGGGCAGCCATACCACTGAGTTAGGATTTCAAATAACATTTAATGATATTGTAAGTCATTCAAACGAAAGACCATATGTAAATTTTAATGCTCAAAAAAACTAAAGGACTTGAATTGTAATGCAATAATAATAGCTCAATTGTTACCTGTCATATCAAATGATAGGAAATCGAGAATGACAAACATATGGTTTTATTTGTAAAGAAATTAAAATTACATTGATGCTTTTAACACTGTTAGGAAGTATAAAGATTATAATGACCAGTTTGTATTTTTTCTCAAAATTTCCATTGTTACAATTGTTACTTAGGCATTTTTATATGTTTATGTGACATGTGGTATCAGAGCACTCAGGCTGCAAAGCTGAGAGCTCTGGAGAATGAATGAATAACAACATTTGTGATGTGTAAAGAGAAAGAAAGAAAGGCAACCAGCATGAGGAGGACTGGAAATACACCACACAACCCTGTGACAGGAACAGGACCAACATCATTTCTGGAAGCCAATCCTAAGGTGTGGGTACAGTTGGGGGAAGAGTCGCGCAATACTAACATTGCCATTTGGAAACTGTACAAAAATTGAAGGATGAAATGGCCCGTTTACGGGTAGATAATGAAAGGTTGATGCTAGAGCAGGAAAAGATCATGAAGAGTCTGTCTGATAGATAGAATCAATGACAACCAATCCCCAGTCCTGAACATATAAACAAGGCTCGAAAACAAGAATTTCGAACTTATAATTTAGAAACAGAAGGCGAAAAAGATAATCAAGACGAATAATTTGATAATGTTTCAGAACACAAAACACATAAAAGACACAAAATAGAGTTACAAGGAGAATTTCAGAAAATAAAACCTCCTCTCATTGATGGTGAATAGGAGGAGGTAGTTGAAGCCTGACTTATCAATATGAATAAGTATTTCTAGTTGTATGAATACGATCATAATTTAAAAGCTTGCTTAGCCATCTTTCAGCTGCAAGGAAAAGCCACCTTATGGTGGGAGGAGGTAAAAACGGTATGTGGAGTAAATGAGCAGAACATAACTTGGGAAAAATTTCAAAAGTATTTTAAGGAAAAATATTTAACTAAAAGATTTTACAATGAGAAGGAAAAAAAATTTGATGACGTTTGATTGGGTCAGTTATCTATTGACGAGTTCATAGGAAAATTTACGTCCTTACTACAATATGTCCTCTACATAGGGAAGAAAAAGCAAAAGTGGAGAGATTTATCAGCAATTTGTCGTTGTTCATGAAAGAGCATCTCGAGTTCAATAACCCAAAGACCATGGACGAAGTTATACGAAAGGCTCATTTATGCTATCAACAAAATAGACAAAAGGGAGATGGAGGAAAGAGATGGACTGACAAAAAGGGAATTAAGTTTACCTCTAGTAGCAAAGGGAATAAGACTATTGTCAACAAAGGACCCCATAAAGGACAAGCAAAAAAAAATATGAATAGAAATCAGCCCAGATTCAAATTTCCAAGTGAGTCCAAGACACATGAGGAATCAGGCAAAATTGAAATGAAACTAGCAGTTAGACCTCCAATACAGTGACGGGGATGTGGAGGACCACACTAAGTAAAAAATTGTTAGTACCATAAGGGAACTGATGAGGTTGTGTAGATTCAAGAAGCATCAACTATGGGAGAAGTGGCAAGGAGTATTCCTAAAGTCAATTCTTCCCTCGAAGATCATTAGGTGAAATACCAACCAACCATGGTAGAATTTGAAGGTAAATTCTTTGATCGAACTATATCTATTTTGATGGATCTAGGAGCTATTTGGAGTTATATTAGTCACAAAGTAGTAGAACAATGTTTCTTAAAAGCTGTTAAGTTTAAGAACCCTTGGTTATTACAACTAGACATGGGAGCAAAGGGAAGGGTGTTGGCTAATGTCAGTAATTGTCCCTTAAAGCTAGCAGGCTAGTCTATTATGGTTGACTTGAATGTCTTGCCCTTACGATCATAAGATGTCCTAATAGGTATGGACTGGTTGGAGAAACGTTGGTCCCTCATTAACTATAAAAACAAAACAATTAACTATATGGACGAAGAAGGATAAGAGATTTAGGGTATACTAAGACCACTGAAATTAAGACCAGTAACAGGATCTCAATTAGCAAAATGTGTCAGAAAAGGATGTCAAATTTACGCTATACAGGTAGAATATACTAATTCAAAACAGGAATTTGTTTCCTTATAAAATATAGTCATGGTGCAGAATTTTCCAGACGTATTTCCTGAAAAAATTCCGAGACTACGTCCAAAGAGGGATAGAGATTTTACCATTGAGTTGATCCTAGGAGTTGTCGTGGTATCCTGAGCACCTTATCGCATGAGTGTACCATAATTAATAGAATTAAAAATGTAACTTTAGGAACTACTTGATATAAAATATATATGCCCAACTGTATCACCTTGGGGAGCTCCGGTGCTTTTCGTTAAGAACAAGGATGGAACCTTGCGAATGTGCATGGATTATTGGCAATTAAATAAACTAACAGTCAAGAATAAATACCCTTTTCCTCATATAGATGAATTGTTTGATCAAGTGAAGGGAGCAACTGTGTTTTCAAAGATTGACCTTTCTTAAGTTACCATTAGACTAGAATAGAGGAAGAAGATATAGAAAAAATAGCCTTTAGAACTCCTTATGAGCATTACGAGTTTGTTGTATTACCCTTCGGGCTAACTAATGCTCCTGTGACCTTCATGTGTCTCATGAACAATGTTTTTCATCAGTATTTGGATAAGTTTGTATTGATTTTTATTGATGATATACTGATTTACTCTCGGAATATAGAAGAACATAAGGAGAACCTACATATTGTCCCACAAGTATTAAGGGGGCATCAACTGTATGCCAAGTACTACAATTGTGATTTATTTATAGAGAAAATCCAATATCTAGGACATGTAATTACCAGAGATGGAATTCTTGTAGATCCAAAGAAAATAAAAACTATAACGGAGTGGCAAGTACCAAAGAACCTAGCTAATATAAGATCATTTATGGGTCTAGCTAGATAGTATAGGATATTTTTTGAAGGATTTTTTAGAGTGGCATATCCCATTACCTCTCTACAAAAGAAAGGAAAAACATTTAATTGGACCATGGATTGTCAAATAAGTTTTGACCAACTTAAGAATTTTATTACCACTGCACCCATTTTGGTCACTACAGACATGAATAAATATTATGTGGTTTGCATAGATGCCAACAAGGAAGGTGTAGGCAGTGTACTAATGCAAGAAGGCAGGGTTATTACATATGAGCCTTAGAAACTTAAGGAGCATGAGAAAAAGTATTCCGTCTATGATTTAGAGCTAACAACATTCATTGACACGTTAAATATGTGGCGACATTACTTGATGGGTGTTAGCCTCCAGTTGCAACAGGTATTCATCTTTCATAATCGACATTTTTACATGCCAAATATGTCATACTTTGCATGCTGCAATGTTCCATATTTCCTTAGGAGGCCAAAGAAGAGGCCATGAAAGTGTGCTAGTCTAAATGCCACTACTATACTCCAATTTTGATGAGTCATTCCATTTTGAAGAATTTCTAGTTAAGGGAAGGCCAAACAGTTTAATCCTAGCTTTCCTAGGTTTCAGTTTCTTGTTGTAGAACATAGAGAATGGATATCTGCCCAAATAGATTAAGCTTGGCAGATCAGTAGCTAGGTAGAGAAATAAAGGAGCCCAACTGCTTAATCTGGGCCTTTGGAAGATATAAGGGTACATTTAGATAGGAGGGCAGTCAAAAGAAAAGAAGATAATCAGGGTCTGCAAGTCTAAGTGCACCCAAACCAAAAAGAAGAATAAATGTTAGGTAAGTAGGTTGGGTAAGTAGTTTTTGAGGTTGCAGAATGAATAAGTGTGATCAATTTTGTATCTCAAAGTGTTATTTTACTTCAGATCACAAGTTCAAGGCACTTTTCCCTTGGAGCAGCTCAAGCGAGGCATGACTAACTCCCGCTTCTTCTTGTTCCCCAAATCATTCACTAACCTCCCTAAAGAGGTCAAGATCTGCTTGATACCTCTTAGTTTCATCATTTTCCATACCATTTACCTTGGTAACGATCTACTTTAGTCAAGGAATGTTCATACTTCCTCTATGAGTCATTTTCCCCTTAATAGCCTAAGATTTACATACTTAGCGCTCTCTCATCACATTTCGTATTAACTACTAACTTTATTATGTAACTCCCTATCTATCTCCCCTCCCCCTACTAAAACTATGTTAATAACTCCCCTATATACTTATCCCTTCCTCTGGCTGAAATATAACTATAAATATGCTTGGGAATTACTAAGTTTGCCTGAAACTTAGTAAGAACCCTCAGTTTTTCTTCTTAAAAACTCCCTCAAAGTATCTTTGGACTCCTTCCAAGGCATAAAATCCCTCTTTTTGGTTATTGGACCCCTTCCGAGGCCTCAAGAACCCTTCCAAAGCTTTAAAAAAGCCTCCTCCGATCGCATTAACCCTCCTCCGATGAGTTTTCCTCCCCTCCGACGCGATATCACTATTGGAGGTTGCAACATTCATTCATCGGCCCCCTTTTATAACTCCCCAATATCATGTCTCCGATCGCGATATCGTGATCAGCAGCCGCAAGGTTCTTTACTTACATATATATCCCCCCTCTCATCCGCCCACACGATATTGCTATCGCACCCGAAAGCATCTCACATCGTGATCCACTCATTTTCGCAATCACATCATTTATCCATATATGCCTCCACTTCCCCGTAAAACTTGGTTATATTGCAAAACTTAAGTTTTGCCGCTAAACTCATTTTACCTCAATAATATGGCATTTCCGCAAATATTTCCCATTTTTTCGCAAAGCCGCATGCCTTATCGCTTTGTCCGATATCGGCGATCGCTCCCATCACCTCGCACATATAAAAGCCATCACCCCTGTCCCCGCCGATTGCCGATCACCGATTTAATCCCCGCCGTATTGCCACGTCACCCTGCCACATCACCTTGCCACGTCACTATCATAATGGGACCCACTGCTGGCGTCATACTGACGTCATCACTAAAAGAAGCTGCGAAGGGCGAAAATCGCAGCAAAGAGAGCCCGGAATGCAAAACAAATGCAGTTTTCGATGCGCGATTAGCGCTAAGCGCTAATCGCGCTTCGCTAAGAAAAAATGACCAAAATGGAAGTCTTCATATCGCTCGGTTACCAGCAGGCCCAAAAATTCGCATTTTTGACAGGATTTCTTCATTTATGTTCGTATTCAAATCGGCCAGCGTCGATAGCATCCCAGAGGCCACGGAAATCATTTGCAGCAGCCATTTTTGCCTTGAAAGGGCAGTAAAGGGGAAATTTGATAGTTTCAAACACGTCAAGGGAGAGAAAGTGGCCCAATTCAACTGTAAAAGAGTATCAGAGGAAAGATGAAGCCTCGATTAAATTGAAGAGTATCAGTGAAGCGGCAAAGAGTATCAGATCGAAGCAGGTGAACATTAAAGGCCCCCAAGCAAAGTCAAAGAAAGCGATGAAGCCATTTAAAGGCTCTCATATCATAGTTAATGAACATGAAAACCACTCGAGAGCAGGGGATCAAAGCCCAAAGCACAGTTATGGCTAAATGAATAGCATAGAGCCATAAGGACAGATTTTCGACTCATTTTTAAGGCGGCTGCCCCAGCGCAGCATAGAGATATTTTATGCATTAATTTCAAGACAAGATTAGGTTAAAAAACTCATTTCCCTCAAATCTGTTTAGGATCTGTTGTAATAAATATTTTTGGATATTTTCCCTATATAAACCACCCTAATTCATTGTTTAAAGGGTTGGTCGATTGATAATCCTCATGCTGGACTCGCACTGTATGTTTTGAGAATTTCTATAATCAAAGACGGTTGAAAATTTTTGAAGATGGAATGTTTGTTGTGTTATTAATGGCTGAAGAGTGAAATATAGAATTCTTGCGTTGCTACATGGCCCAATAAGTGTTTCTTACCTCTGTTTTCAATTCGTATATGTTTATATCATGCATATATCACCATATAAGTTACAGACAGAAAGATTAGCTTAGAATTTGTGTGGCTGCACTCTATGCTCAGTTTCTGTGACTTCTGTATGTTTTCTTCTGATTCAGGCATAAATATGAATTCCTCATGGCTCGTATTTGCTCTGTTTCATTCATGTATGACTATTATTTAGGAATTTTTGACTGCTCCTAGATATAGTTCACTCGCCTTCCCTCTATTAAGCTGAATGAGAGATTCTTAGTTTCCTTTCATTCATTAGCCTTCATTTCATCCTTTTAGCTTGAATGATTGTTTCATGTGTAGCTATCCTACTCTATATTCCTCTTGTGACCAAGAAAACGCACCAGCAGCCCAACTCCAGGACTCCATGCCCAATGGTTTGGACCTCTCACACTATGCATGCCTCCCTACTTGAAAACATCAATCATCCCACCAAAACTTAAACAAAACCCCTTGAACTCAATAACTAGCCTAAAATCATCATCAACAAAGCTAAATCATTAAGAGAGAGCCCTCTCTGATTGCAGGTGGGCTAGAACCTGTAGTCCAAAGATTGGTTTGTGGTTACCTCGGCCGTATCCCTTAAGGAGCTTTGGGACAACCTGAGTGATAACATATTGGCGACTCTGTTATGAAACCAGCTCAAGAAAAGATAGAAAAGATAGATCAACACCTTAGAATTCAGCCTCTTCGAGGGGGCAACCTCCTTTACATTGCATAAATGAACAATTCTTGGATGATTCAAATGACAAAACCTCCTTTCTATATATAGGAGTCTAAGGAGTCACAATATAATCCAGCCGACCTAACAATAATAATATAAAGCCACAATAATAACAATAGTGGGCTTCTATGGGGCACAATAGTAACAATATGGGCACTACATGGGTACATCAATATAATAAGTGGGTTATACTAATAACAATAAGGGGTTACACTAGTAGTATAGGGGCCTAACATGCCCCTCTCCTTCAGAAAGCGTTGTCCTCAACGCTTGAGTAGTTCTTGATGCTTATGTATAAAATTCTTGTCCTCCCATGTGGAATCTTCAGTGGGTAAGTTCTTCCACTTGATGAGATACTCTGAAATTGATCGATTTCGTAGCTGTCGGGTTCTTGTTTCTGTGACTACTCTAGGTTCTAATATGATTTTTCCTCCTCTTCAACTTTTGGCAATATTGTTTGAATTGGGATCTTTTACAACTTTTGAATAAGTGGCCATACTTCTTTTTCCTTCTTCCATTCTTCCCTTGCTTCGTTTATCCAATCTGGTTGGATAATATAAATAGCACAAAACAATGCTTCCACATCCTCATCCTTGAAGAGTCTTCCCATTCAGTAAGGTCGCCATTTTTTAAGTGCATGTAGTATTGCCAAGATTTCCTTCTCATAAATATCTTGCTTGAGATGTAGTAGTAAAAATACCCAATCACCTACATCAAAACATTGATGGTGATCTACCTGTTGTTTCGTTTGATTTTGCACCGAAGTGATGTTATCCTTTAAAAGTTGGAGAACTTGTTGTTGATGCTCAATGTGATATTTCATTGCTTGAACCTTTTTCTTCTTGATATGTCCTTCTATCTCTAGAGTTTGAGGAGTGGTAATTTCTTCCAATCCTTTACAAGATATGGTAGGATTCATTTCTTGACGCTCGATGTGATCTTTCACTTCTTGATCATTTTTCTTCTTGATATGTCCTTCTATCTTGATAGTTTGAGGAGTGGTAATTTCGAACAATGAATTACAAGATATGGTTAGATTCATTTCTTCTTTCTCGATCTGATCCTTCACTTCTTGCACCTTTTTCTTCTTGATATGTCCTTCTATCTTGAGAGTTTGAGGAGTGGTAATTCTTGCTAATGATTTACAAGATATCGTCTGATTCATTTCTTCTTTCTCTAGGGTGGGGTCTTGGCGTATATCTTCTTCTTTTGATGTTTCTTGATCCTTTTCTTCCTCCTCTTCATATTCTATGTAAAATAATTTCTTCTCAGCACACTTATGACCTTTAGTGCATTTGCTATCACAATTGTAACAAAGCCCTTTTTCTCTTTTTTCTTCCAATTGTTGTGGTGTAACCCTTGTAGGTTGTGGAAGGTTAGGGGAAACAACACTTCCGTCTTTATAGTTGTGAGGGGTACGCTTCCTGGTTTCCCTAATTTTGCTTTCTACTATGTCACAAAGCCCTTTTACTCTTTCCAATTGTTGTGGTGTTGCTCTAAAGAAGGTGTTGCTCTTTGTATCCTCATAATGTGCTATCATTTCCTCCGTGAAAATTGACCATGTAACAAATTGTTTACGAGAACAAAGCCCTTTGTACCATAAAAATTGATTTGGTTCTAAATATGAAGATGCAATACATACCTTTTGTAACAGTTGTACACCATGTAGATCAAAATATTGCTCCATCTGAAGTATCCAATTTACCGGATCCTTGCCATCAAACTTCCTCATCTTGCTTTTTCTTGATTTTAGGAGCTCGACCTTGAAGCAACTGTAACTCTATACTTTTGGAAATTTAAGTTCTGAAATTGCTACCTGTAGTAGCCCTCTGTGTCCTCTTTCCAATGCCACTAGTTTGATCCAAATTGGATTCTCTAAGAGAATGTTATGCACAATCTCCCAAGATGACCTGATTATAGACCTTTCCAGAAGAGCGAACTTGTATGAAGTTCCACGTGTCACTGTTTCAACCTTTGACTCTAAAAAATATATAAAAGAAAACTACAGTCCATCCTCTTTCTGTACCTTCTTACGAAATTTCAATCCGATGCTCAGAAAGAAAGTTATGACGATTTTCCCCAGGTCACCTGTTTTGAGTGTAATTCAGGAGTCTGCAAAAAGACCAACTTCCTCAGATCATATCTCCGCAAATATTGCGCGAAAAGCTCTGAAATTCAGATCCAAGGTTCAGCGCGATTTCTTCTCAAATGGGTTTTTTTTGTGACTTCTGAAACGTCACAAAAAAAAAAGTTATAGCGAAAATTCCACGATGACCTGTTTGGAGTAGCGAAACCCTAGAATCCAAAGCTCTGATACCAAATGTTATGAAACCAGCTCAAGAAAAGATAGAAAAGATAGATCAACGCCTTAGAATTCAAGCTCTTCGAGGGGGTAACCTCCTTTACATTACATAAATGAACAATTCTTGGATGATTCAAATGACAAAACCTCCTTTCTATATATAGGAGTCTAAGGAGTCACAATATAATCCAGCCGACCTAACAATAATAATATAAAGCCACAATAATAACAATAGTGGGCTTCTATGGGGCACAATAGTAACAATATGGGCACTACATGGGTACATCAATATAATAAGTGGGTTATACTAATAACAATAAGGGGTTACACTAGTAGTATAGGGGCCTAACAGACTCAACTGGGGAACATCCTCAGATAATCTCACAAATCAAGTCTAAAGCTCCACAGAGGAAGAATCTGACCTTTGAAAGTTTCTTTCTAACCCATATATTTTTAGAAAAATCCCCGAAAAAAAAGCTAGAAGCTGGCTCCCAGAAAGGATTCACGTTATACAAGGTCAAATCCAGACCCAAATCCCCCAGTTGCTTTTGAAAATCCAACTTTAATCCCAAGAAACCTCAGGAAATTAGAGTGAAAAGAGGATTTTGCTGATTCTAGTCGTGAGATAGTTCAGCCAAGCTGTGTTCCAACTCCTATCAAAGTTTTATTTCGTTCAACCCCTAGTTCCCCTTGTTCTTCATCCACCTCTCCAAGCACCTTTTCCACACCTTCATTCACTACCCATACTACCACTACTACTCCTATTATCCCAGTTGTTCCAGCTGTTCCGTTTATTCCTGTTGTTCCACTTATACCTGTTAATATGGCTAATAGATATGCACCCTTACAGCTACCTGCTAATCTCGGGGCTATGCCTCAGGATTACTAGACTAAAATAACCTATTTTGATGGCACAAGTGCCTGCACAGCCCTTCAGCATACAAAGAAAATGCAGGATTACTTTGAAAGCTATGAGATTGACGATGATGGGGTGAGAATGAAGATTTTTGTCCAAAGTTTGACAGGCGATGTCAGGACTTGATTTAGAGCACTCCCAGATAATTCCATAGTAGACCCAGAAGCCTTATACCAGTCATTTATCAACAGATGGGAGAAAAGGAAAGACCCCTTGCACATACTAGCCGAATACGATACAATTAAAAGAGGCCCTCAAGAGACTGTTTTGGACTATTGTGCAAGATTCAATAATGTCTATAACGCAATACCACAGAACTTAAGGCCTCCACCTGACCTTGCCTTGTATAAATTCCCTGATGGATTCGACCCAGATATGGCTTACCAGTTAAAAGTAAGAGCCCCTAACGGCCTTGCCGAAATGTAAAATGTGGTTGTCACTGTGGAGGCAAATTTAATTGCCAAAAGAAACAGAGCCAGAACAGAGAGGAGAACAACCTTTAAGGAAGAACCCTCAGCCATAGACCAAAAGTTGGATGCCCTTATGAGTGGCATGCATAGGCTGGTAGAAAGAGTGGATAACGTTGAGAAAAAATCATCATGGGATGGGCAGCAAACCAACGCTATTAGGAACCCGAACTTCAGAAAGAATCAAAACCCAAACGTTGGAAGAGCGAGCCCACACCATGAAGTAAGGCCTCCTTTCCAAGAAAATTACGCTGAGACATCAATAGCTAATGAGCCCATAGAAGACACTCACATAAACCTAATGGGTTTGAAGAACGAGCAACATGTCTTCTTAACTAAAGAAGACCAAAATAACGATAATATGCATCAATTCCAAACCCAAACCCAAGAGTCTTTCGACTTTGAACAAGCCTATGACCCAATCGTTTATGAGCTAAACTAGTAAGATAAGCTAAGAACCAGAATGATTGATGTGCCCAAGCCCATCAAACCAAAGGAAAAACAACAACCCGATAAAATCAAAGGCAAGGCTGTTATAACAGAACACATTGAACAATCTGTCCCAAACCCACAGCACGTAACCATAGATGATATAACTATCGAACAACCTTCTAAAAAGCAGCCTGTCGTGCCTATTTCCTCAAAGGAAAATGCACACAGCATTCCAAAAAGCCTGCCCATAACTGAAAAGATGCAAGAGGTCACTCTGCATAACGCTGGCAAACGAGAGCAAATCGCTGATAATTCAAATGAAAAAGAAAAATATTCCATCATCAACACCAAGACTCCACTAGAAAAGCCATTTAATTTAGAGGCAGAGATTGGAAAACTTAAGATATCCATCCCCCTCTCAGAACTTGCCAAGCATGATGTTTATAGGCAGCAAATACAAAGATCGCTACAAATGCCAGAGGTTAAGGATGATGTAAACGTTTTAGATGATACCCCAGAGCTACTCTTTGGCCCAGAAGTCAATGGAAAAACAGTCAATGGAGCAGTTTTGCCATTTTATATCAGCTTGCATATCCATGATAAAATTTTACATAATGCAATGTTTGACTCAGGTGCATCACACAATCTTATGCCCAAAGCGGTAATGGAAAGACTAAACCTTGACATAAGCAGGCCATACAAATATTTATTCTCCTTTGACTCAATTCAAGTCAAGTGTCTAAGCCTAATCAAAGACTTGTGTGTCTCCTCAGTCCAATATCCTAACAAGACAATCCTCATGGATGTGGTGGTTGCTGACATTCCACCAAAGTATGGCATGCTCCTATCAAGATCTTGGGGAGCAAAACTCCAAGGATCCCTCCAATTAGACCTCTCTTACGCCACTATATCAGTCTTTGGGCAACCAAAAAGACTATATAGAGAAACACTCATGAAATATATGGTGAGTAGCGAGGATAAGCCACAAAACTTCCCCATCTACTCAATCTATATTGATATGGATTCATTTATTTTGTTTAATGATGATAGCTGCACTTTAACTGATGTCAAGCCTTTGGCTCTAGAACAACAAGCACACATCAATGAAGAATCGGTTGCACATACCCATGAGACTATCACAATAGCCAATGCAACCAACACACAAGAAGAACCTCCCGAAACACAAGACTCAGGTCCACCCAATCCTAAAATGACTGAAACTCTTAATACTAACCACAAGCAAGAAATCACATGGTATTTAGAGTTTGATGGTTCAGTTAATAAGTTAGGAGCAGGGGCTGGAATATGGATCCACAACACACATAACAATCATGCAGAGGGTCATGCTTACAGACTAATCTTCAAATGTACCAATAACATGGTAGAGTATGAGGTTCTCTTATTAGGCCTTAAACTGCTCAAAGCTCTAGGAGATGCAAAAGTGTCCATTCTAGGTGACTCTGATTTGATCATTCAACAGATGAAAGGTAACTTTGTTACTAATGACAATAGAATGAGGGCCTATAGGACAGCTACCACTAATATACTCAATGCATTCTCTGAATCCATGCTTGCCAAGATTTCAAGAAATCATAACATTCATGCTCACAGTCTAGCCACCTTTGATAGCACATGCAAGCTTCCCTTTGAGCCAAGTCACCATTTCACTGCTGAAATAAAACATAGGCTTGTTGTACCAAATAACATTAAATATTGGCAAGTGTTCGAAAATGATACCCAGATTAACAATTTCCTCACTTTTGAGCATGAGTTTTCAAATATTAACATTGACATGGACGCTATGACGAATGAACAACAGCAAACAAATGAAAATCAGCAGGCTGTAACAGCTGTAACATCTAAACAAATCCTAAACCCAACTGTTTTTGACAATGCAAACATAGAAGAGCTAAAACAAATGCACTTGGAGGAAATAGCCAAAACAGAGGCTGAGATCATTGATCTAAAGGATAACTTTCTCCCTGCTGGCCTCACTCCATTAGAAGACATGTTTGATGCTAATGATGTCCCCAAAAAGCCAAAAATGCAGCCCTTAAATGCTGCTATAGAAGAACACAACATTGGGACAACAGAGAAGCCCAAAATGATTAAATTGTCCAAAAATCTGCCACCTGATCAAAAACCAAAGTATGTGGATTTGTTCAAAGAGTTTCAAGATGTGTTTGCTTGGAGTTATGAGGACTTGAAGTCCTATGACACCTCAGTGATCCAACACACCATTCCCTTAAAACCAAACCAAAAGCCCTTCAAACAAAAACTTAGAAGAATCAATCCCATGCTCCTTCCCTTGGTTGAGAAGGAAGTCAAGAGGATGTTTGAAGCAGGTATCATAGCACCCATTAGATTTTCTGAATGGGTGTCGAATCTTGTTCCCACAAGAAAGAAGACAGGTGAGATTAGGCTATGTGTGGACCTAAGAAACTTAAACCAAGTCTCCCTAAAAGACCACTACCCATTGCCAAAAATGGATCACATTCTACAAAGAGTAGTGGGGTCATCAAGAATTTCACTGCTTGATGGCTTTTCAGGTTTTAATCAAATACTTGTTCACCAGGATGACCAAGACAAGACAACCTTTACCACACCATGGGGAACATTTAAGTATGTTAAAATGCCTTTTGGACTAAAGAACGCTGGTGCAACCTTTCAAAGGGCAATGGAAATTGCATTTGCCAAGGAAATCCATGATTTCCTAGTTGTCTACCTTGATGACTTAACCCCCTTCTCCAAATCTGATCAACAACACCTAAAACATTTGAGACAAGTGTTCCTAACTTGTAGGAAATATGGTATTTCCCTGAACCCCAAGAAATCTCTCTTTGGCCTTGAAGAAGGAAAATTATTAGTCCATATCATTTCAAAAGATGGGATTAGAATTGATCCCGAAAGAATTCAAGCCATCCTTCAAATCCCTTATCCAAGAAACATCAATGAATTGAAATCATTCCTAGGAAAGACCAATTTCCTACGGAGATTTATCCCAAACTTGGCCGAACTAATAAGAATGCTAAGAAACATGTTAAATAAGGATGCCAAGGTAAAATAGTCTCTTGAAACCAAGCAAGCCTTTGAGAGTATCAAAGCTGCCTTAACCCAAGCCCTTGTCCTCACTAGTCCACAATTTGACAAAGATTTTATCATTTTTTCTTTTGCATCTGATCACACCATAGCTGCTGTCCTTTTACAAAAGGATGATCAAGGAGCTGAAAAGCCAATTGCATTTTTCAGCCGAGCCTTAAGAGATGGAAAAGCAGGCCTATGCACTTGTTAAAGTGATCAAAGACTTCAAAATCTATATTTTATACTCACATGTGATTGCTTATGTGCCAAATGCTATTGTAAAAGACATATTAACCCAAGAGGGATTAGAAGGCAAAAGAGACAAGTGGATTGCCAACATCCTTGAATATGACATAGAGATAAAACCAACCAAGCTGATAAAGGGACAAGGCTTAGCCAAACTGATGGCCAAAACAAATTTTCAAGCCTTAGACATCAACCAACTAGACAATGAACAGGAGCTGGCGACTCCACGGATCAGTGAAACCTTTTTGCAATCCCCATGGTATGCTGATATTTTCTTTGTATTGTTAAACCTGTGTGCTCCCCCAGGATTGTCCAGAACCAAGAAAATATTTTTAAAAATGAAGGCTTTAAAGTTTTGTGTCTTAGATGGTGCATTATTTTGGAAAAATCATGAAGGCATATTGCTTAATTGTTTAACCATGAATGAAACTAACAATGTCATGAAAGAATTCCATGCAGGGGACTGTGGAGGACATCTATATTGGAAGTCCACTGCTGATAAAATTTTAAGGGCTTGTTTCTATTGGCCCTCTTTGTTTGCAGATGTAAAGAAGTTTGTTGTTTCATGCCACAAATGCCAAATCTTTGAGGGAAAAAGAAAGTTGTTGCCCTTGCCCCTTAAGCCCATCTCAACCGAAAAGCCTTTTTAACAATGGGGTCTTGACTTCATTGGAGAAATCCATCCCTCTTCCTCAGGCCAGCACAAATGGATTCTAACAGCCATAGACTATTTCGCCAAGTGGATGGAGGCCATCCCATGTAGGCAAGCTAATGACACCACCATTATCCAATTCCTCGAATGCAACATCCTTTCTAGATTTGGCTGCTCTGAGAAGATCATCACTGACAACGTTGCTGCCTTCAAATCCAAAAAGATGATCAATTTTTGCCATAAATTCCATATCACCTTAGGCCACTCTACAGCCTATTACCCTCAAGGTAATGGCTTGGCCGAATCATCCAACAAGAGCCTGATTAATATTATCAAGAATATCTTAGAAGAAAACAAGAAGAACTGGCATAAAAAGCTCACAAATGCCCTTTGGGCAGATAGAATTTCAACAAAGAGATCCATTGGAATGAGCCCTTATGAGCTGGTGTATGGCATGGAGGCTAGGTTTCCATCTTCTTTGGGCATTTACATTATGAAGCTATTACAAGAGATTCAGGTAGAACCAAATGATATTCAAAGAAGAATAAATCAGACCATTCATCTTCAGCAAACCAGAGAGCAAGTGTATGACAGAGCTCAAATTGTGCAAGAGAGGCTGAAGAAAGCATTTGAAAAAAGGACCAAGGTTGAGGATTTATGCATTGGCGACAAAGTTCTAAGGTGGGACTCACAAAGAGAAGACAAGGGAAAGCATGCAAAATTTGATTTTCTATGGAAAGGCACATTTGTTATCAACGTTGTGCAAGGAAATAACATGTATTTTCTCAAATCTATAGATGACAACACAGTGGAAGACGGCCCTGTAAATGGCCAAATATTGAAACATTATCGAGACCCCTTTTAAGGGATACAATGCCCCTGTGTACATATTTGTATATTAGTGTTTGTATATATGTCAATGCTTTCCATTTTTATGTTTGTATAAGCAATCTGATTGCTTGGAACCAAGAAGCGCTGTTATATCAAATCAAATTCAGTTAGAAGTGCTACAATCAAGCTTCCCACTTCAGTCAATAGTATCAAAACAGAGGATCATTTTAGGTTTCATATCAGCACCCTTGGTCAAAGCAAAAATAAGGGAAATACATCAGCTTTGATCCATGTCTTGAGACTATTTCAAAGGGTAGTGCTCAGGCAACATTGTACATAACATTAAGCACGCACAAGAAAGCAGGCGACGCTATATAGTTCACAGTAATTCAGTTGAGGAGAGTGCTATTCAGATCTCAAAATTCCAGTCTTTTAGTAGCCAACGAAGAATTGTTTTCAGTTCCATAGCAACAATAGAAGATCACGACAGTTTGACCTGCTATTCTTGGCTTTTCACAAGGAAAAGCCATCCCCAAGTGGAGCCACTGTTAGCCTCCTGTTGCAAGAGGTATTCATCTTTCATGATCGACATTTTTACATGCCAAATATGTCATACTTTGCATGCTGCAATGTTCCATATTTCCTTAGGAGGCCAAAGAAGAGGCCATGAAAGTGTGCTAGTCTAAATGCCACTACTATACTCCAATTTTGATGATTCATTCCATTTTGAAGAATTTCCAGTTAAGGGAAGGCCAAACAATTTAATCCTGGCTTCCCTAGGTTTCAATTTCTTGTTGTAGAACATGGAGAATGGACGTCTGTCCAAACAGCTTAAGCTTGGTAGATCAGTAGCTAGGTAGAGAAATAAAGGAGCCCAACTGCTTAATCTGGGCCCTTGGAAGATATAAGGGTACATTTAGATAGGAGGGCAGTCAAAAGAAAAGAAGATAATCAGGGTCTGCAAGTCTAAGTGCACCCAAACCAAAAAGAAGAAAAAATGTTAGGTAAGTAGGTTGAGTAAGTAGTTTTTGAGGTTGCAGAATGAATAAGTGTGATCAATTTTGTATCTCAAAGTGTTATTTTACTTCAGATCACAAGTTCAAGGCAATTTTCCCTTGGATCAGCTCAAATGAGGCATGACTAACTCCCCCTTCTTCTTGTTCCCCAAATCATTCACTAACCTCCCTAAAGAGGTCAAGATCTGCTTGATACCTCTTAGTTTCATCATTTTCCATACCATTTGCCTTGGTAAAGATCTACTTTACTCAAGGAATGTTCATACTTCCTCTATGAGTCATTTTCCCCTTAATAGCCTAAGATTTACATACTTAGCGGCCTCTCATCACATTTCGTATTAACTACTAACTTTATTATGTAACTCCCTATCTATCTCCCCTCCCCCTACTAAAACTATGTTAATAACTCCCCTATATACTTATCCCTTCCTCTGGTTGAAATGTAACCATAAATATGCTTGGGAATTACTAAGTTTGCCTGAAACTTAGTAAGAACCCTCAATTTTGCTTCTTAAAAACTCCCTCAAAGTGTCTTTGGACTCCTTCCAAGGCATGAAATCCCTCTTTTTGGTTATCGGATGCCTTCCGAGGCCTCAAGAGCCCTTCCAAAGCTTTAAAAAAGCCTCCTCTGATCGCATTAACCCTCCTCCGATGAGTTTTCCTCCCCTTCGATAGGATATCGCTGTCGGAGGTCGCAACATTCATTCATCGACCCCCTTTTATAACTCCCTGATATCATGTCGCCGATCGCGATATCGCGATCGGCAGTGGCAAGGTTCTGTACCTACATATATATCCACCCTCTCATCCGCCGACGCGATATTGCTATTGCACCCGAAAGCATCTCGCATCGCGATCCACTCATTTTCACAATCACATCATTTATCCATATATGCCTCCACTTCCCCGTAAAACTTGGTTATATTGCAAAACTTAAATTTTGCCGCTAAACTCATTTTACCTCAATAATATGGCATTTCAGCAAATATTTCCCATTTTTTCGCACAACCACATGCCTTATCGCTTTGTCCGATATCGGCGATCGCTCCCATTGCCTCGCACATATAAAAGCCATCACCCCCTGTCCCCGCCAATTGCCTATCACTGATTTAATCCCCGATGTACTGCCACGTCACCCTGCCATGTCACTGTCGTACTGGGACCCACTACTGATGTCATACTGACGTCATCACTAAATGAAGGCGCGAAGAGCGAAAATCGCAGCAAAGAGAGCTCGAAATGCAAAACAGAGGTAGTTTTCGATGTGTGATTAGCGCTAAGTGCTAATCGCACATCGCTAAGAAAAAATGACCAAAATGGAAGGCTTCATATCACTCGGCTACCAGCAGGGCCCGAAAATTAGCAGTTTTGACAGGGTTTCTTCATTTATGTTTGTATTCAAATCGGCCAGAGCCGATAGCATCCCAAAGGCCACGGATGTCATTTGTAGCAACCATTTTTTCCTTGAAAAGGCAGTAAAGGTGCGATTTGACAGTTTCAAACACGTCAAGGGAGAGAAAGTGGCCCAATTCAACTATAAAAGTGTATTAGAGGAAAGATGAAGCCTCAATTAAATTGAAGTGTATCAGTGAAGCGGCAAAGAGTATCAGATCGAAGCAGGTGAACATTAAAGGCCCCCAAGCAAAGTCAAAGAAAGCGGTGAAGCCATTTAAAGGCTCTCATATCAAAGTTAATGCACATCAAAACCACTCGAGAGTAGGGGATCAAAGCCCAAAGCACAGTTATGGCTAAATGAACAGCACAGAGCCATAAGGACAGATTTTCGACTCATTTTTAAGGCGGCTGCCCCAGTGCAGCAGGGAGATATTTTATGAATTAATTTTAAGACAAGATTAGGTTAAAAAACTCATTTCCCTCAGATCTATTTAAGATCTGCTGTAATAAATATTTTTGGATATTTTCCCTATATAAACCACCCTAATTCATTGTTTAAAGGTTTAGTTGGTTGATTATCCTCATGCTGGACTCGCACTGTATGTTTTGAGAATTTCTATAATCAAAGACAGCTGAAAAGTTTTGAGGATGGACTGTCAGTTGTGTTATTAATGGCTGAAGAGTGAAATATAGAATTCTTGCGCTACTACATGGCCCAATAAGTGTTTCTTACCTCTGTTTTCAATTCATATATGTTTATATCATACATATATCACCATCTAAGTTACAGAAAGAAAGATTAGCTTAGAATTTGCGTGGCTGCACTCTATGCTCTATTTCTGTGACTTCTGTATGTTTTCTTCTGATTCAGGCATAAATATGAATTCCTCATGGCTCGTATTTGCTCTGTTTCATTCATGTATGACTATTATTTAGGAATTCTTGACTGCTCCTAGATATAGTTCACTCGCCTTCCCTTTGTTAAGCTGAATGAGAGATTCTTAGTTGCCTTTCATTCCTTAGCCATCATTTCATCCTTTTAGCTTGAATGATTGTTTCCTGTGTAGCTATCCTACTCTATCTTCCTCTTGTGACCAAGAAAACGCACCAGCAGCCCAACTCCATGACTCCATGCCCAATGGTTTGAACCTCTCACACTATGCATGCCTCCCTACTTGAAAACATCAATCATCCCACCAAAACTTAAACAAAACCCCTTGAACTCAATAACTAGCCTAAAATCATCATCAACAAAGCTAAATCATTAAGAGAGAGCCCTCTCTGATTGCAGGTGGACTAGAACCTATTGTCCAAAGATTGGTTTGTGGTTACCTCGGCCGTATCCCTTAAGGAGCTTTGGGACAACCTGAGTGATAACATTGGGTAAGAAATTTTATTAATCTCTGATCATCATAGTTTAACTAACTATTTTAAGCAGCCCAATTTGAATGATAGGCAAGCTCATTGGGTTGTCTTCCTAAGAAAATTTGATTTTGAAATCAAGCACTTGAAAGGAAAGGAGAACTGAGTCACAGATGCTTTAAGTTGGAAGACAAATTGTATTTATGAGGTCTCTTTCAGCAAAGTGCGTACCACTTTTAAAGAGAAGATTAAAAAAGTAGCAATGTAGGATCCTAAATATAAATTCTTATGGAAATAAGCTAAAATTATAAACAAAAATGAACAACAACTGGGATATGAGGTAAATCGAGAAGGTATACTGATTTATAGGGGAAGAATGTATGTAACTAACTAGAAAATTATTAAACAATTGATTCTAGATGAATATCACAAAATTCCTTATGCAGGCCACCCCGGATATCATAAATTAATCACTGCACTTAGAAAGGAATATTTTTAGCCCAGTATGAGGAAAGAAGGAGTTGAATATTTGGTTCATTGTTTGGAGTGTCAGAAAGTGAAAGCAGAACACCGAAACCCAGCTGGATTACTCCACCCACTGCCTATTCCGGAATGGAGGTGGGAAACTATTTCAATCGATTTTATTATAGGACTACATAAGTCTAAAAAGCAAAATGATTCAATAGTGGTGGTAGTAGACAAGTTGAGCAAATTTTCTCACTTCATACCAGTACAGTCTACTTACAAGGCCATTTAAATTGCTAACATATTCATGCAAACTATTTTTATATTACACAAAATACTAAACGTTCTAATTTCCAACCGCGATGTAAAATTCACATCATCTTTCTGGAAAGCCTTGTTTGGAGGTTTAGGCACACAACCGCATTTCAACATCACCTAACACCCTCAGATGGATGAACAGACTGAGTGAGTGAATCAAATAGTGGAAGATATGTTGTGAACTTATGTAATGCAGCAACCATCTAAATGGGAGGATTATATACATTTAGTGGAGTTTGCTTACAACAAAATCTACCATACATCTCTGCAAGTGAGTCTATTAGAAATGCTATACAGATGCAAGTGCAGGACACCCTCGAGTTGGGGTGACCTAAAAGATAAATTAATGCTAGGACCTGACATGTTAAAAGAAATGGAAGATATGGTTAAAAAAGTATGCTCCAATTTAAAGACCGCTCAGGATCGACAAAAGAATTTTGTTGATCGGAAGAGAAGTTTTTGGGAATTTCAAGTTGGAGATCATGTTTATGTTCATGTACGAGCCAAGAAGAGTACTCTACAATGGGTAGGGTGTGCTAAATTAGCACCCTGATTCTGTGGTCCTTTCCAAATTGGACCGGTGGCTTATCAACTTTCTTTGTCCATCCATATTCGTGTGCATAATTTCTTTCATGTTTATGTATTAAAAAAATACATATATGATCCTAACCATATAATCAATTGGCATGATATATAGGTAAATTAGAAGAATTATTGAAGAACATGGCATATTATAAATAAATTGCAAGACTGACTACCAAAGGAAAGGGCTGACTAAGTTTATTCTTTTACTGTGTATAGGTCGAACCAAAAGGTGAGTTCTTGGTCGAACCCCTGGGTATACTCGATCAGAGAGAAGTAATGCTGTGGAAATGAGTTATCACCCAAGTTAAAGTGCAATGGAAGCACTTTGGGCTAGAGGAGGCCACCTAGGAAGATGAACAGGTTATGAGGAAGACTTTTCCAAATCTATTTCCAGTAGAGAAACATTGGGACAATGTTTAATATTGGGGGGGAAGATGTGATGTCCCCAGTAATTGTAAATATTTAATTACTATAGTTAAACAAACTAAATACTATTATAAGTTTATATATTTATTTATTTTGATTAAGCTATGCAGGAAGTGGAATGTCGTAATAATGAAAATTATGTATTTATCACATGTCAGGTAGTTAGGATAGGTGGTTACCTATCCCTAACTACTTCCTTGGAGATTTATTCTCAAGGAAGAGATCAAGAGGGTATGCAAACCTGAGATCAAGAAAGAGGAAAAAGATTAAAACTAAGAATGAGAACATTGCGTTGTAATGTTACACAAGTTCATGAAGCTAAGTCTGCTTAGGACTAGATAACTGTGAAGAATTAATACCCTTAGTCTTAAAAAGAAATCCTTCATGTCAGGAATAGCTCGGGGGGAGACTCAGGTTGGAATAGCTGGTCTCGCAGTTGGGAGAAAAACAAGAAGGAATCTAAGATCTGTATCAGACAGTGTACAGGAATTTTAGCGAATATTAAGATAAATATATTCTAATGATGTATAAGTGATATGTCTTCTAAATGGTTGAAAGATTTATTATACTAAATTAAAGAACATTTTTCTCTCATAAATTGAAGAAATTATTTCCTCTACTCTGTGTAAAGAAAAAAATTATAATTTTAGTGAAGGAACTGAAGAATAATTATATAACCCTGTAGCTATGGTATTGGGCATAAATTTAACTTGTACCATAAAGGAAAACAACTTAGACATTTGTTCCTTCAGGGAAAAAGAATAGGAATCCAAATATGTGAGTAAATACCACAACAGAAGAACAAAGGTTATAATAGTTACTGCTTAAATTTTACATTGAAAACAAAATCTGTAAAGAATGAACAAGTATAGGAACAGATTGCAGATTTAACACCGAGATGAGACAAGAGCCATTCTAACCATTGTATTCGACATACACGAGGAAACCATTGAGCTCAACGCAAGCATAAAATTTAAAAACATTTGAATAATAGTCATTCTAAATCATGAATTAAACTTTTAAGCTCGCGACCTTGTTTATATGCACGAGTCACAAATAAATGAAGCCATCTGAAGAACCGAAGTCATATGATAAGAGAAAAACAATAGTCCATCTATCTTATTGAGGGTTTCACCACTGAAGGGTGATCTCGTAGAGCTTAACAGTTCTAGATAATTCTACAAGGAATACTTGTCCTAACACCAAATAAAATCCATAATAAAGTCGACCAATAAACCCAGCCAACCCAAAGCTTACAAACAAAATATTTATCTCTTGAAATTATGGACTGAAACCAACACGAGAAACTGTTTAATACAACCATAGATCATTTAATAACCTAAAGAAACAAGCTTAAAATGATACAACCAGAGCTATCAATATCAACTGAAGATTTCAAGAAATGGAAAAGTTCCTCTTCTAGAACTAAACCCTAAGGTGAAAATTCACAACTCGGTCGATGCATTTTACCCAGAAATCATGCTTGGATGAACTCCACAAGGCTTGTCAAGCCAAACAACAGACTCAGAACCCAATATCCATTCCAGGTAGGGGAGGGTGAAGAAAACCCTCCAACAATTACCTAGGCAAGGAAAATATGCAAATTTAGAACTAGAAAATTAATGGTGAAAACAATGTGCAAATGAAATTGAACACATACTCCATACCTAGAAAAGAATAGTTGTTTAGTCACCATCTCTAGGGTAGAGAGTGAGATAGCGAAACAGGAAAACCTATGAAAGGAGCAACCTCTTAGCTTAGACACAATAAACTCACAAATCTGTAATGGGGCAAACCCATAACACAAAGAAATTAAAGGGAAGTAGCATGGTGAAGACCTACCTATGCGAAGGACTCAGAAATTCTAGCCTGGAGTGAGTTCACCTTGCCAGAAATGAGAAAATGCCAAGGAAACCATGCTGTTGAGAAACATAGAATGACAAGTTTTCCCTTTCACCATCAGATGTGAAGCTTGTAGGGTTTCCATAGATGTGGAGTAGATGTCGTGGGTAATATGGCCAATTGGGTTACACTCCAAAGACTCTACATTCCTATACCACCAAATTTATGCCAGCCACACTACCCAATTAGTATTTAGGATAATATTTAATGCCATCGTAAGTCATTTGAACAATAGACCATATGTAAAGTTTAATGGTCAGAAAAACTAAAGGACTTGAATTGTAACATAATAATAATAAATCTATTGTTTCCTGTCATATCAAATGCTAGGAAATCGAGAAGGACAAACATATGGTTTTATTTGTAAAGAAATTAAAATTACATTGATGCTTTTAACACCGTTAGGAAGTATAAATATTATAATGACCAGTTTGTATTTTTTTTCAAAATTTCCATTATTACAATTGTTACCCAAGCATTTTTATATGGGTATGTGACATGTCCCCTGCATCCATCGACCATCGACCAAATATGCTACCCATCATATTGTTAAGGGTCACATTCATTCTACCTACCAACTGTAAGCCACCTTCCTAAAATGATCCCACATAGTTCTTACGTTTAGCAATTATATTTGACTTCTATCATCTACTTCATAATCAAAAGATACATCAAAAATGGTATAGTAACATGCAATGCATTGGTTATCATATTTTTTTCTTTGTTTCACAATGTAACTATGCTAATAAAAAAAACTTTAATGAAATGAATTCAAGGCTATGTTTTCCCAAAATTTTGTTTCCAATTATGAACTGATAATTTGATAAACAACTACATGTATTTAAACACTACCTCCATATTTAGTGGGTCATCATCGAAGAACATTCCATTATCCTTATAAATGCCTTGCACCAATAATACACCTGACTGAGAACTAAAATTCATGTGTCATTATATTTTCATACTGAAGATAGAGATTTGTAGATGCAAAAGTGTTCCAAACTTTAGAAATGGTTTTTGTCAAAAAAGTTGAAAGCTACACAAGGCAACCAATTTCAATGTAAACTCGTATCTACAAGACACCAATTTCAAGAATATGAAAATATTAATTCGTAAAATTGGATAGCTCAAATCTCCAACAACCACAAATTGATGAAAAAATATTTTGATGGATAGGAAATAAGCTACCGACAAAACATATACTTTGTGCACCTGCTTCTCCTATTTTTGGAGAGCCACTAAAAGTGTCATTTCTGACCTAATGTTGGAAAACTTGACCATCCAAAGCACTAAAGGACGTATCTGATATCCGAAAACATATAGGAAACTACTCATAACATATAATAAAGAAGAATATGCAGATATATTTTCCAATAAAAAGTTATCATCGAGTACCATTAATTGCCACCCATCATTATAGAACAAAACTGCCATATAATTTTACATAGACAACACTAATCAAAGTTAGAATCATTCACCTCAGAAAACCAACTTTAATTATTAGATCTTCACAATCCATATGTACTTGCTTGGAATATATATGCGGGCCATTTCAATAAAACCCTTCATTAAAACTTCTTACTTGTGTAGGACATAATTTAGGACCTACAACTCATTCCTATATTACAGAGGTGGATTAGCCCATAGGCCACAACATTTGAACATAGAGCTCCAATACCATTTGTCACATACCCCCATGGCCTAATTTTACAATTAACTACTAGGCTCCCATTCCTCAATTCACACTTCGATTAAATTCTTATTCAATAGTCGTCACAAGTATAATTATTCCATCCTTTTCATGAACAAATACTATTCATGCAACCATACTCATACTCTTAAAATTTTGACAATGTCAAAAGTAAAGAACCATAAGATAACACAATGTAATTATAATCCTAAGTTTAAATATGTGACAGCTAAATAGTAAGGAGCCACATACAAAGCATCCCAAGCAATTGAAGCCAACTAGACTAGCTGAAGTAAGTCACTTGGAAAACTAAGCACCACCACCCAAACTAGAAGTGTCTTCTACTAGTTCACCCCTGAGCTGAGAGTTATTTCCATGGATGAACTACCCCTTGTTGATCTATTCAATATGTATTTAATGCCTTATTTCATGATATGGTTTCCTTTAGCGATGTCCCACTTTTAGGTGGATATTTTCTTCCATTTGCCTAGGATTTTCTCTAAAAATCTTGCCTTTCTCTCCCATGAGGCTTTCCTCATAAAAGCTTGCCTTTCTCTCCCACAAGGCTTTTATGTTTTCATTAAACTTAGCATATTTCTCTAGCTAACTAACTTAATGGATATTTATCTCCAAATCTAGTAAGCTTATATAGAATTTGATCTATAACACTTATCATGAAATAATTATCCATTCCCATTCACTAATGGGACTTTATTTGGTAAGAACCTCATTTCTTGGTGTTTCGTTTTCCAATCATTTTACATTATATTTTTTTATTTAACAATAATGTATTTACTTTCATTATTACACCTTGGACCTAGATTTTCTTAGCTTAGGCTAGCAGAGTGTTATAGACAATGGATGGATGTTACATCACTCAAGCCTTCACAATTTGTGTTCATCTAGAACTTGAGTTCAATCTCTCGCTCATGAATTGTTGGATGATTTTTTGTGTTAATAGAATTGCATTGAGTAGACAAAATTCTTGAATGCTTAATGATGAGCGTCATGCAGTTTTCTTTCCTTCTAGTGCAGAGCTTAGTCTGTGGCTAAAACATTAATGTGGTTGGATATCTTGGCGCCTTGATATTTCTGGTGCAGAGATAAAAGTTTCTGGTTGTTTAACAACCCTGGTGAGAATTTCATGTAATAAAAGTTAATAAAGGTAGAAATAATAACCATGGTTGATGGGACACATATACCAAGCTGAATGGTGGTGGAAACATCTTATTGGGTGTTGATTTAGTTTATTATGGCAAAGGACAAAGGAAATGTCTAAGGTTTTGGAAAGGCATGAGGCATTAATTGACATTTATTTATGAAAATAATGGAAATTAGGAGGAAAGGGAGGTGAAAGGTCAGAGGTTGCATGTGAGGAGGAAATTTAAGGAAAATAATGGAAAATGAAGAAAATAAAGGCCTCATTCATAAAAATGATTTTGACGATCAGTTGGTAACCTTTTGTCAACTAAGTTTTGGAGCTCTCTCATTATTCTCTCTCTCTCTCTCTCTCTCTCATTCTTCAATTTCGAGTTTTCCTGGAGTGTTTTGGCATTGGAGAAAGAAATCAACAAAAGGCAAGATGAACCAAAGATCAAGTAGGGAAAGGTAGGATTAAGCAACTACAATAGGATTCATTGCAGGTGTCAATTTGCATGTGTATTTTCCTTGCTAGATTTGGCATGCATCGTATTGCATGTGATTCTTTTGTTGTTATGGCATGGGTTTTGCTAGGTGTAATAGTGTTTTCATCATAGCCTTGCCCTTTCCGAATAGCCATGGTGTGATTGGGGTTCTCATGTTTTAGTTAAGATGGATTTTGGGTGGATTCATAGCTATGAGATGTGGACCTCTGAAATGGTAGAACACATGGCCTAGTAACTCGTGAACCAAACTATGGGTTATGGTAAAGCCAAACTTTTTGCTCCCTCGGAATGCCTAGGAATCCTTGTCAGTGAATGGTAGCATATAGGTAAAGCCAATAGATGGTTTACTCTCCATTGGGCCTAGTAATCTGGTGTTTGGGATATGCGGTAAAGCCTGGATAGTGGGTCTCAGTTTAGGGCCTAGTGATTTGAGATTGGATTGCAGTAAATCCAGAGAGACTAGGAGGAAATAAAATTCCTTATCGTGTAGGTGGAGAAATATGGTGGAATCCATTATTTTTGGGCCTAGTGATCATGTGGAGATCACAGTAATGCCAATTATGATGTGTTCATTGTGTTGGCCTAGTGATCCCAAATGGATTATGGAAAGCCTGGTTTATATTGATGAGGGTGAGGTGGTTTAGCCTCGGTATGCTTTGGTTGTTTCTTTTGGTTTGAGTCCCAAATTCATGCTTGGAATATGGAATGGGGGTGAATGGTTGAAGAAAGATTTGGCTCAGCCATTCTATGGTCAGGTGGAACATCCAAGTCCCATCCCGGGTTTGACCTTTGCATCATTAGAGAAAGGTTATTTCTCTTTGTATTTCCATGAGCATTTTAATGGATTATAGGTGATTTATATGGTTGTACTTTCATGAGTATTTTTGTTGTTATTGTTCTGGTTATATGCATGTTTTATGACAACATCTATGTATGGCTTTCAACATGTGTTTACTTGTAAATGAATTGATAATGTATCTATTTCCTAATAGATGGCAATGCAACAAATGACATGAGGGAACAATGGTTCTTAGCGATTCTATAATAAGTACAAGATCCCTATGTTTAATTATGTTGGTTAGACCTACAAATTACATGCTTGTGACATGTTTGACGAAATCTCTATCATGGCTAGTAGGGGTTTTATTAAGGTCTTGTTTAACTTATTGCTTTTGCATCATTATGTCCTTGTTCTTTTACTATTCCTAAGTTATGATTTCATTCTAATCAGTGACCTGGGCTTTGGGCCTGAAAATGTGGCTCAAATCTCGGGGATGCTAGCATAACATTGGAAAATTGGGTCTCTTGATGCTAGCAAGCAAGCCTGTGAGAGAGAATTTGGGTTTTTTGACATTGTCATACCTATAGCAGGAGAGCTACTAAGGCTTAAGATGTTAGGCCCCTACACTAGTAGTATAGGGGCCTAACATAAGATGTCTATAACATGAGTGGGACCCAGGGACAAGATGTTTCAGTGAATGACATGTCTCCTGAGGGTTCTATTGCTTGTGTGGATAGGTTGGTTGAAGTGTTTCATCTATTCCACTTCCTTAAGGTCACATAGGAGGTCGAATCCAATCATAGTAGCTTCTCATTGCATGTTTACTCCAGTTGGATGGTTACTTGGGTAGTTGTGTGAGGAGGGTGTTACAGAGTGGTATTAGAGCATGGTTCATCCCTCGTATTGGATGGGCAGTGTGTGTTGGTCATGCCTGCATGTCGCCTACACTTGCATTCCACACACTTGTTTCATTTTCTTGATGACTTCTTATGGTTGAAGTAAGGGTGTCATTGACAATTTGATGTTGAGTTATAGAAAGCATCGTCCATAGTATATGATTGGTTGCATATTGTTACATGTCGCTTACATGTTGATTTTATGTTGCCTACATACGTTCGTGTATGTTAGGCTACATTCTTGTAGGTTTGATTACATGTATCAGTCTTGTTTAGGTTTATTACAAGAATCAATCTCTTATGCTCAACTACACATGTCTATGCGTATGTGTAGTTGATTAGGCATTGCTTATGCATGTCAATGGTTGCATTTGGCAATGTGTACAATGGAGTAATGGTTTTTGTCATGCATGAGGTTGTAACATGCATTGTTGATATGGCCCTATTATGTTTATATTATACATGTATCATGTTGATTTGTTGATCTTGCAGATGAGGTATCCTCCCCAAATTATATTAATGTAGGTTGATTTCTTTTTATTTGGTTTATCTGATATATTACGCATTGCAGGAAAAAGAAGAAATGGCTAGAAAGTTGGTAGACTCCATACAATCTCCCTATGAATCAGATGGGAAGCGTGGTGTGGGGCACTCTTATGATTTGGCAGAGACATTGAGAAGCTTAAAGGAAGAGATAAATATTTGTAAGGAAAATAATGCTCAAATCATACAGGCACAAGAGAAACAAGTAGAGACTAATGCTATACTTCTTCAAATTTTGTCATAATTGCAACGACAAGGGCCACTTTAGATCAATCATGGAGATGAGGATAGAACTAATGGGGCATATCGCAGTAGGTCTCCTGGTAGACAGAGGTCAGATAGATCTGACATGATGAGAGATGTAGGTTGTTGGATACTCAGGACAAGACATGAGATGGATAGAGGTATTATTCTAGATATTGTTCTGATAGACATTATGATTGTCATCGCTATCATCCTTATATGAGGAATGATAGGGGATACTTGCCCGATGAGTTTAAGAAAGCGAAGCCACCTACTTTTGATGGGGATGTGAAGAATACGAAAGTTGTAGAGGCTTGGATACTTGGGATGAACAAATTCTTTGAGTTGGATAATTACAAAGATAACATGAAGGCCAGAGTAGAGATCTTCAACTTGAAAGGTAAGGTATACATCTGGTGGGAATATGTGAAGCAGTTCCAAGACATGAGGACAAATAATTTGAGTTGGCATGACTTCAAGAGGATTTTGAGGAAGAAGTAGTTCTCAGAAAGCTACTACGACATTAAGGATAAGGATTTCTATGAGCTAAAGATGTGATAAATGACAAAGAAAGAGTACATGACCAAGTTTCTAGAGCTATTGAGGTATGCACCATATCTTGCCAATGAGAAGGCTAAAGTTCAATAGTTTGTCAGTGGTTTTCTATTAGCATTTAGAGATCGAATTGAGTATGATGAGCCTTGGTCACTTGAGGAAGTTATTGGGAAACTGAAGCATTGCTACGAACAATCAAAGCATAAGAATGAATCTCAGAAATGATGGAAGGGAAAAAACAAAGGTAATGGTAAATGGAATCCTAAGACAACAAGGCCTCAGAATGTAGATGAGAAATAAAATGTGGCACCACAAAAGAGGTTTAAGGTAGCTAGATAGGGACATGGGTCGTAGCAGTAGCATAGAGGTGTTGGTACTGGTCGATTAGAATGTTGGACAAGTGGTAAGGAGGACCTTAAGAGAGATTTTCCAAAAAATCAGTGTGGTAGTCCTCAAATTTATAATGCACATGAGGCACAAACTATTAGGGATGTTGGTTAGAGCGTTCCTCGTATCTATGCAACAGTGGACAACATGCAGGTAGAGAATCATGCATCTGTCATTGGGATGGATGGTAAGCTTTGTGATAAAATTATTTCTATTCTAATTGACCCTGGATCTAATTATAGCTATGTTAGTCCTGACTTGGTGGATAAGTGTGGTTTGAGTAAGTAATTACATACAAAGTCTTGGTTAGTGCAGTTGGCTATAGGTACAAAGAAGAAAGTTCATCATTGGTTAAGATCATGTGAATTTGATTTAAATGGTATGCCCATCCCAACACATCTAAGTGTATTGCCATTGGGATCATACAGTATTTTGTTGGGCATGGATTGGTTGTATCTTCACATAAGCAAGGTAGAATGCTATGACAAAGCCATTGAGTGTGTTGATGACAATGGGGAACCAAACAACTTGCAGGGTAGGAAGAAAGTCATATCAATTAGGATGGTGACAACTATGCAAGAAAAGCGTGGCCACAGAAAAGGGTGTATGTTATTTGTAGTACACATTTCTAGTGACAAGGGTAAGGAGGTTGAGGATGCATATGTGTTGAGAAGGTACCCAATTTTGCAACAGTTTCAGGATATATTTCCTAATGATATTTGAGAGCTTCCACCTCAAAGGGAGGTAGACGTTTATGTTGAGGTAGTTCCATGGACAACTCCAACATCAAAAGCACCTTACAGGATGGGCATACTTGAATTGGTTAAGTGAAAGCTATAGTTGAAGGAAATGTTGGACAAGGGATACATTAGGCCAATTGTATCACCATGGGGTGCACTGGTATTGTTTGTGAAGAAGAAAGATAGAACCCTGGGATTATGCATTGACTACAGGTAGTTGAAAAGAGTGACCATCAAGAACATGTACCCTTCACCAAGTATTGATGACTTGTTCAATCAACTCAAGGGAGCAGCAATGTTCTCAATGATCGATCTGAGACCCAAATACCATCAAGTACGAATCAAAGAGGAGGACATTTACAAGACAACTTTCTGGACTAGATATGGGCATTATGAGTTTGTTGTAGTTCCATTTGGCTTAACTAATGCTCCAACTACATTTATGTGCTTAATGAATAGAGTGTTGCGTCTATATTTGGACAACCTTTTAATTGTGTTCATTGATGATATATCGACATATTCTAAAAGTGAGGAAGAGCATGTCAAGAATTTAGCAGCATTGTTCAGGTCATTGAGGGAGCATCAATTCTATGCTAAGTTCAACAAGTATAGTTGCTTTCAGATTGAGGTACACTACTTGGGGCATGTTGTCTCCAAGGAGGGCATTTTTGTAGATCCAGAGAAGATAAGAGCCATCATGGTGCGGGTAGCTCCTAAGAGTATGGATGAGGTGATATCTTTCATGGGTCTCAAAGGATATTATCAGAAGTTCATTACGAACTTCTTACAGATTGCTTATCCTATCACATCATTGCAGAGGAAAGGTAAGATGTTTGAATGGACAGAGGAGTGTGAGGCTAGCTCTAAGAAACTTAAGTAGTTGTTGACACATCCACTAGTGCTATAGATTGCAGATCCAGACAAAGAGTTTGCAGTATGCACAGATGCTTGCAAGAGAGGACTTGTTGGAATCCTTATGCAGGATGGATAGTTGGTATGCTATGAGTTAGTAATGATTATAGATGCATTGAAGATGTGGAGACACTATATTCTTGGAAGGAAGTTTGTATTGATAAGTGATCATATTGGGTTGAGGTATTTATTTGACAAGCCGAATCTGAATGCCAAGCAGGCTAGATGGTTTTCCACAATCAGTTTTTTTGACTTCGAGATCAGGTACATTAAAGGAAAAGAGAACAAGGTGGAAGATGCGCTTAGCAGGCGGGTACATGTGAATCACTTAGTAGCTATGAGCTCTTATCAGATAGACTTAGGGGATAGGATCTTATAGGCATGTCAACATGGATGCCACGTATATGGAGATTTTTCACAGGTTGCAACAACGTGCTAGTATAGGTACAAGTGCATGTGAACACGGTATGGATTATTGTCTTAAAGCAGATGGATTGGTCAGATTCATAGATAGGATATATTTGACATAGAGAAGTGAACTCAAGAAGGTGATCTTGAGATATTTTCATGCAAGACCTTATTCAGATCACCCAGTTTATTGAGAGACATTGATTGCAGTGAAGAAATATTATTATTGGTCGAATCTAAAGAAGGATGTAGCAGAGTATGTGGTAGATGTTTCTATTGTCAGAAAGTGAAGGTAGAGTGTAAACATCCAGGTGGACTGCTACAGCCGATCCTGATTCTAGAATGGAAATGGAAGGTCATTTTGATGAACTTCATTAAAGGGTTTCTGAGGACAATGAGATAACATGATTCCATAATGGTTGTTGTGTACAGTTTGACAAAGGTTACACACTTCATTCCAGTCAGGCCTACATTCTCAGCTAGTGATGTGGCACAAGTATTCATCAAAGATGTGGTGAGAATGCATGGTGTTCTAAAGGATATTGTGTCAAACATGTATGGGAAGTTCATTTCCAAGTTTTGGAAGGAGTTATTTCTTGGTTTGGGCATAGAGTTGGCCTCCAGTCCCGTTTATCATCCACAGATAGATGGACAAAAAGAGAGGGTCACTAGGATATTATAGGACATGTTGAGGATGTATGTGATGCATCAACATTGGAAGTGGAAAAAGTATATTACCTTGGTTGAGTTCACATATAACAATAGTTATCAAGAGTCATTGAGGATGATCCCTTTTGAGGAATTGTATGCGCGGAGTTTCCATACTTCTATCAGTTAGAGTGATCCAGTTAATAGGGTGTTGGTTGGAACAAATATGTTGGCAGAGATGGAATAGGAAATACAGGTGATCAAGAAGAATCTAATGAAAACACAGGATCGACATAAGAGTAATGCAAATTAGAACAAGTTTTTCAAGGAGTTCTAGGTCGGGGAATAGGTGTATTTGTGAATCAAACCGAAGAAGAGCTCCTTGTGGATTGGCTCACGCACTAAGCTGGCACCATGGTTTTATGGACCCTTCAATATCATTGAGAGGATTGGGTGAGTAGCCTATCGACTTGCACTGCCTCTGACAGTGAAAGTACATGATGTTTTCCATGTGTCATTTCTAAAGAAGTATATTAAACTTGTTGATCATGTGACTTACTGCTCTGTATTGCAGGTGGAACCATATGGAGAATTCCAGCTGGAGCCTGAGTGTATATTGTAGAAAAAGCTGCTCATGCTCTGGAACTAATAAATCGATCAAGTTAAAGCGTAGTGGAAGCGCTTTGGGCTGAGTGAAGCTACATGGGAGATGGTGGATCATATGTGGGTTATGTATCCTTTGTTATTTTCCGATTGAAGCAAAGTAGTTTTGGTATGGTGTTTTGGTATATGTTCTAGTATATGTTTTGATGATGCTTGGTATATGTACATATGTATATGGAAGTAAATATGGCCACAATCTAGGTTATAAAGCTCCAATAAGTGCTATGGATTTCATGTTACTATGTTGTTAGGTTGGTCTGCTTTCCAGTAGGGTGATCATTGTAAATATTGCATTGAGCTATGTTATAAAGCTCCATGGGTAGTATGTTTGCTGTTTGACATTTTTTCCAAGGTCTTGGTGTGGTCTAACACCAAGGATAGTGTTCCCCAAGGGGGAGGGTTTTGTAATAGCCATCGTGAAATTTCCATGTAATAAAAGATAAAGGAAAAATAATAACCATGGTTGATGGGACACGTATTCCAAGATGAATAGTGGGGGAAACATCCTAATGGGTGTTGATTTAGTTTATTATGGATAAGGAGAATGGTAAAGCAAATGCTTAATGTTTTTGAAAGGCATGAGGCATTAATTGACATGTATTTATGAAAATAAAGGAAATTAGGAGAAAAGGGAGGTGAAAGGTCATAGGTTGTATGTGAGGATGAAATTGAAGGAAAATAATGGAAAATGAAGAAAATAGAGGCCTCATTCATAAAAAGGCTTCCAAGGATCAGTTGGTAAGATTTTTTCAGTTGATTTTTGGAGTTCTCTCATTATTATCTCTCTCTCTCTCTCTCTCTCTCTCTCTCTCACTCTTGGACACTTAGGTTTTTCTTGGATCATTTTAAAATTGGAGGAAGAAAGGAAAAGAAGGCAAGAGGAAGTGAAGATCAAGTAGGGAAAGGAATGATTAAGCAAATACAATAGGATTCATTGTAGGTATCAATTTGCATGCATATTTTCCTTGCTAGATTTGGAATGCATGGTATTGCATGTGTTTCAGTCTAGTCTTTCCATTTACGAATAGCCATGATGGGATTAGAGTTCTCATGTTTTGGTCGAGCTGGATTCCAGGTGGATTCAAAGCTGAGTGAGGTGGATCTTCAAAATGGTAGAGCACATTGCCTAGTAACCCTTGAACTAGATTGTGGGTCACGGTAAAGCTAGATTTTGTGTTTCCTCGGATGGCCTACAAACCCTTGCTGGTGAATGGAAGGATATACGGTAAAGCCAAGGGGTGGTTTGCTCTCTATTGAGCCTAGCAATCCCAAGTTTGGGATATGTGGTAAATCCCAGAGAGTGGGTCTTAGTTTAGGGCCTAGTGATCTGGGTTTGGATTGTGGTAAAGCTTGAGAAACTAGGAGGCATGAAAATTCCTAATGTTGTAGGTGGAGAAATCTGGTGGCATCCATACTTGTTTGCCCTAGTGATTTGACATAAATCATGATAAAGCTTGGTATGATGTGTTCATTGTGTTGGCCTAGTAATTCGAAATGGAGTACAATAAAGCATGGTTTCTATTGATGAGGGTGAGGCGATTTAGCCTCAGTATGCCCTAGTTGGTTCTTTTTGTTTGAGCCCCACATTCATTCTTGGAATATGGCATGGGGGTGAATGGTTGAAGAGAGATTTGACTTAGCCATTCTGTGGTTGGGTGGAATGTGGAAGTCCCATCCTAGGTTTGATTTTTGACTCATTAATGAAAGGTTATTTCTCCTTGTATTTATATGAGCATTTTGATGGTTTATATGTGATTTATATGGTTGTACATTCATGAGTATTTTTGTTGTTATTATGCTAGTTATATGTGCATTTTATGATAATAGTTATGTATGGATTTCAACATGTTTTTACTTGTAAATGAATGGATAATGTATCTATGGCCAAATAGATGGAAATGCAACAAATGATATGAGGGAAAAATGGTTCTTAGAAATTCTTAGATAAGTACAAGATCCCTATGCTTAATTTTGTTGGTTACACCTGTAGATTACATGCTTGCAACATGTTTGACGAGATTCCCATCATGGCTGGTAGGGGTTTGATTAAGGTCTTATTCAAATTCTTTCTTTTGCATCATTGTTTCCCTATTCGTTTACTGCTACTAAGTTATCATTCCATTCTGGGTAGTGACCTAGGCTCTAGGCCTAAAAAAGTGGCTCAAATCCCAGGGATATTGGCATAACTCTGGGCAATTGGGTCTCTGGACACTGGCAGGAAAGCCTGTGATAGTAACATTGGGTTTCTAGATGTTTTCATGCCTATAACATGAGAGAAACTAAGGCTTAAGACGTCCAGAACATGAGTGAGACCCAGGGACAACATGTCTTATTGGCTGACATGTCTCTTGAGGGTTTTGTTGTTGAGGTGTTCTGTTGATTCCATTTCCTTAAGGTCACATAGGAGGTTGAATCCTATCATAGTAGCCTCTCCTCACATGTTTACCCATGTTGGCTAATTACTTGGGTAGATGTTTGAGGAGGATGTTACAAGTGTGTGACTGAGGCTCTGGACATCATTGAATCTCAGCAGCAAAGAATTGCAAATTTGGAGGGTAAGGTGGATGACCTACGCAACATAATGGAAAACCTTAAACTCTAGGTAGAAAAGCTAGATCATCCAACAATGGAGCTAGTGTGGGACTTCAATATTTATCGGCCAGAAAACCCTTCTGAGTAGTTTGTATATGAAGGGATTTAAATGTATTGGGAATTTGTTCCAATTTTGTCGGATTTATACTACTAGGTTAATAAGGGTACTCCATGTAGACATGATCTTTGATATATTTTCAGTTGAGTAGTTAGTAGCAATTTTAGTATATCAACATCTGATGAATAGATTAATCAGGTAATTCCCTCGTTATTTGTCGTGTCCAGGTAGGGACTTAATACATATCAGTACTAATCCATGTTTAACACACACACACACACACCGATCTCTCTCTCTCTCTCTCTCTCTCTATATATATATATATATATATATATATATATCATTTTTTCTATATATACTTATATTTGAGGTTGATATTGAAATAAATCAATTAAGTCTTGCTCATAGTGAAAAGTGAAAATATAAACTTTTCTCTATGCTTGAAATAAATCTGAGTCACTAGCCATGTGCATTGAAATAATTTTTTATGGTAGAGAGTGAGAGTGAAATAATGTTACCACACATCCTTTATGCTAGGCTATTATACTTTTTACCACATTATTTTTTTAGTTTATAAAATTTTTTTTTTCAAGGGATGTGTGAAGCATTTTGTAATGGTCCTCTAGGGGTAATAAACAAAATTGATATAAAAATAAATTTTCAAAATGAAAATTATATTATATTATTTATAATCAATATTTCTTCTTTAAACTAAAGGAATCTGAGTTATTTCCAATTGAGCTACCCAAATATTGAAATGTTTTTTATAATGAATTTTTCAATGTCGATGTTATGTTTAGTATAAAGGAATTATCATTACTGCAATTAGTAACCAATAATGAATATGTAAATATGACTTCAGTACAAACTTATCTTAATCTGTCAAGGGTCAATACTAATCAAATCTCTTGAGATGCAATCCTCTCTTAGAGTGCAAAACTTGAAAAAAGGTTTGCACGTCAACATATTTAATCTCTTTGTGCTTAATTAATAATTAAAATGGATCCATATTGATAATATATATACCATGTATAGGTTTTGATTATTTATATTTCATTATTGAATGGGTAAATGGAAATATTTCTTTGAAAGCCACCTTCAAGTGCACAAGTTAAACTTTTAATTCCAACAAATATTTTCTAGCTTTCAAACAAAATTGACAAAAAGGAATAAATGGAAAATGACCAAACTGTAAAAAAGTAAAAGTACTTGAAATTTTCTAAAATATTTTAACCACCAAATTTATTTATTTTCAGTTGCTTTATATAGTACATACATATATACATAGTTTAAATTAAAATATTTTACGTAATATGGGCTTTGAAATATTTTATTCATGAATATTGTCCATATCAAAATAATTTTTTAATACTAATATATTTTGAAATACATGTCAATATTAGTTAGTGTTTCATAGCGAAATATTTACTATTTAATTTATTGCATATATTGATTCTTTTAATTATTAATATTAAGAATTAAGTGAATTGTGCATCTCCCTCACATTGAATTGTAGAATAAAATTCTCCATCAATAATTTATGCTAGGAAGTCACATAAAAAGTGATAAAACATGCCAAAAAATTGTTGGACCATTGTATACACACACACACACACATATATATAGATATATATCTATATATATATATATATATATATATATATATATATATATATATATATAAACAAAAAAAATATGCAATATTTTTTAATAATCAACTTAAGACAGACTTTTGGCATACACCAAGTTCGTATCTTGTTTAGTGATGTAGGAGAATAGTTTTATTGGTAACTTGAAAACATGAGAGAATGAAGATGATGTAAGGGGAGTAATAGATATAGGTATGCAAAGTTTCCATGGATGAATGGTTCATTAAACATGTATGAAAAGGAGTTTCCTAGAAAACCAATAAATACAATTGTTGGTTATTGATTTACTAGAGTGAATGGCTATTCTTTTATATGGACTTCAACAACGTTTATGATTTTTAGGTATAAGAAGAAGATCGAGCATGAAGAGTGAACAAGACCGAACATTAGGGATGAGCAATTAAAAAAACAAAGATGGAAAAATAGATTAATTTAATGAAAAATTCTCATTAAAAGGGAATGTGAAGTAACAATTCCTATTTGTAAAGTTTGATAGATAATATGATGAATGATGTAATAATGTAGGCCCATTCTAAAAGTCTAGAGAGGATGAGATATAGATAGATATGAGTGAAAATAAGGATGAATACTTATTTAAATAATCATGGAGATAATGTGGAGTGATCATAACAGATAGGGATATATTAGCGGAGATTATTGAGGAAATAGTTAAAAATATGAATTACTCATTGTTGTCACCTATAGTTATATAAATAGACCTTTTGTGCCTTAAATATAACATATGAGAAAATGATTTAACTAATATATGAGAAAATGATTTAATTAATATAATTTCTTAGGAAGTATGCTCTTAGTAATTATTATAATTATATAAATAGACCTTTTGTACACTAATATGTTGGAGAATGATTAAATTAATATAATTTCTTGTGAAGTATACTCTTAGAGTCCCTGTTGTGTGTGTATTTTTTCTATTATGTTTTCTTATTACATCATTTTGGTATCAGTGTTATTATATAGTGTTTATTTTGGAATTGCTCTTTTTTTATAAAGAGAGAATCAGTTGTTGGGAGATCTTTTTGTTGCTATCCAATGCATGTGTCCTGATCAAATTATTCTCGATACAGGAATTCTCACTATTATAGGAAAAGGATTCCCAAATAGGGACTAGTAAATAGAATATTTCTAGAAGAGATACCTTGGAAAGGTCATGTTTATCACTTGTCAGTGGAGAAATTATGAGAGGAGAATGCAAGGAAAAAAATCTTTTTAATTTGTTCGATTCAAGGTCGTTTTGGGAATTATTCAATGTGATCTCTTGTGATGCCAAATAATAATAGGTGTGATAAAACCCCAATTTCTCAATGCAAACAAATTAATACAATAGATGAGGTTGTGTTTGACAAATATAAGATGATATGGTCTTCTTGTTTTGATGGTTATTTAAAGACGGCGGATGAACGAGGGCATTAGTTTCCAATCTTAAATTCCTTCATGTAATTTCATTGGCTAAGTCATGTTTGTTATATTTTTGAGAATTGTGTGAAGAAATATAACCAAATATGATGAATTGGATAAGGAAACACAAGCATAAATGGCTGAGCATGTTAGCTGATCAAAGCTTGTAGTTGGTGATGTGGTTAGAGCTTCTAATCATTCAAAGGTTCGTTGTGTGATGGTGAGCAGTGGTGTGAGAGAGAGGAAGAGACTCGAGAGAGATCAAAGAGAGTAATAATGCAAGGCTACCAAATTTTGTCCAACTAGATTAGGTTCCTTTTATACTCGGAGCAATTTCCTTCATGAATATATTAACTAGTCATAGTTTCGAAGTCAGACTCCATAATAAGTTAAACATAGAGAAAATATATGTCCAAATTTGTAGGTTCCTTTTATACTCGGAGCAATTTCCTTCATGAATATATTAACTAGTCATAGTTTCGAAGTCAGACTCCATAATAGATTAAACATAGAGAAAATATATGTCCAAATTTGTTGGTATCAAGGCTTGTGTTGAAGTTCCATACCATACTTTCCTTCTGGTAGTTAGGTTCCAAAGCAAAGTTTCTACACTGCACTTAAGCCTTCTGGTTAATCACGGGGTGCCATCGAAATTTTTCCATACAGGAAAAACATAAGGTGCGCACAAGAGAAAATTTCGGGTATCCAGTGTTCTAGTGCCATGAACACTTTGGAGATTTAACTCACTCTTGGCTTGTAAAAATTGAATGACGCTCCTCATTATAAATGTAATTGTTGGCTAATTCTTAGCTAGTTGGAACTTAGATATTTAGTTTTTAGTTTAGTCTTTAGTTTTAGCTAGTTGGAACTTAGATATTTAGTTTTTAGTTTAGTCTTTAGTTTTAGTTGAGATATTTACTCAACTAATTGATTGCCTGGTTGAGATAGAATTACTATCTTCAACCAATATTTGATGTATTTATATCTGTGATTAATCTAATGTAACTGTGAGTTTTGGTACAATCTGGTTTCCCAAATTGGTATCAGAGCCAGTGGCTCTGTGCGTACTCCATTAAGGGAGGGCACAAAATATAATATGTTGTAAATGTAGATTCAATTAGTGACTCGTGTTTAGCGAGAACATAGTGTTGTGTGTGTTGTTCAACCCTGAAAAAAAGAATGGACTGGTGCGAAACCCTATGTGCATCATGTTATTTCGACATTTTGGCTGAGCGAATGGATCGAGATAATTTTTTGCTACGTGGAGGAGTGAGGCAGCCGGATGTGTTGGAATTATATACTGCTAAGGTGCGACAATATTGTGGAGCTCCCTATGAGACGTAAGGCTGCTTTGTCACTGTTTATATTTGGATCCCTTCCAAGTGAACACTGAGTGGTCAGTCGCATTCAGTAGAGTCCATCAATGCACGATCTGGAGGCAGTGAGCATTGAAACATACATGAACTCTAATTTGGCAGGATCTCTTCATCTCACTTCTGGTAACGATAGAGTAAGACAAATCATTGTGCGGCCATAATATACATACAATGTTGTCATATATACTTCCAGAATCACAATTATTCCATAATGTATGTATGTACAACGTGAAGATTGCAGTCATCATAAGTTAAGTCACACTCTAATAATATAGATACAATTCTTCACTAGAATCTGCGATTTTCCCTCCACGATATGCTTGGAAGATCCTTCAGCTCCAAACAAGATTGCAGATCTGCGTGAGGAAGTATATGGGACTGGTGATAGCGGATCGTATACAGGTCAAATTCTCCAGAACGAAGTGGATATGAGTGTGCTCTTTTACTATAGTATCAGAAGATTCTCTACAACTGAACGGATTTTGTTAAAACCTTACTAATGTTACATGATGCCGTCATCTCCAAACACAGAGGCCCGCGGTCGGACAAGTATCACTATTCCACCTACCAGTGATAAGGTTGTGCTCGTCCTCTTAGGGCTTATGGTTGCTCATGTGATATTCACCAGACAATGATCATGTTTGTAGTTAGTTTGTTATGAGAATAGTGATTGATTTTGTTGGGATAAATGATGAAGAATCTTTAAAATTAGATGTAGCTAGATGGATTTTGAATATAATTAGTGAGTACAATAGTTAGCACCTATGTATCTCACTAGATGGAAGCTCATCCATAGAATGAATAGTAGTTCCGCACTTGCAAAAAGGTAATTGGTTGTGTCTGAAGTAACTATTTTAAGAGTTCAAGTGGTGTAAACCTCAATATATGGATGGTTGTCCAGATAATGTGGCAATTGTGGATCTAGGGACAAATCCCTCATTTGTTTAAGAACTAGGAGTGGTCTTATCATGAGGTTATGTGACAACTTGGGAAATTATTCAGTAATTCACATTGAAAGATCTGTGATTCCGGAGTTCAAGAGTGGAATTCGGGAATCCAGTTTGCTGACTACACCTTTCCGAGGGTTATGATACAACTTGATGGAGTTGGATGTATGAGATTTCAAAGATGTTTATAGAAGATAATGAATACATTTTAGACAAGAAGACAAAGACAAGTATTCGGTAAGGGAGGGACTTGGAGATTTAACTATTACCTGTCTTGTGCACATTAAATGAGATTCCTCATCATAAATTTAATTTTTAATTAGTTGGAACTAAGATATTTAGTTCCTATTTTAGTGTTTGATTGAGATATTTAGTCAACTAATTGATTGTGTGGTTAGGATAGAATTACTATCTTCAACCAATGTTTGACGTATTTATATCTGTGGTTAATCTAATGTAAGTGTGAGTTTTGGTGTGCAATATGGTTTCTCAAATTCAACTGATGGGAGTTCACAATATAAAGGTTCATGTTGATTGAGAGTCCATCTACAAGGAATTCACACTAGAAGCCATTTTGAAATTCTTTGGTATTTTGGTGTTTATTGTTTTTATCTAATGCACAAGGTAAGAGATATATTGGCATCAAGTAATAGTACATCACACGTAAAAAGAGGCATATTATAATTTTTTGTGTGTGATCATTTGATATTCTTGTGTGTTTTCTCTCCACTAGCAATGAGTAATGGAGATTTGTATGTCAATTGTTCTCCATCTCATTTGGATATAACCAAAGATGCAATTTATTAAAACTTTGGTGTTATGAAGTTTTTTTTTATCTTTTCAAGTGCTTGGACATAGTGCTTAGTCATAGAAGTGAATCAAACCTCAGCGAACCAACTATTGTAGAAAAGGAATTTGACAAAAACAAAAAGAATCTGGAACAGATTTCAAGGATTTTCTACATGGTATGAGAGTTGAAAATAGTATTGAAATCAAGTTCCTTTATCAAATTCAAGGCACATTGAAAGGGATATTTTTTAGTGCAAGAATTTTACAAGTGAAAGAATCATGTCATCCTATGGTTTGAGGGCAAAGCATGCCCTAGAAGGGACCTCAAAATTTTGTGCATGGAGGGACATGATGGATGATGTATTAGATGACAATGGGCTTTCGAAATACATCAATACTAATATTTGTAAACCTCCTACATTAGATGCACAACAACTAACTCAATGGAAGAAGCTAGGAGGATGATCTTTGAAGGAGTTAGAGACCATATTGTTCCAAAGTTGCATGGAAAGGATACACCATGCTAGATGTGGAAGGTCCTTAATAATATGTTTGAAAGCAATAGTGATGCTAGAAACCTTTCTTTGATGAAAAAATTGAGGATTGAAGAAAAAAATATATGAACTAGTATTCAAAAATGGGAAGGCCTACCTAAATAATTTTTCTTCAGGTCAGGTCAAGCATATTGGTGTCTAGATTGAGAGCCTCTATAAATTGTATGTTAATGCATGTGAATCCTTAAGAAGTAAGGCATAGATTTCTCATAATAGAGATGTGGTTGTTGAGAGAGAGCATGGCAGAGCTCTAAAGATGGAGCCTCATCCAGTATCTCAGCTTCAATCTAAGCTAGTTGGTATTTGGGAAGACTAGTAGGATGATGATGAGGACTAATCAGAGACTTCCAGTATAGAAAGAGTTTGAGCCAAGTGGGTAGAGGATTTTATTAAGAGATCTCAAAAAAAAATTCATTCTACCATGATAAAGAAGCAGACACCTAGATACACAGGGTATATGGAACTTTCTAGTTCATAGGGAGTAGCTGCAGCAACAAAGAACTTGGTACATCTAAAGACATATCCAGGTGGATGAGGTTCTTCCAAGAAGCTCTTCCTTGCTAAGAGAGAGTGTTTAAATTGTATCAAGGAATGACTTCTTTGACTTGTGCTTTAGTTGAAGATGCTAATCTAAATATAGTATCATAGATACTGAATTTAGTTGTTAGTTAGCATGTGTGATGTGACCTATCACTAATCATTGTCAGTTAATTCGAGCTAGATGGATTCCAGTGAGTTGTGAACTAGTTGATAGCTATAATTTAGATATAGTGTTTATTAGTTAATTTAACTCTAGTTCTAGAATAGAGATAGACTTGAGTTCTTGACTTTAGTTGAGTAGTTTGACTTCTGTTAACTCAACTAACTCTCAGTTAACTAGTTGTAGCTACTAAATTTATCCCTAATAGGTAATGCAATTCAAATTGCCTATTGGGACTGAATGAAAGCACATATCTATGTATTCATTATACACAGATTTTGTGGGGAGCTTTAGAAGCATTCATTGAAAGAGGCTTGAGGATCAAGCAGATCAATTTCTCTTGGGAATTATGCAAGGAAAGACAAGAAATTCCTATCTTTTAGGGGCAAAATTGTGCTAGAAAATAGGATCTCTTAGGAGGCCTTATTTGCCTAAGTGTTGGGCAAGTCTTATGGAGAGTTGATGAATATTGCAAGGGATCCATGCTTGAAGAAGATTATTTGTTATAGATCAAATTACTCTATTGATAATTTAAGAAAGATGGGTTTCTCCCATTTCGGTTCCCCATATAAATTTTGCGTTCTGTGTGATTGTGTTCTATTCATTATTTTCCTTCTGTGAAATTTCAGTACATAAATCTTCTTTCTTTTGCAGATCATTTTTCTCTTATTAGAAGTTACATGATTGCAAGGATTTTCTACATGGTATCAGAGTAGTTAACAAAATCTACACCAACGCACAGAGAATAGAGTCCTAAATATTTTTTCAAGTAGCAGGGTACTATTTACAAATGAAGTTGTGAACAATGTTTCTTGTGGGTGAGCATGAAATGGGTAAATATACTTATTAGCTATAAGAATCCAACCTTATTGAAGGCCTTAAGTACAATTTTCATGGAAGGATTCATGGGTTGTTAGGAGGAATATTCGAATGGGAGCCCTAGTTCAACTAATGAAGGATCCATATGGTTTATAATTGGGCAATTCAAGATGTCCCTAAGAGTAGTGATGATGGGGCAACCAAATCAGTGCTAGTGGGAAGTTTGTTGAAGACCCTAAGAGTTGATGATCTTGGACGAGTAGGAGAGTAACTAATGCACATATTTTCCTTAAACAATAAGGCAAGGAGTTCTCACAATAGAGAATTGGTGGATAAGTGATGGCAAGATAAAGTGATGAAGATGGAGCCTAAGACAATATCTTATTTTGGATCAAAGCTAGTTGGTAGTTGTGCTAACTAAGAGGATGATGACGATGAGGACTATAATTCATAGTGATTTGAGGTAGCCACCCAGTCAGAGTATTCAAATATAGGGAAACTTCGAGCCAAGTGTGAAAATGATTTGTTTAAGGGAGCTTAGAAGAGAGTTGAGTCTCCCAAAACTTAGAAGTAAACACCCAAATACATAGGGTACATGGCTCTTTCTATTTTAGAGGGAGTAGTTGCAGTAACAAAGAAGTTGGTAGAGTTGAAGATTGGTTAAAGTGGACAAGGTTGTTCAAATAATCCTATCCTCTCTAAGAGGGAGTGTTCAAATTATAGCAAGGGATGGATTATTTGACTTGTACCTTCGTCAAATATGCTAATTCAAATTTAGTCTCATAGATACTTGAGTAAGTGGCCAGTTAACATGTGTGATGTGGCTTATCACTAGTTTATTGTTGGTTAGTTTGAGTTAAGTGGATTTCAACGAGTTGTGTACTAGTTGAGACTGGATGAAGGCACAAATATATTTATACATTGTACACAGGTTGTTGTGGGGAGCTTGAGAAGCAAGTAGAGAAAGAGGCTTGAGGATCAAGCAAATAAATTTCTCTGGGAATTGCATAAGGAAATAAGATAAATTCCTATTTTTTATTCGCAAAATTTCACTAGGAAATAGGAGATCCTAACAGGCCTTATTTTCCTAAGTGTTGGACAAGTCTTGTTGAGAGTTGATCAACATTGCAAGGGATTCAAGCTTGAAGAAAATTATTTGTAATAGATTAGATTGCTCAATTGATAATACAAGCAAGAGGGATTTTTCCTAGTTGGATTCCCCAGATAAATTTTGTGTTCTATGTGTGATTGTGTTTCTATTCATTGTTTTCTTTCTCCAAAAATTTGATAGAAAAATCTTGTGTCTTTAGCAGATCAATTTTCTCTCGTTTGCAGTTGCAAGATTTCAAGGATTTTCTACAAGAAATCAAATTCAAAGAATTATTTTTATTAATCTAATGAGCCAAAAATGAAATTAAGAGTCTAGAGATATTTATGCTCTTGTAAGTTAAAATAAATTTTATGAGAAGGAAACAAAAGTCAAAGTAAATTGCTGTTAGGAGTTACAATTGTGATATTGAATAATGTGAGAAAATTTTATCTTAAGCTAATATGTGAGTCAAATGCTGAGGATATGTAATCAGTCATATCCAGTGAATGGAAGCCATAGAGCGTGTCAAAAATTTGTGTGATGATGAAATGAGAAAAACTCATAATTTATGGAAATTGAAGTCATATAAAAGTTAATAGCCAAGAAGTCATCATTATGTAATTTTTCATATATGGTGCATGTTTGGTGGTAAGATACACTAAGTAAAATGTATAATGAAGTGAAAGTTTCAATCATGTCATTACCACAATTTTTAAATTTTATGATCTAATTCCATACGCGTCTTCTTTGTTTCTGATAAACTCTAGTAAGAAATATATTTTATAAACAACTAAATGTATGAAGAAGATTGTAGGTGACTTGATGGATGAAGGCTTCCATCCTACAAGAAATAATTCTTGTAGGCATTCTATGAAATATGACAAAAGAATATGTTGACTGCATATGATAGATCAAAATGATACAAACTTCACGAAGATTAATAAAGAAAAAATGTGGAAACAATCGTTATAATAAAGAAGTTGTAATAGAGCAGGGAAAAAATCTTGCAACTATGGTTATGTAGAATTTGTTGAGGAAACTCAATGGTTGTGACTACGGGTAGAGTTCTCAGAACAAGTGAGTTGATGTGGAAGCCTAGATGAGCATAGGGTATTCATGAGGTTCTAGTTGAAAGAACAAAGAGTATAGAAAGATTAGGTTCAAAAGCGAATTTTCTGAGGTATTCTATAGTAGGTGTGTTGTAGCCCAATATGACCCTATTTAAAAACTAGGTTGCATTTTTAAAGTCTATGTTATAGACATTTTTGGGCCCTACAACCCCAAGCATGAAATGTCCATAAACCAAGGGCTCCTAAGTCCCTAAAAGTGTTGTTCTTACCCCTAAAGGAACAAGGTCAACAGATTACAGCTTCTTCCAGAAGTTCTCCATGAGAAACTGCTCAGAATTGGTCAAAACAGGATCATTGCAGCTGCTCCATTGGCTAAGTGCGTTGCATCTCACCCAAATACACTGTGAGGGTGCGTTGCATTTCAAAAGTCCCTTCTGTGGTGTGCGATGGGTGAGAAATGACAAATGGCAGTGTCATTCCACGAGGTGGAGAGGCAATGGAAGCCTCTAGAATCTTCTCCTGTGACACTTGCCTCACTGAATTCAACCAAGGATGAGTAAGAGGCCCTCAGTCTCCAAGTGGAAGTAAGAACTATCAGAGAGAAGACACTAATCAAATCACAAGCTGACTCATCCCCCTTATAGATATCTATATTTGGATCCCTCATCCCAGAGATCCAGAGGCTGGAATTTTTCATATTGTAAGGAATTGCTGTTGGTTTTCTGAGACAAACATCAGATTGTTGGGTGATCAAAGCTTTGTTTGAGGTGAAGAGGGGCTTTTTTGTTGGGAGGTTGATGCTAGGTCAAAACAACTAGTTGTAACTCGTCCTGGCTCTTTTCTTGTTTATCAATAAAAACTATTTGAGTTTTCCTCCATGCTTTTGTATCATTGATGCTGGTTACATTTGTATGGTCAATTTATATCTGGTCCTAGATTGTTTATGATTATAGATCCATGTCTTTGTATAGTGTTATGCTTCTGTGATCTTACAGGTACTTTGTGAAGCTGGGCGTGCAAGGGAGCAGGTAGCTGAGGACTATCAAAGAAGAGAGGGATTGAATTGAAGGATTAGAGCAAGACAGAGGTTGGTCTTTTTGTTCCTCTCTATCTATAATCCATAAAGGAAAAACAAAAGTAGTTTTTCTCTGTTTGTTTCTAAGGCAGCTGTCACACCTTAGTGGGATAGAGCAGTTCTAAATAGACACTTTTCCATGTAACAAAATGGCGACTCCACTAGGGAGCTAATTAGTTTGTTTGTTTATCATTCTTTGTTGTTTGTTTCATAAACTTACAAGTAGCATTCGAACTGCATTTGCCATAACAAATGCAAAGTAGACAACTGCTACTTCAATCCGTTTATTTGGATCTGTTTATGATTTAAACAACTGATTCACAAACTATCTGATTGCCCTTGTGATAGCTCTTAGATCCTCCTTAGATCTACCCCTGATTATTGCATTACTGATTGCTTTTTACTCGGCCAGAACCCAAGAACTGAACTGCAAACTGTGACCCGGAACCCGAATAGAGTCTTGTTTCTGGCCCAGCGCAGGTACTGTTCAGAGGTTCTGAGTTTCAGTGCACTTCCCGAGTGGACAACCTATGCTGCATTTCAGATTCTCTGTGTTACAGGTGCGCTGATCAGACTAGCTCTGTGCAGTTGTGGCTTCTGTGATTCATCCTTTCCAGTTCTATTCCTGAATTTTGCTGCCTGTGATCAGTATATGTCTGTTTGAAACCCCTTTTCCTTACTGTTATTCTGCCTCCTTTGTACAAAAGAGCTGTAGATGTTTTTGTGTGTTTGTTGAGTCGTTTATAGTTCTCCTTTGCAAAAGTAGCATAATCGTATTGTCGCCCTTTGATTTGAAACTGTCACAAGTGTCGATTTCAGTCCTAGGAAAGAGTTTGATTGCTGTTGATGGTCGATTATCCTGTTACTATTGCTTTTGGTCTGAATTTGTAATTTTCTAGTGTCAAAAACAAGTATCCATTTGAAAATTGTAAGGTGTCGTAATCATCTCCATTTTTTAATTTCGAAGAGAAACTTGTTTATATTTGTCGCTTGAAAAGAAATTCAGATTTGTGCATCAACTTTCTTTTTAGCATTCATAAACTAAGAAAGTCGAAAAACAAATACATGCATGTGCATTTGCATATAGACAGTCTGATTGGCTTGATTTAGGAAAGTGCATTTAGAGTGTGCTCTTTGCTCTTTGTGAAAAGATTCTGTCTTTCTTTTCCCTAGTAGCTAGGATTTTCATTACATAAAGGAGATAAAAAGTTTGTTTATCATCTTAGATTACATTTTAGGAATTACATCTGCATCTCGTGGTGAACCCGAAAGGCAAACTTCATAAACAAGATCAACTTAAAATAAATTCAATGAATCTAACAACGCTTTGGAACTTGACGCACAAAATTTAGAAGTCTAGGCTAGAGACGTATTCCGGCGTCGTAAAGCTTGGTAACTGTTGTTCTCACTGATGGTTGGGTGATTCCTCCACTTTGAGACGATAAGTGCCAGTATGGACTTGTGCTCCCACATACCGTTGAGTATATTTTGGGAGACCCCAATAGGCTTAATCCTTTATCCATAGGAAGCCATGTCTGCCGCCCTGTCGATCACAATGCACTGAACACAACATTCGGGAAGATTGACTGCCGTACCGTAAAAAGTATTCTGCAGTTTTGCGATTGGTTTGGTACTCCCTCTACCTAGATTTCCAGAGCAATCCCTTTCGTTCCTTTTCAGACTCCTTAACGAAAAAGGTCCATCTGAGCACTTGTCACTTCAGGCTCATTAAAAATCGAAGGAGACTGGAGTCATCTTTTGTTTTTTCTCGACTCTTAAAAACTGAAAAAACAAGTTGCGTCAAAGCGTCTAAAATTTATTTTAAACGGAATATTCATTACCCTTTTCCTACGTTGATCTTGGGTTGAGAAAATGGAATCCACCAACCAAGGGATTCCCCTTGGAGGAAATCCTAGTCCCTTCTCCTCTTGGGGAGATGTTGGTGCACACCATATGGCCACATTGTCGCTTCCAGGACTGACAATTGGTTTGCCTATATGGCTCTTCTCAACCTCTGTCATTCAGAACACCACAATTCCTGAACAATCGAATCAGCAATTAGATGAGTCCAGAGTTACCCACCAACCTTCTACTTCCTCTAATTCTTGCTCTCCTCCTTCCTCTTCGCTTGATGGGGCTGGTAAAGCCAAAAATCAAGTACCTAAGGAGAAGAAGGAAAAGAAGAAGAAAGAGAAGAAGAAGAAGGAGCCAAAGGCGAATGGGGGCAAACGAGTGTTGTCTAGCGAAAATCCACACACTGCACCAACTAGGCCTAAATCGCCATGTGTCATTTGCAAGGGAGACCACTATCACAGAGATTGTCCTTGTATCCCTCGGATCTTAAGGGACTGGTCTCCTCGTTTGCACAACCCGGTGTCGTCAACCTCTGATGATCATGTTGAAAACACACCGTCAACTAGTGAAAGTGAAGCCCAAGGACAAAAATGAAAGTATAGATTTCCTTGTAAACTGTGCGAAGGCGATCATTCCGTTCACCGTTGTCCCTTCTTAGACGAAGCTAAAAGAGTTTTGGACGATCATCCGGTTTCACCGTTACAACTTCCTCCTGGGTATAAAAAACTCTTGCCGAGTCTGTCACTAGTTGAAAATCCGGCTGGCCCGCTCAGGTGGTCGGCTGAAGCATCTATCATTGAAGATAAAACATCTGAACCCATACCAGACGAAAGTCAAAAGGTTGAGGGGGCAGTTGACCCGGTCTTGCCTTCAGAGGTTCCATCTTCAGATGATACAGTCACTGAAGAGAACAAGGATGACACCGTCCAAATTCTTTTCATAAGCACAGATTCCAACGAACATGGGGTTAATTTACCCGTTCCTTTACCGCAGGAAGGAAGTTCGTCAGAGTCGTACCTGGCCGTCTATTCGGTCCCACCTCCAAGCAACCTAGTTGTCTCCTTCGACTGGAATCAACTAGGCAGACCCCGTTTACCAGCTAGTATACCATTCCGAATTATTGTTCAAATATATAGAATGGTTATGGCTAGTACCATCATAGACGAAGGGGCTTCTGTGAGTATCCTTTCCTCAACTGCTTGGAAAGCGCTTGGTTCGCCATCGCTTTTGCCTGAGATGAGAAATGTAACAGGCTTTGATAAAGGAACCAGTCGACCGTTAGGGATCCTTCCCAATGTGCCCATAACATTGAGAGGGAAAATCGTTCACATGAACATGATGGTAGTTCAAGGACCCTTGGATTACAATCTACTCCTTGGATGAGACTATATTTATTGCATGGGAGCAATTGTCTCCTCACTCTTTAGAGTAATGTGTTTTCCGCACAAAGGAAGAGTGGTCAAGCTCGTAGACCAGCTTTCATTTCCCAGATCATACAGAGAAAATAGTCATATACAATCCCTGAATGGTCTTTTCACGCAAGAAATGTCTCAATCTCTAGTCCGTCCACCCGATGAGCGCGAGTGATTCGGGGGGACATGACTGAAACCCAGGGGGCATGCACCCTGGTCTGCTTCGGCAGGAAAACTTCGGGTATAGGGTAGGTTTCCGCGAGAGAATATGACTAGTCTATACTCACGTCTATGATTGGAAGAGAGGGTTATTCTAGAACAAGATTCTCTTATCAAAGTTATGTGAGTGGAGTAGCCTCCTTCACTCACCTTTGTCTATTTCGGTAGACATCGTCGAAGAAGTGTTTTGTTTGCGCTGTGAATAGAACGATCTTTGGGTAACCTATAAGAGGTAGGCCTCTCTTGGTAAAACAAATGTTTTAACAGACTAAAGAAGGGGTAACCTTGAAACTCTGTTTTATACCTGGGGGCATGCAAACCTTTTGGCTTGTAAGCGAAGAGTGACTATTTATTTTTTTAAATTTGTAGGACCTCTAACCCTTTAAACTCGTAGGATTAGTCGTTTCCTAACTTGCTTAAAGAAAGGATGTGGGGCAAAACTCTAAAAGTTGACGTTTTATATGAGACATTCTTATCACACGACTGGATTAATCGAGCAGTTTTAGCACATAGTTCAAGCTCGTTAAAAAATAAACATAAGACATGAGCAAATGTTTCCACCCGCGTTTAAGCTCATTAAAATATGAACTATTCCTCGGTAAATAACCATTGTGAATGTAGTACTTCAGCCGTTAAAGCCTTGGTCGTGTTTGCACCGTCACCTCCACTTTTTCATTGGCCGATCATTCACCTCCATTTGATTGTTTACCCATTTTGAGGAACAACTGCGAAGAGTGATTTCACTAGCCATCCTTGTGACACTGCCGTGATTGGAAAATTCCAAACCTTACCTGGAATCAGCTGCTACCCGTTTTATCACTCGTTCCTCAAAAGACGAGTCTCCTTTAAGCTCTTTTCAACTGACTCGTAAAATATGAAAAGATTGCCGAGCCATTGGCCTCTCTAGCTCGTTAAAGGGACAGAAGTGCTATCCCCCCTCTAGATTTTAATCTTTTTGGACCTGAGGGATTATTACACAAAAAGATCGAGCGCTTGTTTTGTTCATCTCGTTAAAAGTATCGAAAATTCATCCCTTCTATATTGTTTTATACTTTTTCAGACTTAAGGGATTAGATGACGAAAAAGGAATTTTGGAGTTACCTTTACGTTCCTTTTCAGACTCTCTAAAATTGAAAAGGACCGAGTTATCGTTGTCGTTAAACTCGTTAAAAAGATTAACAGCGACAAACTTGTCTATAGACGAGAACGAGTTTCACTATCGCTAGGCTCGTTAAAACATAGCGATGGGTTTTCTCGAAGGGAAAATTATAGAACAAGCATATGTTATCCTTCTCAAGCTTGACAAAAATAAAGAGGTACTGGTCAGCAATGACTGGGGAAAATTGGGAAGAAAACTCAAAGAAACTTTGTTGGTAGCAAGTCGCTCTTGAACATGACACTTCCATTCCATGTCCGAGTCGGGTTGGGTTGTTTCATTCACCGGTCACATCACCATGGTCATGCCATACCATCCACATTTGGGGTTAATGCTACCAATCCATGACATCAGTGTCGCCGATATGTTCAAGAGAAGTCATTCAGAGAATTCACCCGTGTCTCACCCACTACCATACATTATAATCCATTCTTTCATGACCGCCACCCTAAACCTTATATCACCAGATCGTTTTCACCTCCATTAAAATCATTTGCTCCGTTCCGTGTCATTGATGTGGGATTCATTAAGGCCCTCCTGTGACGGATCACTTCTTGTCAACATCAACTCATTATCCAAGAAGTTGATCTAGGAACACCCCATTCAGTACTTTGAAGCTTGCATGCCTCAATGGCAAGTTTCTCACTTCCGGTAATAGGTTTACATCAATGGCCTTCGACCGAAAGATTTTGCGTGGTGTTCGACGCCAAGTCTTTTATTCACACCACGTGAATTGTACTGCAGTACCTTGAGGGTCATTATCATTATCGGTGATTCCTCTCGCGCTTGTTAACAGTTTATATCATTGACTGGTAATCAAGCGATGTCTTTCCATGTTCGACTTCAGAACATTTCCCACATGGATCGAATTGTACTTTGAGTGAAGATCGGATGAGATTGAAGACCCCAAATCTAGTTTCATCCATCTGGGCTGCGATATATATTCAGGGAAATCAAGACATTAAATGTACATCATTGCAGCACAGATAATCATCCTATCAAAAGGATGATGGCTCTACCAGAATCATCAGTCTACACTCAGATGATTTTCTGTCCTATGTACATGAAAATGAATTTATAAAGCTGAGCATGGGAATGCCCACCTCAGCTAGATCATGAAAACAGTATGAAGATAATGTATTGTATTGTATCTTATTACAAGTCTCCTCCCAGCATTGAAAGAACTTCGGATCCTCATAATAAAGCATTTCACCCGACACCAAAAGATTAATGACCTCATACTTTAGGGGGCAACTGTTATAGACATTTTTGGGCCCTACAACCCCAAGCATGAAATGTCCATAAACCAAGGGCTCCTAAGTCCCTAAAAGTGTTGTTCTAACCCCTAAAGGAACAAGGTCAACAGATTACAGCTTCTCCCAGAAGTTCTCCATGAGAAACTGCTCAGAATTGGTCAAAACAGGATCATTGCAGCTGCTCCACTGGCTAGGTGCGTTGCATCTCACCCAAATACACTGTGAGGGTGCGTTGCATTTCAAAAGTACCTTCTGTGTGGTGCGATGGGCGAGAAATGACAAATGGCAGTGTCATTCCGCGAGGTGGAGAGGCAATGGAAGCCTCCAGAATCTTCTCCTGTGACACTTGCCTCACTGAATTCGACCAAGGATGAGTAAGAGGCCCTCAGTCTCCAAGTGGAAGTAAGAACTATCAGAGAGAATACACTAATCAAATCACAAGCTGACTCATCCCCCTTACAAATATCTATATATGGATCCCTCATCCCAGAGATCCAGAGGCTGGAATTTTGCATATTGTAAGGAATTGTTGTTGGTTTTCTGAGACAAACATCAGATTGTTGGGTGATCAAAGCTTTGTTTGAGGTGAAGAGGGGCTTCTTTGCTGGGAGGTTGATGCTGGGTCGGAACAACTGGTTGTAACTCCTCCTGGCTCTTTTCTTGTTTATCAATAAAAACTATTTGAGTTTTCCTCCATGCTTTTGTATCATTGATGTTGGTTACATTTGTATGGTCAATTTATATCTGATCCTAGATTGTTTATGATTATAGATCCATGTCTTTGTATAGTGCTATGCTTCTGTGATCTTACAGGTACTTTGTGAAGTTGGGTGTGCAAGGGAGTAGGTAGCTGAGGACTATCAAAGAAGAGAGGGATCGAATTGAAGGATTAGCGCAAGACAGAGGTTGGTCTTTCTGTTCCTCTCTATCTATAATCCATAAAGGAAAAACAAAAGTAGTTTTTCTCTATTTGTTTCTAAGGCAGCTGTCACACCTTAGTGGGATAGAGCAGTTCTAAATAGACACTTTTCCCTGTAACAGTCTACCTCACATGAACCTTTATCCTAATGCCGCTAGCCTTTTTATATTTCTCAAATTCAATTTCACTAACCTAAACTACCCCTGCATTTAATCTCTACCTTAACCTTTTAAAATTACTAATTAAAATCACACCCATTATCAAACATTCGAATACAACAATAATATAAAAAATGTAACCACATTTGAATCATTCAAATGTTACTTAATGGATAATTTTTAGGGAATAATGAGTGACATTAATGACATAAAAAAAACTTATTAATTGTATTGAATAATGTCACATAACAATAGAAATCTATATGTATATTATTATATAATTGTTTCATTATATAAAAATATTGTTAATCACATATTAATATACATATATACGGATAACATCCATTTAAGAAATCATTAAAAATATTAATACATATCAATAATGATGATCATAAAAGGGGGAAATGTCCATGAAAAAGGGAAATATAAAGTCAAAGCTACTTATACACCTAATGAAAATATTGTCATAATAAACAAATGGTATTTCTTTAAAATAAAATAATAAATATATGCACTTTATAACATAATCTTACTTATGTAAATACTGCCCAAAATCATGTCACTTTTTATAAACAAAACGTATGCATATACTCAACTTAATACAAAGTATTTGAATATTTAAATCATATCAGGAAAAAACAAATAGTTAAAATCCTTATTACTTTTCACCCGACATGATTTCTTACCATTGATCTCAGTAATCTTTCACCTTTGGATTTCCTTAGAGAGCATTATATATAATTCAACCCTGACCTTCAAACTTTCCGACATAATAATATTAGTGTATAGTATAAAATTTAAAAAAGTATTTATTTAGAACATTATTAAAATTTATAAAATATTATTTCATTACACCTAAATCAACGTTTAAAATCCACTTTCAAAATATTACTCAAGTACACAATGCCGCACTTCACTTACATGCGTGTATGAACCGTATTTGATTTGAGGGAGAGGTTATGGGACGCACATATCTCCAACCAGTCGAGGTGAATCGTGTCTGTTGGCAAACAAATTTTAAAAAATCGCCTTATGGAACCTTATAAAATATTATTTAAAAAGCACACATGAAATCGCACGCGCCCACACCAAAGGGAATGTGGGTAATATAATCTTATTAGGTCAAAGGAAAAAACCAAATATCTATTTTAGACATCAAGAAAATATCTATTCTAGACATTAAGAAAGGTAAACACGATCCCTTAGGTCCTCAACCACCATTTAAAATTGTCAAATTTATTTACCTTTGTGATGAATTTATTGAGCAACCTTGTAATTTCTAGCTGTGAATTATTTTGCTATTTCAAAAACAAAGCTCATTCACTTCTAATAATATTCCATATTTTATGGTTTTCCCAATTTTATTTTGCTATTTCAAAAACAAAGCTCATTCACTTCTAATAATATCCCATATTTTATGGTTTTCCCATAAACTGGGTAATTTGGAAAATTTACCAATGTTTAGCACAGGGCTCAAATATAGAAATAATGATATTACTTTGCATGAAGTGTAAGGTATGCAAATAATTTTATCTTATATTATTTTAGGAAGACACTAATGAAATGAGGTGAGAAAATAATTCTTGTTTTATGTTAATGTATTTCATTTTTTTTCTATTTATTGTGTTTTCGTACTTTTAAATAATAAGGAAAATATATGTCATTACTTAGTATTTAAAATTTTTAATGTGTTTTTTGTTGGGAATCACGATTTCCGTTAGACCGAAACCCGTAGGTGTTAGTCAACGATCGCATCGTGAGAGATAAGGATCCACGAGAGGCGGTTAGTCCATGTGTTTGTTGGTTTATTCAATGTCCAACAATCGCTCCCCAATGCAAGATAGGTGTGTATCGAACTCGTGACCTGCACTCTGATACCACTTGTTGGGAATCACGATTTTTGTTAGAATAAATCCTGTATGTGCTCATCAACGATTGCAATGCCAGAGATAAGGATCCACAAGAGCCAATTAGTCCATGTCACGAAACACACACTAAGCGTTGGTTTATCCAATGTCCAACATTTTCTTCCTTTTAAATACTATGAGAAATACCTTCTATTACTTGGTATTTTCATATTTAAGACAATTGAAAATCACATGTAGTTACTGATGAGTTTGAATTCAACATTCTTCTCATTATATATGCCTCACCACGTTTTCTTTCCTTTATAAATTCTTGAGCTATTCTAACCTATCATTAGTTAAAGATATTATTATTGTAATATTTTTCATTCCTTATAACTAATATCAAATACAAGGAATACCCCTTATTGCTGGAGAAGGTCAATCTTCAACCTACATCGGAAGGATCACTATATACTCATTGGATGCCTTCAGGGTTATTTCTTGTCATCAGGAACAATATGAGAGATAACAAGGGGGGAAGTCTCATTACTAAAAAGGCTATTCACTATTCATAATGAGCATGGAGAGGGTCATGTAGGAAGAGAGAGAAATCATTTATGCCTATGGATAGTTAGGGAAAGGGTTTAGAAGTAAGCCATAGAGAAACAAGGGAATACATAAAATCCATGACATAAGAGGACAATAGGGATATTTAAACAATGTCACCTACTGTGTGTGAATAAAAGGAGTAAGTGGTGAGAAAAAACAGAGATAGGGAGAAGAATGTGAAAAAATAAAAATAATGAAGTGGTAGAAGAAAAACATAGTAAAGAAACAATAAATACGAAATGGAAGGATGGTAAAGGAGGAATAACTAAGCAAAGAAATGTATAAATAAAAGTATCATGTGTTATTTGAGATGAAGATATAATAAATACATAAACCATAATATCTCTAGAATGTTATTGGTCCCTCTTAATAACATTTTTATTAATACAAAAAATGGTCCTAATCATGTATTTGTATAAAGATATGAAGGTTGAGATTATATGTACATTAGTCAAATGGTGATATAGGTATGATGAGGCATGGTGTAACCCCGTAAAGTTGATGGTAGTATGAAAACCACTTTGCAATGAAGTTTTGTGGTCCAACAAAAAACCCTTGCCATGTTGTATTATTTGCAGTAACCATAAACCACTAGAGGATGTAGAGTCATTCATAGAAGCTCAATATAGCTAAAAACATTAGATATTTCATATTTGGAAGAATTGATGACCTTAGTGAGGAGGTGGTCAGTCATATTTAAAGTCATGAAAAAGGAGTGTTGGTAGGACAAGAATGGTCACTAATGGAATAGAGAAAACTATTAGGTAAAACTTCGTGAGAGACATAGGACACATGCATAGGAGTTCATGAAGATCTTTTATTCCTCAAGAATTTAATACTGGAGAATTCACAATAGGGTTATGGTTTAGCAAAAAACTTATGAGAATGAGGATAATGACGATGATGGATGTGATGGAAGGGGAGCAATAAGTAGATGCATATAGATTTTTTATGGATGAATGAATGATGAAACATGCATGAGAAGGAGGTTCATAGAATTTTTATGGATGAATGAATGATGAAACATGTATGAGAAGGAGGTTCCTAGAGAACTGATAGATATAATGACAAGTTACCCATGTACATTAGTGGATGGATCTTATTTTATATGCACTTAAAAAATGCCCATGAATTGTAGGTACAAAAATAGGATCAAGGATCAAGAATAAAGAATACCAAAGTTTGGGGAAAATCGAAAATGAAGACAAAGGATGAGAAAGGAAAATATAAAAAAGAGACAAATTTAATGAAGGTTTCTCATTAAAGAGGGGAAATGTAGGAACAACTCCTATTTTTAATATTTAATGAATAAAATGATAATGTAATAATGTAGACTAATTATACAAATCTATGTAGGAGTGATATATGAAAAAATATGAATGAAAGTAGGGATTTATATTTATTGAGAGAATCATGGATATATTATGGAATAAATATAACATATATGAGAATTGTTTAGATAATATATTTTTCCCGAAGTATTTCTTGGTGTCCCTTGCTTCATTAATGTGTGTAATTTTTTTCATTGTGTGCTTTCATGACATCACATAGTTTTGACCACAAAACTAGATTGTTATTAATATTATATCATATACCAACATAGATCCATCTTATTTCTGGATTTATCAAACATGAAGAACGATCAAATATATCAAGGTGCAAACATCTTATCAAATGTAAAACCTCAGGAAAAAATTGAATGCACTTGATAGACATGGTGTTGGCTTAGTCGGTATTGACCCAGGTTCAGAGTTAAGTTTTTCAAACAAATCCCTAAGATGCTAGCCCTTTCGGCATCAATCTATGGTACATGGACTGAAGTCTCTCCTGAAGTAGTATGGGGGGATGCTGGAACCAAGTTTCTATACCCAGAGATTATTGTAATGTCATTTTATGCCTTAAGCATGCCTTCACGTAGATCGATAAGCCCTTAGGGATTCTTGATATAACTTCCCTTAATCAGATTCTATACCTCTACAAACGTTCACGACTATCTTTTGCGAACCCTAAACAAGTGACTCAACCACTTACGCGCCTCTATGAGTTATTACCCATATCAGTTTAAGTGTTCAATAACTTTAACATGCAATAAGATATTCTTCACGTAAACAATTACTATTACTTGCATTCATATGAGAATATAAATAATTTAAAATCGTGCATCAATATAGTATTAATTCATAAACCCATCATTCATCATAGAATAATAGTGCATTCATTCATAACAAAAGTAAATAGGTAAACACAGGAATTTATGGAATAATCTCTTTATTAATATTTCAGTTTTTCTTATAAACTCAAGACTTCCCTGCACACTTACCTGCAGGGGTCTACGCACTCAGCTGCGGACTCCACTCTAGGCCTTTGCGCACACATATGCAGAGCCTCTATTCTACTCTAATAAATCTTCACTCTTTCTCTTACTGACCCATTACATTCATCTCCATCATTATTTACTTTTGCCTTAGACTCTATAAGACTCTCCTTTTTATACAATCCCATAGTCTGAAGACCATGGGTGGATCTATAAAATCTGACACAACTTACATAAAAGAAGGGTAAGACCCTTTATGAAACTTTACGATTTACATGCTCTGCGACCACAACTTGCGAAGACTTTACATTTTATACAACAAAACTTAGGCATTTTTCCCCTAAACTTGGGCTTTTGCCCCAAAATTGACCCTAGGGGACATTGTGCTAATAGCCCCCCAACACAAATATCATGACTCACCCTGAAGTCAGTCTACTTGCATGGAGATCTTACTACGAAGACCTCCCAACTCTACTTGTGCCACTCCTACCTTAGTCACACTCTGCGTGGCTGCTTGTTTGATCTGCTCCACTAGTTGCTTTGTTGCTGGTCCTATACTGTCTACCTTAATCTTCTGTTGCATCCTCTGTAGGCTTGCCAACTTCTCCTCAATGTTGGTGGAGATAACATAGGCCTTATCTAGCCAAGGCCCCAATCTGGCCTGGAGGACCATCTCTTTCCTCTACACTGCTTCCACCTATTCAAGCAACTGTTTTTCCTCATGTAGCTTGGCCAATCGTTGTGCTATAGTGACAGTGCACACCATCTCTCTCGCTTCATCATACCACTACTGCAATTCACGGGCTTCTGGGTTTAACCTCTATAGGTTATGATATTCTTATAGTGCCTGTTGGAAAATACTAGGGGCGGGGTGAATCAATATTCCATAGCAATTAGCACTTTTAAATATTTTCAGAGCATTAGTTAATCTTCAATTATCATTAATGTTTGTGCAGTAAGAACAACGAATAAAAGAACACATGAGGCACAAAACATTTAGGGTGAAAACCCCCTCTGGGTCAAAAACTACCGAACACTTTTCTAATAATTATTTAATCTTCAACTCCAATTGAAAAGAAAGCCCCAACTTCCTAGAATCTAGAAAATCATTCTTCTCCAGCTCCCACTAGATAGATGCTCCAACAACTGAGATACTTCAATAATCAACTGAATGGATGCCCCAACAGCCAATGAGATACAACTCACCCTAGCACCACCCTACCATCCTAAATTTTTCACAGGCTTGAACCTGTTGGTGACTTCATGCACCAACATAGCACCACCCTACCACCCTATAGAAGAATAAAAGAAGAATGGACTCCTGTACTAGGAAAAATCATCCACTTTAAAATGATATAGAATGATGTAGAAGAAGAAGACACACTAGACCATAACCCCAACTATGACACAACCACCTAATTATGATCCTAGACCTCTCGACACTACCTCTTCTACTCTTGGAAGATAGACACTTGTACAAATTTTACAATGATGCTTTTACAATGATACTTTTACAATGGTTGTATGCAATGCTTCCCACTTGAAGACTTCATGTGGTGAACTTCTTGCTGTTTTTTTGCACCTTGATTGCTTCTCTTTTCATGCTACCCTTTCTCACTCTTCAGAACATTAGATTATGCATTGATTCTTCTCTTGATGAATATATAATATGTTATGATACCAACTTAGAAAAAGATAGAAAAGAGAGATCAACGCCTTAGAATTCAGCCTCTTCGAGTGGCAACCTCCTTTACATTACACAAATGAGCAATTCTTGGAGGATACAAATGAAAAGACCTCCTTTCTATATATAGGAGTCTAAGGGGTAGTCTAAGGGGTTACACTAGTAGTATAGGGGCCTAACATGCCCCTCTCCCTCAAAAAATGTTGTCTTCAACGCTTGAGTAGTTCTTGATGCTTCTGTATAAAATTCTTGTCCTCCCATGTGGAATCTTCAGCAAGTAAGTTCTTCCACTTGATGAGATACTCTGAAATTGAATGATTTCGTAGCTGTCGGGTTCTTGTTTCTGTGAATGCTCCAAGTTCCAATATGATTTTTCCTTCCTCTTCAATTTCTGGCAATATTGTTTGAATTGGGATCTTTTGCAACTTTTGAATAAGTGGCCATACTTCTTTGTCCTTCTTCCATTCATCCCTTGCTTCGTTTATCCAATCTAGTTGGATAAAAGAAATGGCACAAAACAATGCTTCCACATCCTCATCCTTGAAGAGTCTTCCCATTCGGTAAGGTCGCCATTTTTTAAGTGCATGTAGTATTGCCAACATTTCCTTCTCATAAATAGCTTGCTTGAGATGTAGCAGTAAAAATACCCAATCACCTATATCAAAACATTTGTTCACTACGATGTTGATCTACCTGTTGTTTTGTTTGATTTTGCACCGAAGTGGCGTTATCCTTTAAAAGTTAGAGAAATTGTTGTTGATGCTCGATGTGATCTTTGTCCGCTTGAACCTTTTTCTTCTTGGTATGTCCTTCTATCTCTAGAGTTTTAGGAGTGGTAATTTCTTCCAATCCTCTACAAGATATGGTTGGATTCATTTCTCGATGCTCGATATGATCTTTCACTTCTTGAACATTTTTCTTCTTGATATGTCCTTCTATCTTGATATTTTGAGGAGTGGTAATTTCAACCAATGAATTACAAGATATGGTTGGATTCATTTCTTCTTTCTCAATGTGATATTTCACTTCTTGCACCTTTTTCTTCTTGATATGTCCTTCTATCTTGAGAGTTTGAGGAGTGGTAATTCTTGCCAATGCTTTACAAGATATGGTCTGATTCAATTCTTCTTTCTCTGGGGTGGGGTCCTAGAGTATATCCTCTTCTTTTGATGTTTCTTGATCATTTTCTTCCTCTTCATATTCTATGTAAAATAATTTCTTCTCAGCACACTTATGACCTTTAGTGGATTTGCTATCACAATTGTAACAAAGCCCTATTTCTCTTTTTTCTTCCAATTGTTGTGGTGTAACCCTTGTAGGTTGTGGAAGGGTGGGAGAAACAACACTTCCATCTTTATAGTTGTGAGGGGTATGCTTCCTGGTTTCCATAATTTTGCTTTCCACTATGTCACAAAGCCCTTTTACTCTTTCCAATTGTTGTGGTGTTGCTCTAAAGAATGTGTTGCTCTTTGTATCCTCATAATGTGCTATCATTTACTCCATGAAAATTGACCACGTAACAAGTTGCTTACGAGAACAGAGCCCTTCATACTATAAAAATTGATCCGGTTCTAAATATGAAGATGCAATACATACCTTTTGTAACAGTGGTACACCATGTAGATCAAAATATTTCTCCATCTGAAGTATCCAATTTACCAGATCCTTGCCATCAGACTTCCTCATCTTGCTTTTCCTTGATTTTAGGAGCTCGATCTTGAAATGACTGTAACTCTATACTTTCAAATCTTTAAGCTCTAAAATTGCGACCTGTAGTAGCCCTCTATGTCCTCTTTCCAATGACACCAGTCTGATCCAAATCGGATTCTCCAAGAAAGAATTATGCACAATCTCCCAAGATGACCTAATTATAGACCTTTCCAGAAGAGCAAACTTGTATGAACTGCCACATGTCTCTGTTTCGACCTTTGGCTCTGAAAAATATATACAAGAAACTACAGTCCGTCCTCTTTCTGTACCTTCTTAGGAAATTTCAATCCAATGCTCAGAGAGAAAGTTATGATGATTTTCCCTAGGTCACCTGTTTGGAATGTAATATAGGAGTCTGCAAAAAGACCAACTTCCGCAGATCATATCTCCGCAAATGTAGCGCAAAAAGCTCTGAAATTCAGACCCAAGGTTTAGTGCGATTTCTTCTCAAATGGGTTTTTTTTTAGCTTCTGAAACGTCGCAGAAACAAAAGTTATAACGAAAATGCCACGATGACTTGTTTGGAGTAGTGAAACCCTAGAATCCAAAGCTCCGATACCAAATGTTATGAAACCAACTCACAAAAATATAGAAAAGAGAGATCAACGCCTTAGAATTCAGCCTCTTCGAGGGGACAACCTCCTTTACATTACACAAATGAGCAATTCTTGGATGATACAAATGAAAAGACCTCCTTTCTATATATAGGAGTCTAAGGGGTCATAACATAATCAAAGCCGGCATAACAATAATAATGTAAGGCCACAATAATAACAATAGTGGGCTTCTATGTGGCACAATAGGAACAATATGGGCACTACATGGGTACATCAATATAATAAGTGGGTTGTACTAATAACAATAAGGGGTTACACTAGTAGTGTAGGGGCCTAACATAATACCTGCAAAAGGTCTTCAAAGAAATACCCATGACATGATAATAGCAAAACTTACCTCATCCTACAGAACATATGTCAGCGATAAACAAAAACAACAAATTAGATTATAAAGAAACTAATGCAATTAAGAGATGAACAGGCATATATAGAAGATACTTACCTGTAGCTTATCTCTACTGCATCCTTTTGTTGCACCTTTCTCTTTGCTACCCTAGAAAGTCTGGTCCTTTACACCCCTTAACAACACTTGATATAGTTTATGTTGCCTTCTAGGAGCACTATATTTAATCTGATGTATCTCTATGATTTCAGATCCTTAACATGTGATATTCGATCTTGTAGAAGCTATTTGAGTCTTCTTTCTAATGCCACAGGTTTTACCCAATTTGGACTCTTGAAGGCAAAGTTATGCACAATATCTCACAATGACCTAATTATGGACTAGTTCAGTAGAGTGAACTTGTCCGACATACCACATATCACTGTTTCCCCCTTCAGCTCTAAAGATGTTACAAAGAAAACTACAATCTGTGTACTGTCCACCATTTTTTACAAAACTTCAATCCTCTTCTCTGAGAGAGAGTTATGACGATTTTCCCAAGGTCACTCCTTTGAGATGAAATTCGGTAGCATGTAAAAACCCTAGCTTCCACAGATCATACCTATGACAATATAGCATACCAAGATCTAAAATTTTGTCATGACTTTCATCAGGATTGCTAATCAAATGGGTTTTAGTTTTAGAATCTAAGACTTTGCAGACATGAAGTTATAGCGAAAATTCCACGATCACTACATTTGGCGGATCTATGAGATTTCTTTTTATAGAGTTGAGAAGGTCTTCCATAGAGAATGTTGGAGGGATTTTAGGAGATTAAAAAATTATTACTTATTGACTATTCAATGACAAAAACCAATCATGAGTGTCATGCCACAACCCCATAGGGTTTTATCCCACTAACTGGGGTTACTAACTTCAAACATGAATATCTCTCAAACCGTGAAGAATTACTTGGTGTGCCATATGTCAATAGAAACATCTGGACAAGTAGAATATATCTAGAAGATCCTTCACTAAAAATAGAGTTATTTGTCAACTGAAAATTCCCTTGCAATATCAGGGTATCCCCTGGTGCTGCCTGGGTTGACATCAATGACAACCTCGGAACATCTTTAGATCAATACCGCTGTGACTACCTCCATGGATTGCTAAAAAAGCATGGTGCAATCCACCACCGCGGCATCCACAGCTACGACTCCATCCTTCACAGTGGCTTTGTGTTGTTCTCTGACCTCTGGTGTAGTTGAAAGCTATGAATTCAACTCTAACTCTATAATTTTCAGGTTCAGTTCAAATTGAACCTTGGCCACTTCTATCTTCGTGTTGCACACACCTACAACCAACTTCTTGATCTTCGCCTCCAATGGTGCTTCCTCTGGGATATGCAGTTCAGGGATTGTTCTGCATGCCTCAGCCACCAAAACTGCAAGTTGTTCGTTTTGCACCTAAACTTTCTTCCATGCTTCTAGCCCTTATAATTTCTCCATGAACATCTGTTCGTTGTTGAATTTGAATTCCCTGATCATGCTAAGTGCGTGTTGCTCCCGGGCTTTAACTTCAGCTATCACACCAGCTTACAGTGTGTGAACAAACTTGTTGGGGAGCACAAACATGTTGAGGCCAATATTATTCAATGTTCTGATAATATCCTTGTCAACAACCACCTGCATGCTCAAAGCTCCACCAGGCAGTGCAACTGCTCGAAGATCCAATGAATGAACCATCTCTGTTGCTTGAGTGGTCCGCAGTGACAAACTGTTTTATGCAACACTACTCTGTCCTGCACCTACGTGGGTTCTAGTTGTCTGGATCTATAGCTCGTGAAGAGATCCTTCTGTATGGTCCTCAGTGCCTACTTTTGTTACTTCTCAAACTACTACAGCAGCTCTTCTATTGTATCCGTCACCTTGTCTCCAATTTCATCCAAGTTGCCATCTGTCAAAGTAATTAGATCTAGCAATGACATGGTGAATTTTGTCTTCTTTCATTGTCCTTCCTTTTCCTACACCTTATACCACTTTATTCAAAAGGGAGTGATTTCCTATTGATCACCATCACCCTACTCTAACTGTTCTTCCTGTTCCATTTAGGGTGAAGGAGACTTTTGACTTCTTTCAAAGCCATGCTCTTACTGCTCTACTTGTTCCTTCATGGAGCGCTCTACTTCTATGCTGGCCTTCTCCTTGGCCTCTTTCTTCCTCTTCTTAGCCAACTACTGAACCTTCTGCTTAGCCACTTCCTTTTTCTTCTTCTCCGTCGCCTTGCTAGTCTCGGTGGCTAGGTTAAAAGGAGAATGCCACTTTGTTGGCCAATGCTTGATGACCTCTTCAATAGCGTCATCCATAGTAAGGTATGGTAGTTTGAACCATTTATGCTTAGGGTGCTTTCATGCCCGAATGTAGACATGGTGGAAGGCTACTTTAAACTTTGCCTACTCTAAAATTTTCTCGAATATTGTTGGTGACAACCGCAGCTTTTGGTTGATGGCCTTGCGAATTCTCACCTCCATCAACAGCCAAAAAAATTTTCTCTCTATGACCAGTGCAACATCTTTTGTGGCCTAGAGAGAAGAAAAATTTGCCACTTCCAGTAAATCCTTCTCGACGGGAGGAAACTGACTTTCCTCCAGCAACTCCCATGCGATGAGCACAATTGAGAGCAAAAACCATGAATAGTTAAAGCTCTTACTATCATCTTATGCCTCTCTACAGTTCATGAAGAATTTGCTACATAGGTAGTGTGTCCAGTTGAACTATATGCCCTCTACGCACTAAGAAGCTAATGAAACCAATAGTGCCGACACCTCGTCCGCATGACACTTTCTCATCACTTTGCTAGCCAAAATTTGTGTGGAAACCTTCAGTTTAGGGTCAATAATGTTGGTAATCAAATACCCATGCAACTTCTTCACAAGTTTAAACTTGTGCTTCATCTTCTCATCGAGGTCGTGCTAGCTTGTCTTTCTGCCAAACACCTTGGCCGGGTTTAGTCTAAAATGTGGTAATAATGTCATCTAATGGATCAGCATATCAATCATGGGAATCGGCTCATTCATCCACAAGAACCTATCATGCACCAGGAAAAACAATTACTTAATGAAAATCAGATTTATCAAGGCGCAGTGGTAGTGGGGCACCCACAACAAGTTCAACAACCCTGACTCGTTTACCCCACAAATCCATTCCACCATCTCCAACGTGATGACACAAGACTCTTTGTAGAAAACCCTTTTCATGAAGGTGTGTGAAGCAAGGTGGGGGAACTACTCGTGGTCCACCAAATCCCAATATTTGAGTTTCAAATGCAAGATCCACGCCAAGCAAGGACCTTCAAAAGTTATATTCTCCGATAGCAGGGGTGTGTTAAGGAGGAAATGTCCCTCATCTGGGTCCTTTGGAACCTTCAATTTGTTGTTTCCTGGAGGGATATGCTCTGGCAGCCTAGATATGGGGTCCACCCCCTCAACATCAATATGTTCTGCACCCTCCTCTGGCTCCATATCGACCACTTTTCAATTCTCTTTTGCGCTCATCTTTCTTTCCTCTAAGGATGTGTAGTTGCATTCTTCCTCGGTGACTCACGCACTGGCATCGGCTTCTTTTGTTTATCCTTCTTCAGCTTGGGGACGTCTCTCGTCAGTGTAGGATTCGGCCTAGGAGACCTCGGTGCCATAGGTACTGGTGCTGGAGCCTCCATACTCACAAATTCATGAGCAGCTCCCTCAGAGGCAAGAGACTCCATTGATTGTAGTTTCTGCGGGACCTGGTCCTAACATGATATCACAAATAAGATTTTTGTTTAACTCGGGATACTAATCAAACACGTGGCTTTCGAGAAAATCCTCAAAGAACTTGGTTCATGAACAATAGACAACATAACACATAAACTCTTAGAATGAAAAGTGTCTCTCATTGGACAGCCACGCATAATTTATAGGCGAATTTGAATTGAAATTTGACCATTCCTCCAAAAATCCGTCCATAAATGTGAGATTGGTGGTATATCTTCAAAGATTTTACTCTTAAATTCAGCCTTAAATTCCTTAAATGTCGACCGCCCGCTCCTCCCAACCATCTCCTGGTAGTTAGATCATGAACAGTGACGATAATAGTCACTTTCTAGCTACGCTACATGGTCTCTCCTTCTATAGCGCAGCTCCCTTCGCACTTCTTCTGGTACTGTGGCACACTCAGGTTTCACGCACAGTCCTTGTCACATAAATCTACACACTAGGAAATGTAGTTTATAGTCTCATGCCTCCTTGCAGCTGCCTAGAGTTTTAAGATTATGCTACCATCATGCATTCATTGGGCTAGATCACTAGTGTATGGCTTCAATCAACTTCCATTTACCTTTCTTGGAAATGGATCTCCATTCAATTTCACAAATTTAACTACTCTACCATCGGTAATCTCTTTGATAACATATGGCCCTAGTCAATGCATCTGAAATTTTCCTAGAAACTTATCAAACTTACTGTCATATAATAAAACTAAATCATTTACCTTGAAGGTGTGCAATTTGATGTGCCAATCATGCCATGCCTTTTCGTGTTCCTTTTGAACATGCTGATGGAATCCAACCAAAAATCTATCTTCCTCGAGCCCTGCTATCTGTGCGCGCCACTCTTCTAAGGCTTTGCGGTCTATCATTCCTGTGAACGCTGCTATGTGTAGACTAGGCACAATGTACTCAATATGCATCAAAGCCTCTATGTCATAGACTAACCTAAAAGCTCTTTGACCAATAAAATTCTTACAAGTTGTTCTGTAAGACCACAACGCTGCTGGTATGCACACGTCCCAATCATTTCTCTGCGCATTGCAAACCTTTGTTAGCATGTTCTGTAGTATCTTATTAAATTCTTCAATCATCCCATTGGCCTAAGGATGATATGGCATACTCTTCTGGTGATAAAACTAGAATTCCTCGGTCAGCGCATTAATTGTTTCATTAAGGAAATGTGTATCGCAATCACTCTTTAAAATCTTCGGGCAACCGAACCTAGTCAACACATACTCAAATAGAAATTTTACGATTGCTGCCCCTATACAGTCCTTTACAGGTTGTGCCTTTGCCTATTTGGTCAAATACTTGGTTCCGGTGATGATATACCGTAGACTCGTCTTCTTGCCTCGAGGTTGAATTGGTCCTACAAAATCAATTGCCCATTTCTAAAATGGCTACAATGATACCTGCAGATTCAAAGGCAGCGCATCCCTTCGTGATGGCCTAACCATTCTCTGACATGCATCACACACCTTACAATACGCTTTGGAATCCTTATGCAACTTTGCCCACCACAACCCAGTGTGTAAAATCTTCAGTATTATTTCTTTCCCTGCATAGTGGCCTCCTGCAGCTCCTCCATGAGATTCAACAAGGATACTATTTCATTCAAAATCAGTCTCATAACGTTGCAGTATTTCATCCAATCCCATCTTATACAAATGGCCTACAATAATAGAAAAGTCTTTCATGCGCACCACTAATTCCTTCTTCTATTGACTAGAGTATCCCTCTGGAACCATTCCTATAGTCAAGAAGTGGATAATGTCTACAAAGTGATTGTATTCTACGTGCGCCACAAAAAGCTACGTGTCATGTAGCCCCTCCTCTAAATTGGTAGGCTCCTCTCACATTTCAATGCGTGACATATGATCTGGCCCTATATTCAATCGTCTTGGCTTCACAATTACATCGAAATCATACTCCTGAAACAATAGCAGCCATCTGCGTATTTCCCCCCCAACACAGGCTTGTTGACTAGGTATTTTAATGTAGAATGGTCTATATACATCCTAAAGTGTCTGCCTAGTAGGTAATGTATAAAATTATGGAGTGCATATACCATAGCCAACCCTTTGTGCTCTGTCGTCGAGTAATTCTTTTCAGCCTTAGACAACTTCCTGCTCGCAAATACTATAGGGTGATCTAATTCTCCTTCACCGGTCTATGTCATTACTCCTCCCAGCACAATGCATGACACATCCACATGCACATGAAATTCCTTCTTCCAATTCAGGAAGACTAGGATCAGTGTGGTGAACATTTTCTCCATTAATACATCCAGATTCCGCTGACATTGTTCATCCCAGCATAATGTAGCATCCTTCTTTAGTAGCTTTTCCATTGGCGTGGTAATCTAGGCATAATTCTTGATGAACTTTTGATAGTATCTAGTGTGACCCAGTGTTGCACGTAGCTATTTAACACTCCTTGGCACCTCGAAATTAATGATAACCACGATCTTAGTGGGGTCCACCACTAATCCTTATCTCCAGACCATATGACCTAGTAAGATTCCGAAAGGGACACAAAATAAGAATTTCTTCCAGTTTAGTGCGATCTAATACCTTCGGCATGTATCCAACATCAAGCCCAAACTAGGTACATGGTGCTTTACTAGTCCAAACACTATCCAATCATCAAAATATACCTCAAAAAAATTGTGAATGACCTCTTTGAATGCTGCAATGACTATGAGCGAGAAGATTGCTAACGCATTTTTAAGCCCAGAAGGAATTACCATATACTGAAAGCATCCCCATTCAGCCATGAAGGTCATCCTAATCCTGTCTTCTAGTGTGATATTTATCTAAAGTTATCTTGAGAACCCATCAACGAATGTATAGGCCTCCTTCACACCAACATTATCCAATACTTCATCTGTGAAAGGATTTGGAAAAGGATCATGAATGCAAGCATCATTCAGATTCCTAGGATCTATGCAAATCTTTATTGCCTCCTTTTGCTTCTTTTCCTGAATGACCATTGGACTCACCCAATCACATTCCTCCACTGGTTCAATGATACCTTCTACAAGCATCTTGTCCAGCTCTAACTGGACCTTTTCCTATACTTGGGATTAAGGCGATATGGCCTCTACTTAACAGGATTTGCGTCTAGTTTCAAAGTTATTTTCATCACTCCCAAATCACCTTTGATGCCTTTTATGTCTAAAAACGTTGTGGGAAACAAATCCTAATATTTGTCGAGAAACTTAGTGACCTTATCCACCGTAGCATCCTCCCAATAGTCCCCTATCTTCGTAAACATCAGCTCCGCCTATGTCCCAATGCTCACTTGTCTCGTTTTTAGTGGCACAGTCATATATGGATTCTCTATCTGCGGCCCCTCAACTTCTCGGTGGCATTCTTCCTCTGGGCTATTAATATTCCTTGGATCCCCCTCTTCTTCTTCAGTAGTCACATTATAGCACTCCAACGGATGGTGCAGCTAGGTGCTCCAATCTGGTTGAATCAAGTCCAAAGGATCCTATGTATTCCGAAGATCGCTATCTTGACCTCCTGCAACGTCTTGTTAATACATTCAAACCCATCTTCAAAGATGAATGTCATCAAGAATCCCTCTATCAAAATCTCCCACTCTTCTGTACCATGGCAGAGCTCTGTTTCCGGTTACCAATTCATGGGTATTACATCCAAAGTGTGACAGAATAAATGTACCCACTCAAGTTATGGCTTCATCCCATAAATTTCAGTCCATTTGGCTAAATTATGGTGTGAATTATTCCTTCCATCATGTTTCTCTATTAACCAAAATTTTTAGTGACCAAACCGCAATCGTATCATTTTTCTATACTTGAACCATCCATCAAAACTATCTTTATGTGTACCCCACCATCTTGTGGGCATAGTGCGTAGTGCCAAATTCAGTGCTTGGAAGTGATGCTTCTCAGCAACTTCCCTTTCAAATGCATCAAAAAATTTATCTACATCAGTTAGACCATCATAATAAGGTGAAATTCTTACCTCCGTTGATACACAACGTAGCAATTTAGTCATCATATTACATCACAATGTAGAGACTTCATGCAACCTATTCTAACACAACTCCTCATCTGAATCTAATGTACTAGAACTGTCATGGTCCCATGCAATGCATCCATCTGCTGTTGGATTCACCCAATATTGGTCTTGCACTGTTATTTTGTAGATCTAGTCAAAATCAACGTCACTTTCATAATTACGGACCGGTTCAATATAGCACGATCCTTCTGTAGGTTCTAAAGGTACTACTACGCAGGGCAATTTTCTCTCAAACGACATTGTCTACTTCAAATTGATCACCCCATTCATGTCAATAGCCAAATCAATCCCAAGGAGCGTGGGGTAGGGTTTGTTCTCATAAAAAATCTCTATTACTTCGAAATCAGCCAACGCGCTTGTGCCTTCAATATCTACTATCACTCCTTGCAATCTTCCCATGGGGATAACCTATGTTATTTTCCATCCCTAATTGAATCAGAGACCACTAGAGCACAAGCTTCCCCATTCTTTCCCATGTTTGTTTAGGCAATGTGTTCACATCTAACCCCAAGTTCCGAATAACTTGATCCATTTCATATTCTCCTATTTGCGCAATAAGCCTCATCTCATGCCATATTCTTGCCTTATGCTTACCAATTTTTCTCACTACATGAGGTCCCTCAGGAGCATTTTCTTTACTGAAACAATTATTTATCAACTCCTATAACCCTTTCATTGCCTTGTTATTGCATAAGAGCTTCATACAAGTTTCAAGAAAGGTAGTAAGCATGGAGGGGTTCATTTCTTTGGAAAACTTATCCTAACTTCCTGAGGTGGAGGCCTCAATAAATCTTTTCTTTGCTTCCATGAATGTTTCTTTCGCATGCTCCAAATCAAACCCAAGACCTTTTTCTAGAGCCTTGCAGATCCATTCACTCTCTTCAGGCTGCTTTCCCTTATCCTCACTAGTTGTCATTCCACTTCATAGCATGATATTTACATTAGGATCCTCTTCACGGTTTCAACCCTCATCATCTGCAAGTTCTAGGTAGGTTGTTGAGGTTGCACCCTCTTCTCCTACATTTTAGCTATCAATAAAGGTTAGTCTTCTATCGCGTGATCAAATTGAGTATAATATTGGCATGATAGGCGTGCTGGGCTCGTACAGTCCCGTGTATAGTGTCCTAGCACTCCAAAATTGTAGTAAATAACTTGCTCCCGACCCCTCGCAGGTTCTCCTCCTCTGCGACCTAGTCTGCGCCCCTGATATCCTCTATGCGCTCCTCTAGCACCTTGATTCGTAGGCCAACTCTCTATTTTCATTTGATATGCAGGTGTTCTCTCCATCATTAACTCATAGCTATGGTAGTTGCACTCATCGTGACCCACTGGTTTACAGAAGTTGCAGAAGAGTTGTTGTGATGTCTGCACAAGCTTCTGGAGCAAGTGGTAATTGTCTCTTACATGTTTTCTAGCTACCTAACAAATAGTGCACCACAATGCGGGCCCTGTACTTAGCCCTTCTTCAACATCTAGCCTCAGAGGCATCTACCCTCTTCCTAAAACATAATTCGCAAAGACAGGGAAGTGATATTTATCATGTCCCTGGCTCTTACACTTCATGCACCAAACTTCTTTGCACACCTCTGGTTGAGACAGTCTATCCTTCTTCAGACTTTGGAACTCTAGGCAAAGATTTTGCAACTCTACGTGGATCTGTTGTACTCCCAATGGAGCGTCTTGAATCGACATTTCATGCAGTCTCATCGAAATTTCCAGGGCTTTCATCTGGGTTCCAATATCTTTTTGTGATAAGGCGACCCTTAGGTGACACAAGAGCGAAGCTACAAACCATTCGCAGTGCTGCCCATCCATAATATTCATGTTAGCTTCACAGGTTTTAAATTTCAATCTCTAATCCAACTCCCCAGGTGTTTCGCCATGCCTCATCATGATTTCCTTGAATCCAATGACTGATTACAATTCAGACTTTGGCCTATAGAATTCCTTATTCAGCGTAGTCTGAATGTATGCTAACAGAGCGATCACATTATCAATACAATACTTAATGTACCATGTTAGTGCATGATCCTATAGAGAAGTAACCAATGTTGTTTTCTTCATCTAATCATCCGTAATATTTTGGGTTGTCCACATGGCCTTCGCAATGAGCCAAATTGGCTCGGGTCCTCATTTCCCAAGCCCTTGAAAATCGGAAACTTTGGCGTATTCGACATATTGAATGGTGACAGAGGTGGTGGCGGTGTGGGTGAAGGTGTATGTTGTGGAGGTGAAGGTGGAGGTGGTGTGGGTGGATGAGGTATTTGCAGGAACCCTTGCCTTATTAACTAGACAACACTTTTTGGTGAAGCCTGTGGTGCTCCTTCATCATCACTCAGATGAGGTTCAATCAGCGGGCTATATTCAGGACATGTTCTCCCTCTATCCCTGAAGGGCTTCCCACTTCATGTAGCTCCAAACATCAAGGTAATGGCATAACCTACTTCTCACATAAGAGCATCTTAATCCATGTATTAAAAGATATTAAATACTTACCTCGCGGTCCCTTGAAGAAGTGCCACTCTACTTTGTTCTAGCTGACAGAGGTATCGATCGTGAATTTTGTCACAAATCCTCTGATGACATGATCAAGAAAGTGATGGACAACACGAATAATCTTATGTTCAGAGGATTCTAATCTCTGCACTAACTCCAAGGTCCACACTATTAGACTGTCGAGCCTCCACCTTCCTTGGCTATTTGCCAATTTAGTGATCCACTCGTATAGTTTGATTAGGAAGGAACATAAGAAAATTGTGTGTATCTCTATCTACAAATACCTATCTAACCACTGTTCTTTCGTCAATCGCGGATTTCTATTTTCTTGCATCACGAATTCGTCGGTATTTCTATCCAACCACTCCTCAATTTCCTTCTTGGTTGGATTTTAGTGATACGACATCACACATCTCTTTATGCAGATCCCGGTCCTAGAAACAGAACCATTTGTTGGCTCAGTGGGTCCTGACCCAAGTTCAGATTTAATTTAGCCAAACAAATCCCTACACTATTAGCCCTTTCAGCATCAATTCGTAGTGTGTGGACAGAAGCCTCACCCGAAGTAGTATGGGGGGATGCTGGAACCATGTTTCTGCACCCATAGATTAGTGTAATTTTGTTTTATGTCTTAATCCTACCTTCATGCAGATCGATAAGCCCTTAGGGCTTATCGATATAACTTCCCTTAATTAGATCTATACCTCCGCAAACATTCATGACTGTCTTTCGCGGACCCTAAACTAGTGAATCAACCACTTACCCACCTACTGATTACCCTTAATCCTGTATTTACCCAGATTGGTTTAAGTGTTGAATAACTTTAACATGCAACAAGATATTCTTCGCGTAAATAGTTACTATTACTTGCATTCATATGATAATATAAATCATGTAAAATCATGCATCAATATAGTATTAATTCATAAATCCATCATTCATCATAACATAATAGTGCATTCATTCATATTAGAAGCAAATAGATAAACACAGGAATTTATATAATAATCTCTTTATTAATATTTCAATTTTTCTTACAGACTCAAGACATCCCTGTGCACTCAGTTGTAGACTCTACTTTAGGCCTCTGCGCACACAACTACAGAGCCTCTCTTCTACTCTAAAACTCGTTCGCTCTTTCTCTTACTGACCCATTACATTCGTCTTCATCATTACTTAATTCTGACTTAGACTCTCTAAGACTCTCCTTTTTATGCAATCCCATGGTCTGCAGACCATGGGTGGATATACAAAATTTGACACAACTTACATAAAAGAAGGGTAAAACTGTTTATGACACTTTACTATCAACGCGCTCTGTGACCAGAAGTTGCAGAGACTTTACATTTTATACAATAAAACTTGGGCTTTTTGCCCCAAAACTTTGGATTTTGCCACAAAATTGACCCTAGGGGACACTATCCCAACACATGGGGATCAAATGGATCTACATACAGACAAATCGCATATCAACTCCATGCTTAATATAGAAAGAATTACCACAGGGGTTTCACTCGATGAATTACCATGGCGTATTCACTCGATGAACTTCTAACATATCATGTGGATTCGTGGAATAGTAAATAATATCCTTATTTTGATTACATATTGGAAAATACCTCTAGAAATCACACTATTTAACCCTTACCTATATGAACCCAATACACCTTCCCAATTTAAAGAACCCCTACTTTCACTAGATATTGTCGGTATCCATTTTTTCATTAACTTTGAGCTCCATTTTTTTATACTTGCTAATATAAGAACCGTTTACCCCCTATTATATGCTTAATATATTATGTCATTTTTTCTTGAATATATATCCCCCAATATGAATGCACGTGATATGGTATTACTGCCCTAGTGAAGCCCACGTAGGAATTATGTATCTACTTCATTTTGAGAAACACACTAATCACATGTTTTAACCATAACTTTTTTTTTTCAATTTTTAAATACAATATTGACATTAATCATTTTATTTACAACTCATGTATTGATGTCTGGGGGGGGGTGGGGGGGTGTACTCAATTTCTTAATTCAAGAAATGTGAAATCATTGAAACTATAAAGATCAAGATTCAAATCCCCCCTGTAGTGACCCGAGGTACGAGGAGGAGAACATATCGTAGCCTCCTAGAGGTTTAGCGGTAGTTACGTGTCAGGTGGGTTTCTTGGTTCCTCTAGGTCACAAAAAGAAACTCATATATTAATATAATTTTATCCTCTCTCTAAAAATATATACGAATTTATTATTAAAATATACTAGTTAACATGAATATTCAAATAGTTATGCATCTCACATTAGAAAGTGGATATATATTTTACTTATTTATTTTTTACTTTCAATTACTTTATCTCTCTATATAATGTTGATATAAAATTATGTTACTAAATATGAGCATTGAAATATTTTATTTATGGTTGTGAGTAAAATATCATTCTTGTTGAAAATATATTTTAAAATACTACATGTGAACTCTATGTTAAGAACAAAATCGATTACAAATCTCCTTCATACTCGATTTTAATATCTTTTTTTCTTAAACCATAACTAGACAATTCTTTTACTGAAATCTACACTAGCATTGCAACATTACATATTTAAGGCTTCATAGAATAAAAAAGGTCATAGAGGGAGAAGGATTGTCCTAGGAAGTAGACATGGAAGTGTGGAAAAAATATTGCTTCTCTATATTTTTTTACAAAGTCCCATGTTCTCTATGTATAAATTCTGTAAAATACCTAATGGAAGCCAAAATATACTTCTCACCCATGTTGAGCTATAGAATATTCCTCCCAATCCAAGTCATAAAGAACTCAAAAGAATATCATGGCCCAAAATGTGGAAACAAGTTCATCTAGAACATGTGCCTATAGAAACACGTGTTCCTAGGAGAGCACACACATTTATAAGCATCTAGGATGTACAGTGCTCAAGTTATAACCAGGATGTCAACCATGTTGTTAGCCTAACATGCCTTAGGAATATGTACACAGTCTTAGGAATGTGTATGCACTCTTAGTTAGACAATTGCCTTCGTAGTGAGATTTATTTTTGATGTACCCATGACCCCATTCTTTACCATATTATGACTACATAACATGATTTTGGGACTCATTAAGCAAATTTGTTGGTTCCCAAACAATTTCAAGGGACATATCAATACCATACCTTGTCTTTAAAGTCAAGGTAAGTATTCTAATGGTTTTCTATTGAGTTTATGTTTTTTTTTCAAATTTGGTTTACAATTTGAAAAACATAAAATAATACCCTAAACATAATCACTCTAGGGAATTATATGAAAATTGGTTAATGTGGAGGCTAATAAAAATTGAAACCCACCATCAACAAATGAAAATTTAGAAGAAGCACACTAAAACCAAGAACTAAGAAATCGAATTGATGAAACTGATGCATCCTTGGCTACTTTGAGGTAATTAATACAACATCTTTGAAAAACTACAAAGCAGCCATCAGTGTCTCTTACAAGTTCCTTAAACTCAATTGTTTCCTCCATCTCTAATTTCGAGAGTCAGTTAAGAAATGTTTTGATTAAAATGGTAGATTGTATGAGAAATATATGAACAATCTTAATAAACACTAAATCATAGACCTATACATTACTAAGCAATATTTGTTGTCTTTCCTTGTTGATCCAAGAAACAACCAACCTATACCAGTTAACCAAAAACATATCTATTTGGACTAGTGCACCTATCAACCATTTTGATACCATTGTATGGATAGGTAGTTTAATATTTGATAAACCCCCTATAATAATAGGGAGGTACCTTTATATTTCTTGGCTAAGTTATGGACATAGTTTTAGCTATGAATCCATGTAAATTACTTTGACATGTGATAATTTCAATGGATGGGTTGTGGAAAAGCTAAGATACACAAATTGATATGTATAACCAAGCACTAGGTCCTTATCAACTTCAGAGAAAGCCTAACCCCACTACCCATCATCCTCCATTAACGGATAAAATTATGGAAACCCAAACTAAAATAACCACATTAAATTGCACCTTAGTACAATATGGTAGCTTGGAAGCATCTTTAAACAAAGAACCACCATCAATTTATGTTGTGGGAGGAGTTGGATCATTTGATGTGTAATACAACTTGAACAATAAAGCTCATATGGTGGCTCTCTTGAGCCTCATAGTTGTATGAGTTTTAGACAAAAATTTTATGCGTAAACGAAGGGTGGTAAGAAACAAAATGTTATGGAGGAGGTTATTATCTTCACTATCTTTATATATATATATATATATATATATATATATATATATATATATAGAGAGAGAGAGAGAGAGAGAGATGTATTTATGTATGTATATTGTGTGTTATATTTGTATATCTAATTATATGTATTTTGTAGTTGTGCTACACCCTAATAATGCTCACCCCATTCCTACGTATGGTGAATTAAAACTATCCCTCTTTGCAAATATTTTCATATGTTTTATTTTGTAATAGAGATTCTTTTAGTTTGAGTATAATTTAGTATTCACTTCATGTATTTAAAGATTACAATGACACTAAGCAAGGAGTGAGGTCCACTTGGGGAAAATGCATGTTCCCCTTCCTAACTATGATGTGTCAAATTAGATTTTGTTTAAATTTTTATTTCATTGTCTTATTTTTCTTTACTAATTAAAATATTATAAATATGCATGCAACTTCCTTCATTTTTTAATTCTCCACCCTTACTCCTACATGTCATTCACCACCATCCATCACTGATAAATATTGTCCCAATACCCAAATACTTGGTATCTAACTTACCTTGATGGGGGAACTTGCATCACTAGCACAACCCATGGGTTTTGATCATCACCTACCTTCACTACCTTCGTCATCCTTTCCACCCATAGAAGTTGCACCCATTGACCATTTGATAGCATTCCCCCAATTTTGAATATTATTTTTCCATCCCCAATGGTTCCTCTAAATAGCCCCCATGCAGTGACACAACCATCAACCCATGATTACAATTTAGTGGATGAAATAGTAAATATTTATTTGAGATGGTTTTGTAACCGACCTCTCCACCCACTAGTGAATCTCCATCATTGGGCAAAGCATTCCTAGTTATATCATTCATTGATTATTTCTTTCCCTATGATTAGTTGAATTTATTCTATGATTATTTGTTTAAGTTACATGCTTTGACTCTTGTAACTATTATAAGGTGGTATAACAAAGAGTTTGGGGGCATGGATGAGGATGACAACCTTGTGACTAATTATATAATCTTCAGCAACTTTCCTCGAAACAAATTATAAAGTTTTTTTTATAATGATGTTATTTCTTTTAGAAAAAAATCTAGTAATATTTTTGTTTCTTTTTGTAGTTTCAAGAGATATGAACCACGCCCCAAAAGAATAAAAGTTGATCTCCTTCTTCTAGTAAGAGGAGAATGATTGACTTCTAGGATGGAAATGATGGTGGTGAGCATGGAGGTGATAAATAAGTGACCAATGAGACCCATTTTGTATATATAACATTATATGGGATACAATAATATTTGGGCATGATATTTCATTTGTATATTAGATTCATTTTCTATATAGGTAACCATATGCCATACTTCATTGTTTAGGCATGGGGTGTCATTTTGTATAATCAGAAAATTGTGTGGTTTTGTTAAAAATGTACATTTGATATTATTTTGAGTGTGTGTGAGTGTAAATATATGCATTTATTTCATGGTACATATTCTATGAATCAAACTCTTTATTTATTTGATGTTGACTTGGTAGATTTCTAGGTTGGATTTCCATCCATGTGGTGATGATGCCATATCACCTATGGTGAAGTGAGCACTTTGACATGTTGTATTATTGAGGGTTTTTTATTTTGTTTTTAAAGACATTTAAACTGAGCATATTCATAGTGATACATTTAGTTGATCATCCCAAACATGTTGCAACAAGTTTTATCCCTTGGGGCACACTTCTCCAAGCATATACCAAATTTGAAAATCACTTTATTAAGTAACTTTTAATATAAATATATTTTCATATTCGATTTCTATATTATATCACTTAATACTTTCAACCCTATGTTATATAAAACCCATATGGATGATAACTCTTGGAAATTATTTAATCCTAAAGACCATGCAAGAAGAAAAATCAATTTTTCAATCACACAATTTTGGATAACAAGATACTTTGTGCATATATAGATGAAATGAAATACATATTAAAAATTTGATAAAATATATAACTCCCTAATGTATATCAAGTTAAAATCATGAAAACCCTAGCCACCATCCTAGATGACAACAAACTAGCATCAACATCAAAAAATTCTCCCTTTGCTTCAACAACATTTTAAGACATATTTTCTTGGCACTAGCATTGTTTTAATCCATTTCATTTAGCAATCCTAGCCATGTTTCATTAGACAAGTTCATGTAAAGACAACACTATTCCTAGTATCCATATATACTTATCCATCCTAATGTTTTTGTATTCAAATAATTTTATTTCCACTCTTACATCAACATAAAAAACAACACCTCCTTAGAATATCATGGAATATGTATTAATCAACTTGTTTTCTAATAAATGTATCACACCATGCTCAATACCCATTAGTTTCCTCTCATCATTATATTTCCCTAGCATCACTTCCCATAAGAACAAGGTTTTAAAATAATTCAAGTTTTTCGCTCCATTGTCCATGTCTTCTACCAGGTTATAAAATCTAATAGTACAACAATATACATCATAGTCATCATCATAAATTTCACCAAATCCATGGTCTTCTCCAGTATCTAAATGCATATCATAAACCCTAACATCATATGATAAAAGATAAAGTTCACCCAAAATAAATCCCTCCATGAAACATATAAAACATTTCTCTCTACCCTTTTCTTATTCTATGGTTTTCTCATGCACCATTATTTCATACTACTAGGGTTTCCTCATGATCCTAACATCTTTGTCCCTACAAGAATTTTCTAAGATAATAAAATGAATAGACTACATTGATAAGAAAATATATGACAACTACATCCTCCCTTATATATTCAATAAGTGAGGGACGATAACATAATAAGGAAATAATTCCATACACACGAAACGCCATCCAAGTATGATCCTCCCTGGGATCAACGCCTATCCTCTAAGATGGTGCACACTCTAACAAGATTCTAGTAAAATTCTTCCTCTTCCATGGTTTACTATCCAAGTGTACTCATGCAAAATTACTCTCCTTTAAATATGTGCCACATGTCCCCATTGTTATTTTTTATTTGGTTAATATATTTACAACCACACTTGAACACATTAAGAAGCCACCCATTGTATTGAGCAACTAAATTATTATACTATATGCTTACCTTTTCACAACATAAAATTATATTCTCATGCACTCACTATATTTTCCAATCTCTTCGCAAATACATTTTAAGTGAAATATTTGGGGTTGGAGATATTTAATATTACCCTTGTCATCTCTCTTCTCTAATATTTGATCCATTATTATTATTTCTTAACTATAATCATTAATATATGATCATAAATCACTTAATAATAAGTTACAAACAGTTGCACCATTTTATGCATTTCAAACAAGGAAGTTGTTGTTATCTTATGTGTGTAAAAAATGTCCCACCTTTTATTAGTGTTATTTATACCATATAATATTTTTTCTTGGGTACTTAGAAATTCCTACCCATGCAAAGTGTCATCTACAATCCACTCCTATGTCATATTCATGCACGACCCCTCTAATTATGATACCTTACTATTCAACAACTTTTGTAATGTCATGGAACATATCCCTTGAGCCACTTTCACCTTAACCTAGATATGGAACCTTATTGGGATGTCTAGTACTTAGGTAGGTTCTTTAGTCACCCTTTCCAATTAATACCTAGTATTTGGCACTTTTTCTCCATGTGTATAAAAATAAAATGAATAAATGCATATAACTAATACTCTCCAAAGTGTTATGTGAAATCCACTCCCTTGTGCAAAATTTGCATTGGCCTTTATTAAACAAAACCCTTACTCGCCTATGAAATCCTAATTGGGAGATTCCCATAGATGTAACCCAACGCCTAGAGTGAAACAAAATTGAAAGTTTAACGATCTTAGTCACAGTCTCTATTTTAGGGCCATTGGCATATCACGTACTCAAGCCATTCACATATATATTGTGAATTTTTTCCATGGGTATAAAAACCAATTCAAATAAAAAAATCAACTTCCTAATATTTCAAATTATGTTTCACCAATACCCATGTGAGCACACTACTAATGATCACTTGAGTAAGTGTTTTGAAAAATCCTCCCCCTTGTGAAAAAATTGCATTGGTCTTTAAAAAAAATCCTAACTTTTAAGATCCTAATCAATCTTTTTCTAGCCTATGAAATTCTATGGGAGGCATGCTTCTAGCTATAAATTGGTGTGAATAATCCAACACAAACAACAATTTCGCCATCCAAGTGACAATATGTATTTTATGTCCAATTGCATCTCAATAGCAAGAGCCATTTAGGGACATATTTGAATGTTTTCCATGAGCATAAAATCAAACTGAGCCACAAAAAATAATTTCATAAGGTTTTGAAATTGTGTTATAAAATGTTCATGTGAAACCAAGATCACTCGAGTGAAAATTTTGGAAAATACAATCCATTGTGAAAATTTTGTATTGATATTTATATAAAAAAAAAACCTAGCTCTGAATATCCTCAAATAAATAAATTTTTGAACCATAAAGTCTTAGATATTGGTTTTCCTAGTTGTAACTTAGTTCTGGGAGTCAAATGGGACCAATTGTGTATTGGTGTATTTGTTGACAATGGGTCCCAAAAACACCTTCCTTGTAGTTGGTTGTTACCTACAAGGAGGATGCAAACAATTGGATGATGTTAGTGCCTAAAAAATAACCAACAAAGCACTAAAAGTAATGGAAACATTGCATGAAAAAAATTAATAAAACTACATTGAATAACACACAAATAAGCTTGTGAAGAAAATAAATCAACAAAGGTATAGGAAAATGATCCTCTTTATTGATTATTGGTGGTGGAAGAGTTACAATAGATGTATCAAAGATGCTTCAAGAGATTTGTTTGAGAAATGGTGCTCAAAATCTCTGAACAAGAATTTATCTTTCTTAATCTCTTTTTCAAGCACTTTCTCTAAAAAATAAGTATAGAAAACTCTCTACAATGGAATTCTCTTCATAATGGTATGCTAGATTGCTTGGGAGAATTTTGGAAACATAACAATGCACTACTTCTTATTGTTTTTGGCTATCCATGAATATGTATTTATAGAATTTTTGGACACTCCTTCCCTTCTTTGGCTCATCAATGTGGTTGTCTACCTCATAAATGAGATGATAACTACCATATTCTTGCCATTAAGGCTCCTTTGGTCTCAATGCTTGACTTGTCAGCCCACCATGTTAAGAGTTGGATTGTTTCTTAAGCAATTTTGTGGCCTGAGTTGCTGACTGAGATTTTAGAAACTAACACAACTATCGAAGAAAAAATCGCACAGTCGTTAATTTCTGGTAGTGGTGCACCCACATGAGTAAATTTTTTAATTGAACGCTAGAAATTATTTGGAATTTTTGGTCTTCATGATGCTTTCTGCTGAAAATGTGAGCTTTATGTGTGTTGGTCACTGACTCTGAGTGTCTTCTAGTGCATACATATGAATGCACAATTTTCTCATGATAATAACTGCCCCTTGATGTAGGAGGTTAAGGGAAAGCATATAGCTGAAATACATAAATTTTTTTACTAATTTGAATGAGATTCTTGCTAACTTCTTGAGAGATAGAGAAACTTACTATCCAAATGATTAGGGAAGGATCCTTGATTGAGAACCAAATAGGATCATGCTTTGAAGAAATACTTATACAAAAGTGTCTATATGAGGTGAGCATATCCCATGCTCGTTGTGATGACTATGACTAAGTATTATAATCATACAGGAAATGGTCTTGTCAAGTCATTGTTGATGTGGCTGACATGTTGATTGCTGAAGAAGATAACTGCTTTCTCCCTTAGTGGTTTCTCTGACAAATATATTGGACTAGGTGCCTTGATGCATCAAATGTAAAGAATTGTTGAATGCTATGCTATGGGATGTAAGGGTCTTTGACTAAATGAGAAAACTGTAATGGTCACAAAGTATGATACTACTATGACATGAAAAGTTGATGCTGGTGTTGAATGTCGTGGAGACATATGACATTAATAGGCGATAATGATTGTTATTGTGCCACTTGGGGTTTTCACTTAAAGGGGGAAGAAACCAAGGTATTGCTTTGATCCTAGAAGATGAATGTTGACGTTGATAGGAAAAGAGCGTCAATCACCAAAAAAAAGTTTGGGGAATCTATGTTCAACTTGAAGTAGATGGTTGTAATATGATGGGTCAAAAAGGCATGATAGCGAGAGCTGACAATATGAGTGAATACAGGAAAATACCCAAGGTTGGAGCTTGTTATCACTCACAAGTTTTCCCTAAAATTTATCAATAGAAGGAATCATCCGAGGTAACCACAAACCAATCTTTTAGGCTTAGGTTCTAGCCAACCTAAGTCTAAAGAGGGCTCTCTCTTTATGATTTAGCTTTGTTTTTATCAGATTTTAGGCTAGTTCTTAGTGTTCATGGGGTTTGATTTTTGATTAAAGGTTGGGTGGTGAAATTCTTGGAATAGATGGATAGAGCTAGGTCTTCAAGCCATTGGGCTATGGAGTCAATCAATGGATAACATAACTGGACTAGATCAATAAAGGGAATGTTCATAGGGCAGGCTAGCAAAGAAAGAGGAAAATCTCCAGGTCTAATGGATGAGATGATTTTAACCAGGGTGAAAGGGCAGATAAGAATCCTTGGACCTGGATTAGAATGAGGAAAAGAGGGTGATCATGAACAAAGGGCAATTAAGAATCCTTTTCTATAGACCAAGGGAGAAACTATAGAAGCTAAGGAGCAATTATGAATTCCCTAAATAGGATAGCTTAGCAGAAAACATTCAGTGTAAAATACTCAAGATAGAGTTCATTAAAGCAATTTTTGAAATATCATTCCATGTTATACATTTATATTTTAGAGAATTAAACAAGATTATGGAGACACATAATAGAAATAACAATAAACATGAGACAATACTTATTTGTATATTGCTTTACACAAGAATCCTATAAAATATCTAATCTTTATTCCTTGATCCAGCAAGCCAATCCAGTCATTGATACAATAGAACTTTGAATTGAGACAAAAAGTCTATAGAAATGTATTGGAATCCACCCTACTTACTTCGAAATGTGAAGTAATTATCCAAAAAATAATTACAAAATATCTCATAACAATTTGAGATTTAATCTAGGAAATAAAATATCTTCATAAATGAAGATAGAGACAGATGTGAAACTGCTTCTTGTTGTCCCTTTTATTGTGGTATTGGTAGTTGTTTCTGTTGAGTTCTAAGCCTTTTAAGCTGGCTAATGGTTGTGGTATTTCCACGCTGGAGTCTTATTTACTTTTATCTTTCACTAATACTCTTTGACACTGTTACTCTTTGACCCTACTTATTTGTCTTTAACCTGTTTCACCTGACTACCTTCAGATTCACTGTGGTAACTTTTTGATGTAAAACTTTTTCAAAGTAAATCTGTCATTTTTTCCCACCATTCTACTTCAGAAATCTCACCTTTAACATTCTCCTGTAAATTTTGTCTGCTTCTATGTATTATGAAAAATTCAGCTTGGTCAGAAATAGATGTTTCACTTCATGTTCTAAGAAAAATAGGTTCTCTAATGTATCATATAGTACTTTTGCAGTAGGCAAAGCTTTAATTCCTGAAGAGCTAGCTTGTTCTTTGGCCAACCTCCTTAGTATATCAATATAGTTCAGTTGGGTCATGAGTTTATCATTAATGACCATAGGACTGGTAAGGCCTTTGTCCCTCAAAATTTGAAATTTGGCCATAAACCTGTCAATGGCCACCTGCATGTTGCAACACTTTTCTTCTAAGTTGAGCATAAGCTTTCTATTGGAAAGAACCCTTTTAATCTCTAGGATGGCTTCAGTCCTATCCTCTACACTAAGCTCATGGAGCTCATACCAGTTCTTACTGTTTAGGAGGTGTATGAGTCGATTTGCATCCTCAGGTTGATCTCCTAACTATTCCCTTAATTTCTAGATAGCCTCAGTGGCTACCTTCACCAATTCAATTTGCTCAAAAATAACTTTAATTGATGGCTAAATATCATTAACAAAGTCAATGATATTGGCCCAAAGCATTTCTTTAGTCTATCCTAGTGGCTTTTGCAATGTTAAATCTTTCTCTAGGAATTTGATTTTCTCACCCATCCTTAGCGCTTTCTGTGTTTCTTCTCTCTGTTGAATTTGGGCAAGTTTATAGTTAGTTTCTAAACTTGCCACTTTCTCCTTTAATCTTTTAACCTCTGTAGCTTGGATGGATATTTCCTCCATATCCTTTACCAGTTCTGTTGTTTTTTCAATTGAAGTACCTACTGCTGTAGTGGATTTAGTTGTAATAGGAAGTGTTGTGGTAGGTGGAGCTGTAGGTGCCAATGATGCTACCATTGCAGAAGGAACTATTTTTGTCACTATAGGGATGAAAGTTGTGGAAGTTGTTGCCAAATCACTATATTTGGACTGAATCAAAATGTCCAACTCCTTCTCTATTTCTCTAAGCTGATCATTTAGCTTTAGGACTAGGTCCATAAGCTCTTCATGTCCTTTTTGTGCTTCTAGGAATTCCATTGTTTGATGGTGATGTAGCTGAGGAATTTTGGGCTGTTTCTTTAGTGCAGCAATGTCATCATTCTTCTTTTGGATAAGTTGCTCTATTGCTTTCACATCATTGGGATCATGTCCCAATCCTATCACTAAGTCCTCTAAGGACTTGATTCTTGTATCTTTGGCCTATGAAGAGGCCTTCTCCAACTGAAACTGAGCTAACGTATTATTTAAAGAGTTCTACAGTTGGTGGGTTGTTATGGCTTTCCCTGTCAGCATAGAATAAATCATCTCACCTATTTTTTTATGTAGATCAATCTGGTCATTGGGATGAATATCCCTTGCAAGTACTTCAAAATCCACTCTTTTGAAATCTGTTGCTATCCTTGGCTGCTAAGTGGTTAGCTTGATGAAGGTCATTTTCATCTTCCCCTCTTTCACATCATAGGCTGACTTGAGCCTTTTTTTATTGGTAGGGGTCATTTTCAGGTATTGTGCATAAGTTTGGGCTTTCAGTCTCTCATTCCTAGCTTTTATCTCTTTGTATCTCTCTTTGATGTCTTAGTCTTTATCTGTTGGCATTTTGAAAGAGGATACCTCAACACTCTATTGCCTTTCCAAGATCTGAGTGTGTGATGTGGAAGGTTCTAGGATACCTCCAGATGGAGTGGCTTGCCTTCTCCCATCTCTTTCTATGCTTGTAACCTCGGCTGTCTATTTTGTATATTCCTATTCAGAAACATGATTTACACTTTGTCTTTTAGTCTCGCTTGTCTTTGCATAGGCTTGAGATGTTGTTCTTCCTGAAGGAGTGGCCCCTTCCATGTTTCTCTTGAGGTTTTTCTACTCATTTAGAGGAGTCTGTAATACTGGAGGGGTGCTCATGGTGGCATCTGGCCTGTCTGTTTTCTTTGATTGTTCTAATATATCTTATTGGTCTAGTACTTTTGATTCTTCTTGTGCCTGTGACTCTTCTTGTACCTGTGATTCTTCTTGAACCTGCGATTCTCCTAGCACCTACAGGGAAGAACCCTCATCAAGCTATTTCTCTAGATCAATTAAAGTGTTTTCCACAGCAACTTCAGTGCTATCCCTGTCTTCTGTTGCAGATGAAGTCCAAGGGATCATACCTCCATATGTAGCTCTGTTTTAGATTTAACCTTGGAAGGATTTGATTTGTCTCCTTTCCAGCTTCTCTACTGTTACAAATAAAGGGGCCTAATTGGTCTCTGATCCTAAGCTAAGCCTTCTTTTTGGCTCTGATGAAGTGTACCTCATCTGAATTGATTATCTTCCTCTAGTACTCCAGATAAAATAACCTCATTGGGAGGTATTTGGGTAGTTTATATGGGGCCATCTCATAGCCATAAATTCTAATCTCAGTGTGGTTTTGGTACGAGTACCAATCCCCCACTTTGGATTGCTTTCAGAGTTGCAGGATCTTCCTTATATCTAAACTGATTCTTGGAGGAGGGCCATAGAAAATCTTAGGGGCGAATGTTCGCCCTTTGGCGAAATTAAGGGGTTTTAAATTTTTAGTGGGCGAATATTTTGTATCATAGTACATTTTTACAAATCACCTCAAATAGGCCACCTTATTTTAAGGGAGAGGGTAAAAAAGGTAAATTTAGCCCTTGAAATTAGGAATTACAACCTTCCATTCGCCCATTTTCAAGAATAGGTTTTATTTAAGTGAATCCATTCGCCCATTTTCAAGAATAGGTTTTATTTAAGTGAATCCTATGGGCCAAAGGGCCAAATACCATATTTATAAAAGAGGTATGGTAAATTAATAAAAATATAAATAAATGAGAGGTATGGTAAATAAATAAAACATTGTTTATATTTACTCCATAAGTCACCTTATATACATGCAAGGGTGTAAACAAATAAAAATATAAGTAAAGTGGAGGTATGGTAAATAAATAAAACCTTTTTTATATTTAGTCCATAACCCTTTTTCTATTTATGAAGGCTCAAGAAAGAGGCTTTATTTAAGTGAATCCTATGGGCCAAATACCATATTTGTAAAAGAGGTATGGTAAATTACTAAAAATATAAATAAATATGGTAAACAAATAAAACATCTTTTTATATTTACTCCATAAGTCACCTTATATTTACGAACACTCAAAAAATGGGTTATATTTAGGTGAAACCTATGGGCAAAATACTATGGGACAAATACCATGACTAGATTGTTATTAATACCATGCAAAAAAACATTATTAACCCTAACATTAGTATTAATAAAAATAAAAATGGCACATGGTATTGACCCATGGTATTCGCCAAAATGGCACATGGTATTGACCCATGGTATTCACCTAGAATGTAGCCTATTTAAATGGGGGAATTAAACCAACATAGAAATGCTTTATATTTAGGTGAAACCTATGGGCAAAATACTATGGGACAAATACCATGGACTAGATTGTTATTAATACCATGCAAAAAAACATTATTAACCCTAACATTAGTATTAATAAAAATAAAAATGGCACATGGTATTGACCCATGGTATTCGCCAAAATGGCACATGGTATTGACCCATGGTATTCACCTAGAATGTATCCTAGGGGGAACTAAACCAGCATAGATCCATCCTTACTCTGGATCTACTAACCCCCGAGAGGTATCAAATATCGTGATATGCAAACTAGCATAGAGTGAAAAATATTTGATCCGATCAAGAGTAAAAATGGATGTTGTAATTTAATTTATGTTAAACATTTTAGCTTGGTTAAAATAAAAAATAAAATAAAAATCAACTATTAATTTTATTAATTTTTATAAATTACTAATAGTAATTTTTAAGAACCCATGGTATTCACGCATGGTAATACCATGGTATTCATGTGAGAATAGACTATTTAAAGGGGAAATTCTATCATCTTAGATCCATCTTAATTCTAGGTCTACCAAGTGCTCAGAGGGATAAATAGATTTCATCCCCCTAAGAATGGTAGATGTGGAGTTAAGATGGATATAGGTTGGTTTTTATGATAATGAAGATATTAAATAGACTTAGGAAATTATATTGTAAAAACATCTTAAGGTGAATGGTTAAAGCATAGACATTGGACAAGTATATTTGTATACTTCTATTTTAAACTGAAACAAATCCAGGGCTAAAAGGAATGGATTGATTGCGCTAGTCATCCTTCTATATCTTTCCAACATATGCTAGAGTAAATAGATTGTAATTTGGGTAATTTTTCTAATTGCAAACAGGAACATACTTGTGTATTGGCAGGGTGGTTACTAGGTCCCTAGAAGTGATGAACTTGAATTTTTCTTGGTTTTATATATAGTATTAGGTTTTTTCTCATGCCTTCTGTGAATGGCACGGGTGAATTTTATCCTACACCCACTAGGTTATCGATATGTAATTTCGGTAATTCTGATTTCAAAAGATATTTTAAAGAAATGCAATGATTTCATTTGTGTATTCAATAAACACAAGATTTTATAATTGAGTAAAATATTCGCCATGCCTGGTGAGAGATTCGCCAAAAAATTATATATACATATCATATTATTGATAAAATCGCCTTCCATTTTTCCTATATACCATGGAAATTTGCCCATTTATTATACGTGTAAATTTGGGGGGGTTCTTAAAATTTTCCTTGAGGAGGGCTGCCTATTAGCATTGTCATAATGGGATGTACAAATAGGTCTATGAAGTTTGTATATGAATATGGGGAGTCATATTTATGGGTCAATGGAGTCCAGAAAATCATTGACCTAGGCTAACCTTTTGTGTCAAGCTTCTAAAGAGTAAATGGGAACTTATCAGCTTAGTAGTATAGAAAGAGGTGATACAAAATAGAGGAGTCCTTGAAGACTCACTCATTACTCATCCTAAGGAACTGGTCATGCATCCTATTAACTATAAACTTTGCATAATCATAAATAACATTGGGAAGTTGTCCTGGAGTGTATATGGACATGAAATCCAAGATAATCACATCTATATACTCACTAGTGCTATAACCTAGGACACTGGATATCATTGCCACAATGTCTTGGCCAAACGGGGAAAATATGGTATACACATATGGAGGAGGTTCTTTAGGGGTTTACTTTTCTTCCTCAATGTAGGTTTGGATTATTTGGGCCAAAATTGTAGGGCTAAGCTTGGGAAATAAGTCATGTAGATCTCCAATGGAGAGGGGAGTCAAGTTTTGGCCAGGTTGAAGTTGCAGCATCTCATTTATTGATTCAACAGTGATGGTGGAAAGTACAGTATGGTTAGGGGACATCACTGCTCTTTGGCTGGGGATATAGTTCGCATGGTAGTAGTGGACAACTTTTGGGAAAATGTGAACTTAAGGGAATTGGTACTTGGGCAAATTGGACTCCCAAAAACCAATTTTATCAGCATGGTTCAGGTATTGGTCTCTGTATCGCCAGTGGATTTTGAGAGGGTATTCATGGACAGAGGTGTCCTTTATCTGGAAATCTTTGTCTACCAAGGGGAGATGGTCTAAGTCTAGACGAGGAGTGGAAGTAGACCTCACATGCATGGCAATTGGGGCAGTCATTCTAAGTTCTTGTGGATTTGAGAATGGGGGAGGTGATTTTTAGTTTTTTAGGGCAAAGGTGGTTGAGTACAGTGTAAGCTCAAGTTACTTGAGTTCCTTTAATTATTTTTTCACTTTAACTAACAAACTTAGTAACTGCTTCTGAAATTGAGAGGTTTTCTAGTGAATTATGGTTTAAATACTTGGAATCAAGGAGAACTGGCTCTGAACAAGGAAACTGGCAACTGTGACTGGTTGAAAAGGTTCTGAATAGGCTGGAGAGAAAACTGGGTGGTTTGTGGTGTCTTTAGGGTGCAATTGGATGTAGGTTGACAACTTTAATGTTTGCAAGTGCATGCATGGATCTTTTCAGTTAAAAAAAAAACGAGAAAACAAATAATTTGTGGCTTTTATGGATTTATGCACAAAAGTCAATTTTGGTGGCTATGGGTGAACAGTGGTCATTTGTCATGTAGCGGGGTGAACATTGGCTTTTTTGTGCATAGCGGGTGGGCGGTAAGTGGTTTCCATCACACCACTTTTGAGCACTGATTCCATTCATTGAGTGGCAGGTAGCCTCAGGGGCCCAACAGAAAATACCTCTTTTCAGGCGGGCAATGTTTGGACATCGAGGCCCATCCAAAATGGATGTGGGCGATCCCATGTGAAGGAGAGCGATTGTGTGATGATCGGGAAATGGAGTTTTAGGGAGGGTAGTGGGGGGGCCCTGCGAGTAGTTAACTGCAACAATTTTAAGTTTATAAGGGATATAGGCAGGGTTAAGGCATTGGGGTCATTAGGGGAAGGTTTAATTCATCTTTGTAAACTTAATCGCAAATCAATTAGTTAGTGGGTTTGGGTAAAAAATCATACTTTATATAATTAAACTAGGGCACAGTTAATTAATATTGCGAGAGTTAAATATATACGGGAAAAGGGTTTTTGTTTGGGATTAAAAAAATAAATTAGTAATTACAAAAATGAGCGGAAAGGGGCACAATACCCTAAGTATATGATATTTCACGTTTTTAATACTTTTCTTGTAATAACATAAAAACATAGGATATAGTGTTTTTGTGGGTTTTTGATATGAAAATGAGTTATGTGGGGGAGTAAACACTTTTTCATAGGTAAAAGTAATTTAACCTTAGGAAAGAGTATTATTTATGGAAAATGAATGAACTTGTTAGCGCCTAAATCTACCTCAGGCTGAGAAAGGCAGGATCTAGGGTAACATCAAACCATGCTTAACCTAGTAGCTAGCCCTACCAGGTCAGGAGAGGGCTCTCTTCTTGTCAATCTTAGAAAAGATAGCCAATGAAAGCTTGAGATGAATGATGCAATGACTGATTTCAGGCTAGGTTTGTGTACATAGATGTTTGATTTAATTTGATGATGTTTTGTTGGCTCAAATGTGAAAGGTAGATTTGGCCCTGGGGAATGAGGCTCAGTTTTGCAGAGATCTCTATGGGGAAAGGTAGGCAAGTGATTTGGTACTTCAAATTGAATGAGATGGAGAGGTTTTATACAGATGAGGAGTTTAAAAAGGCATGAAGAGCTCAGGGATCCTTTTCAATCAGCTAAAAACATAGATAACTAAGCAAACCCTAGGTAGAGCACTACATTTTCAATGTATTCTATCTTTATCCTTGTTTGATTTAGTTAAGATGAAATAAAGAGATATATGGCATACATAAAACACATGTATACTTACAATTACAGAGAAAAACACAATACCAAAGCAAGATGCCACATGAATCCCATAAAGTGCTACAAACCATTGGTCTATTCCTTATCCAAACTGTTGAAATGAGTATACAATGAAGCTCCAAGCTTTCCCAAAAGTCCAACCATGATAATGACAGAAAAAACATAAGATATAGGAAAACAAGAAATCATCCTAGCCTCTAGGGGTCAAGCTCATGAGTTTAGGAGCTGTTCCAAAAAATTCTAAACTGAGAACTAAAAAGTAGGTAGTGGAATAACGTGCCTCTAAAAACTAGGGAACTGATTCATTCCATTGCAAACTACCTTTTCATGGATGAATCTACCTCTATGAGTGAAATTTAAACATAATTACATAAATATCCATCAAATTACATTAAATTACATCATGATTTTGACATTAATAAGGAGAAAAGTCAAACTGTCAAGAAACTAGGTGAGAAAAAGAGTATTTTGGTCAAACTGAGCAAAATTTCTCCAATGCGCTGCGTTGATTTCCCTATGCGTAGCACCCTATTTAAGCCGCTTATTGAGGCCTTCCCTGTGTCCAAATTCACTCCAAGTGGGCTTGTTGGAAAGGTATGCCTGTCTACCTTCTATAAAAAGTTGAATTTTTGAATTTGGCCTCCACTTTCCCTTCCAAAATTGAGTTCTCCCAAGATTGCTTCCTGTGTGTCAAAAAAGTGGTAGAAAGGTCATTTTTAGGGTGTTTTTGACCTTTTTGGGGGCTCAAAACCTATCAAAATTTCTTGGCCATTTGTGAGCATGCATATTTTTCATGAAAAATCTAAAAATGCTAAGTTTTCATCGAAAGGAGTCCCCCATCAAAAGCGAGCTCCAGGTGGCGCGACGCATTGGGCAGAAAAACCTGTTTTTTGGCCCAAAAATTCCAAAAATGCAAAAAGTGTCCCAAATTTCTTGAAATTTGGGCTGAGTGTCCTCCATTAGGTGCTATGCTAGGCCAAGGATGCCTTGGCCAATATCTAAAGTTTATCTTGTGCATTTTGCCTCCTCGATCTCTTCTTCAACTTGGCCTTCAAGTTCCTGATTCTAGCTTGGCACACCATATTCTTTGACAAATAGTGATATGCCATGTTTCTCAACATATTTTTCTCATTGATGGCATTCTCCAGCATCCTCTCCAAGTGGATATTAGTCCTCTCCAACCAAGACTCACGATCAGCATTGATTTCTTGCTCAAGTGTTGTGAACTTGAATTTCTGTTATCGGGAAATCTAGTGTCTATGCAGAGCTGCTAGTCCCACTAAGACTGGTAGCTATCTTAGAAACAAACAATCAAAAACTACTTTCATTTTCCTTTATGAGAAGTAGATAAGAGGGGAACAAAGGAGACCAACCTTTGTCTTGTGCTTGGTTCCTTACTTGATTCCTCTCCCTTCTAATAGATCTTTGCCACTCGCTTCCTCGTCTACCCATCTTCAAAGAGCACCTGTAGAATCAAAGTAGCATATCACTATCCAAGAACAGAGATCTACTATCACAAACAATATAGGAACAGATATATATTGACCACACAAATGCATATATCGTCAATCATACCAAAATGTGGAGGAAAAATTGAATAGATTTATTAATATCAAGAATAGCAGAGAGGATTACAACCAATTGTTCTGACCCAGCGTCATCCTCTCAGCAAGAAATCCCTTCTTCACCTCATGAATAGCTTAGATCACCCAACTCTATGATGTTGCACCAAGAAACTAGCAGCACTTCCTTGCAAGATACAAAATTCCAGCCTCTGGATCTCTGGGATGAGGGATCCATATATAGATGTTTGCAGGGAGGTGAGTCAGTTTCTGAGATTTGATTAGTGTCCTCTCTCTGATAGTTCTTGATTCCACTTGGAGATTGATGATCTCTTACTCATCCCTAGGCGAATTCAGAGAGGCAAGTGTCACAGGAGAAGTTTCTGGAATATTCCATGATCATCCACCTCGCAAATTGACTCTGCCATTTGTCCACTATCGCCCATCACACCCCATAGAAGGGCTTTTCAGTATGCATCACACCTCCCATGTGCATTAGGTGGGATGCATCGCACTTTGACCATGGAGCAGGTGAGATGGTCCAGTTTTGACCAGTTGTTAGTAGTTTTTCATGGAGAAGTTCTGGGAGATGATGTAATCAGCTGACCTTATTCTCTTAGGGGCTGGAACAACACTTTTAGGGACTTAGGAGCCCTTGGTTTATGGACATATATGATTGGAGTTGCAGTGCCCAAAAATGTCTATAATAGTTTCCCCCTAAAGCATGAGGTCGTTAATATTTTGATGTCAGGTGAAATTCTTTATCATGAGGATCTGAAGTTTTTTTGAGCTGGAAGGCGACCTGTAATAAGATACAATACAATACATTATCTTCATATTATTTTCATGATCTAGCTGAGGTGAGCATTCCCATGCTCAGCTTTATAAATTCATTTTCATGTACATAAGACAGACAATCGTCTGTGTGCAGACTGATGATTCTGGTAGAGCCATCATCCCTTAGATTGGATGACTATCTATGCAGCGATGATGTACATTTGATGTCTTTATTTTCCTGAATATATATATCGCAGCCTAGATGGATGAAACTAGATCTGGGGTCTTCAATCGCGTTCGATCTTCACTCAAAGTACAAGTCGATCCATGTGAGAGATGTTCTAGAGTCGAGCATGGAAAGACATCGCCTGATTACCAGCCAATGATGTAAGCTGTTAACAGGGACGAGAGGAATCACCGATAATGATGATGACCCTCAAGGTACTACAGTGCAATTCATGTGGTGTGAATAAGGGACTTGGCATCCAACACCACTCAAAATCTTTCGGTCGAAGGCCATTGATGTAAACCTGTCACCGGAAGTGAGAAACTTTCCATTGAGGCATGCAAGCTTCAAAGTACTGAAAGGGTTGTCCCTAAGTCTACTTCTTGGATAATGAGCTGATGTCGACAAGAAGCGAACTGCCGTAGGAGGGCCTTAATGAATCCCACATCTACGGCACGGAATGGATTAAATGATTTTAATGGAGGTGAAAACGATATGATAATATAAGGTTCATGGTGGCAGTCATGAAAGAATGGAGTGTAAATGTATTGCAGTGGATGAGATACAGGTGAATTCTCTGAGCGACTTCTCTTGAACATATCGGCGACGCTGACATGATGGATTGGTAGCGTTAACCCCAAATGTGGATGGTTTGATGGACCAATGTTGATACGACCAGTGAACGGAACAGCCCAACCTGACTCGGATGTGGAGTGAAAGTGTCATGTTCAAGAGCGACTTGCTACCAATAAAGTTTCTTCAAGTTTTCTTCCCAATTTTTCCCCAATCATTGCTAACCAGTACCGCTTTATTTTTGTCAAGCTTGAGGAGGATAACATATGCTTGTTCTATAATTTTCCCTTCGGGAAAAACCATCGCTATGTTTTAACGAGCCTAGCGATAGTGAAACTCGTTCTTGTCTATATGGACAAGTTTGTCGCTATTCGGTTTTAACGAGTTTAACGACAAAGATAACTCGGTCCTTTTCAATTTTAGAGAGTCTGAAAGGGACGTAAAGAGAACTCCAAAAATCCTTTTTCGTCATATAATCCCTTAAGTCTGAAAAAGTATAAAATAATACAAAAAGGGATGAATTTTTGGTAATTTTAACAAGCTGAACAAACAAGCACTCGATCTTTTTGTGTAATAATCCCTCAAGTCCAAAAAAGATTAAAATCTAAAGGAGGGATAGCACTTCGGGTCACTTTAACGAGCTGGAGAGGCCAATTTCTTGGCAATCTTTTCATGTTTTATGAGTCAGATGAAAAGAGCTTAAAGGAGATTCATTTTTCGAGGAACGAGTGATAAAGTCAGGTAGAAGCTGATTCTAGGTAACATTTGGATTTTCCAATCATGGCAGTGTCACAAGGAAGGCTAACAGGATCACTCTTCACAGTTGTTCCTCAAAAAGGGTAAAAATCAAATGGAGGTGAATGATCGGCCAATATAGAGTGGAGGTGATGATGAGAAAACGACCAAGGCTTCAAAGGCTGATGATAATGCATTCACGATGGTTATTTACTGGAAATTGGTTCATTTTTTAATGAATGAGCTTAAACTCTAGGGGAAACATTTGCTCATTGCTTATGTTTAATTTTTAACGATCTTGAACTCCACATAAGAACTGCTCGATCCAGTCGTATAATAAGGATGTCTCATCTAAGATACCATTTTTTATGGAGCTTGCACCTTACATAGCTTTGCCCCACATCCTTTCTTTATGCAAGTTAGGAAACGACCAATCCTACGAGTTTAAAGGGTTAGAGGACCTACAAATTTAAAAAATAAATGGTCACTCTTCGCTTGCATGCCAAAAGGTTTGCATGCCCTCAGGTATAGTGAAGTAGAGTTTCTCAGGTTACCCCTCAATTTGTAGACAAAACATTTGTTTTATCAGGAAAGGCCTACCTTTTCCAGGTTACCCCTCAACTTGCAGAAAAAGCAATTTGTTCTATCAGGAAAGGCCTACCTTCTGACAGAGGTATCTTATTCTAGTCTAATCTCATAAACCATTCATATATCCTCTGCGGAAACCTACCCTATGCCCAAGGTTTTTCTGCCGAAACAGACCAGGGTGCATGCCCCCTGGGTTCCAGTCATGTCGTCCCGAATCACTCGCGCTCATCAGGTAGACAGACTGGGGATTGATGAGACATTCCTTGCGTGAAAAGACCATTCAGAGATGGTATTTTATTGTTTGCTATGTGTGAGCTGGGGAATGAAAGTTGGTCTACGAGCTTGACCACTCTTCCTTCATGCGGAAAACACATTACTCTAAAGATCAAGGAGACAATGGCTCCCATGCAATAAATATAGTCGTGTCCAAGGAGTAGATTATAATCTAGGGGTCCTTGGACTACCATTACGTTCATGTGAATGGTTTTCCTTCTCAATGTTATCGGCACATTGGGAAGGATCCCTAACGGTCAACTGGTTCCTTTGTCAAAGCCTGTTAGATTTCTCATTTCAGGCAAAAGCGATGGCAAACCAAGCGCTTTCCAAGCAATTGAGGAAAGGATACTCACAGAAGCCCCTTCATCTATGATGGTATCGGCCATGACCATTCTGTATATTTATGCAATGATTCAAAATGGTACAGTAGCCGGTAAACAGGGTCTGCCTAATAGATTCCAATCGAAGAAAACAACTAGGTTTCTTAGAGGTGGGACCGAATAGATGGTTAGATATGACTCTGACGAACTTCCTTCCTACGGTAAAGGAATGGGTAGACTACCTCCATGTTCATCGGAGTCTGTGTTTACGAAGAGAATTTGAACGGTGTCATTCTTGTTCTCTCTGGTGACTATATCATCTGAAGATGGACCTTCTGAAGGCAAGACCGGGTCAACTGCCACCTCAACCTTTTGACTTTCATCTGGTGTGAATTTAGATGGTTTATCTTCAATCATAGACGGTTCGACCAACCACAATGGCATGTCAATCAGATTTTCAACTAGTGATGGACTTGGCAAGAGTTTCTTATATCCAGGAGGAAGTCGTAACGGTGAAACCAAATGGTCGTCCATGACTCTTTTAGCCTCATCTAGGAAGGGACAATGGTGGATAGCGTGATCGCCTTCACACAATTTACAAGGGAATTTAGTTTTCCTTTTCTGTCCCAACGCTTTGCTTTCACTAGTTGACGGTTTACTTTCAACATGATCATCAGAGGTTGTTGACATCGGATTGTGCAAACGAGGAGACCAGTCCCTTAAGATCCGAGGGATGCAGGGACAATCTCGATGATAGTGATCTCCTTTGCAAATGACACATGGAGATTTAGGCTTTGACAGTGCAATGTGCGGATTTTCACTAGATGATGCCTGGTTGCCCCTTTTTGCCTTTGGCTCCTTCTTCTTCTTCTCTTTCTTCTCCTTCCCCTTCTTCTACTTCTTAGTTACTTGATTTTTGGCTTTACCAGCTTCATCAAGCGAAGAGGAAGGAGGAGAGGGAGAATCAGACGAAGTAGAAGGTTGGGGGTAGATTTGGTATCGTCTAGTTGCTTACTTGATTGCTCGGGAATCACGGTGTTCTGAACAATAGAGGTTGAGAAGAGCCATACAGGCAGGCCGACTGTCAATCCTAGAAGGGACAATGTGGCCATATGGGGTGCACCAACATCTACCTAAGAGGAGAAAGGACTAGGATTTCCTCCAAGGGGAAATTCTTGGTTGGTGGACTCCATTTTTCTCAACCTAAGACCAATGTAGGAAAGGAGATTTTTATTCCGATTAAAATAAATTTTAGACGCTTTGACACAACTTGTTTTTTCAATTTTTAAGAGTCGAGAAAAAACAAAAGATGACTCTAGTCGCCTTCGATTTTTAATGAGCTTGAAGTGACAAGTGCTCAGATGGACCTTTTCCTTTAAGGAGTCTGAAAAGGAACGAAAGAGACTACTCTGGAAATCTATATAGAGGGATTACCAAACCAATCACAAAACTGCAGAATACTTTTTACGGTATGGCAGTCAATCTTCCCGAATGCTTTTTTCAGTGCATTGCGATTGATATGGAAGCAAACACGGCTTCCTATGGATAAAGGATATAGCCTATAGTGGTCTCCCAATATATACTCGATGGTACGTGGGAGCACAAGTCCGTACTGGCACTTGTTGTCTCAAAGTTGAGGAATCACCAACCAGCAATGAAAACAACAGTTACCAGGGTTTACGACGCCAGAATATGTCTCTAGCCTAGACTTCTAAATGTTGTGCGTTAGGTTCCAAAGCGTTTTTAGATTCATTAAATTTATTTTACAGTTGATCTTGTTTAAGAAATTTTCCTTTCAGGTTCACCACGTGATGTAGATATACAATTCCTAAAATTCAATCTAATATGATAAACAATCATTTAATCTTCTTTTTGCAATGAAAATCCTAGCTACTAAATAAAGAGAGATGATATTCTTTCAACATAGAGCAGAGAGCACACACTATATGCACTGTCCTAAATAAAACCAACAAACAGTCTAAATGCAAATTCACATGCATGTATTTGTTTTCAGCCTTCTTAATGTGTGAATGATAAAAAGAAAGCTAAGCGCAAATCTGAATTATTTTTCAAAGCAACATTACTAACAAGCTTCTTTTCAAGACAAAATGAAGACAATGACAACACTTTGTGATTTGGAATTGGAAACTTGCTTTCAACACTTGAAAAACTACTAATTCAAATCAAATACAAGAGTAACAGTGTAATCAACTATCAAGAACAATTGGATTCTCTTCTATGACTGAAAACGACACTTGCGACACTTCCAAATCAAGAAACGACAGTTCAATTAAGCTACTTCTTTGTAAAAGAGAACTGAAAATGGCTCAAAATACATAAAACATTTACAGTTCTTTGCATAATGGAGGAGGAATAATGGCAAGGAAGGGGGTTTCCATAGAGGTATACTGACTATAGACAACAAAACTCCTTAATAGAGCTGAAAAGAGTGAAGAAAAACCAAAGTCTGGAGACAAAATTAGCCTTCTCTGACCAGCGCACCTGTTACACAGGGATTCCAGTATGCATCCCACCTACATCACACAGGAAGTGCGATGCATACTGATATCCTTGAAGAGAGGGTGTGATGGTATAGTGCGAGACTTTTGATCCAGTTCTTGATCACAGTTTGCAGCACAGTTCAGGGATTTAGGCCGAGCAAGTGACAATCAGTAAATAAATCACAGGATTAGATCTAACGAGGTTACTAGAGCCACCACAAGGGCAATTAGAGAGTTTGTAAATCGATTGTTCAGTTCATAAAAAAAACCCGGAGATAGACTGAAGCAGCATTGATCTACTTTGCACTTGCATAGCAAATGTAGTTCGAAGGCTAGCTGGCTTGACTTCAGGCTCCGTCTATAGGTTTATAAGGCAAACAAATATAGACAAACAAACAATCTATTCGCTCCCCAGTGGAGTCGCCATTTTGTTATCGGGAAATCTAGTGTCTATGCAGAGCTGCTAGTCCCACTAAGACTGGTAGCTATCTTAGAAACAAACAAACAAAAACTACTTTCGTTTTCCTTTATGAGAAGTAGATAAGAGGGGAGCAAAGGACACCGACCTTTGTCTTGTGCTTGGTTCCTTGCTTGATTCCTCTCCCTTCTGATAGATCTTTGCCACTCACTTCCTCGTCTACCCATCTTCAAAGAGCACCTATAGAATCAAAGTAGCATATCACTATCCAAGAACAGAGATCTACTATCACAAACAATATAGGATCATATATATATTGACCACACAAATGCATATATCATCAATCATACCAGAATGTGGAGGAAAACTTGAATAGATTTATTAATATCAAGAATAGCAAAGAGGATTACAACCAATTGTTCTGACCCAGTGTCATCCTCTCAGCAAGAAAGCCCTTCTTCACCTCATGAAAAGCTTAGATCACCCAACACTATGATGTTGCACCAAGAAACCAGCAGCACTTCCTTGCAAGATACAAAATTCCAGCCTCTGGATCTCTGGGATGAGGGATCCATATATAGATGTTTGCAGGGAGGTGAGTCAGCTTTTGAGATTTGATTAGTGTGTCCTCTCTGATAGTTCTTGATTCCACTTGGAGATTGATGATCTCTTACTCATGCCTAGGCGAATTCATATAGGCAAGTGTCACAGGAGAAGTTTCTGGAAGATTCCATGATCATCCACCTCACAAATTGACTCTGCCATTTGTCCACTCTCGCCCATCGCACCCCATAGAAGGGCTTTTCAGTATGCATCACACCTCCCATGTGCATTAGGTGGGATGCATCACACTTTGACCATGGAGCAGGTGAGGTGGTCTAGTTTTGACCAGTTGTGAGTAGTTTTTCATGGAGATGTTCTGGGAGATGATGTAATCAGCTGACCTTGTTCTCTTAGGGGCTGGAAAAACACTTTTAGGGACTTAGGAGCCCTTGGTTTATGGACATATATGATTGGGGTTGCAGTGTACAAAAATGTCTATAACACTTTCCTCCTTTTGGCAGCTTGCCGGTTTTCTCGTATGTTTCTTTGCTCCATTATGGTTTCATGATCCTCTAGTTGTTTGTTTCTTTGCTCCAGATATTTGAAGATCCACATGGCACGTTGTAGGTTGAGAGACAAATTCTGAATGTCAACTTGTTGCTCCTGGATGATCTCTCTAAGCTTTGAGCTTTGTGAGCCCAAATCTGTGTCATCATCCTGAATAAGATTAAAATCTATCTCTTGCTCTCCTGAAGGCCCCTCATCCTATAATGACCTCTTGCCCTTATCCTAAACCTGCTCTGCTGATGGAGGAAGCGAGACCCCTTCCATCCCAGGTGGAGATAATACTCACTTTGCTGCTGCAAACAACCTTCTAGTGCCCTTTTCATAGGTGAAAAATACTGGCACACTAGCGGTCTGTATTTCATGACTCTCCTGCTAATGTGAAGGTCCACCTGTCTCATGAAAAGATACTGGAGGTACTTGAGGAGTGGTGAAGACCTCATGTGAAATTAAATCCTCCCATCAGATGTTATGTTAACTAAGCTGATGCATGGCCACAATCTTGATCAGTGCAAAATGATATATACTATTAGGAGTCTTCTTGTACACTATGGTGGTCATATTCTCAATGTTCTGGCAAATGAAGTATGGGAGATTCATCATTATCACCCTGGTGAAGTGCATCAATAGTTTGATATGGTAGGCATACAGGTGAGAAAACCAACCCTCACAACTGAAATACCTAATTATGAATTTCATCAAGGGAGCATATGAGTCTTTTAGATACCGGAAAGGAAAAACTCTACTGAGATGTCTCAAATAGCCACCCTTAATGTAAGGCTCATAATGTTCCCTGTATATCTGTTGCCTCTTATTCCACTACTCACTGATGTTGGGAATGCCAATTGCTAAAGAAATAGACTCCGATGTTAAGTTGAATGTCACCCCTGCTAGAGTGACTTGGCCGCTGTGTAAATGAAGCACAAACAACCTAGCCAACACATGATGGTACTAGACTTTTGCAACCATCTCACAGAACTAATAATAGGATTGGTGTTGAAAGCATGTGACAATAAGAGGGCATGCCTGTAGATCGACAAGTGAAGTAGGCTCCTCTCTGATACGTTTACCACCCTTGTGAGGTCTCCTTGGTGCATGCATTTCGGTAGGAGAGTCACTATGTGTCTCTTCATCTCGATCATAGGAAGGATCAGACTCCATGTTTGCCAGATGTTTGTGTTGTCTTAGATGAGTATGAAGAGATTTTAGGTGTCTTTGATCTTTTGCTGCCAAGTGTATGAAAATGTATAAGGAACTATGAAGATAGAGGGTAAGAGGGATTTTGGGAATGTTGCTGACTGGAATTTGGGGAATTGAAGGGTTTTTGGGATAGTTTTTAGGCTTTTGGGATAGCAATTAGGGTTTGGGATAATGGGATTTGGGAATAGGGGTGAATGAATTTAGGGATATGGGGGGATAGTAAAATGAGTTAATGAAACTTGAAAAGAAGTGAGGGAATAAAAGGTGAGGGAGTGATGGCAACAAAACAAATTTACAAACCCTAAGCAATCATGTTTTGAGAAAAAATTGCAAGGAAGTAGGGTTCAAATTTTTTTTACTAAATAATCATAAACATCTTAAGACACATTTTCACTGTCATTTGAAGAGTTTTTGACTTACTTTGGACCGGAGGAAACCAAGCAAATTGAGAATTTGGATGAATTTGTGGTAAAAATGGCTTGTATCTCTATGCGCCGCGTCATAAACCCAACGTGTCGCGCTTCCTGTATGCATCGTGCCAGTATAGTTTTTATGCTATGGAAGGCAGCCCAATGTGTCGTGCCAGCTCTATGCACCGCGCCGCTCACCCAATGCACCGCGCCCCCGAAACTAAAATTCTTTGCTGCGATTTTTCTACCACGAGCTTGCTCTAAAACTCTCTTGCTCTTTTGGATGCAAATGAGTCTTTTAAACACAAGAAATAACTTATACACCAAAGAATTTAATTTTTCACTTCATAAAACCCACTTTTGTAATGTTTACATTTGACACTTTCTTTTCAAACTCAGTTTTAGGTAGTTTTTCTTCTTTTTTTTGCTAAGACTCTAACTGACTTTGAATGCCTGAACAATGAGACTTGCCCTCATTATATAAGAAATGAGAGGGGACAAGCATTACTATAGGCCATCCGTGGACTGACTGAAAGGTGGATGGAATCATTATTTTTGGATAATGCTAGGGCACCGTTCGCACAAAGATTCCAGTCCAAATGGTGGATGGAATTATTGCTTTCAGGTAATGCCAGAGCGATATCTATACAAAGATTCATGTTTGAAAAAAGTAAATTTTACGGAAAGTAATTCTGACAGAACAAAATGGATACCTTTTATCAAATCCCACGAGAAAATAATGCCGACAAAACAAAGTGGATGTTGTTAAATAATGAATCCATACAGGTGATGATGGTTTTAGATAGGGAGGAGGAATGACCTATTACTGAGTTTTGTGAACCCAACGTTTCGGACTGCCAAGTGAGTCCATCATCAGGGGATGCGACAATAGATATTCTTCAACATTAATGATGAATCCAAGAGCTATGTTAGGGTATATATATAGGTTATTAAGGAATGATGTGAGGAAATTAGGTTGACCATTTTTTATTTATATTTATTTATTAATTTTTGTTATTTATTTTTTGATTTATTTTTATTTTTTTTATTATTAATAATATGATCAATATTAATATTAATATTAATATTATTAATTTTTATTTTTATATTATTTTATTTTATTTTTATTTTTTATTTTTTATTTTTTTAATTTTAATTTTTATATTTAATTTATTATTTTTATTTATATATTTTATATTTATTTTTTTTTATTAATTTTTATTTATTTATTTTTTATTTGTTTTCTCTTCAAATACCCTATATTATTATTTCTATTCATATTATTATTATTATTATTATTAATTAATAAATTAATTATTTTTTATTTTTTATTTTATTATTGTGTTTAATTGCTATTATTAAGTTAGGTAGGTGGATTAATTCCTTTAATAAATAGATTAAAGGGATAAATAGATTAATTAATTAATTTTATATTTTATATGTTTAATTATTATGTTTACTAATTTCTTTATATCAAATTAATTATTTTGAATAATGATTTACTTAATTTATTAATGTGTTTTAAATTAATTAATTATTTATTTAATTTATTTAATTAATTTATTTATTTATTATTGTCATTATTTATTTATTTATCTATTTATTTATTTTATTTATATTTTATGTTATATATATATTTAGATTTTATTTTATATTTCTTATTAGAATAGTTGATTAAATAATATTTATATTTTTTTTATTATGCTTACTGATTTATTACTTTGATTAAATAGATAATTAATTGATGAGATATAAATTAATTACTTAATTTTATTATTTCTTGATTTAATTATTATATTAATTACTTAATTTAATTATTTAATTATTACTTTTATGTAAAAATTATCAATTACTTAACTACTGTATTTGACTTAATTGATAGAAAATTAATTTATTTTAATATTTACTAATATTTATTTATTTTCTTACCAATTCCATGGGTCATTACCATGGTTCCCTCAATACCATCTATCTAATACCATAGGCCCATTACATTATTACTAACTACTTGTGGTCCCTTACATGATATGGGTTATCCACATTATTTATTACTATGGCCCATCCCATTATTACATTATTCCCTTGGGTACCTCCCGTTGTACCCCATGTTATCCCCCCTAGGTATATAACATTCCACCCCCCTTAACATGTTTCGTCCCGAAACATGAGAAGAACACAAATAATAAGATCTACTCAAAAGAGTAGTCCACTGGTACCATGCACGTGCATCTAGCCATCCAAGAGAAAGGTGAACCCTTGATCTCGCTGGTGCCTCGCTCACTTGAAATGGAAGTTGACGATGGTAGCTCTTCTGTGTAGATGTGTAGTAGGTGGATCTTCGCTCCTCTCTATCTGTCATGCAGGGGTTGTTGTCCTTGTGGCTAATTGGTTGCCATTTTGTTGGTTGTTTTCTTGCGGGGTGATGATATGTTGAAGTTTTAACCCACGATGTCTTTTTATTTAATTCACCTTACTGTGGTGCCTGCTATGGTGTCTTATCTTCCAATATTACTTCAACCACTGAGCCCTCATCTGATGTATCGGCACCTGTATCTTTTTCTGCTTCAACCTCTGTTTGTGTTTGATTGTCGATCATCAATGGCTCATCAGCTAATATGTCAGTCCCTGGAACATCTTCTGCGTCAACCTTCATGGACTCTACTTGTTTATTGATGGAAATATCCTGTAATGTAATTTTCTTCTTTTTATACCAGAGCTTCAGGAATTTCTTCTACACATTAATATTGATAGTACCCACAGATTCCATCCAAAGATATCCTAAAACAACATCCATATTATCCATCTCTGAAGTATAAAAATCACCATGCAACACATACTTATCCATAGAAATCTTTAAATCCTTATACACTTGAACATCCTCATCATCTACTTGTGTGTTTTCATTGTGTTTTGCTGGAACTTGCAATTTTTTTACCAAATTAACATTCATAAAGTTGTGCTTGCAACTGGGATTTATAGATACAACGATTTTCTCCTTATGAATCGATCCATGAACCTGCAATAAGGAGACACCTGTAGGAAATAACCCTTTATGTGTCTCATTCTCATTTTTTCTAGTCTGAGACCATTTGTTTAAAAGGACTCTTTCAAATTCTGCATCTGAAAGTTTGGACAACTACTTGTCGTCAAGTGAGAAATACCATTTGTAAGTCTCATCTCTAAAATTAAGCCACACTGAATCCTTCCAATTTTTTGCCCATACTGACTTAGTTTGCTTTATGTATTCTTCAATAGTAGGGCTATCATCTTTTCCAGTAAAATTTTCCATGAACAGGGTTTGAGAAAAATTCACTTGGCGAAAATTTGAAATGGCCACAATTTCGTCAATATTGCTCAGAATCTCTATTATGACCTATTTTTGGAAGTGGAACAACCATTCTGCATCTACCCATATGATAGAAATCCTGATCCAGACACTAGAATTTTAGATCTACACTACAACTTTCCCGTCGTCACCAAAATTTCTGCAAAAAATAGTTGATTTAAATCAACGATATCTCCCTTATCTGGACTCCGATTCGACTGATTTTTTTTTTTGAAATTGGGTAATTTTTCCCAGAAAATTCAGATCTGCAATTAGATTTTGTATATCTTGCACTAGGACATCCAAATCTGCGCCGCAAACTCGCTGTCCCGAAAAATTGCTTGCAACACCACTGATTTTTATATCAGCGATATCTCCTTCATCTGGACTCCGATTCGACCAATTTTTTTTTTTAAATTCTGGTATTTTTTCACAAAGAATTCAGATCTGCAATTAGATTTTGTATATCTTGCACTAAGACGTCTAGATCTGTGCCGCAAACTCGTTGCCCCGAAAACCTGTCTACAACCCCACTGATTTTTAAATCAGCGATATCTCCGTCATCCGGACTCCGATTCGACCGATTTTTTTTTTGAAATCGGGTATTTTTTCACATAGAATCTGGATCTGCAATTAGATTTTGCAGATCTTGCACCAAAATATACAGATATAATCTGCAAACTCGCCGCCCCAAAAATTTCCTGCAAAACATAAGAAAAATTCTCCACTTTTTTGCCCAAGAAAGTGCTCTGATACCACTTGTTATAGATCTGATATGAAAATATATGAGAAATAGAAATAAACCCAAGAAATAACAAGATCTGAATATAGATAGTAATGATTCACTTTATTGATCAAACCCTTAAGGTAGGGCAACACCATATATTCACTCCTTAAGGAAGGAGAACACTCCACAAGCCATATGCCTGTTCATACAATAATCCTTCACATCCCTCAATGTGGAGTCTCTAACCTCTTTATAGGCCTCATACATACAATACCATGGGTCATTACCATGGTTCCCTCAATACCATCTATCTAATACCATGGGCCCATTACATTATTACTAACTACTTGTGGTCCCTTACATGAATGGGTTAACCACCTCATTTATTACTATGGCCCATCCCATTATTACATTATTCCCTTGGATACCTCCCTTTGTACCCCATGTTATCCCCCCTAGGTATATAACATTAGTAAAAAAATAAATATTACCATGGGCCGGTAAGAAAATAAATAAATATTAGTAAATATTAAAATAAGTTAATTTTCTATCAATTAAGTCAAATACAGTAGTTAAGTAATTGATAATTTTTACACAAAAGTAATAATTAAATAATTAAATTAAGTAATTAATATAATAATTAAATCAACAAATAATAAAATTAAGTAATTAATTTATATCTCATCAATTAATTATTTATTTAATCAAATTAATAAATGAGTAAGCATAATAAAAAATATAAATATTATTTAATCAACTATTTTAATAAGAAATATAAAATAAAATCTATATATATATATATATAAAACATAAAATAAAATAAATAAATAAATAATAACAATAATAAATTAATTAATTAATTAAAAAAATTAAATAAATAATTAATTAATTTAAAACACATTAATAAATTAAGTAAATCATTATTCAAAATAATTAATTTGATATAAAGAAATTAGTAAACATAATAATTAAACCTATAAATATAAAATTAATTAATTAATCTATTTATCCCTTTAACCTATTTATTAAAGGAATTAATTCACCTACCTAACTTAATAATAGCAATTAAACACAATAATAAAATAAAAAATAAAAAAATTAATTAATTAATTAATAATAATAATTAAAGAGTTTAGACTTCTGTGATCCATACTTGATTGTTAGAGATTTCAGCAAAATCACAATGAGAATCATTTGTTGACGCGTTTCGAACCAACTAGTGTGGTTCATCGTGAGGACAAGTTTCGATGAACCACACTAGTTGGTTCGAAACGCGTCGACAAAATGATTCTCTATGTGATTTCGCTGAAATCTCTAACAATCTAATAATAATAATAGTAACATGAATAGAAATAATAATATAAGGTATTTGAAGAGAAAAAAAAATAAATAAAATAAATAAATAATAAATAATAAAAATAAAAAATAAAAATAAATAAATAATATAATTAAATAAACTAAGTAAAAATTGAAATGACCTATCGCAAATGCCTTAAAATAAATAATAAATAATAATATAAATTAAAAATAAATAAATAAATTAAAAATAAATAAATAAAATAATAAAAAAAATAATAATAATAATAATAATAATATAATAATAAAATAAAAAATAAATAACAATAATTAATAAATAAATAATAAACAAAAAAATGGTCAACCTAATTCCTCACAACATTCCTTAATAACCTATATATATACCCTAACATAGCTCACATCATTCCTTAATTTTATATATATATTTTTTAATTTTGTTTATTTTTTCCAAATTCTTTTATGGTTTTTGAGATAATTTTTTTTTTAACTTTTTTTATTTTTATTTTTTGTCCTTTTTATATATTTGTTTTTTTAAGTAATCAACATTTAGAAAAAGAAAAATAAAATAACTTGAAAATTCGTTAAGTAATCATAATTTCAAAAAAAATTGGACATCATAAATTTTAAAGTGTGAAAAATAAGTCCTCAAAAAAAAGGTATGCTGCATCAACACCTTGCATCAACATGTTTCAAAATCAGTATGAAAATCACTAACATTTAAAAACAAATATTTATATTTGATACATAAGAAAATATGCTCCGAAAAAAAAGAAGTGTATTCTGCATCACCACTTTTCAAAATCAGGTCACGTCTTTACTACCCCTATGAAACGAGTAATCGCATCGGTTATTTAATGTGCCAAAAACTATGCTCTAAAAAAAATATGTGTGTTCTACATCGCCCCTTTTCAAAATCACGTCAATTTTTTGCTATCTCTACGAAACGGGTAACAGTATCAGTTCCCATTTCAAAGTTTACGTTGTTTTCAGCTTTCAAAAATTAAATTGAAACGTTCGTGGAACTAGTTAGTCATATCATAGCCATACATGAGACCTTCCCTTATCACCATACTACCGTATGGATAGGAACCGATGTTTTCTAGGGTAGGGCATGTTGGTATCTCTGTCGGGGCTATGAAATGTCGCTAGTAGAGGAGCAAGGTTAGTGGCATTAGACTGAAATATAGTGTGTAATCCTCACACTCCTTCTATTGAGGTGACTTCTGATGGGGCATGCTGACATCTCCATCGGGGCTATAAACACTCACTACAGTGGAGAAAGGTTAGTGGTATTGGACTAAGTCCAGTGTGTAATTGTCCCATCATGTAAATGTTATATCTGCTAAATAACTTGAAAGAAGGGCCCTAACATGAAGAGAAGACAAGAATCTAGAAAGTTTGTCATCTGAGGATAGTGGATGACTCTATCGGGGTTATGTATTCTCGCTAGCAGTGGAGTGACATACGATTCTAGAAACTCATGTTATGGACCAAAAAGGGAACCAAAATCCCTGACGACTAACCTCCTTAGTTTCAATAAACTCAAAAATGAAAGTCACCCTTATGTATCTTAATTAGTTCCATGGTTTATGTAATTTATTAATCATTAATTGTAAGTAGGTATGACTTGTTTGGGTTGTGCATGTTCTAACGAAGTGATACAGTTATCATTTTTGAGATCATGTGCCTTAAACATTATCATAGCTACCTTGTAATACTTAGTATACAAACAAATCTCTTTTATGTATGTGAATAATCATTAAACTTATTAATCTACAAGTACTAGGGACTCACATTTATTCTTGTTTCATTCCTGCTATCGATTGATTGGGTCTTTAACATGCAAAATATTTTCCTTTTATTACATTTTGTCATTTTAGTTTCTTTTTTGACTCCATGCCCAATACAAAGGCTTCTAGTGTAAATTCTTGATCCTCTATAGGGGAGAATCATCCTGAGTTGGAGCCAAATGTTGTTGCCAATATGACCCCAATTAAATCTTAGCTCCTTCTGTCAGTTTCACCTCATGCCTCCTTCACTATATGACTTATTCTCTCATATTCTCATAATAAAAAATTGCTTCCTTAAATTTTCGTGTCTGCCCTGCATCAAATACATTGTTGTAATAATCATTGTAACATGTAAGAAAATCACTGATGAGCGCCAGTATTGCAGCAAGGATGCTACAACTCCTGGACTACCAACTTTACTTATCAACCCGAGGTCCGTACAAAGTTGGAGGTGACAATGCTATATGCACAAGTAAAAGTGAGGGTCCTTCCTGTTGTCACTGTTCATCTGGTGAGAGAAGCCAGGTGTTCCAAGCCAAACTTTTATAGAGTCAGAAGAAGCTTGATTCTTTGATGGAAGAAGAGAAAATCTACTCTAAGAGAGCTATTCTACTGCAGTAATGAAGAAAACAACAGGTAATGCTAAATCACACCATATCCTAATTCACCATTTAAACAACTATGCTAAGAAGAATTGCTAAATCAACACTAACATAATGCTACTATCTAAGTTGCAGAAGTAAAGATCATCAAACCATACTAAGGTGTAAGCAAGGAAACTAAACTAAATCTGTTTTCAAGTGGAAGAGAAATCGAAGATCGAAATCAGTGAATGGAGGACGTAATGAAGTAGTAGTGCACAGGAACCATTGGATGAGTCAGATCAATGAACATGATTAATGGAAGACGAGGCGAAAGATGAGCAGTGAATATCTTATCACAGGCAATTATGTTAATATATGGATGGATTGATCAATGAATATGATTAATGGAAGATAAACGACGGAGATCTTATCGCGGGGATTAAGTGAACAAATGGATGGATCGATCAATGAATAGGATTGATGAAAGATTGAGTGGCAGAGATCTTATAGTGGGAGGTTAAGTCAATAGATGGACAAACAGGATTAACAGGGGATGAATGGAGGAGATCTTATCACGACGATGAAGTGAATAGATGGATGGATCACATCAAGTCATGTCACGACAGAAGGGTAAAAGAAATGTACGAAATGATGGAGCAGGTTTCGTAGGTGGTAAGTAGTTTCTTGCGTGCCTGAAAGTTGTAAGCTGTATTTCTAATTTTCACGCGATTAGCCTAAGTGAGTGACATGTAGCATGGGAAAACCACTTTTTTCACGTGCCCTCGGGCGGATATCAGTCGTGAAAGAATTCTCCCAAGATTGCGCAATAACCGTTGGATCATGCGGGATTGATCAATGGTGGAGATCAGCCAAGTTAGTTGGTGAGCGGGTGACACGAAAGTCGTTGGATCAAGAAAGACAGATCGACGGTGGAGATGTGGAGAACCTAAAGTCAAGCATTGAAATGAATAAAGGTGGTAAGCAGTATCTCGTGTGCCCTAAGGGCTATAAGCTGTATTTCTAAATTTTACGTAATTAGCCTAAGTGATTGACATGTAGCATGGGAAAACTACTTTTCTCACGTGCTCTTAGGGGGCTATCAGTCATGAAAGAATTCACGCGAGACTGCGTGATAACCGTTGGATTGAGGGTGTGACAATTCAGCGGTGGAGATTTGGAGTGCATAAAGTAGGTGGAAGAATTCAAGATGTTGGATCAAGTGAGATAGATCAACGGTGGGTATATGGAGCACATAAAGTGAAGCGTTGAAATGAATCAGACAATGATTCGTCAGGTTTATTGTGGATCGGATGGTAAGGAAATCTACAGTTATAATATGATCAAGACATGTTCTATTAGCTTCTGTTTAAGCATTTTGTCTTGAAGGAAATGAGCATATGAGAAAAAAGTGATGGAAAAATACGACAATGAAATGAACCTCGTACTGAATCAAAACAACAAAATTGATGCAAGAAATCCTGGCTAACCTGCTAATTGAAAGAATGCACAAATGGAAGCAAACTAAAACACAACTAATCTAAGCTACACTAATGTAATGGAAATGTGGCTACTTAAGCAAATGAACTATTAAACCATGAATCTACACTAGCATAAATGTACAATAAAGAGGATCCTTAGCTACTAGGGTTGGGCCTTAACCTAAGAGCTTCAAACCTCTGAGTTAACTTAGTGCTGGCTCAAAACAAAACTCATTCTTATTATCAAAACAATGGATTACATCAAAAACTGTCACAAGTATTGCAGCTTGAAAATAGACTAAAATTTTCCAATCAAAAGTCTGAATCCTACTTATGTCCTAGGCTTCTCTACTTATACGACTGAAGTCTCAAATGACTTCCTTAAAATTAGGGAGGCTCATCTCACAAACTCGAGATAAACTAGTGCTTTGACTTTCACTTGCTCAACTGCCTTCTAGTCCTCATGATTTAGCTGTTTGCACTCTAAGCTGATGGAGGAATATTCGAATGGACGGGTAGAAAATGAGGAGGATTTACCTCCTATAATTCCTCTCCCTTGTCCTATTCTAGTTTTGACCAAGGTCTTTGCCAAAATTCCTTCCTTTTATCCTTTAATTATGCGTTAAATGCACATTATACCACAAACCAAAATATCCAACTCTAACTCATCTCATAAACAAAATATAATCAGAAGTATGCAATAATTTGTGAGAATAGTTGGTTTGACTAAGCTAGGAGGTGAATTAAGGCCCATATAATTACCCAATGATGAGGCTCATCATCACCACCTTACTGAAAGTGTTGCTCATCCTCTAAGAAACTTAGTCAATATCCATGTCCTTCATGGCTCTGGTAGCCTCTCTAACATCCCATGCCTCTGTTGTGCTCTCTTCTTCTTGTTCATATAAGCCTACTTTCCTTTCTACTTCTTCCCAATGCCTCTTTTCCTCTTCTTCTTTTCTCCCTTCTAGCATCACTAGGAGTAGTGGTGGACTGAGTTTTAGGCCTATCCAATTTACCTTCAACCTTTGCATTGATTTCTTATACATTGGTCTCCTGTTGAGTGCCTCTCTCAACCTCTAAGGGGAGTGATATTCTCTAATCTTAAAGCTGTGTGGTAGTGTGTTCCATCTCCTTAAGCAGACATGTATACTATCTTCTCCTAGCAGCCTAAACATATCCTCAAAATGTGAAATTGCTTGCTCTTAGGTAGCAAGATATCTAGGTGCCAGTTGAGGATCATTACAATTACATTATGGGTGTTGATTAGGGCCATGGTATTTGATTGTTCAATTTTGATAAAAAGAGGTTCATTTTGCTTTCTGGCCAATATTCTTTTTGTCTCTGCAGCCCTTGACTCCTCATGGTTCAACCATTATGCCAAAGCCATTAATTGTAGATCTCTTAGCTCGACATTAGGATCCAAAACATTCATGTCTGTGAGGGCCATGTTGTGCAAGTAAAACTCAGCCATTTTGGCAATATCCTCTAGTGCACTTTTATCACAAATATCAGTAAACTTCCTGTAGTCCTAAAATGGCATGGTTCCCCTTTGTGCTAGTGTTTTAATCTAAAATTGCAGCCATTGTTCTCTGAGGTAAAGAGCATAGGATTTAGCTAGCATCTTACACTCGATGGCCTCCAAGGAGAGGCTATCCATACATGCTAGTTGGTTTTCCCTTTCCTACAACTGTCCTCTCACCCATGCATTTTCCCTCTCAAGTTGGTCTCTCGTTATTGCTTCTCTGTCCCTTGGTGTAGGGGAATCTTCAATCTCAATAGGGATTTTGGTTGATATTTGTGGCTTCCCTTGTTTGATTATTGTGCTCTTCCTTGTTTTGAAATATAGATGGGTTTGCCTTCTTCTTTTGCCTTTTTTCTTAATTGAGGTGCTGAGAGCAGTGAGGGCAGTTTTTGCCCCCCTCGCAAGGTCCTTTGGAGACACCCTAGGTGACTTCTCCTTGTGTTCTTCCCCTTCTTTTACAATGCCTTCTTCCTCTCTTTTTTTCTTATCTTATTCCTCTTGCTGTTCTTTCTCATCTTCCTTAGTTTCTTCCTTAGTTTCCTCCTCTATTTCAACATCACCCTCCATCTCATCTCCATCTAACTTTGTATCTTCTTATTCTTCTTTTGCCTCAACCTTACTGACAGAAGAACCAACATCATAACTAGGGGTTTTTATGTCATCCTCTATTGGTAAGTCTCTAAAGACTGACCATGTTATAGGGATCCTGAGGTGTTGGAGGGCATCTTCAATGAGGATCCTAATCAACCCATGCTGAGCCAATTGTTGGGAATTCCATTCTTTTACTTTGTTGCTGGAGTGTATGACTAATTGCATCAAGAAATAGGGTATGCTTAGTCTTTGGTGAACTGGTGTTTCTATCCCAAATGTTAATTCTTCAAGCATCCTAAAACGGTAGCCATAAACAACACTATATCTATGGAATGGCAGATGAGGTGACAACATATGGTGAATGAGGGTGGCGGATGATGTGGAGGAGATGCGATGGAGTGGAGCGATTGGGGTGGCCCATTGCAGGGGTAGAGAGTGTATGGGATATTCATCAGGCTTGAACCCTCGGCAGCAATCTCCGGCCATAGATCTCAGTCAAAGACCTCGATGTCATGGTCAATTGTGGGGGTTGAGCCTAAGTTATAACTCGTGCTTGATGCCTATTGGGTCTTGAAAATGTCATTCATTTCCATTACACTTTCACTATTATGTCCATTATAACACCTCCATTTCACTACTATGTCACCACATTCATCCCACTCTCATTATCATTGGGCCACATTTATGTTTTTATAATCTTTATTAATTCTAAGCCTTTTAAGTGAATTTGTGGCTAAAAATTAGAAAATAATGTGCATATGCTTATAACTAACAAGTGGGTTGAGATTGTTGACATGTGTAGGTTGAAAGGAGGCTTCTAGAAGACCCTTATGTGGCACTCTAAGGCCAAATTCGAATTTGAGTGGAAAGAATCATGGGATCATGAGGATATGTGTCACATCTCCTAATTGTATTGTAACTCTAAGAAGACATGTGTCTTATCAGTTCCTATTTTGATTAGGACTCTAGAGGTAGAGGGAGAGATTCATGGACTTTTAGTAATGAAATGGCTCTCATCTTTTTGTATAAATATGAGATCTCTCTCCTTCATTTGTTAGTCTCATCTTGTTAACTTAGAGCTTAGAATTTAGAGCTTAGCTTGTGAGTTTGTAGTTCTTCCTTGATGGCTTTTGAAAGCTTTGGAGAGCTTTGTTGTACTTTGTAATTTTGAAGAATTTGAATAAAGCTTTGATGTTCTCAACATGGAAGGAGATATGAAGTAGATGTCATGGAACATATTAGAATGTAAGGTAGAGTATATTTCAGTTTGTAATTTTTATTTGATTTCATTATGTCATTTGATTACTTTCAAATTTGATAGATTAGATTTTCCATTCTTACAATTTTAATTCATGTAAGTGTGTTCAACCGGTTGATTGTAGATTAGTTTTCCTTTACATGTTTTTGCATCAAATAGTGACATGAGATATACCTCTCTGCTGACTTTGTTTTTTTTTATCTTTTCAATTTCAGTTATGCTTTGATTTCAATCTTATTCATTTGCTTTGTTAGTTAGTTTAGATATCAGATTGCTCAAGTTATTGATGATTACCTCTGAAAGCCATAGCTTAGACTTCCTCACAAGGGATCAGAGTATGAATTGATGTGATTTGTTTTAGTTTTACTTTTCTACAATTAGATATCAGATTGCTCAAGTTATTGATGATTACCTTCGAAAGCCATAGCTTAGACTACCTGGCGAGGGATCAGACTATGAATTGATGTGATTTGATTTTAGTTTTACTTTTCTACAATCAGATTGCTCATGTTATTGATGATTATCTCTGAAAGCCATAGCTTAGACTACCTGGCGAGGAATCAGACTATGAATGATGTGATTTTATTTTATTTTTTATTTGTTTGCCGTTTTTGATTTGTTTGAGTGCAATAGCTTAACTTTTATTTCCGTATCTAGACAAGCAGTAGAGATAGTGATTTCATGATTAGTATTTCATCTTTTGTTTGATTGAAGTAGTTGCATACTTACACTTGTGTTTAAGTACTAATTCCATGAATAACATGTTTTGAGATCTTTTGAAGTGCTATGTTTTGGAAGTTACCATTAGAGACATAGACCTTGTCTTGAAATGTACATCCATACTTGACCTTTAAAAGTATTCTTAAGACATTAGAATAGGATTTCCATTTACATTAGACACTTTAGGAGATCAACAAAAACAAAACCCCAAAACAAAATAAAATCTATAAAACAACGAAGTAAGAAAAAGGTTAACTAAGTACATATGGTGCACCACACTTCATCAGTTTACGATACCCGGATTGATAATTTATGTAGAGAAATTTAAGACGTTAAATTGACTAGACAATGCCCCCCTACAGAGAACTTTATTTGCCTCTTGAACCCACACTTACTTAAATCTTCTGCTATCGTTCGAACTTTAATATGGGTCAGGGCCCCACCATACATTGGATTTGAATGCCATAAAAAATAAATCACTTTTTTCGAACCCTTGCATTCTCTTTTGATTTTAAAAAGAATTTCCTTTTTGCCACCTGGCTATCTACTTTTTCGAAGGTGGCCAAGTTAACTCGACACCTTTTCACTTATAAACGAACTACCTCATATCCTTTAAAACTTTTGATAAAATTATGCATATGAGTGAGTGAGCGAGATACTTACCTGTGGTCTTGATGCCATGTTGTAGTTGTCAAAGATGATATGTGTTGCATTGTTTATTTGCTGCATGGTCATTCTTCCTCCTCCTCTGTTATCTATGACAGAAGAACTGTTGTTGTTGCTGCCGTGGAACTCCTGGATCATCCTAGTGAAGACCTATAGCTAATGATTGATATTTTGTGGGATAGGCTGCTACATGACCTAACCAACCTACCATTCACCCTCAGATTGCTTCCTGTAGGTTTTTGGGGGATCCTATAGGAATACAGGGGATTTTGTAGAAAACACAGTCTTCACCTAAATAGAAGCAATGAAGTGAAAAACAATGGAATTGATGGAGGGATACATGGTAAGGAGTGGAGGAGATGCATATATGTGAGGCAGGGTTCCCTTTGGATCTTCTCTTTGCTCCTTGATTGTCTTTCTCGCCCACCTACAAATAACAATTATGTATTTTTCTCTTTTCTCTTTTTCTTTTTTTGAAAAACACCTAGGCTTCCTCATCGAGTTTTTCACCCTAGATGTTTGCCCTGGGTGCCTTAAGCATGATTTTCACCCAGGGATCTTCTTATTCTTTTTTTTTCAATTTTCTTTTTCATCATTGGGCCACCTCATGAGGTTTTCAACCCAAAGATGGGACTCAAGCGCCTCATGGAGGTTTTCACCTGAATCCTTATCCTTTTTTTCCCTTTTTTTCTTTTTTCAGTGACCTGATGAGGGAGGAGCTGGAACTTGCTCCACTATCATCACCGTTTTATTGATATTGTTAATGAACTCTTGCTTTGATAAAGGCCTCTTGTACATTTTCAATTGGTGTCCATTAACAAGCAACAAAATGGCCTCTTCATCTATAGTTATGATTTTCATTGAACCATTATCATGGCATCTTTCCACCACATAAGGTCTGAGCCATCATTTCCTTAGCTTACCCTTGAAGTCTTTATACCTAGAATCATATAACAATGCCCAATAACCCTCTTGAAATTGATTCTCCTTAATATGTCTATCATGCCAGATCTTCCTCTAAAGCTGAACTATCTCTATATGCAGGAGGGCCAACATTCCGAATTCATCCAAGTCATTTAAATGGAAAAATCTTTCTTTATGTGCATGACTGAGATCCAAATCTAGTTGGCTGTTATCCTCAATGTGTTATATTTAAACTCAATGGACAACAAAGCCTTTTTCCCATAGACCAACTCATAGGGTGTAATTCCAGTGGTGGCCTTCCATGTTGTATTATACGCCCAAGTGGCCTCAACTAGTCTCTCTGCCCAATCCTTCCTGTTGCTACTCACTACCTTGGTTAATATGCTCTCCAGTGCCCTGTTGGTCACCTCCACTTTCCCATTACCTTGTGTATGATAAGGAGTGGAGGTCCTATGGTTAATTTTGTGATGGCTGAGTAGTTCTTCAATCACATTGGAGGTAAATTGGATGCCTTGGTTTATGACTAGCTCTCTAGGGTACCGAAATTTGTAGAATACATTCTCCCTTAGGAACTCAGCCACCTTCTCTTCTGTTGCTACCTTAATCACCTTGGTTTCAGCCCACATAGTCAAATAATCAATGCACACAATAATGTATTGTTTTTTCTTTCAAGGAGGGTTGATATGCCCAATGAAGTCCATGCCCAACTTGTCAAATGGCTCGAAAGTCGCTTGAGGTTGTAGGGGCATTTCATCTCTTGGAGTAGGCTTTCCCATCCTCTACCACCGATCACATTAACTAATGTAATTTTTCACATCCTGATGAAGAGTGGGCCAATAATAGCCCGATTGTAACACTTTGAATGTTGTCCTCTTTGCTACAAAGTGGCCTCCACAAGGCCCATCATGACAGGTCAGAAGGATGTCAAAAAATTCCTCTTTGCTTACACACCTTCTCAAGATTTGATCTGGGCCAAGTTTGAAAAGATTGCCCCCAATCTAGGTGAAATGGGCACTTTTCTTGACTATGTTTCTCTTTTATTTGGAGGGCAAGTTTGGTGGGAACTGTGCTAATACCAAATAGTTTGCTATGTCAGATAGCCATGGGGAGAGAATTGAAATAGTAAACAAATGCTCGTCTGGTAATTGGTCATCCACCATTCCTTCTTCACCTATATGTAGATTCATCCTAGATAGAATGTCCACAACAACATTTTCCTTACCAGGCTTATCAATAATAGTTAGATCAAACTGCTGTAAGAAAAGAAACCATCTTATAATTCTAGCATTCACATCTATTTTGTTTATTAAATATTTGATTGCATTGTGGTAAATATGAACAAATGTCTGGTAGCCTGTAATGTAATGCCTAAATTTGTTTGATGAATGCACAACATCCAAGAGTTCCTTTTTAGTCACAGTATACTTTAGCTCACCCTTTGACAGGTTCTTATTGATAAAATAGATGGCATAGGGCAATTTCTCCTCTACCTAACCTAACAATGATCTATGGCTTTGTGTGAGGAATCATCATGAATATGAAAAGGGAGGGCCCATTTTGGGCCTTGAAGAATTGGTGCACTTGTTACCTTACCCTTAAAATGTCTAAGGCCTCTTGACATCTTTTTGACCATATAAACTCTGAATCTTTGGCCAACAACCCAAATAAAGGAGAGCCCAACTTACTGAAGTCTTTTATGAACCTTCGGTAGTATCCATCTAACCCCAAGAAACTCTTGACATCCCTCTGCTTTTGAGGAGGTGGGACCCTTTGGATGATTAGTATTTTGTTTGGGTCCACCTACAGTCCTTGGTGAGATATTGAATGACCTAGCACAGTCCCTTCAGTCATTAAGAATTCACATTTTTCTAGACAGACTCATTTCAATGCATTTGTGCAATACTTTGCCTAGGTTAGTCAGGGCTTATTGAAAATCACAACCATAAGCTGTAAAATCATCCATATCAATTTCCACTGCATCATGTACTAATTCAACAAATATACTCAAGACTGCTCTTTGGAAAGTGGCAGGAGCATTGCATAGGCCAAAAGAAAGGACTCTATAGCCAAAATTACCCCAAGGATAGGTGGATGTGGTCTTATCCTAGTCTTCTGGGTAGATTTGGATTTGGTTGTACCCACTGAATCCATCTAGGAAAGAAAATAACTTCTTCCATGCCAGGCCATCTAGCACTTGGTCAATGAAGGGTAGGGGAAAATGATCCTCGTTTGTGGCTTTGTTCAACTCCCTTTAATCGACACAAATCCTCCACTTACCATTTTTATTGGGAACTAACTCTAAAGGAGAGACCCACTTACTGTCAGAGATAGGGTAAATGAATCCTACATCTAGTAGTTTTTGTAGTTCTTATTTGACTATATCATTAAGAGCTGGATTCACCCTCCTTTTTGGTTGCTGGATAGGCTTGCAACCTTCTTTGATGTATATGTGGTGAGTACACACTAAGGGGTGTACTCCCTTCATTTCCTTGTAACTCCAAGCAAAGGCTTTTAGGTTTTCTCTCAACATGTTAGATAACTTTTCCTCTTCGAGATCGGAAAGAGATGGATTAATTTTCAAAGTTTTCTTTGGGATAAATTCTATGGTTTTGACAAGGAGTGGGTTGGAATTGGCCAAGCGTAAGTCAATTGGATGATTGTTCTATGTTTCCCTTACTTCTTCTTCTAATGGTAACAAACTAGGAGTAAGACTATGGAGCAAGTGTTCAATTAAGTCATCCTCATATTGCTGTCCTCCTCCTATGGTCGCTTCCAAATCATAAAGTTGGCTTGAATAAGCCTCATATTCTTCCTCCTCCTCCAACCATAAAGGTAAATCATGCTCTAGAGAAGTTTGAGCAGCAGGGTATAGGACTAACTGCTTGGACATATGCCCATTCTTGATGGTCATTTCCCAGCTCTGCAACTAATGTAAACATCAGCTATGGCCAACCATGTCTTGCCAAGGATGAGAGGGTAACCAGTAAGCTTAGCAATTGGTTGAAGAATTAGGAAATCTACACGGTACTACCAGGAGTCAATGGAGACCATCACATCCTCCACAATTCCCTCAGGGGTGACTGTGGAATGATCTCCAAGTTGCAGAATTGTTGTGGTATTCCTCAATACCCCTTGGAGGTTGAGCTTGAGCATGGTTTACTTGGTCATCACATTAATGGAAGCCCCAAGATTGATCAGATTGTGTCGGACAATGGTGCCATTGATGTGCACATCTACTACAGGGCTTCTAAGGTCCAAATATTTTGGACATATTACATACCCCAACATTAAGTCAAATAGCTACCTAATGACATTAATGGTAGGGGCATCCCTTTTTCTTCTTCCTGGATGCTTGGCACACTTATCTTTAATCAACTTATTTTAAATGGGAACATCCTTTATTGCCTCGAGAAGGGGAATATTTACGCATAGATTTCTCAATTCTCCCAGAAGTTCAAGTTCTTCTGGGGTAGGGTGGAGTGGTTGGGCTAATCTCTCAGGAAAGGGTGGATTTACTTTAAGGTTGTTTCCCTCTCTTTCTTCCTCAACCTCCCTATGTGGAGAGGGAGGTTGGTTATCTGGGAGAATTTTCCCAGATCTTAGGTTGATTTCTTGGATTTCTATAGCATAAGCTAGGTATGATGTCTCTCCACTATATGCTTGGTGAGCTTCTCTATTGCGCGGGTTCAGATTTGGCTAGGTAGGCATCTGGGGTTGTTTGGGTAGAGCAGAGTATAGGAGTTTTGTTTGGTTAGGTGGTGGAGGCAATAGAGCTGGAACATTGTTGTATTGGGGCCTCCACCCCTGGATTGGGGTATTCCACTTAGGTTGTGGCTGAACATAAGGTTGAAATGACTGTCTGGTTGGCTGGGAATGATACTGAAATGCATAGGACCAAGGAGGGGGTGTAAACCAGGAAGGATGAGTAGGTGGCCCCCAAGAAGGTATAGTTGTAGTTTGGTTGGGGTTGTAACATGCACGGGATGACCCTTGCATACCCTGCTGGTATGGTCTACACCCAGGTGGTCTCCTTTGGTTGGTGTAACAAACATGCTCAATGACCCCTTCAGCTCCTTAACATACATATTTGAGTCTGGGTAAAGAAGATAACTTGTCTATGGAGTTGTTTTCTTCACAGACCGAGCAAATATCAATGCAGTTCAATGGACATTCGTTCCTAGGATGCCTCCTGGTGCATCTAGGACAAAATATGGCCAAGGCTCTCTCTGCTTACTCTTACTTCCCTTTGATGTTCATCGTATCCAATTGCAAGGCAAGGGTTTGTAGCATCTCAATTTTGAAATCTTCCAACATATTTCAAATTTCACCCTTGATGGATGAGTTGGTAGATGATCTGCTGGCCATAGGTTGACTACTCCTCCCATTTTTCCTCACTACCCTAAAATTGTTTCTAAAGACAGTCTTGATATCCTCATAGGGTAATTGGTAGATATCCCCTCCCGCTAACAAATTTAATGTATCCAGAAGATCTTCCCTTACTCCACTGAGCAAGACCATCTTTAGTGACTTAGGGTCAAGTGTGCACCTAGCCCTTTTATAACTGAGCTGGAATCTTTCTTCGTAGTCTTCTAAGGATTCATCCTGGCCCTTGGTAATCCTGAAAATATCTTCTTTAGTATCCTTTGACTGACAATAGTCCCTATATTTGTTGTTAAAATCCTGTTGCATCTGAGCCCAAGTTGTGATGTTGTCTGCAGGTAAACCCATGAACCAGCGCAATGCTGCATCCTTGAGGGTAGATGGAAACAATTTGAACTTTTTCTCATCATATGTATAGTCATAGGCTCGAAATATAACAACAAACTCAAATAGGAAAGTGTTAGGGTCCTCTGTTTTCAGGCCATGGAAATGAGGTAGGGTAGAGGGGCTTATATTCTTCATCTTAGTGTCCCCATTAGTTTCCCTGATGTCGAAGGCACCCTCAATTCTCTCTCTATTTCCTCTATCATTTCGGTTTTTAGCCATTAGTTTAGTAGGAATGGGTTCCTCTTATTCTTCTTCCCCTATAGGTTCTTCAAATATGTCAGGTTTCTCACCTAAAGGTTCCTCCAGTTCATAACCATCGAAGAAGAGAGAAGGTTGGTTGTTGGATGTATTCTAGGTATTGGGCAAGACTTTCCCTAAAGTGTCCCTATTCCTACGAGGCATGAAAGGAAATGTTTTTGGGTTAGTTTTTGGAAGATTTTTTTAAGCTAGAAAGTACTTTACAAAAATGAAATTACTGATTGAACGAAAACTACTAACAAAAAAAACTACTTGTTGAATTGAAATTCTACTTGCAGAATGCAAAGGAAAGCAAATAATGACAACTGAAAGAAAGGAAGCTACTAGATTACTTTTGCAGAAATAAACTATTGGCAAAAGATTGAAGATAAGAAGTAGAAGAAAAGACAACAGACTAGAAATAGAAGAAAAGAAAGCAGTACTCACATTCTACTCAGACACCTCCTCGGAAACGGTGCCAAAAAGTGATGAGCACCAATATTACAGCAAGGATGTTGTAGCTCCTAGGCTACTAGCTTTACTTATCAACTCAGGATTCGTACAAACTTGGAGGTGATATTGCTATATGCACAAGTAAAAGTGAAGGTCCTGCCTATTGTCACTGTTCATCTGGGGAGAGACCCCAGGGGTTCCAAGCCAGACTTCTATAGATTTAGAAGAAGCTTGATTCTCTGATGGAAGAAGAGAAAATCTACTCTAAGAGAGATATTCTCTTGCAGTAATGAAGAAAACAATAGGTAATGCTAAATCACACCATATCCTAATTCACTATTTAAATAGCTATGCTAAGCAGAACTGCTAAATCAACACTAACCTAATGCTATTATCTAAGTTGCAGAAGTAAAGAGCATCAAACCATACTAAGGTGTAAGCAAGGAAACTAAACTAAATCTATTTTCAAGCGGAAGAGCAATATAAGATTGAAATTAGTGAAAGGAGGACGTAATGAAGCAGTAGTGCATGGGAACCATTGGATCAATCATATCAATGAACAGGATTAACGGAAGATGAGATGGAAGATGAGCAGTGGAGATCTTATCATAGGCGATTATGTTAATAGATGGATGGATTGATAAAAAAATATGATTAACGAAAGATGAGTGGTGGAGATCTTATCGCGGGCATTAACTGAATATATGGATGGATCACATCAATTCACATGGCGAATGAAAGGTAAAAAAATGTGTGGAATGATGGAGTGGGTTTCGTAGGTGGTAAGAATTTTATCACGGGCCCTCGAAGCTGTAAGTTGTATTTCTAATTTTCACACGATTAGTCTAAGTGAGTGACACATAGCACGGGAAAACCACTTTTCTCGCGTGCTCTCGAGTAGATATCGGCCATGCAAGAATTCAAGCGAGATTGCATGATAGCCGTTGGATCATGCAGGGTTGATCAACGGTGGAGATCAACCAAGTTAGTTGGCGATTGGGTGACGCGATAACTATGGGATCAAGAAAGATAGATTGATGGTGGAGATGTGGAGAACCTAAATTCAAACGTTGAAATGAATAAAGGTGGTAAGCAGTATCTCGCACGCCCTAAGTGCTGTAAGATGTATTTGTAAATTTTATGCGATTAGCCTAACTGAATGACACGTAGCATGGGAAAACCACCTTTCTTGCGTGTTCTTAGGCGGATATCAGCTGTGCAAGAATTAGCGTGAGATTGTGTGATAGATTTTGGATCGAAGGCACAATAGATCGGTGGAATAATTCACGATAGCCATTGGATCAAGCTGGACAGATCGACGGTGGAGATCAAGAGCGCATAAAGTTAAGCATTGAAATGAATCAGATGATGATTGGTCAGGTTTGTTGTGGATAGGATGGTAAGGAAATCTACGGTTATAATCTAATCAAGACGTGTTGTATTAACTTCCACTTAAGCATTTCATGTTAAAGAAAATGAACATACGAGAAAATGGTGATGGAAAAAGACGACAATGCAATGAACCTCGTAGTGAATTAGGACAACAAACTTCATGCAAGAACTCCTGGCTAACCTGCTAGTTGAAAGAAGGCACAATTGGAAACAAACTAAAACACAACTAAACTACGCTACACTACTGTAATGGAAATGTAGCTACTTAAGCAAATGAATGATTAAACCATGAATCTATGCTAGCATACATGTACAATAAAGAGGATCCTTAGCTGCTAGGGTTGGGCCCTAACCCAAGAGCTTCAGCCCTCTGAGTTAACTTAGTTCTATGTTAGGTCCCTATAATACTAGTGATTACCCCATTACTATTGTAGTTGTATCCCTTATTAATATTGTTGTGCCCTTATTGTCCCCATATTGTTATTACCGTGCCCTATAGAATCCTTCTATTGTTATTGTTGTGCCTTTATATTATTATTGTTAGGTCGGTTGGGTTATATTGTGACTCCTTATACTCCTATATATAGAAAGGAGATTTTTTCATTTGAATCATAAGAGAATCATTCGTTTGTGTAATGTAAAGGAGGTTTCCCCCTCGAAGATGCTACATTATAAGGCATTGATCTATCTTTTCTATCTTTTTGTGAGCTGGTTTCATAACATTTGGTATCAAAGGTTTGGATTCTAGGGTTTTGCTGCTCCAAATAGGTCATCGTGGAATTTTCACTATAACCTTTTTTCTGTGACATTTCAGAAGTGAAAAAAAAAACCCATTTGAGATGAAACTGCACTAAACATCGGGTCCAAATTTCAGAGCTTTTCACACCATATTTGCAGAGATATGACCTGAGGAATTTGGTCTTTTTGTAGACTCCTGAATTACATTCTAAACAGGTGACCTGGGGAAAGTCGTCATAACTTTCTCTCTGAGCATTGGATTGAAATTTTTTAAGAAGGTATAGAAAGAGGACGGACTGTAGTTTCTTGTATATATTTTTTAGAGCCAGAGGTCAAAACATGGACACATGGCACGTCGTACAAGTTCGCTCTACTGAACTAGTCTATAATCAGGTCACTGTGGGAGATTTTGCATAACTCTTCCTTGGAGAGTCCAATTTGGATCAAACTGGTGGCATTGGAAAGAGGACACAGAGGGATAATCCAGGTTGTAAATTTTGAATTGGATGATCCGAAATTACAGAGATACATTGGAGGCAATATCGATCTCCTAGAAAGTGAAAAAAGTTGTGTAGAATTTTTTAAATTTTTTCTTAAGCTTGGTTTGAAATATTATTTTGAAAGAATTCAAAGGGCATAGTAGAGCATTATTATCGGTAACTGATGACCCGAGGAAAGAAAATGCAGACACCTAGTAACCAACCTGACAGCTCTAGCATGACTCATGAAGAAGAGGAAGAAATGCTACATGATATATCAAAATTACAAGACCAAGTGCAACAAATGTCACTCTCACAAAAGCTAACAGAAGCTAAGATAAATGGCATGGAATCTAAGATAAAGGGCATGGAAGCTAAGATGGATGATCTTAAGATAGATTTGAAGACAGATTTGAAGACAGGCATGGAAGATTCGAACACAGATTTGACAAATTTTCTACAAGAAATACTTACTAATGGTGAAAGGGTAGTAAAGGAAACTCATGATGCGAGCAAAAGAAATGTTAATCATGATTTCATAGACTCCAATGTTGGATCAAAGACCCACCATATTCCAAAAATCGATATGAGGAAGTTTGATGGCAAGGATTTCGCAACATGGATATTACAGATGGAGCAATTTTTCGATCTCAATAATGTGCAAAACACACAAAAGGTATGTATTGCAACTTTATATTTGGAACTAAATCAGTTTGTATGGTATCAATGGCTTTGCTCTCATAAACAAGTTATCACTTGGGCAATTTTTACAGAAGAATTGATAGCACATTATGAGGATACAAAAAGCAACACTTTTTGTATCCAATTGATAAGTCTCAAACAAAAGTGTTCAATAATGCAGCACATTGAGGAGTTCCAGAAATTGAACATAAGGGTAAAAAATATTCCATAGGAGCATAGGATTGATGTGTTCATAGGGACTTTAAAGGATAATATCCAACATGATGTTCACCTTTGGGAACCTGATTCATTAGAGAAGGCATTCAGGTTAGCAAGAAAAATGAAAAGCAAAATTATGGCAACCAGGAAGCATACCACTCACAACTATAAAGATGGAAGTGTTTTTGCCCCTAGTCTTCCAAAACCTATAAGGTAGACACCACAACAATTGGAAGAAAAAAGAGCAAAATGGCTTTGCTACAGTTGTGATAGCAAATACAATAAAGGTCATAAGTGTGCTGAGAAGAAATTATTCTACATATATTGTGAAGAGGAAGAAGAAAAGGAGCAAGAAAGGTCAAAAGAAGAGGATATACTCCAGGAACAAAGCCAAGATAAAAAATAAATGAATCTGACCATATCTTGAAACGCATTGGCTGGAATTACCACTCCTCAAACCATCAAGATAGAAGGACAAATCAAGAAGAAAAAGGTAATAGTGTTGATTGATTCAGGAAGTACCCACAATTTTGTTCATTGTAAGATAGAAAAAGAATTGAATTGCTTCCTATATCCAGCACCAGAGTGTCAAGTGATCGTTGCAAATGGAGGAATGATAAATTGCTCTGGAAAGTGCCATAATATCAAGCTATCCATGGGAGAATATGTATTGACTAGCCCAATGCTTTCCATTCCAATGGGAGGTGCTGATGTTGTACTAGGAGTCCAATGGCTACAATCCTTAGGTACAATAGCTTTTAATTTTCAAGAACTTTTCATGAAATTTTCTATAGAAGGAAAGGAAGTTGAATTGAGGGGTATTGCAGGGAAACGACGAAAGATAATCAGCTCTAAGGATATGACAAAGCTTCTAAAAAAAGAACAAAGAGGTGTAATTGCACAATTATGTTCGCTAGATCCTTCCACATCAAAATCATATATTTCTCCAGATCTCCAAAAAGTCTTAGACAATCATTCCAAGGTATTTGAGACTCCAAAAGGTCTCCCACCTATTCATGATCATGATCATGCTATCCATCTGATTCTAGGAAGTGTTCCTCCAAACATCAAGCCGTATAGATATCCCTATGCCCAAAAGAGTGAAATTGAACATATGGTTGCAGAAATGCTAGAGGCTGGTATAATTCAACCTAGTCAAAGTTCTTTCTCTACTCCAATTGTATTGGTGTACAAGAAGGATGGATCATGGCACATGTGTCCGGATTATAGGGAGCTCAACAAGCTCACTATTAAGGATAAGTTTCCCATTCCTTTCATTGATGAATTACTGGATGAATTGCATGGATCAATTTACTTCACCAAGCTAGATCTTCATTCAGGATATCATCAAATCAGAATGAAGACTGAAGACATTCCAAAAACAGCATTTAGAACTCATGAGGGTCATTATGAATTTTTGGTCATGCCTTTTGAACTTACCAATGCACCTTCTACATTTCAAGGTTTGATGAATTCCATTTTCAACCCTTCCTTAGAAAATTTGTGTTAATATTTTTTGATGATATACTAATCTACAGCCAGTCTTGGAAGGATCATGTTGAACATGTTGACAGGGTGCTACAACTATTGGAGGAGAAATAATTATATGCAAAAAAATCCAAATGTTTATTTGGAGTACAAGAGGTGGAATATCTAGGTCATATTGTATCTCATGAAGGAGTTAAGGTAGACCCTAGCAAAATTAAAGCCATTAAGGAATGGAAAATCCCCACATCCATAAAGCATCTGCGAGGATTTCTTGGGTTGACAGGGTATTATCGCAAGTTTGTTAAAAATTATGGGAGAATAGCAGCGCCTCTAACAACATTATTGAAGAAAGATGCATTTTCATGGACTCCAGAAGCAACAAAGGCCTTCAAACATCTTAAAGAGGAAATGTGCCAAGCACCTGTCTCAGCTACACCGAACTTCACAAAAACCTTTATTGTGGAATGTGATGCTTCAGAAAATGGAATTGGTACTATTTTAATGCAAGATGAAAGATCCATTTCTTTTCAAAGTTGCCCAATCAAGGGAAAGTTTTTACACAAAGCTATTTATGAGAAGGAAATGTTGGCAATACTACATGAACTTAAGAAATGGTGACCCTACCAAATGGGAAGATGCTTCAAGGTAAAAATGGATCATGATAGCCTTAAATACTTTCTAGACCAAAGATTATCCTATGAACAGCAACAAAAGTGGGTCACAAAGATGTTGGGTTATGACTTTGAAATCATCTACAAAAAAGGGAAGCAAAATGTGGTGGCAGATGCACTCTCAAGAAAGGATGAGGATGTGGAAGCATTGTTGTGCGCCATTTCTATTATCCAACCAGATTGGATAAACGAAGCAAGGGAGAAATGGAAGAATGATGAAGAAGTTTGGGCACTTATTCGAAAGTTACAAGAAGATTCCAATACATCTGATACATTTAGTTGGAAAAATGATTCGTTATGGTACAAAGATCGCTTATACCTCTATAAGAATTCCCAACTCAAAAAAAATATTCTTATGGAATTGCAAACTTCTCCCTTAGGAGGGAACTTAGGATTTTTTAAAAATTACCACAGGGTTAAGAAGGAATTTTTTTGGGATGGCCTTAAATCGGATATTCAAAAGTTTGTGGCGGAATGTTTGGTTTGCCAACAAAATGAAGTTGAAACAGTTAAGACCCCAAGTCTATTACAACCTTTAACGATTCCAAGCCAACATTGGGAGGAGGTTTCAATGGATTTTATCACAGGTTTACCCAAGTATGAGGGAAAGAGTGTCATCATGGTGGTAGTTGATATACTTACCAAGTATGCACACTTTTGTGCATTATCACATCCATTTAAAGCCAGTACAGTTTCTACTGCATTTATGGAAACAATTCAAAAGCTACATGCAAACACAAAGATTATTGTAAGTGACAGAGATCCCATTTTCATTGGAAATTTTTGGACAGAATTGTTTTCTTGTCTCGGTACTCAGTTAGCTCATAGCTCATCTTATCATCCTCAATCTGATGGGAAAACTAAGATAGTAAACAAATGTTTGGAAGGATATCTTCATTGCTTTGTATCTGATAAACAGACACAATGGGTCAAATGGTTGCCTCTGGCTGAATGGTGGTATAACACTTCCTTCCATATAGCAACAAAAATGACCCCATTTATGGCACTTTATGGATATCAGCCACCATCCATCACATCATATTTAAGAGAAAATTCTAAGGTTCAAGCAATGGAGCATCACATCGAGCATCAAGAACAAGTCCTCCAACTCTTAAAGGATAACCTCATGTTGGCGCAGAATAGAATGAAACAACAGGCATATCAACATCGTAGCGAAAGAAGTTTTGATGTAGGTGATTGGGTATTCCTATGGCTACAACCATATAACAATTATCCCTCAAGCAAGCTAAGAAGGATAATAAATTATCACCAAAGTATTATGGTTCGTACAAGGTGTTGCAAAAGATTTGTACTATGGCATACAAATTGGAGCTTCCTGCAGCTTCTCGATGCACCTAGTTTTCCATGTTTCATGTTTAAGAAGGTTATAGGCGACAAGCTCCCAGTTCAAACAATATTGCCAGAACTTGACAAGGAAGGAAAAATTATATTGGAACCAGAAGCAGTCACAGAAACAAGAACATGACAACTACAAAATCGATCAATTTCGGAGTATCTCATCTAGTGGAAGAACTCATCCGCTGAAGATTCCACATGGGACGATGAGAATTTTATACAGAAGCATCCAGAACTACTCAAGCATTGAGGACAACAATTTTTTGAAGGAGAGGGGCATGTTAGGTCCCTATAATACTAGTGATTATCCCATTACTATTGTAGTTGTATCCCTTATTAATATTGTTGTGCCCCTATTGTTCCCATATTGTTCTTACTGTGCCCCATATAATCCCTCTATTGTTATTTTTGTTCCTTTATATTATTATTGTTAGGTCAGTTGGGTTATATTGTGACTCCTTAGACCCCTATATATAGAAAGGAGGTTTTGTCATTTGAGTCATAAGAGAATCATTCATTTGTGTAATGTAAAGGAGGTTGACCCCTCGAAGAGGCTAAATTCTAAGGCGTTGTTCTATCTTTTCTATCTCTTTGTGAGCTGGTTTCATAACATTCTAGATATAAAAAAAACTCATTATTATTATCAAAACAATGTATTTCATCAAAAACTGGCACAAGTCTTGCAGCTTGAAAATATAGTAATGTTTTACAATCAAAAATCTAAATCCTACTGAGGTCCTAGGCCTCTCTACTTATATGAATAAAGTCTCCAACGACTTCCTTAAAATTAGGGAGGCTCAGCTCGCAAACTTGAGATAAACTAGTGCTTTGACTTTCACTTGCTCGACTGCCTTCTATTCCTCATGATTTGGTTGTTTGCACTTCGAGATGATAGAGGAAGATTCAAATGGAGGGATAGGAAATGAGGAGGATTTACCTCCTATAATTCCTCTCCCTTATCCCATTCGAGCTTTGACCAAGGTCTTTGCCAAAATTCCTTGATTTTATCCTTCAATCATGTGTTAAATGCACATTAGACCATAAAGCAAAATATCCAACTCTAACTCATCTCATAAACAAAATATAATCAAAAGTATGCAATAAGTTGTGAGAATAGTTGGTTTGACTAATCTAGGAGGTGAATTAAGGCCCATATAATTACCCAGTGATGAGGCTCATTAATCACTATTGCACCAAATAAAAAATTATTATTATTATTATCCAATTTTAAAGTCACAACCAAGACAAACACAAAGTTGGTGTATGATACCCCCTTGTTTGTGCAACAAGGGACCCACCGTAGTGCAACAATTTGATTGCTAAGTCTATGAAGACATACATACTCTACCCCCTATTATTTTGAACCTGTGACCTCTTAGGAGGAAACACGTCGTCTTAACCATTAGGCCACCTAAAATCTTAATTTCAAATTAATAATTGCAAAAGTCTTCTAATCATAAGCTATAATTATTTTGTAATAATTTGAATAAGAAATTAACAATACAAATTTGTTTAAAATAATAAAAAATTGAAAATTAATTAATCAATAATTAGATTTGAATAATCAAAACACAAATAATTAAGAAAATTTTAAAATTAAATATGAAGAAAATTGTTTTGGTAGAATTCACATAAAAAAAAAAATTGGCCGATGTGATTCAAACCAACCAGTATGGTTCATCATCCGAACCAAATGAAGAGGCAAACCATTGAAAAGGCTTAAATAGCAAGCAATGTAGAGACCATAATTTCAAGTAATGACTATTTTTGAAAAATTATGATATTAATCTATTAATTTATTAAAAACAAATAATTTTAAGTAACAACTATATTAAATGACTAGTTTTTGAAAGATGATATTTAAATTAATTTATTAAAATCAAATACTATTAAAAAATTCTATTAATCGTTAAACAATAATAAGAATATTGTTGTTCTCAAAGACGACAAAGGTAGTCCTGTGGTTATTCTTGATAAACATGATTATCATAGAAAGATGTTGGACCACCTCCATAATAGTGGGAGCTATAGGAAAATCAACAAGGATCCCCTAAAGAAGATTTCCAAAAGTGTGGCTCTTGTTATAAAGGACAGTAGCTCGGTCTACTCATTCAGTCGTAAACTTATAGAAAGCTTCCCTCTTACCCCCAAAATCAATGGCCTGCCAAAGATTCATAAGGAAGGGGCTGATCTGATACCCCTTGTCAACATGATAGGAGGGACAACTTATGTTCTTGCTAAATGTTTAGCCCAAAACTTAAGCCCCTTGTTGGCCATACATAATCATTTGTTAAGGACTCTGCATCATTTGTCAATGAGTTAAAGAGTTTCAAGCTTCATCCAAATGGAAAGCTTGTAAGCTTCAATGTGGTCTCTCTCTACACTAATATCCCTATCAACGAGGCCATTGAGGTCACCAAGAACATTACAGATCCTGATACGACTAATTTGGTAGGTATTTGTCTTACTTCTACTTTCTTTTCATTCGATGGGAAATTCTATGAGAAACGTTATGGTGTTGCCATGGTTTCCCCCCTCTCCCTTGTGGTAGCTAATCTATTCATGGATGATTTTGAATCAAAGACCTTTAGATTTGTCTTGTCTTCTGCCTAAGATGTCTAAGAGGTTTGTGAATGACACTTGTGTCATCTAGTGCCATGGTAAGGAAGAGTTGGAACTATTTTTCCTCCATCTTAACAATCAATCTAGTTCCACTAAGTTCACCATGGAATTTGAAAGTAATGGTAGTCTTCCCTTCCTTGACTTTCTCCTCTCAACGAATGATGGTGGCTCTTTTTTCATCAAGTATTTTGTAAGAAAACTCATACAGAACAATATATTTATGTTAATTACCATCATTTCCTAGCTCAAAATCTTGGTATTCTCAACACCTTAGTGACTAAACCTTTAAGGGTTTCTGATGACAACCATCTCAATGAAGAGAAAACACATCTCCTGAGTGTTTTCTTTAATAATGGGTATAATAGAAACCAATGTACTAAGGCTTTCCTTGAAGTTGAAAGAGGTTGTAGGGCGAAGAAAGATATAGGGGATAGATTTTCTAGTGTTCATCCTCCTTTTATACAAGGGACCACTGACAAGATTGTGAAGATCCTAAGGAAGCATAAGGTGGCTTCAACCTTTAGGCCTTTAAATACCATCCAGAGCTCCCTTAGATCTGTAAAATACTCAGTGGACCTCAAGAATATGAAGGGTGTTTACATTATCACATGCTCTTGTGGGACTCCCTACATTGTTGAGATTGGTCGTTCGATTAATCCAAGGATTTGTGAGCATGCCATTGACATCAAGCTTGGTAGGACCCGCTTGTCTAGTTTGGCAGAGCTTGTAGATAAATCGAAGCATCACATCTGCATTGAGGAGACCTAAGTCATTGCTAGAGTTAGTCATTTCCATCATTGTAAATTGAGGGAGGCCATAGAAATTGAAGAAAGACCCAATAATTTGAATAGAGACGATGCCTACATTACTAGTAGAAGTTGGGTCCTCGTACTGTCCTCCTAGTTTTTTAGGTTTCTTTCAAGGATTTATTTAACTTTTTTATTTATCTGTGTAGGTATTGTTGTCCATTTTATAGTATTTATTGTTGGTTTATTCTTCATTAGAGTTTATATTCTTGATCCTTCATGTTTTCTCAAGTATTTTATCATCCTTTTGATTCTTAAATCCTTTTAGTATTTTTGTTATTTGTTTAATAAGCCTCAACCCTGTATTTTACTGTTGACCATGTTTTATTTGTTGATTATTTTTCTTTTCATATATATATATATATATCTATATATATCTATATATATATATATATATTATATATACATATATATATATATATATATATATGATAGATATATATATTTTGACTTGTTATTTTATTTTATTTTCCATTAATTATTTTTATTTATTATATGATCTTGTCTTGATTAGGGTCTTGACCCCTTTTTATAATTTTTTACTTCAGTCTTTGTTTGGAGTCTGACATTGAATTTTTTATTCTTGTTAGTTATATTCTTTTATTATTTCCCATTCATAGAAAATTTTAATAATATTTAATTTTAATAAATTAATTTAAATATTATCTTTCAAAAACTAGTTGTTTAATATAGTCGTTACTTAATAATATTTGTTTTTAAAAACTTAATAGATTAATATCATATTTTTTCAAAAATAGCTGTTACTTGAAATTATGGTCTCTACATTGCTCTCTATTTAAGCCTTTTCCATAGTTTGCCTCTTCATCTAGTCCTAATGATGAACCACACTAGTTGGTTCAAAACGCGTAGGCCAAAAATTCTCTTATATAATTTATAACAAAAGACTTCTTAATTCATTATAGATGACAAAAACCTGATTTAAGAAATTAAATATCATTAAAATCTAAACCTAACTTAAACTAAATTAAAATATCTCTCTATATATTAGAAGACACATTTTTAAACAATTAAAAATTAAGTTTAAGAAAAAATATTAATTAATCAATAAAATATATTAAAAAACCAACTTACCCCAACCTACTTTCCTAGCACTTCATTTAAAAAATAAATAAAAAACGTTGATAAGGATGAACCTATGATAAGGATGAACCTATGCTCCACATTGAGATTAAATATTTACGATATTATAACTCCGTTAATTTAAAGTATTTCAAAATTTTGTAAACAAATTCATACAAAAGATACGTTTCCAACATAAAAAATGAATTATTTTCAACACCTTAAAACATAAAATATGCATCTTCATTAAGAAGGTTTACTCTTATATATAAAGCCATCAGGTAACAGAACATCAATGCATCAGGCCTAAATTTTGACTCGACAACCCACAACTCCACGGACCCGACAAGATATTAAATTATATTTAAAAGAATTTAGAATAAAATTTATATATACATATATTGAAATGTATCATATATATTTATAAAAAAATCAGAATTATGTATATAATTTTATTTGAAAAACAAATTTATATATTATATAATATTATTGAGATTTTATAGAAGGTTATATTGTATGAGTTATTAGAAAATTGTTTGAAATTATAGAAAATGAAAATCTGAAACTGTATTTTAAATATTATATATATATATTAAATTTTGTGTTTCTTTATTAATACAAGAATTTTACAATGAGAAATTTAATAATTAATTGATTAAGGTTTGAAAGAGAAATTCATGGGAGAAATAAGTATACATTTTATCTAGTTATAATAATAATTGTTAATCTATTTTTACTGGAAGTTACAGAAACTATCAATAAAACAAACTTCCATACATTCAAAAGAGGAGGTAAAAGATTGTCCCAACCACCTTTTACATAGATCGAAGAATGACGGTGCATTGGAGATGAAGACTTCTTCTTTTAAGGCTATCACGTACTTACTACAATGGTGTTGTTCATTTCTATTGTGAGGATATATATATATATATATATATATATATATATATATATATATATATATATATATATATATATATATATCTTTGTACATTGTTTTCATGAGAGGTTTTATTTACTAGTTCATTGTGCAAGTTATTGATATAACATGATTATCCAATAATATTGCATAAAATAGTGATTTAAAAACTTTAATACTTATTATTTAAAGTTGTTTAAATTATATTTGAATTTATTGGTTGCCTTATGAAACTCTAAGAATACAAGTTATTTATTGTTTTATTTGCACATAAATTTGATTACCATAAAACCCATCCTCATATTTTATTTTTATTATAAATTTATTTTTTATTTTTCATTTCTTTATTTTATTCTTAATATGTGGTGATTAACAATGCTTTGACATGATCAGATTGGTTAATCACCCACACAGTAAAATTGGTTTAGTTTTTCCAATATCTACTATTTAGAAAAATTAAATCAAATGATTTAATTATTTTGTTGCAAGATGAATAATAATAGCACCTAATGCCATATTATTTCAACTACAACATTTCTATTAAATCTATCTAAACTGGATTTTCCTAGCTTGTGTCTTTTCATTTTATTTTTATTTTCAATTTTTACTAACCCTTATGTTTTTTGAGAAACATGATATATTAATTTAAACCTCATTTAGTCATAATGATATTTTATTTTTAATAAGTTTTCACATGTTGTTTGCATACTACCTCTATTTCCTAAAAGAGTTGTCTTTAGTGTGACTTTTGAAATTTCCAGTGCCAAAATCCGATGGAAACTTTTGAGGTGAAATCTTGATCTGTGTTAGTTAAATGAATTTTTTGACTGTATATATGGATTCAATACTCTAAAAAACTCCTAGGGCACTTCGATTGTGCAGGGATTACCTGTCAAACTTGTGATTTCAATAAATTCCTACCAGATTTGGGAGAAATTAGATTAGAAAAACCCACTTGAAAAGCTTCCAAGAAGTCACTCTAAAGACAACTATTTTCCTAAAAGGCCTTATTCATTTAAAAATACTCTTTATTTAATAAAATGGCCTATTTGTTTTTTAATTAGAAAATATATTTAATTTACATCATTCTACAATTACTATTTAATTTACATTATTAGGAGGGAACACCCTATATGGTGAAAGGGAGGTCATCCCTTGTCACATAGAGGTTGAGGATCTAGGATCCTCAGTGATGTGGTCTTAGGTTTTCCTCAATTACCGAGACAATATGTGCACCAACACTCTTATTTGCACCTCTTTTCTGCTTTGAAGGTGTTATCACTCAGAATTTTCCTTAGAAGTTATCAAAAGAAGGAACAAATCGAGGTAACCACAAACCAATCTTTTAAGTATAGGCTCTAGCCAACCTATGACTCAAAGAGGGCTCTCTCTATATAATTTAACTTTGCTTTCATGGGATTTTAGGCTAGTTATTAATGTTCATTGGGGTTTTTGTTTTGTATTGGAAGTTGGATAGTGGGATCCTTAAACAGATGGATAGAATGATGTCTCTGGCTATTGGGCTATGGAGTGAAAGAAGGGCAGAAAAATTGGGATTAAATCATTAAAGGGAGTGTTCAATGGGCAAGCAAGCAGAGTGAAGCACAGGTTTAGGTCGAATGGGTGAAATAATCTTAACCAGGATGAGAGAGCACTTAAGAATCCTTAAACTCAGATTAAAAGGAGGAACAGAGGATGATCATGAGAAAAGGGAAGTTAAGAATCCTTTACTATAGACTAGAGGTAAACTACCTGAACTAAGGAGCAATCAAGAATTCCTTAACTTAGATAATTTAGCATAAAACATAAAAAAATGCATAATAGTGAAAATAGAGTGCAGTGAAGCAAGTTATGAGATATCATTCCATATTATAGAATTTAGATTTTAGATACATCTAATATTATGGAAAAACTTTTAAAGAAAAGTGACAACACAGAAGAAGATACTTGTCTGTATTTCGCACTACACATGAATCTAGTGAAATGTCTTTGCTTTATTCAATAATCCAGCTTGTTGGTCCCAACAGTGATACAATAGCTTACAATCTTTGATCAAGAAAACTACAGAAATGTCTAAGAATCCACCCTACATACTTCGAATTGTGAAGTATTTATGCAAAAAATTATTACGAAATATCTCAAAACAAGTTGAGATTTAATCTGGAAATACAAATATCTTTTTGCAAGAAGATAGAGATAGCTAATGAACTATTTCATGTTGTCCCTATTATTATGGTTGTGCTAGCCTTTATTGTTGAAGTGTAGCCCTTTATACTGGCTTGTTGTTGTAGAGTTTCACACTGGAGTCTTATTTACTTTCACCTTTCAATTGATACTCTTGGACCTTGTTGTGTTGTTTTTACCTGTTTCACCTAGCTATTCTGCTTTTACTATGTAGTAAATTTATCCCAGTAAATCTGTCATGGTCTCCCACCATTCTGCATCTAGTAATTTCACATTCACCATTCTCATGTAGATTTCATCAGTTTCAATATACTTGGCAAAATTGGGCTTGGTGAGGAACAAATGTTTTACCTCATGCTCAAGGAAAAATAAGTTTTCAAATGTGTCATATAACACTTTACCTATTGGCAGGGGTTTTATGGATGAAGAACTGGCCTGTTCCTTAGCCAATTTCTGAGTCTATCACCATACTCCAACTGTGTCATGAGCTTGTCATTGATTACCATAGGACTAGGCAAACCTTTCCCCCTCAAAATCTGGAATTTAGCCATGAACCTATCAAAGGCTACCTACATATTGTGGCACTTTTCTTCCAAATAAAGCATAAGGTTCCTTTTGGAAAGGACCTTTGTTATTTCTAAAATGGTAGCATCCATATCTTCTATGTTTAGCTCATGGAGCTCATATATATTCTTGTTGTTGAGGAAGTGGATGAGTCTATTTGCATCCTCTCGGTTATCTCCCAACTCCTCCTTCACTTTCTGAATAGCTTCTATAGCTATCTTTAGCAACTCTGTTTTTTCAAAAATAACTTGGATTGATGGCCAAATATCATTGACAGAGTCAATGATATTGGACCACAACATTTCCTTGGTTTGTCCAAGTGGTTTCTCTAGTGTCAAATCCTTCTCTAGGATTTTGATTCTCTCACCCATTCTCTGGCCGTTTTGTGGTTCTTCTTTCTGCTTCAGTTGGGAAAGTTTGCAGTTTGTTTCGAAACTTGCAACCTTTTCTATTAACTTGTTCATTTTAGTAGCCTAGATAGACATCCGTTCCATGGATTTGACTAGTTCTGCTACTTTCTCTCCTGATGCACCTACTGCTGATGTAGACTTTATTGTTGTTGGCAAGGCTGTTGCAAGTGGAGTTTTGGGTGCCAAAGGTGCTGCTAGTGTGGATGGCACTATTGTGGAGACTGTAGGGATAACATTTGTTTAAGAAGTGGCCACATATACTTTTTTTTAATTTGATCAAAGCACCCAATTCCTTTTTAGTCTCTTTTAGTTGATTACTGAATTTCAAGACCAAGTCCATTAGTTCTTCATGCCCCTGCTGGTCTTCTAGGACTTCCAGTGTTTGTGGATGTTGTAGCTGAGGTATTTTTAGCTGTTTCTTTAATGCAACTATGTCATCGTTCTTATTTTTAATAATTTGTTCTGTAGCTTTTATATCCTTGGGATCATCTCCTAATTAAATTTCTAAGTCCTCTAAGGACTTGATCCTTGTATCCTTGGCTTGTGATGAGGCCTTCTCCAACTGGAATTATGCTGAGATGTTGTTCAAAGATTTTTATAGTTGATGGGTAGCTATGGCTTTACTTGTCAGGGTGGAGTATATCATCTCTCCAGCCTATTTATGTAGTTCAATATGGTCTATGGAATGAATATCACTTGCCAACACTTCAAAATCTACCCTTTTGAAATCTAATGCAGTCTTGGGCTGCTGGGTTGTAGTCTTAACAAAGGTCATCTACAGCTTTCCCTCTTTAATGTCAAAGGTTGACATTAGCATTGTTTGAATGGTGGGAGTCAGCTTCAGGTATTGTGCATATGTTTGGGCCTTAAGGCTCTCATTTATAGCTTTGATTTCTTTATATCTTTCCTTCATATCTTGGTCTTTGTCAGTAGGCATCCTGAGGGAAGACACTTCAACACTGATTTTCCTTTCCAACATCTGAGTTTGTGATGTGGAAGGCTCTTGCATGCCTCCAGATGGAGTGGTAGGACTACTTCTCTCTGCCCCTATATTTGTGACCTCAACTGAGTCTTCAATATATTCCTGCTTAGAGGGTTGATTTATCCGTTACCTCTTGTTAGATTCCTACTGCAAATCAGATGTAGCCTTTCCTGAAATGGAAGCCCCTTCTCTATTTCTTTTTGTAATCTTCTCCTCATTGTGAGGAGTTTGCATAATTGGAGGGGTACTCATGGTTCTTTCTAGTTCTTCTAGTACCTGTATAAAAGAGCTGTCATCAAGCTACTTTTATAAATCAATTAAAGAATTCTCTACGTCTACTCTGGTGTTCTCCTGGTCTACTAGGGTACCCTCCAACCATTTTATCTAATTTCCATATGCTTCTATTTTAGGTATGTGATGGTGAATGAAAGGTCCTAGCTTGAAATTTTGTCTCTTCTTTGTGATGAATTCCAAAGGAATATCTCCATACAAAACTCCTTTAGAACTTCATTATTTGCAGAATTAGGTCTGCTTCTTTGCCTGCCTCCCTAGAGTTGCATATGAAGGGGCCTAGTTGGTATTTTATTTTGAAATTGGCCTTCTTCTTGGCATTGATGAAGTTTACTTCATCTACATTGATGATTTGTCTATAGTATTCTAATCCAAACAAACTCATTTAGAGGTATCTTGGTAGCTTGTATGGTGCAAGCATGCAACCATATATCCTGATTTCTATATGGTTCTTGTAAAGGTACCAGTCACCCACTTTGGGCTGTTTAGACAATTGAAGGAATCTATTTATTTCTTGACTAATTCTAGGAGGAGGGCTTCCAGTCAATATTGTCATGACTGGGTGTAAAAATAAATCAACAAAATCAGAATACGAGTATGGAGACTGAGATTGGTGGATCAATGGGGTCCAAAAAATGACTGACCTGGGTTGACCTTTGGTGTCCAGCTTCTGAAGGGTGAATGGGAACTTATCAAATTAGTAATATACGAACATATGGTATAAAATTGAGGAGTAATTGAAAACCCTTTCATTGTTCATTCTAAGGAATTTCTCATGCATCCTACCAGCTATAAATTGGGCATAGTAATAAATGACAGGAGGAAGTTGTCTTCGCGTGTAGAAGGACATGAAGGCAAGGATTAACTCATCAATGTATTCACTAGTGGTGTACCCTAAAATGTAGGATATCATGGCTACAATATTATGGCCCCATGGGGAGAAAATATAGGGCTACATATGGGGGGCAGTCCTTAGGAATGTGTCTCTCTTCTCTGATGAAGGTTTTGATAGTTGGGCTAATTTTGCAGAGATAAGTTTAGGATACAGGTCCAACAAGTTTTCAATTGAAAGTGGGGTTAGGTTTGGCCCTGGTTGGAGCTGCAACATTTCATTAATAGACTCAGCAGTGATGGTGAAAAGGACCTTCTAGTCATGAGACATGACAATTTTGTGACTGGGGACATAGTAAGCATAGCACATATGAACAATCTCCGGGAAAATGTGGACTTGGGAGAATCGGTACTTGGGAAAATTTGACCCCCAATTGGTTCAGGAACTTGTCCCTACTTTGGCAATGTACTTTGAGTGGGGACTCTTGGGTAGAGGTATCTTTAATTTGGAAATATTTATCAGCTAAAGGAAGGTGGTCCAGGTCTAAATGAGGTGTAGTGATGGGCCTTACATCCATAGCAATTGGGGCAGCCATACTCAGTTCTTATGGATTTGAGTATGGGGGGGTGATTCAGATTTTTTTAGGGCAATGGAGGTTTGCAGTTTGTTTATGGCTCACAGTGTTAAAACTGAAGTAAATTTGATTTTTTTTTACTTAACTAACAGTGTCACAAGGGTGAATTGACCTTAAATTTGATAATGGAGTTAGAATTCTATGGTTAAATACTTGGAATTGTATGTAATTGACTGTAAACAGGTGGTTGATGGTGGCTGCAGAGGTTCGTAAGGTACTAGTATGGATTGATGAACAAGCTGGGATGTCTACAACGTCTGTGGAGCAATGGCGGAGGTTTGTGAGCAATTTGGCTGTTTGCAGGGGTTGCAATGACTTTCTGAGTTCTCAAAGGCAAAATGCGCGAAAAGAGTGAAGAGAGGGGTAATTAGGCTTTTATAGGATGAACAATTAATTTGGCAAGTTCACTAATTGATGAACAGTGATAGTTTTCAGTTGGAAGGGGGAAGTGATTTGGCAGGTCCATCGCACAACTTTTGTGGTGTGAGCAGTATTCGAGAGGGGTCGCCAGATTCCATTCAGCATTTTCCACGTAGCGTCGGGGGTCGAGGGGGAAGCCGCGTTATTGGGCAGGTAAAGGGAAGATCAACTAGGGATGATCAACAATGATTAGGATATGGAGGAGGGATGATCAACGATGATTAGGAGATGGGAGTTGCACAGGGGCGAATGATAGGATTTAATGCGGGCCCCGAGGATTTTATTATTGTGGTTTCAAGATTAGTTTAAGGACTAATCCAGGTTTAAGGGATCGGACCAAACTATAATGAGGGATTAGGAACTGATGGTGGGGTTTTAATGTTTTTTGCGAGATAAGGGGTAGTAACATAGTTTATATATAAACTAAGGGGTGGGGTTAATTTATATGAGGGAGTTAAATATATACGGGACAATGAATTTTTCGGGATTTTTATATATTTAATTAAAAATTTAATATGAAGTGAAATGAGCAGAAGGGGTATTGTGCTTAGGTACATGAAATGTTGTGTGTTTTCCATATACCTAGTACTTAGGATAAATGTATTTGGTGGGTTTTTACATAAAACATGTTTATAAAGGGGTTTTCCTAGGCAAAAGAACTTAACCTTAGGAAAAGGGGTTTTGTGAGGGGGATGAATGAATTATAGGGGGATTTAACACCTTTCCTTGTTAAGTCATCAATCTGAGGGTCCGGTCCCACCAGAAGTCAGAGAAATACTCTCAGCCTTTTTGACTTAAAAACTATAGGTATTAATATTTTTTTTATGAAATGGAAATTAGTGAGTGTTATAGGGGTTGAAATGAGTGAGGGTATGTTAAGTAAACCAAATTGTGAACCATTGATTTTGTTTTGTTTACCACTTATGCATATTTAAATGATGCGTTTGGAATAATGACGTAAGTGATTTTTGTAACAAATAACATGATACTTTTGCAACCTTTCTACTACTTACCCACTTCCTCTTCCTACCATTTTTTCTTCACTTTATTTGGGTGCATTTAGGCTAGCAAACTCTTATCAATCTTTTTATTTTCTTTACAAAATAAACTATCTAATTCTAACCTTATATCATCAAAGGGATCACATTAAGCTGATGAGCTCCTTTCATTCACTCTACATATCTAATGATCTGCCAAGATTAGACTATTTGGTCAGATTATTCACTATCTATGAACATAAAATTCAAAGCATGAAATAGCCAAGTTTAAACATTTTGACTATAATGGATTGTTGGAATAAGTAACAAGCTACACACAATCATTTATTATGCATAAAAAGTAAATAGTAGTGGCATTTTGACTTGCACACTTTCATGGTCTCTTTTTGTCTTTTGGGGTTCATATATTTCATTTTTTGACCTATTTTCATTCTTTTTGTCCTTTGATTATTCTTTTAGGACATACCCTCTTTACATTTTTCAATTTTTTTTAATATGGAAAAAAATTGCAGAAAGCCAAGGTATGTATAATATTACAAGGCTTAACCTTAGTCATTCAAAATTATTGCTCCTATTGGTATAGGAACCTAACATAAGGCAAATTGTTTGACTACAAACTTGCCTTTATAAATCCTCATCTCATAGGAAGTGAGTATACCAATGAGTTGATATAGAGTGAGAGTGTTCAGATTGGTCATTTCTCCAATGGCTAAAACCTTGGGATTAAACATCTCCGAAAGAAATATTAACACTTTTTGAGCAACCTCAACTTCCTCTAGCTTCTCATCAAGCACTCTTATGGTGTTCACAACTTTATCAACCCTTAAAATATACTTTGCAATATCTTCATCATCATGCATGTTTAAAGACAAAAATTTCATCCAATAACCTTGAACTTTATCTTTCTTTACCTTTTTGTCTCCTTCATACCAACTGCTCGTCGTATCCAAAATAGATCTGGCAGATGTGCAGTCCATTATTTTGACAGGCTCTAATTTAAGTAGGCCAACAAGTAGGGCATTCATTGCTTTAGCATTACATGTGAATTCCATATTTTAGTATTTGGTAACCACTATTGGAGGCTTTTGATATTCTTCTTCCACAACATTCCAAACATCAACTCCAAGTGATTGAATCTACGTCTTCATCCTTACTTTCCAAAACACATAATTTGTTCCATTGAACAAAGATACCTTGGTAAATCCTACTTCTTGGTTTTCCACGGTGCTTGATCTTTCTTCCAGCCATTAAACTGATCTGAATTAACTTGGCTCTGATACAAATTGTTGAAAACAAGGACAATATTGAGAGTGGGTGTGAACTAGTATTTTTTTTCCGAAGAAAAAAGCTGTAACCTTTTATTTAAAAAATGAAAAGTTACAAATGCAGATGCATGATGCATTCCATAAGCTGCCCAATGGGCTCGAGTGACATGACACCCTTCGCAACGTTACAGGCTAACGTGCGAAAAAATGAGAAGAGTGGAGAGAGAGATAAAGAGAAAAAAATGAGAAGAGGAGAGAAAGAAAGAAAAAGCTTAAATACAATTGTGAGCAAAGCTCACTCTTCAGGTTTTTCTTCCTTTTTTCTTTTCGACCTTGCGCCATGCTCCTTGAGTGGGCTCGATCGTGGCAATGACTAACTGTGTTTCTACATTCTGCGTGCCTAGTTCCTTGTCTGAGTCTGATGTGTCTGATTGGTGATGCCGCTTTATCCCTCCCATGCTCTGGTCATCATTTGACTTCTCTGCCTGATATGGGTGAGATTGTGAAGCCTTGGTATCTATTGTGGTCTCCTTCTGGTTCCCCGTTTCCTCGGATGCCTCAGCTTTTTCTGTGGTAGTGTCTTCCTCTTCAGCTTCTGATTCTTCATTATCTGAGGCCGGAGGGGAAAAGAACCAGCCTTTCTTCTGCTTTCCTTTCTGCTTTTTTTTGCTGTTTACTTTTTTGGCTTCTGGGCATGTGCTTTGCAGGTGTCCTGTTTGCCTGCAGAGTCTACACCTAAAGGCTGTATTTTCATAGTCTAGTGCTTGCAGCCAATTCTGTTGTTTGTATATCAGCCTTATATTGTCAGGCAGCCCTTTACTTAAATCCACTTCCACACAGATTCGTGCATAAGTGAAAATCCTTTCATCAATCCTTTCCATATCTGTTTTGATGAATTTCCCAATGCTGTTCCCTATTCCTTCTAAGACTTGATCGCTCTAGAAGTGTAGGGGTAGGTTGTAAAGACGAACCCATACCGGCACTTTGGTGACTGTCATTTTGTTTGGGTCGAAGTCTGTGAACCATGGGGTTATAAACAGCCCCGCCGTTCCCCAGAACCAAGGCCCAGCATTAATGATTGAATCTCTGGCTTCCATGGATGCAAATCTGACTATGAAGAAGCCTTTAGAGCATAAGTGTATATCGCATTCCATGGTCCAGTTTCTGAAGATCCAGAGAAAAAGGTTCTTTGGAGTAGGCCAGAAACTGTTGAAACGGCATATGAGGGCCTGCGATTCATATGACTTAACATAGTCATCCATCCCTGTGGAGTCAAGATTAAGGGCTGGAGTTTGCCCTAGCTGTTCTACTATGCATGGCCGAGGTGTCGAGCCACCTTGATCTGGGAGGGGTCCTGGCTCTCTATTGCCTTGAAGAATGTTTTTATATGAAGGAGCACCCTTGGGTTTTTGCGGGGGTGTTTTCCCTTTTTCCCCTCCTGAACAGCCTGGCTGTCCCTGAGTTGGTGCCCCTCCTCTCAGCCTGAGATTCAAGGCAATGGTTTCTCCTGGGCTAATCTTGTAGGTCCCCAGAGATCTGTGGTCCTGGAGTGACCACCTTCCACTGACTAGGTGTTGGATCTGGCCAGGATAGCCAGTCAAAGCACAAATTTGTTGCTTTAACAGCGAAACAGAGCTATCTCCATTTACCCATATTAAAAAAGATTTCTACTCAGGGGTTTTAATGAAAATCTGGAAACTATTTTTAGTTACCTGTTGTCTGCGATCTGACTGGGCTCTGCCTGAAACAGTGTCAATGCTGGTTGCCTGATGGTCTGACTGTGCACGCTCTTCCAATCCTTGCCTCTTATTAGGTCGATCTCCCTTTTGAAAGATGAGAAATGCGTGCCTTCTGATCATTTGATGCTTCTTCACGCAGATCTGTTGACTGGGTTTCGTATAACCTTGAAAACTGCCCCAATCTGTTAGATCCGGCCTGGATTTGTGGAGTTTTAACCATGCATTTGAGGGATGGGATGGAACTGCAACATGCAGTCCCCCCTCTTTGCGTTCAGGGTACAGCAATGGAGCGATTGGCCTGGAGAAAACCCAACCGGCTATACCTGCAAAAAACGACCCAAACCCCAGCGATTTCCCACCCCTGAAATGGATTCTGAGCCAAATGACCAAATTTGTCTTCCGGTTTCTGTCCTCGTTCATCTTCCAGATCTTATCCTTCCGATCTGCCTTTGATTTGTTCGTTCCCTCCATCGTACCTGCTATGGCACAGACGTCGGGATCTTCCCTGGCAAAGGGCCGAAAATCACCTCCTTGCATTTTGATCGGAGGGTCTTCGGGAGCTCTGTCAATACGCTTTGCAGGCAAAAACAACGTAGTCCAGGGGCTGTGGCCATCCCAGCCGCGTCGCCTCCATCACTCGCCCATTCAGGGACTCTGTTTCCCTCGCAAAGAAAATCCACTGCAATGGCCATTCCGAACCAGCAATCGAATCCTCCCGCCTTCTCGGGTGTGAACTAGTATTGTAGGAATTTTACCAATTAAAAAAAAAAACTTTCACGTGTACAAGAACATTAGGACATGATAATAAACATTATTATCAATCACAGTGGAAGACACAAGGAGCAAACAAATTCTTCAAAATGACTCTTCAAATCATTCACAATGCAATCTACAACTTGTTCTTACAATTCTCTCGTTACAACCAGGAGGAAGCTACAACTCCTTTATTTATCAGCTACAACTGAAGGTAGCTACAACCCCAAGTATTTTCCAGCACCCATTGGAAGAAGCACCAACCCCTAATTTCCAAGATAAAACTTTCTTTAAGCTCATTGGTTCATATTTCATTTATTTTCATACTATAACTATGAATTCCACTTCTACCTTTAAAATAAAACAATTTCCTCCTTAATGACCAATACCTTTAGCAATCTCTGATTACTGAGAACACCAAGAGGCTCACCTCACACAAAATTCTCAGCAAAAACTCTAGTCTCCAACCTACTCGTTGAAGCCTACTTATAAAGAATGTTGGCTTGACAATTTTGTCATCTTTTCTTTTCTTTGATTGTTGCATGAATCCTTATTTTTTTTCCTTTTCCTATTTATTTCTGTCATTTGGACATGTCCATCAAGTTCTTAGACTTGAACCATGCTTTTCTGCAAGTTAAAATAAACATTTTCTTATTTTTTAAATTCTATCATTTTAACAGGTTTTAGTAGAGGTTTGATATTTTTTATCTACTATTAACTTTAGCTTAACTACAAATGGTGCTTCCAAAACTGACATTTATGCAAATTTGGCTGAAGCTCATTTTTCTTGCCACCTTTACCTATTTTTCCCCATCTAATTGTTGCCTATGACTATCGACTAAGCTCTTATGAACTTAACTGCTTCTAAAGTCTTTATGGACTTATTTCTCCTTATAAACCTCTCACCTTTAGTTTCCATTGCAGCATATAACCTCTGCCTATTGATTAGCTCATAGCCCTTCTATCCCAACACTTTTAAACTTGTGGCCCTTTATAAATTGCCAGGTTGGCCCTTGCAGGCTTAGCTGTTTTGCTGGGTCCTCTCAGCACCTCAAGGTCCAATAGAAATTTCTTCTAAGCCTAGTCAGCTCTGACACTGCTTTGTCAGCCCAATGCCTCTTGCCTAATGCTTGACTTGTCCACTTCTCTTTTAGACTTCCAATATTTTACCACTGCGATGATGTTACACTAATGTCACATGCACCATGTGTCGACCGATGATTGGTCCATGTATCACTTAAAAACGAGCCCTTTGGGTGCCCACAAACACCAAATATCTTAGCCTCATGTCCACCTCCAATTGCATTGGTTCTAAAATCGCCTCTAACAAATAATATGATGCCACATATCCTTCTTTCAAAGAGGAGAGAGAAGTGTCCCAACCTTTGGCTATGTGCCATTTTTTCATAAAAATTTCCAAGGGCCCTTGTGATTTTTTGCATTGCGCTATTGATGCCATGTTTCCCAACTGTTCTCCATGGTCATAATACCATTCTTTATTTACGCACCCCCCTCAATATGGCTTTCGGGTTTAGGAGGGGTGTGAATTCAACCTCCATTGTTGATCTTTGATCAACAGTTTGGTCAAAACAACATATTACGTAACCCCCCTTGTTAGCACTTGAAATGTTTAACCTCCCAAATTCCTTTCGATATGTCAGGGTTGGAACCTATCACATCAATCATTGTTGGAATTTCTTGTAGATTAACTTAATATTTCATCATTCCCCTCAATTACATCTTGACACTTACTTTTTTCCACAGTTTGCAAACCTTTGGGGTGCACCCACTCGGTTGCCACTGTCAGGATGGTGTCATCCTGCTCCAACAATTTAAGAAATCCTTATAACTTTATCAAGGTACATCCACCGGCACAACTTCGTCGAGATGCATTACAATCAGGGTCTCCACCTGCTACCAATCACATTGCTTCACTATTCTTTTCTATTCATGCCATGTATGCCCAATGGTTTTAATGGTGGCTCCTCCATCTATGTCATCAAGTTTGGTTGCTCTGCCAAACATTGATCCACTCCAAAAGGGTCTCAAAAAAATTTATTTATGCTAAATGTTGACTTGGTGTCATAGAACTTTGACTGGCTCTGTCTCTCAAACCAGGAGGCCATTTTTAATCTTTGGCATATTAGTGGAAATCTTTTTCTAAGATATTTCCATTTCGGTGGGTCATATCTACATTTGAGATGACTTGTTGTTGTACAACGTGCTCTAAAGTCTCTGCATCATTCTCAACCATGTCGTTCTTTGATTCTTCTTCTTGTGTTTGAAACTTGATCTCCTTATGCCTTCTTTCACACCAACACCACTTCTTTTCATCTGTTAGTACCATGTTTCCATCAATTTCAACATATTTCCAACACCACCCTTTATCCCCCTCCTCCCCTTTCATTCCCTAAATTCGTTTTTTTCATCGCATCCTCTTCCTTTACTTAATATGATTATTTATCACTCCTTTCTTTATTAGGTTAATCTCTATTTATTAAATTTCTTCTTTAGTTACGTATAAGCCTTCATTATCCTTAGTTCCTTCTTTAGTTACACATTGGAAATTATTCTCTTGGTTCTTGCCATTTTATTTAAAATTTAAAGACTTCCTAATATCATTTTTCAAATTTAATCCATAATTTTAATTAATAATAATACTCTAATAATTTCCTAGATTACTCCAATTTTCAATCATCCCTTACTGGAATGTGTATAAAATTTCTTTAATTCTACCTTACAAATTTTAATTCTTACCTATATTGTTTGAAATCATATATTACTAATTTCTATTGTTTAATCTAGTCTTAGTTTAATTTTTATTCTCAATTAGGAATTTATTCAATTTGACTTGTTCTTATTTTATTATTTTATTATTTAATTATTAAAATTTCGATTTTGATTGAATTTCTCAATTCTTTTTATATTATTTTTATATCAATCCTTTTCAAGCCTTATTTAATATTATTATTATAATATTTAGTCTCAATTATCCATAAAGTGTCACGGATATTCCATTGGATAGTGCATCACAACAGACCTAATAATATTAGAAATATTAGAAATATGAAAATTCTACACTATTATAGTTCATTTAAACTTCAAGGTTTGTAGATTTAACTATGATTGTTGCATGCATGTGAATGGAAATTATGCATAAGAATAGAGAATGACAAAATAAGCTGACATGTGCACATAAGACAAAAGATATGTTCTAGGAATCTTTGTCAGGAGAAAACCAAGCTGGAAGGTGAGGTCGCTTCACTCTCTTTTTGTAACACCCCCTCCCAAGTCTACCTAAAGTAACCATGACAACTGAGGTAAACATGAGAATAGAGGCTACTATGATCCAATTTGACCTCCTGTGTCACCTTAAGGAAGTGGAATCAGTAGAACACCACATACAGTCATCCAACATCATCAACAAACCCTTAAAGAGAGAAGTCATCAATTCAGACAGCATGTCCCTGGGTCCCACTGATATTCTTTAGCTCTTAGGTCTCAGTCTCTGTCATGCTATGGTCAAGGGAGAGACAAACAACCTAAATTTACTCTCATAGGACTGCCTATGAGCAATTGTGGTCCAGAATTGCTAGTTTTGTGCCACCGACCTTGGGATTTAAGCCACTTTTCTAGCCCAACATCCTTTCCTCTACCTAGAAATTGTTGTAACTTTCAGAAATCATTAAAATCATAATAACCATGCTGATCAATCAAAAATTTCCCTCATGACTAGCCCTAAGCATCCCCAACCAGGACTGACATTCTGTCAAACACTTGGCATCAATGCAACCTACAGGTCTAGGATAGAAGACAAACAATAAATGACTGAAAAAACTTATGAAACATAACTAGAAGGATCACCTCCTTCTCCATTGAACTACTACATCATCAATTAGGTCTTGCATCCATCCATTTAATAGTTACAAGTAACTATATGAAATAACCATGACATAAACCAGTCATTCAAAAATTCTTATAACTAGCATAAAACCATATCAATATTAGATATATGATAACCATTAAATCGACATATAAGTCAGTGTAAAAGTAAGAGAACTTAAATTTTATTAATCATAGGAAAATCCGACCAGGTTCGAGACTTCCATCTACCACCCGACCATATACATGGTTGAACCAAATATCTCTTTCAACCAGTCACCCCCGTGCCATATTCCAAGCATGAATGTAGGATCTCATAGAACAAATAGTCCTATAAAAACCAAGAAAATCCAGAGTTTAAACCACCTCCACCCTCACCAAACCATGATCACACCAAAACTGGTTTTACGATCACAACTGAACAGAACTTGGAATGTCATCTGGAATCCATCACTATCGTTGACGATTTTTTCATCTCCTCGTATCTTAGGCTTTACCGCAATCCAAAACCAAATTTCTAGGCCCTAAACTAAGACTGCTCCATTAGGCTTTACCATGTATCCCACCAAAATCAGTAAAGGGATTCATAGGCCTTTAGGAATGAAGCTTGAGACCACCTCTACCATGGATTCTGAAATCCATCTAGCAATTCCAAAGTTCCAAAACTGAAATGAAAATCATAAGATACCATGGCATCCCAAAAAAGGAAATTTTAGGTTAAAAACCATTGTCATAACCCGACAAAACGATGCCACTGACATCAAGAGAACCATACACCAACATGCAAATCCATGCATGTCCAAACCAACTAGGAAATCACACATGCAAAAGGTTACCTACAAGTATTCCTGTTGACACTGCTTGATCCTACTTTCCTTTATCCTTGCTTGCTTTCCTTTCCCTTGCTTGCTTTTCCTTCCTTAGCTCCAAGACTAGAGTGCTACAAGAAAACTCTAAGTGACCAAGAGAGTGAGAGAGAGAGAGAATAATGAGAGAGATCGAAAGTTGAACTTGACCAAGAGCTTAACATTGAGCCAAGAGCTTACGAAATGATCCTGAGAAGCCTTTTTATGAATGAGGCCTTTAATTTCTTCATTTTCCATTATTTTCCTTCATTTTCTTCCTCACATGAAACTTGTGATGTTTCACCTTACTTTTCTCCTAATTTCCTTTATTTTCATAAATAATTGTGCTAAAAATGTCTTTTTTCATTTTAATGCCTTTGCCTTAGCCTTTGGTAATTTTCCTTTGCGAATACATGCATCCAGTGATGTCCACTAGGATATATTTTCCCAACATTCAGCTTGCAATACGTGTCCCTTACCCTGTGGTCTTATTCTTTCCTTTATTTACATTATTACATGGAATTTTCACCAAGGCTGTTACAGAACCCTCCCCCTTAAGGAATGCCATCCTTAGTGTTAAACCACACCAAGACCTCAGCAAGACCGCTGAAAAGAGAATATACTGCCCATGGAGATTTATAACTTAGATCGTTGTAGTATTTACAATGAAAGACTTGCTCAAAAGAAAAACATCATGACAACATGACAACGTACCGCATACTAGAGCTTTATAACATAGCTCATCACGATATTTACAATAACCACACACACACACACACACACACAGATATATATATATATATATATATATATATATATATATATATAGATATGAAGATTTTCTAAACCATCAAATAAAACGATACGATTCTCGTATCAATCAATAAGGGAGTCCATAGGATCACACCTCCAACCTCAAAGTAATACCAGGATTCACCTCCTTCCCAGGAAGTTCAGGATCCACTGTCACTCTCAAAGTTGCATCCAATGCCCAACGTTACAATCCTATGCGACTTATCCCCTCAATGAACAGTTACCAACACATTGTTCCAGGGTGCAATCTGTATATGAATCTGATTACATCTGGAAATGCTCATGACCAGAACCAATATGTTCCTAACCATCCCTTCTCTCCTACATAGTCCCTCAAGAAATTTGGTCACCCCCTTCCGTGCAGTCACTCATATTCCAAGTTCCCAGGAATCCCCTATCCCGAGCTATCCATCCCTTGTCAAGGCTTCCTCTCATCAGAAGATACAAAACCAAGGCATATACCTTCCTCAAAACCATCATATTTGTTATAGCATGCTCATGGAAATCAATGGAGATTATTGGATACCATGCCATCATGGAATTTTCTTGATATGTCCTTCTATCTTGAGAGTTTGAGGAGTGGTAATTCCTGCCAATGTAGTACAAGATATGGGCGGATTCATTTCTTCTTTCTCTAGGGTTGGTTCTTGGTGTATATCCTCTTATTTTGAAATTTCTTGATCCTTTTCTTCCTCCTGTTCACAATCTATGTCAAATAATTTCTTCTCAAAACACTTATGACCTTCAATGTATTTTCTATCACAATTGTAACAAAGCCCTTTTGATCTATTTTATTCCAATTGTTGTGGTGTCAACCTTGTGGGTTGTGGAAGGCTAGGAGAACCAACACTTCCATATTTATAGTTGTGAGTGGTAGAGTTACTTGTTGCCATAATTTTGCTTTCCACTTTTCTTGCCAACCTGCATGCCTTCTCTAATGAATCAGGTTCCCAAAGGCGAACCTCATGTTGGATGTTATCCTTTAAAGTCCCAGTGAAGCCATCAATCCTCTGCTTCTTTGGAATATCATTTACCCTTATATTCAATTTTTGGAATTCCTTAATGTGATCTACCATTGAACCCTTTTTTTTGAGATTTATCAATTGGCTTGAGAAGGTGTTTCTCTTTGTCTCATCATAATGTACTATCATTTCCTCCGTGACAATTGACCAGGTGACAAGTGATTTACAAGAACAAAGCCCTCTATACTAGACAAACTGATTCAGTTCTAAATATAGAGATGCAATACATACCTTTTGTAATAGTTGCACATCATGTACATCAAAATATTGCTCCATCTATAGTATCCATGTTACCAGATCCTTGCCATCAAACTTCCTCATATGTCTTTTCCTTTCTTTTAGGAGCTCGATCTTGAAATGAATGTAACTTTGTACTTTCAAATCTCCAAATTCTAAAATTATGACCTACGGTATCCCTCTACATCCTCTTTCCAATGCCACTAGTCTGATCAAAATTGGATTCTCCAACAAAGAGTTATGGCCAAGCTCCCAAGATAACCTTCTTGTATACTTTTTCAGTAGAGTAGAATTGTACGAAGTGCTGCATGTTACTGTTTCCACCTTTAGACCCGAAAACAACACAAGAAAGGCACATTTTTTTTCTGTTTCTCTAGCTTCTTACAAAATTTCAATCTAATGCTCAGAGAGAATGTTATGACAATTTTCTCTAGGTCACCTATTTGGGATGTAATTCAGGAGCCTGCAAAAACCCTAAATGTCTTGGAGTGTTTCTTTGCCAATATAGAGAAACAAGATCTAAAATTCAAGCCTCGGCTTCACCATGATTTAGGCTCAAATGGGTTTTAATTTTAGAGTCTAAGCCTTCATAGAAAAACTTATAGTGAAGATTCCACAATGACCTGTTTGAGATGGAATTCTGGAGCTTACAAAAACCCTAACTTCCTTAGATTATATCTCCAAAAATATAGAGATACAAGATCTGAAATTCAGACCTGAGGTTTAGAATGATTGCGACTCAAATGTTTTTTTTTAGCTTCTGAAATTTCGTGGAAAAAATGTCATATCGAAAATTCCATGATGGCCTATTTGGAGTAGCGAAACCCTAGAATCCAAAGCTCTAATACCAAATTTTATCTTGAACCATCTCACAAAAAGATAGAAAAGATAAATCAATGAGCTAGAAATCAGCCTCTTCGAAGGGATAACCTCCTTTACATTACACAAATGAACAATTCTTGGATGATACAAATGACAATACCTCTTTTCTATATATAAGTGTAAGGGGTCCCAGAACAATTAGAGCCTACATAACAGTAATATTGTAGGGGCACAACAATAACAATAGTGGGCTTCTATGGGGCATAATAATAACAACATGGGGACTATATGGGCACAATAATACAATAAGGGAGTTACACTAATAATAATAAGGGGTTACTCTAGTAGTATAGGGACCTAATGGTCCCACAATGACCCTGCTCCGAAAGTGCTCTACCAACATACTGTTGTATGTTCCAATTTCTTTCATTGTTGTTGATGATTCTTCCAAACAATTTCAATCACTCAATCGAGCATTTCCATGCATTCCTATTCCAAGCACATAATTTCGATTAGATTCAAATAAATCTAAATAACCTCAAATCATACCTCATTGGTAGCTCATCAATAAGGTACACTTCTGATCTTATTCACTTCTTGTCACAATAAGTCAAACTAATTGTTTGATGAAAACATCATGTATAAAAATATCACATATGGTTAGCTCAAAACAAAACCATCACATATCAAAATCATAAATCACCTCTAACCACATAAACTAGAATCATAGATAACATGTAATCATTATAGATCTTAATCATAAATCACATGCATAATAGAACTGAAAAAAAAATATTGATACTTATCCTTTAATCAACCCTTAGCTTCTACCTTTATCTTTATTCTGTATGCACTCTACATTAGATGTCACATTAGACAAATACCCAGTGCCTTCTCCTCAGCCATGTGCACATACAGGTAGTGTGCATCACACACATACAACAACACACGTCATAAAAACCATAAAATACATTCATCTACACCAGTTCCATATGTACCACATGTACACAGTACCACTTGTACACTGCAACCACCTGCACAATGTGTGCACATCATCACATGTACATGGCACCACATGCACAACGTGTACACAACGCCACATGTACACCGCACCATTGTACAACGTGTACACAATAGTACATGTACAAAATATCATATGCATGACATGTACACTACACCACATGTACATAGCATCACATGCATGACGTGTACACATCACCACATGCACACAACACCATATGTACATAGCACCATATGTACAACATGCATAGAACACCATATGTACATAGCACTACATATCTGACATGTACATAGCATCATCTGTACACATCACTGCATATCCAACATGCGCACCTCACCATATGCACACAACATCACATATCCATCATGTACATAGCACCATCTATACCTACACTGCATATGCAATATTCGCACAACACTATATGTACCATCATGAAAATAAAATCACATAAACAACATGTACACATGTTATGTATACAAACAGCGCATGCGCAAAATGTCACAGATGCAACATGTACAACATATACAACATATGCACAACAATAGTACCTCACATTCGAAGGCACATTGTCCCTACCAAGAAACCTTGCTTCTAGTGCCTTATCCATGCTTATCCCAAAATGCCACGAAACACACTACTTCATTTCGTTGGTGCATCTCTAAATGTTACTTGTCATAACATAACATAGGCATAATCCAAGCATGTAATATCAATTCATAACCACATGATACTGACCTCGTATATTTGTCGTGACTACTCTTCCAACTTGATTCCTCATAAGACCAGGAACCTCTTCATGTCATTCACCTACATAATAAATCATTCCTCCATAAGAATGATCCCTGTAACCCTTCAGATAGCACCATAGATACATATATAAATACATATATAATCATTGGCATAAAATAATCAACATCCTATTAGACAATGACATACACACATACATGCATACATATATAAAATTAGCATAATCATGATCATGATATAATTACGAGATAACATAATTTCTAGGTTAAGAGAACTTACTTATCTATGCGTAGCATGCACAACATTGAGAACCAATGTTCCCCACTTAGTCAGGGCATTTGACACCTCAGATCCCTTTACTTTACCTTATCTTATTACCTTTCTCATGTCTATACTGCCATCGCCCATTTACCACAATGGACCAACTAGTCCAACCGATTGTCATAGTCCCATCTTTTGCTGCACTTACTCATGCACAAAGCTACATCTGAATCTTACCTTACCTATTAGGTACCATATGACTCTCCCCGAGCTCCACTAAATTTCCTCTTTCCCAACCAATTCCCAAGACTCAACACATAAAAGGAAACCCAAGAAACAAACAAGAAGAAGATCATGAAAACCTATAAAAACAATACGACACCATAGAAAAGTAGCATAGCTATGCACCAGACACACACAAAATCACAAATCAAGCACAAAAATTTAAAAAGAGAAAAAGCACAAGAGTAAAAACAAACACCATCAGTCAATCCCCATGGTTCCTAGTGCTTCCAAAGGAAAGCTCAACCTATGCCTTCTTCAAGATTCATGGCAATATCTATTGCCATGCAACTCCTTGCATTATACTTCCATAAACACATAATGTTAGTGCATGAATAAACATACAAATACATTAGTTACCTTATCTTTTCATGCCAAGCATGCTTCCTTGCAACTGAACACATGCATGCCATCTCTCAAGGCACTTTAATTATCTTGACAGATCCACCTGTAACTAGAGATTAGCTAATATACTTGTCAAGTACATGTTCATGAATCTAGCACATATCCACATAATGTCAACAAATTCAAGGTTAATAAGACTCCCTGTGTACAAAGCACTCATTTTTTTGGAATTAGGGTTTCCAAACCTAGCCAAAGAAATTCTTGCCCAATTCCTTCATTTTACCTTTTTCCTTTTTGCAATAAAGTCTTACTAGACTATTAGTTATATAAACACATCAACTATTACCTTGTCATGCTAATACCAAGCATGCTTCCTGCAACTACTCACACATGTCAACCACATGTTCAACCTATCAAGAAAATCATATCTATCAATTCAAAATCAAGCTTTACCAGGACTAACAATCATGTCATAATCAATAGTCAAAACATAGTCATCAGTCATAATATATAATGCTACAACTGTCACCTATCATACTCAAGCACATGTCAACTATCTCAACTCATATCTATTATCACAATCATCTTAAAACAAGATCATTTCAAAACACACCCATATTATGCAATTCATTAAACATTCAACCAACTTGCAACATACCATGTTAAATAGATCAACTCGATTACATAATCAAACAATCAAACACCAAATATACAACATAATCAAACTTGTACCTTACTATGTCTCAGGGGAGGCTATCTTGTCTACACAATCAATCTTGTTAGCATGATATAACTTCACAACATATCAACTCAAACATAAATAAGGTCATGATATCCATAACAGTCACTAGCTAACATGTTTACATCATAGCTCATACACATTACCATTCACACATATGCAAAGTCAATCCAGATTAGTATAACACCATATCAAAAATATGTCAACTCATACATGATTGTCGTAACCATAACCATCTGCATAGGCCAATCCAATTTAGCATGATACATATAACATCAAGGTATAAATTCTATAACCCTAATCATTAAGCTAACTATCTTTCTCATCAACAACATATAACCTAATCATTAAATTAATTGTCATATAACAACAAGCTAACCTATAACATACTCGTCAACAACATATAACATAATCATCAGGTTATCTAATATAAAACAACAATAGCAATGCATACAACTATAGGTTACTATCATTCTTCACTATCCAACACATGTGCATATAACTACACTAATCAATTAACACCTATCATGAATGTAACCATAACATCAAAAGACATGTACATAACCCTATATATAAACCTAATGCATATAACAATCATTGACTTAGATACCTGCATGCCAAACATACAATACATGTATGATGATTTTCTCTTACCCCAAAGTCCAATGTTACAACCTCATTATGATGCTCTGCATCTCCTACTCTATTTCAGCCAACATATTCTCATCATAGCAACCAATAGCACCGTGATGACCTAAATTACATACCATGACTTCACAAGGCATGTTTGACCAACTATTCATGCATAACTATAACCAAGACCATACATGCATGGCCACAACCATTACCCCATTGTACATATTGCCCCATGCAACTATCAACCTACATAAGCAATGCTTAAACAACTACACATGCGCATAACCACATGTAGTTGAGCATATGTGATCAATTCTTGTAGTCAACCTACAAGACTGACACCTGTAATCAAATAATCAAGAATTAAACCCAACATACAAGGATGTAATCAAGATGCATATAATCATATAAGCAGTGATATACTCCTCACGATGCATTCCATAAAATCAACATCAAGTTCCTCATGAAAACCTTACCACAACCATGATCAATCACTATGTAATGCAACAAGCCCATGGAATTCAACTATAAGAGACACACATGCAATTGACATACATGCATGACCAACACATTCACCTAAGGGGAGTGCAACCACGCTCTTATACCAATCTTTAACACCCCCGCCTAGGTCTATCCAAAGTAACCATGCCAACTGGGTTAAACTTGAGAAGAAAGAAGACTATGATCCAAGTCAACCTCCTTCCTCACCTTAAGGAAGTGGAATCGACGGAACATCATGTACAGTCATCCAACATCATCAAAAAACCCGTTAGGAGACAATTCAGCCACTCAAACAACATGTCCTTGAGTCCCACTACTATTCTACATCTCTTAGGCCTTAGTCGCTCTCATGCTATGGGCAAGGGAGTGACCAACAACCTAAATTTTCTCTCACAGGACTGCCTGCTAACGACTATGGTCCGAAATTTCCAGTTTGGTACGAGTGACCGCGCGATTTGAGATACTTTTCTAGCCTAGAATCCTGGCCTATGCACATAACTTGTTGTAACTTTTAGAAATCATCAAAAACATGATAACCATGCTGATCAATCAAAAATCACCCTCAAGACTAGGCCTGAGCATCTCCAACCGGGACTGACATTCTATCAAACACTTGGCATTAATGCAACCTACAAGTCTATGATACAATACAAATCATAAACGACTAAAATAACTTACGAAGCATAACCAGAAGGATCGCCTCCTTCTCGATTAAACTACTACATCATCAATTAGGTCTTGCATCCATCCATTTAACAGTTACAATTAAATATATGAAATAGTGATGACATAAAATAGTCATTCAACCATGCTTATAACCTGCATAAAACCATATAAATATCACATACATAACAACAATTAAATCCACATATAAATCAGTACAAAAGTAGGATAACTTAGCTTTTATTAATCATAGGAAAATTTGACCACATTCGAGAATTCCACGTAACGCCCGACCATAGGCATTGTTGAGCCAAATCACTCTTTAATTCAATCATCCCCGTGTCATATTCCAAGCATCAATGTGGGATATCATAGAACAACCAAGCAAATCCAGAGGTGAAACCACCTCCACCCTCACCAAACCGTGATCACATCAAAATCAGTGCTCTGATCACAACTGAACAGAACTTGGAATGCCATCCAGAATCCATCACTATCCTTGAGGAATTTTCCATCTCCTTTTCTCTCAAGCTTTACAGCAATCCAAACTCGTATCACTAGGCTCTAAACCGAGACTGCTCCCTCAGGCTTTACCATGTATCCCGCCAAAATTTGTTAATGGATTCCTAGGCCTTTGGGAATGAACCTTGAGACCACCTCTACCCCATATTCCAAAATCCATCTGGCAGCTCCAAAGTTCCAAAACCAAAATGAACATCCCAACATACAATGGCATCTAGAAAGAGGAAAGGCTAGGCTGAAAAACATTTTCATAACCCGGCAAAACCATGCCACTAATAGCAAGAGAACCATACACCAACATGCAAAGCCATGCATGTGAAAACCAACTAGGAAATCACACATGCAAAATGTTACCTACAAGTATTCTTGTTGAAGTTTCTTTATCCTACATTCCTTCCATGATCCGTTGTTTCTTTCTTTTCCCTTGCTTTCTTTCCTTCCTTTGCTCCAAAACTAGAGTGCTCCAAGAAAGCTCTAAGTTACTAAGAGAGTGAGAGAGAGAAAGAGAGAATAATGAGAGAGCTCAAAACTTGAACTTGACCATGAGCTTAGCATTGAGAAAGCCTAACACTAAGCCAAGAGCGTGACAATTGATCTTCAAAAGCCTTTTTATGAATGAGGCATCTAATTTCTTCATTTTCCATTACATTCCATTAATTTCTTCCTCACATGCAACCTATGACCTTGCACCTTAATTTTCTCCTAATTTCCTTTATTTTCATAAATAAATGTGCCCAAAATATCATTTTTCCTTTTAATGCCTTTGCCTTAGCCTTTGCCAATTTTCCTTAGCAAAAACACACATCCAATGATGCTCACTAGGATATATTTTCCCAACATTCATCTTGGAATATGTGTCCCTGACCCGTGGTCTTATTTTTTCCTTTAATTACTTTATTACATATAATTTTCATGAGGGTTGATACACTTTTCTATCTAGAAAAATAAGGTTGCATGTACAAAGAAGTATTTTTTGTGGCCAGTGGGCTGCTACAATGCACATATCATCTCTATGTGATCTACCTCCTATCTCTCTTAGCTATCTTTGCTCAGATATGCAACAAAATATTGTTGAAAGAATGAAATACTTCTTCCTACTAGTGACCTGGTTATAACACAACTCGATAGCCTATTAGTGGTTAATTTTGACTACATCAAGTTTTAACTAGAGTTAAATATAAAATCTTCTCGAGTCTTTTACATCATAAACATGTGGCTAGCCCTTTTTTGATTTATAATGGAGGTTGACCCAACATCCTCTTGAATTATAGGTGTGAAAGTAGGAAGGTCAACTTCTAAATGGAATAACTTTTGCATACAAAGTCTGATTGAAAAACTTCTTACGCCATTGTAAATATCTTTCTGTATAAGAAAATGAAATTGTGAGAAGAAAAAGTAACAAATTTTTATCTTTCAAAAACATCATTTGATGCCTCAAAAAATTCCTAGAATGTTTTGGACGCCATTTTTCCAAACTGGGCCCCGCCGGTAAAAACGATCTCATGAGCTAATTCCACCACTTCTTCCATTCTGAATGCATTGATATATATGACAAGGAATATAATGATCCAATATGGATCACTTAATTAAATTAAATCATTTAATTAATAAAAAAATATATTCCTTAAATATTTTTAATTAATTCTTGTTTTATAATTTTAAAATTATTTAATTCTCATTTGGAAATTTGGTCAAATTCAAACTTAAGCTATCAATTTTTATTTATTTTCTCTAATCACTTATATATCTAATAAGTCAAAAATCATTTTTCTTATTAATTATTTTTAATAATTTGTTACCATTTTGGCCTGGCTATGTTTATTCTCTAACAAATACTTCATCTCTATCACCTATAAAAATCCTCTTCAGCACTACTCACAAGATCTTTTGTCCATGATGATGGATGTAATAAGCATATGAAACTTTGGATGGACTAAATCAAATACACAATTTTCTTCCGAAAATCTGCAATAACGATATGAATAACTGTGGAATGCCCCGATCACTTATAATTAATAGTTAATTTTGGGTTGTTTTTAGAGGGATGTTACAACATATCTATAAGGAGGCTTCACTTTTAATGGATATTTATTGTTTTAACATTATCATGATAATCAAACCATCTTTTAAACAATTTGAATTCAAAAAATGAAAATGAAAAGCTTACTTCTTAATTTTTAAAACTAATTCACTAGATTTCTAAGTGTCAAAACAAATACCATACTCGCAAAAACCTTTTAAACTTCATGAGACACACTTGTGAAATTAAGAGTTTTCCATGATAATGATGGCCCCAAAAATAGAAATGGCTATCAGTAACATATTCAAGTTCCTTGGAACATGCATGTGTTCTTGGGCATTAATACTAGGAAAGCCCCAAACCACCAATTAGAATTCTAGGTACGATGCCAGGTAGAAATGGCTTAATATTGCTCATATTTTCTTAGGAATGTGTATGCATTCTTGGTGCATCATATTTTTCACATGCCTGCAACTTTTTTTCTCCACATTTTTAACTATATGACACATTTTTGGAATTCCATAGATCGCAGCCATGGTTAGTTTGAGAGCCAAGTCAACAAATTTCATCTTATTTGGACTCTGGATAATAATTTTAATAAAATTTTACTATTTTTTGTTTTTGTTTTCTTTTATGAAAATTTAGATTAAAATTAGAAAAAATCCTCAATGATGTAATAAACAAAAACAAATTATTAAATAGTAGGAGAATTGATTAATAGGAGCATAACAAAAACCTAGACCCACTATTTCCAAACCCAACATAGAACAAATAAATACCAATTCCAAAATTGATGCATTCTTAACTACTTTGAAGGCACTATACATGATCTCCAAAACTCCAAAGAACGCTCAAAATAATCTCTAGAAAGTTCACAAAATCTAGTTGTATGAACCATGTCTAATACCTAAAGCCTATTAATTAATAATTTTTATTACCTTGCTAGGATGTATGAATATTATAAAAATGTTCTAAATGAACAGCAAATTAAAGACTTTAACACTACCAAAATTTTTTTTCTATATTTGTTGTTAACCTAAAAAATAACTAATAAATTCTAGTCAAAAATGCATTCTATGGAATAATGCACCTACCAATGATCATGGGACCATTAAATGAAATTAAATTAACATGCAAAACAACACATATTTTGTTTAACATAAATAGTTTAACATAAATATTTATTCTATTATTATTAGAATGTTTCTCGTAAACCATTAAGTCTTATTTTTAGTTCTTTATACCTTTATTAGAATATTTCTTATTAACCATTAATTCTTATTTTTAGAAGTAACTTATAAGTTCATTTAAAATCAATGGGGTAAAAATAAAATGTATATAAAAGAATTAATTGCAATAACAAGCTATTGTTAAATACTGAAATATATGGTTTTTTATGGAATGCCTAAACAATATATTAACATAACACGTTCCTAATAAAGTAACAATATTTTATAATTATTTTTTTCCACACTTAAAATTAACTTTATAGATTAATATTTAATCGTATAAAAAGAAATTACGATGAATCAAAAATGTTTACTAGTTAGTCATAAAATTTCAAAATGTGCTTTGCAAACCTTTCAATCCTTTATTCTAAAAAGACATTTACTTAAAAAAAAAAAAAAATCTACCATGAATCAAAAATGTTTACTAATTAGTGATAAAATTTCAAAATGTGCTTTGTAAACCTTTGAATCCTTTATTCTAAAAAGACATTTACTTTCAAATGAAAAATAAAATTCAAATATTATAAAGTAGTAGATCGACATCTAATCATTCTATTTCCATGAATTGTAGTAGCATCAACCCCTTTCAATGAAATTCTTCCATACTTTATAATAAAACTGAATAATTTCTATAAAAGTTAATAATTATCTATTATGTTACATTTTGTAATAGTATTTATTTAAACCTATTTTTGATATACAAATTAACTAAGAAATTGAAAATATATCATTTTACTTTAAAATAGAAAAAAGATATACCACCAACATCAATGTATATTGATTTATTAATATAGTTGATCATGTTAATAATAATGCTCACACAAAAAGAACTAAAAAATTAGTTTTGTTTAATATGATTCCTTCCAGTTACTCAGTTGATTATTCAGTTGATCACCTAAGCATGCACGTAAAATTCATATGAAACTTTTTCTCTTATTTGGCATTTCCTTTATTCTAATTTTGCATAATTTTGATGAATGCATTTGTTATTAGCTTATTCGAGACTTTTTTGACATTTACAAACATGTAAATGTGCTCAATATAAGAGTACATGGCATATTTATTTTCAAATAAAAAATAAACTTCAAATATTACAAAGTAATAGATTGACATTTAATCATTCTATTTCCATGAACTGCAGTGGCATCAACTTTTCTCAATAAAAATTTTCCATACTTTATAATAAATCTAAATAATTTCAAGTTATTAATGGTTAACTGTATTACATTTTTTTCACGATTTGATAATATTTATTTAAACATATTTTCTATATACATATTAATTAAAAAATTGAAAATATATTATTTTACTTTAAACTAAGAAAAAAATATACCATGAAGATCAATATATATTGATTTAATAACTAGTTGATCCTGTTAATAATGGTCACACAAAAAAACTTAAAGACGGTTAGTTTTGTTTAATATGATTCTTTCCAATTACTCAGTTGATCACCTAAGCATCCACGTATTTCATATTTTCAATGAATAACAAAATCTCCCAATACAAAAAATTCATATGAAATTTTTTCTCTTATTTGGCATTTTCTTTATTCTAATTTTTCATAGTTTTGATGAATGCATTTGTTATTAGTTTATTCGAGACCTATTTTTTACATTTACAAACATGTAAATGTGCTCAATATGAGAGGACATATGGCTTTCTAAGTCATTGATTTATTTTTTCCTTACTTCAAAGCTAGAATGAGATCTTATTTCTTAAAATACGATGCTACTTTTTAATTTTATGTTCTTTAATATTATTGTTTTACAATAATGATGAACAAGCGTATCATTTATATCATTAAAATAAAATGATAAATTAAAGATGGATTAATTATGAAGATTAAGTTTAGAGTTCAATATAATTTATTGATGTGTGACAATAAAAGAATATATTATATCTAGGAGTTCTCTGTCATTCACATTGAATTTTTATTTAAAAAATAAATTTTATTTCAAAATAAACACATTTATTTACATAAAATTTTATATAACTTAATGTTTAATATTTAACATTTAACAAATTATACTTTTAATTATATTTATTTATTAAATATTTTTTTTTAATTTTCATTTTAAATTTTAATCCTAAATCTATTAAATAATTTTTAAGTTATATAAAATAATTTAATAATTATGAATTAGCAAAGGGTGATTAAAACATCAACATTAAATTCCAAAGAGCTTCCAAACTTTAAGCTTTAAGACATTTCAATGTTAACTATATATATATATATATATATATATATATATATATATATATATATTGCACGTGGTTCATGAACACTTTCGATCAAAGGGTGGTGTTACGTCCACTAGCAAAATCTGGGCTGACGCCCCTCGGCCTACTGCAAGACTTAACCCCAAGAGCTTTCGAGAATTGACCCTGTGACCTCCCATCTAGCAAGGCCCCGACTTGACCGATTGAGCTAACCCTTGGGGCTTTTAACTAATTGATATTATTACTAAGTACTTTGGATTTGGGTATAGACTACATGTAACACCCCTCCGTTGTATGTAATACTTTGTTGTTATCATGTCGACGTAAGCTAAGACTGAATTGTAATAGAAAAGCTAGGTCTGAGGCATAACAATGAAAGTAAACACTTTATTAATAAATAAATAAAGATAATTTAATTGCTTGGAAAACAAAACACCAAGAGATGAGATTCTTATCGAATGAAATCACATTCATGAATGGGAATGGATAATTCTTTCATGATGAAAATTCTAGATAAAATTATAAATAAGCTTAATGGAATGGGAGATAAACATCCATTAAGTTTCTTAGCTGGAGAAAGATGCTAAGTTTAAGAAAAACATAAAAGCCTTGCAGGAGAGAAAGGAAATTTTTTATGGGAAAAGCCTTGCGAGAGAGAAAGGCGAGCTTTGCTCACAAAAGCCTAGGAAAGTGGATAAAAGATCCCCCAAAAGTTGGATGTTGTTAAAGGAAACCATATCATGAAAGAGGGAATTAAATACCCGTTGAAGAGATCAACAAGAAGCAGTTGATCCATGGCAAGAAATTTTAGCTCAAGGGTGAACTAGAGGAAGTTACTTCTAGGTTGGGTGGCGATGCTTGATTTTTCAAGTGACATTATTTTAGCTATCGTGCTTCAATTCAAATGTAGGAGATATTATGTATGTTGGTTTCTTACTCTTTATGTTGTCGAATCTCTAAGCATATAAGTATAATTGCATGTGTAATCCTTGTTTATAAGATGATTGAATACTTATGCATGTGAAAACCACTGTAGATAAATTTAATCAAAGTAAAATGATAGTGATTGGAGCATAGAGGGTGGTTGATAATATTAGGTCAAGGAGGTATGTGAAAAATTGTATTGGAGATTTGAGTTCAAATATTGCATCCTATGGGCTAACCCAAATCTATAAGATATGAATGAGTTGTAGCTCCTGAACTAGGTCCTAAACAAATAATAGGTTTCACTGAAGGGTTCAGTCATAAAATTTCTATAAGAAAAATATTCTAATGAGTTCTAGAGTAATGCCCTAAGGCACTGGAATCCATAAGGTCTGAAACTAAATATTAAAATGATTTATAGGAGGAGGACTTTAAAACTGAAGGTAATTTTGAACTGAGGTTGCTTATTTTATGGTTTTTGAAATAGCTCAAGTTTGATTTTTTTAATAGGAAGAGTGAAATGCTCTATATGGCTTGAAAATCATGTAACTATTTCTGTTTCTAGTTGAGCAAAGGTATCATTTAGAAAAAAAAGTAGGTCAAAACCCTGATTCGAACCACTAAATATTGAAGAAAGAAGGGTAAAATCAGTTTCAGAGTTTACATGCCTATACTGAGTTTTTTTTCAAGAAATATTTATATATTCCGATGAAAAAATTATTCTTGTAAATGCTAATGATTTTGTAGTTGTAAAGAAGTCACAATGATAAAATAGATTGTGGATTTATTTTCTATAGTTGTAAGTATTACAACTCTGCTTCAACGATCTAATTATTTAATTAGATAATATCAGTAATGAAATATGTCTAAATTGTGAAGTATGTATGAACAAATAAAAACTTAAGAGCCTGAGGTATGGGTTATCTATCATTTATCTCAAATTAGAATGGCCACATTTACATATAAGTAGAAAGGTGTTTTCATTTTAAGTTACAGTATTGGATGTTTTATATATCTCTCCAAATTATTAGAAAATGTCTGCAAAGAAGAGTGACTCAAAAACCATCGCTGACAAGGAAATAGAACTGTGCATGAAAAAGAAAATTTGTTGTCATAAATAAGATCTTTATGAGTTAGCTATGATATGGAATGGTTTATAAACTTTGTTTTATAACAACTGATGAATTCTTGGTTGTAGGTCAAGGTAGTCTATATTACATTAGAATTCACGTGAATCTAATATTTTGAAATGCAAGGCATAAATTATCAATGCATGCACCTTATTGTTTGCAAGGAAGAGTGAACATTTCTCACACCTTTCCAATAAATTATTCCTTTACTTTAATTTAGACCTTCTCATCTTACGGAAATGTCAGGGGATTAAATAAGAGAGTGAAACTTTCCATGTGCATCCATTATTGCAACAGATTCAATTTCACGTGGAAAATCACCAGAAGGCTTATGGTTAATTTGAATGATGAAGATATTATCACTAATAGTAATTCATTACTAAGAAACCTAAACAACTAAGTATAAATCCAAGCTAGCACTAGAGACACCATATGGTGTTTTCTTGGATAACTATGCCTTATGAATAAAGTGATAACTAGTTCATGCTTCAATGTAATCAAGGGTTTAATCATGATGTGGACATTGAGCATTTGTTATTTTAATAATAAGATAAGAGCAGGGAGACATGGAGGACAAATTTCACGTTCCTTTTCTTATGTATAAAAAAAAATGATTTGCATCCATAATATAACAGAGGGAGGGAATCGACTAAGCATTTTGAGGGTAGAAACACAGGCATGTCTACTATCATGCATATACTTGAAGGTGCTGAGATTAGGATGGGATTAATAAGTTTGTTGTATGAAGAAACAAATATCATTTCGTTATAATCGTCTTTATCATACACTAGTGCTAAAGTATAGAGCTTTACAAACCCAACGCCATTGAGCTCTATGGCATGCTAGGTTATGCCAGCTTTAGAAGGCGTGTATTATTGGTAGATGTAAAACACAACAATACCTTCCCAATTGAATCAACAGAGAAAATCACGTTGTTGTTTCCCTTTTTTATCTACAATATCACTTTTTCCGCTTAGCTTATCTACTGATCTAGAGATGTTTCGAGTTGTGCACGTGTACAAATAATGAACATACCCTAAATTGTTGCAGAATAAGTATACCCCATAAAAGCATTCAGTGGATAATGGTAACCCTTGTTGTCACGCCATAAAGTATTCAATGGATAACTATTATCCTTGTTGTCCCACCATAAACACAATCAGTTGGATAATGGTTATCCTTATTAGCACACTAATAAAAGGAGTCAGTGCGGATAATTTTTATCCTGATATTCACATTGACAACATACGCTTAGCTCTATCATTCCTATGCGTTGTAGATTTGGAGCACAAAAGCTACACATAATTGGGATAGGCCAGATCATTTTAAATACTTCCCATATCCATTTGATCTAAGTTATTGACACCGAGTTTACCCTCTATTGTGAGGAAACATGTGAATTATTTTCCTCGAGCTGGTGAGGGCATTTCATTGTGGAAAGAGATGGATTTTATGGTTATTTCCCTCAACCTTTTTTCTCTTTGACACTTCTTCTTGAAATTTCAGCCAATCTGGCATGAAAGTACCCTAGGCTTCGAGTAAAGATGACATGTTTTTCTCTTGTCCCATTTCAATGGAGGCTATATTTTATCTATAATTAGAGAAAGAATGAAAACTGTGCACAGCTTCACAGTAGTGAGAATTTGGGAATATTTAGATTCAAATGTGAGTTGTGACCCAATTGTTGATTCTAGTATGTATTTATGAAGTTGTTCGATACCATGAATCTCATTAAACTTTATTCTCGTTGGGAAAATAATTTATTCTTGCAGAGTTCATTGGATAATTAAAGGGAAGTTCAAGCATGTTTGTGTAGGAAAAAAATGTTTTGGATATGCAGGGTAGCCTCGTGTTAGGACACGCGCTGAATCCGACAACGACAGTTGCTGGAGTAGAAAACCAGACCTGATTTGTCAGCTGCTTCTTAGAACCCTAAGTCATGTTTTCACTCAAACACAAAGCAACACACCCCAATCCATGCAGACATAGTTCCCCTCTGAAAATAAATAAATATAAAATCAAAATGAATGCATGTAAAGTAATCAGGATTAGAAGAGGTTTAGGTCACAATTATCAAACATAACATTGATTGTGTATTCCTTCCTTTGGTGCAATTATGGGTGCTGCCTTATAGGTTTTTAAACAGATGGCGATGAATTCTACATTAAGGGCCAAGTCTTCCAAATCCTTGTTTCAAATCTCGATGCCTCTGTCGCATGCTTACAAAAGTGGAGTAGATGCTCATGTTTCTATTCGCTTGCTCCAGAATGAGATTGGAAAATGGTCAAAGTCCATGGCAACATTCAATCACACAAAATCGGGCAGGTTAAGGGTGCAGTGATTAAACTATGAGCTATTTGTTTTAATGCATAACACATCCCATAAGAATATGCATACCTTCTATTATTTTTTCCTTAGAGTTGCGTGATTGCATTATGCTTTGAAGGTTGTAAGTTCATCCTTTCTCGTTTCTCATACGATGGGTGTTGTTGATGAACGAGGATAATGTTAAAACTCAATTGTGTACTTGCCTGCATTATTCATGTGCTTATGCCTCATTTGTGTGTGTACTTTATGTATGGATTTTTATATTCTTTCAATGAGCTGCATTTGTGTGTTTACATGCATGGATAGCTTAGTTTTTCACTATTTACCATGATTTAAAAGTGGATTAATTTTAGATGGTTATAGTCGAGCTTGATGAATGAACAAAATTGTAATATTTTAAAGTATGATTATTGTATTAAAAATTTGGATGATGGATTTTAGTCATATGGTTATCATGGTCCATAAAATGGAATGCAAGTGTTGAAAGGAGTAATGGTGGATAAGGAAAATTTGAATCCTATGTTTCACTGTTTCCCAATTGATTTTTTCTTCCATACTATCATCATATTACTTTGCTCATATTAAAATTAAATTATGAGTTGTACGATTGTTATGCATAGTCCATCCATGGACATAGCTTAATGGAATGAAATTTATAGATATCTTAAAAAAGGATGAAAAATGAAGGGAAGAAAGGTTGAACTCTTATGAGGTAGCTGGCAAACAAAAATAAATAAAATGACAATTACTATTTCCATAGATCATGGCCAATGTGAGGAAAGATCAAAATAGAAGTATATAGATAGAATATATATAAATCACAAGAAAGAATTTTATGACATTCTATCAATAGTAGCAGAAATTGATGGTTAACTAATTGGTTTTCATCCTAAAATAGATTCTGAAGGCTTTTATTTAATTGTATCTACTCATGGAGCTTTCCGATGAAATATCATTAAGCTCATGAAATACACGGTTTTGTATGTGATATTAGACTATGTATTTTGATTATTTATACTTTTCTTTCAAATTAATATTTTTTCGTTGATTTGTGCATCTACTTGTAATGATGCAATCCATTTTGGATGTGGTTTGGCAACTGGTTGAACCGTTAATTCACCCTTACTAGAAAAATGCTCCAACTATACACTATTGAAGGGAACTAAATCTTACCAGCTCATTATTCAGATATTCATTAGAAACATGCATAGTTAATTAGATATGCATAGTCAAAACCTATAGATTACGACATATCCCAATAAATGTAACTGATATATGCAAGAGGCAAAAATTATATTTCCAATATAGACTTAATTGGGGTGAGAGTTTTCAAGTGTGTGCACAAATGCAATAAAATTCACTGTTGGAGAAGACATCATACATTAATAATTTTAGGACCTTCGTAAGTAGGTCAATGGGACTGGCACCCAAAAGTACATCTAGAGTAAATACATGATGGGAGTGTAAAAGCAACTCCTACTGCTTCTTGATTAATAGCAGTAAGACAATATTCAATACAAGCTCAAGGGCACATTCTCAAGTTCATTCAATTTCAAATGTGTCAATTATTGCAACTCAAAGTAGGCAACCTTGAACTCCAAAACCTAGAGGTGCATATCAATCCAAATATAGATGGGTTTCTCATAAATAGGGGCCTTTCAAAATATGCGTCAAGAAAAATATGCTTCCAATAGAATTATTGTAGATCTTACGAATGTACTTCTTGAGAAAATTGATAAGATTGAAATGATGTAACACCCCTCCCTTGTGTGTTAGTCTATTGTAACCTAAGCTAGGAAAACCTAGGTGTAATATGTAATATTGGAAAAAAAAAATGTTATTAAATAAATCACTTGGAAAAGCGAGACACCAAGAGATGAGATTCTTGCCAAATCCCATTGAGGAATGGGATAGGGATAAATCATGATAAGCTTCTAGATGTGATTCTAGATAATCTTGGAAGGATTGAAGATAAATATCCATCAGATGGATTGGAGATAAACATCCATTAAAGAAAAAAAAACATCAAAACTTTGCGGGAGATAAAGGAAAGCTTTGATGAGGAAAAGCATTGCGGGAGATAAAGGCGAGTTTTTCCGAGAAAGACCTAGGAAAATGGAAAAAACCATAAAAGCAAGATGCCACTAATGGAAACTATATCATGAAAGAGGGTATTAAGTACCCATTGTATAGATCAATTGGGGGCAGTTGATCCATGGAAAGAACCTCAGCTCAGGGGAATTAGAGGTGATTCATGGTTGGGTAGCGGTGGTCTGCTCTGCAAGTGATGTTTTAGTTGGTTGCATATGCGTGGAATGTACTGTATGTTGGTTTCTTATCTCTATATTTATTTCCTATTATTGAAATGGTTAAATCATTCAACTCGAAAGTATAGAAGTTGTGTTATCAGTATCTATGAAAATGATTGTATTATTACGCATGTAACTTTTATTGCACCCTAGTTAGTGGTTGAATCATAATAGGTAGTTAGCTTATTCTTGATCGACTTTTCTCATGATCATTGTGCAATAGTAGAATTGTTGGTATTAACTGAGTTTATGAATTAGTCATATGATGAAATGGTTGTTGAATATAAACTTGATCCTTATTATATGTGATGAAGGAAAATAGTATGCCTCTAACTTATGTGATATTATTTATACATAAGACTTTGGTGCATGCGAACAATTATGGAGTAATGTTGTTAGTTGTATAATGATGTAGTATTATCTATGCCATGCATGAGCTATATCATTAGCCTTTTATACCTATAGAACTATCATCATGGTTCATAGATATGTTAGATGCAATAGACTCAAAGAAATATCCTATTAATGCTGGTGAGGGGGTTGTCAAAGAGTGTAATGGTTGTATGCTATGATTAGTCCTTTTCCTCCAAACTATAAATGGTTGATTTGAATTATAAACTCTAACAACTAGATCTAAATGCCCACATCCTGGTACCAGATGGGGGACAATGTAGCTATTCTTTCATGTGCATAATAGTCAAGACAGTAATAGCTTTTATTATGCCTGAAGTATGATTCATGCCCATGCTAGTGGAAATAGATGTAAGATAATGTCCTATTAATGTTGCATGGAGTGTTGCATGAAGACATTAAAGAAGTTATAAGGGTTGCATGTCAAGAGAGCATGTGATATTACGCCCAGGGTATATGATTCTCTACCTTGATATTTCACAGTAGTTAAGATCCTTAGTTCGTTGTACTCGTGATGAATGTGAAATCTTAAACTATAACTAATACTAAAATTTGTAAAATTTATGGGGCCTAGAGGTTGATTTCCCAGGTAGGCTTAAGAGGTACGTTACAAATGGTATTGAAGCCCAAGTTCAAACCTTGTGGCTTATGGACTCATCCACCTCTGTAAAGTTTCATTGACAGGTTTGATTATAAAATCCCTATAAGAACAATATCCCCAAAATTTATCTGGGAAATTTAAGAATATGAAATTCATAATGATTTCTCCCCACCAAGGGAAATTAAAATTCTTCGAAGAATAATCCAAACATAACCGTGGTTATTGAAGGATAAATTACTTATATAACATGTTATATGTCCAATGGGGGTTATATGTATACTATCCTTATAAATAAGGATTTAAATTGATTAAATTATGGCATAATTGTGTAGGATGAGAAATGAGGTTTGAGTTAAAATTAAGGAAATATAGAAACAGTGACATTCGTATATGCTAAAACCACTTCCTATAAAATATGAAAATGATATTAAATAACATAAATACTAGTGGGTTCTATGACTAAAGCGGTCCTTATCGAGGGAGGATTTCGAGACCTAGGGTAGTTACCATCAGTCAACCATAAAAGGATGAGTGAAACCCTAATCTGTTGTGTTAAAACATTTCTTGTGCATGGAACATCTTAGCTATTAGTAAGTTGGTAATGAGCTAGTTGTGAGAAATTTTCTCTAAAAAGCGATCAGCCTCTCTCTGGAATCGTTTTAGGGCATATGGAACAAAGAGAAATATTTTGTTGCAGCCAAGACAATCTAAATGATGTCCTCTTGGTGGGTTAATCTGTCATATTTCTTCTTTGACAAAGGGTTTTGATTTGTTGTAGTAGTTCTTCCTTGAGAGAGGTTTGGACATGCTGAGCTACGTTGGGGTTATCGATTGTATATCTTTGCAGAAAAATTATTGGGTCTGCAAAACCCTCATTGCTCTATCTTAAGTGTTAGTCCTATATTGAATTTTTCCATTCTTATATCATAAAAATATGCACCAAGCCATCTGAATGTTAAGTCATGAGAAGAGCTTTATCTACTGAGGTTATAGGGGCATTGTTTCGTGGCCTCTTGATTTGTTGTACGTAGATACATAACAGGTGGAACACTCTTATCTATAAAGAAGTGAAAGGTCTAAGTTTCTGATATTCCAAGCACATAGCTACAACATCGTAGCACCATGATTCTGTAGACACTTGCTAAGTAAGTTAACTATGATTGATGCAGGTCTGCTAAAACAAACCCTCCAAAAAATTGTGATAGGATCCTCGAGCAAGTGTTAAGTTTGGGCTTTAATTTTATCACAACACAACATGTCATATTCTGAAGACTGTGAGTGAATATCTGAGTAGAAAGTAGAATGAGTGAAGCAAACTCTTATCACTAACCTATTCCCTGCGGCTTTGAAGAATGGAATGCACTAACGGGTAAGGAAAAAACCTTTCCAAAGTTAAGAGGAGAAAATCATGTGGGTAACAGTGGCTTTCTTGCTACTTTTCACAGATGTGGAGGTAATCGAACATTGGTCGAGTGAGCCATAAACGCATAGGTCGATAATGATTATCCTCATAAGCATGGAGTTATTCAATAACACTATCATAAAAAGTTAAAAGAGCAAAAATCCGAGTAGACTTATTAGTTACCTCCCAATGCCACTCTCTCAGATGATTTTTGTTTGTTGAACTACAGGTGGAGGTACCCTAAAATGCTTGTTGGATAATGAGTGGCATGTCGGTGAATGAAATCAGTGGTAAATTAAGGGGATTGTTTCTAAATTAGTTTCTAACCATCAGTGGCATGTAAGCATTGTCGATTTGAGTGCAGGGTTCTTTTATGAAAATATGTAGTTTCCTAGTCATAGAAATCTATTAAATTATCAAAAGGCTGCTATAAAAGCAACACTATTTTTGAAAGTTTCACACCCTTAAAAAGCTCGTTTCTTAGAAGCGGTCAGAAAAATCATAGAAAATTGTTTCCAAATTTTCATTATTTCTTTTCCTTCGAAGAAATCACTCTCATTAAGAAATCATTATTTATGCATGCAGCAAAGGAGACACACCAGTGTTTTCCCTCCATAACTTTGCGTTCTCGAGATTCATGTATACATCTATGTTTGCCATGGAAAGAGTCGACCTTAGTATAGGTTCTGGAGGTAAAAATCCATGATGTTTAAATAAATACATGCAAATATTGTGAAATTTTGATGAATAGTAGCGTTGAAAGTTGGTGTTCCTATTTTATAATGTTTTATGCATCATGCAATGATGGCCTACATATTGAGCTCCTCCTATCAAACCATCAAGATTTATACTCATCACCCTCACATTCATCAGCGGTTTGATATTAATAAGTGTTGGTGCATTGGTTGTTTTGGGAAGCCAATTTCGAAGCAAAATTATCACTGTACAAGTAAGTCAAGTGACTCATAAATGACTGTTGTGTTTGGCAGAAAGTTTTTCGTGTTTAATCTATGAAATTCAGAGGATTCATTGAGTGGAATCATCCTTGATGAGGTAGATATATACCTTTGAATAATTAGTAATAGTATGGTAGGAGAACTTGACGGATTGGACCCTTAGAACTATAAATATGGGATCACATCAATTAGCACTGTAAATAATACCAGAACAATATTTTAGTATAGCCGTTCATGGTTAAGTTATAGAATTTAAAAGTGTGTTGACTGTGGTGCTTGAAAATTTTAATGTAAATTCTCATATTCTACCTTTGAAATATCACAGTTATAAAACATGAAAATATATTAAAGAATTCATTGTAATTTTTAATTGGTTAGTATGTATAAAAAAAATGTGTGCTACAACCATGCTTGTAAAAATGAAAGGAGAGTATGTATGGATTGTAAATTTTTAGTGAGGCTTCATTTCTAAATATGAACAATGGTTTCTCTCATGTACAGAGGACTCAGTCACCCCCAAATTGGCAACATCCTACACAATATGAGCTTAGACCTCGAGTTTACTATTTTAGCTTGTTGTAGGGTCACATGGATGTCAGTCTATTTGACACATAGAATTGATCATGTCTTGATTGGGGAACACCATACACACGGACGGATTGTAGGGGTGTTTTTTTGTTTTTTTGGTTACTCTTCAGATAATCTCTCCTTATTACAATACAGTGACAAGCATTTGTCATTTATCAAGATGTGGGCACACTATTTACAATGCTAGATGTCTACCCAACCTTTCGTAGCATCCACAACCAGAATCCACCATCTATCAAGAGATGGGGCACTGCTTCCACTCCAGGGTGTCTACCTAGATTCATGTATTAGACATGATGGCTCAGTTAAGACCCAATAGAATGTTCTTCTTATGGAAAAGTGCCAACCATTTGTCTGGCGATTCAAACCTCTTCGGCTGCTACAATGCTTTCACTAAACTGTCACCCCTCTTGTGACTGATAGTAAGTGATGTGGACTAAAATGGGGATAAATGGGTATAGTAAAGATGGTTGATTTTTATTATTTACATGGATCCCTATATTCTCAAAGGCAGTGTATACTCTCTTTGACCAGTAGAAAACCATATTGAAGCCTTTTCAATGGTGGAAATCCCCCTCCGAAAACAATAGAAAATTTGAGAAAACTGAAAGCATCACATAATAATAAATATATTGCTGCATTAAAACAATTGATAATTGTGTTGTAGTTCATACAGATCATACAAACCTTGTTAACCGTGGAATAAGTACAAAGGCACTGTTCGGAGAAAAAAAAACATTGAGCCTACGTTGTACTCTTAACCTTGAGAGGTGTATCATTTAGGTGCTTTTATTTAATTACAGATTGGTTGAATTGAGTAGGAGAATTTGGTATAAACTAATGTTGGTTAACTTGATGTGACGGTTCTCTTACCATGCTTTGTGTTAATAACCTTTTTTGCAGAAATTGTTATGAATAAGTTAAGTAGAGACATCTACTCCATGAGATGGGTGTTGTACAGCACAAGTGGTGGAAATAGTGGAATGTGAGATAACATGCTAACAAGTATTTTTATGGAAGTTTCTCGTAAATGAGGAATTTAAAATTTTTATTATTATATAGGTTATCGAAAGTAAATTAAGATTTTAAAAGTGATGCTTACAAATATGGATAACATGTAGAAATTAGACTTTTTCATCCATGTATGGGATTTGAGTTGCTTGAGCTATATTTGAGGTTATATTTTTTTAGCATACATGCATGGGTTGTTATGTGCCAATGATAAATAGGAAAATTATGCATGAATAACTTATGATTATGTTTAAGAGTTGGGCTAAATAAGGAAAATCCTTACTATCATGTGGAAAATCTTACAACTAAGTCATTATTACATGCTTAAACTATATGCCATAATGAGCAAGTGACTTAAAAATGATGATGATAGATTTTGTTTAAATAAGCATGGTTATGGTATATAAATATTGCATGAAGAATTGATGATATGCTATGTTGCATAAAATAATGCTAAGTGGAGGGTTACCATGAGTTGCCTTATTGTGTTTCCTCCTAGATGAGGAACTTAAATCGTTATAAGTTGTCAAAAATTAAGCCTTGAAAAAAAAATTATGCTTGCAAATATGTAGAGTAGGGTAGATAAATAATAGATAACCATGGGAAAGCATGGTCATTAGATTAACACAATGTTTAAGATCGATAACAAGTAATGCATATAGGAGGAAGATATGATTACTTGAGTGGCACACTTACATATGTTGCCTTCATGAGTGAAAGAATCACAATTCTCATAAAACTAGACTATGATAAAACCAGAAAGGAAATTTACCATGCTTATTAGAGAATATGTGGTAATTGATTCCGGTCAAAGATTAAACTATGGTCATCATGTTATAAAAACAAATTATAAATGGTATAATTGCTATGAAAGGACATGGCTAAATAAAAATCCCACCTAATACTTGAGGCAATGATTATATAAGGAAGGAAATGTTAAACCTTAGTAAGGTAACTGGTTCATAAGTAAAAATCCAAAGGGAAATTATATACCTCATGAGAGGTTGGGGGTTAAATAAGCGGGTTCCACCCTAAGTATTATACCATGGTAAAGGTTTCCATGAAATAGTGTTAAGATTGTAAGAACATGTTATAGTATAAGACTATGTAATTGTACAAATTGTCTTTCAATTGGAATGTGATTTGTTCTTCAATCGGAAGAAAGTGTGATTAAGGGGAACCTAACTTTAATAGGTTATCATATACAATGAGATATGCATCTTTCATTGGATGTGCATAGTCGGACCTATAAGTATCCTTGAGTACAACAATATCAAAACCATGGTAATTAATAAGAAGCACAAATTATGTTATGAACCAATGGATTAATTAAATGGTACAGACCGATATCATAACAATGGAAATGCATGTTTTGTACCAAGAAATTTTGGGATACTCTCCTATTAGATTGCATTGAAAATGTATCTGCGTTGAATAAGACAACATAAGAAATGTTACATAAACCATGCATGAATTCATAAAATTGGTGGTGTTAACATGTAAGTACCCTAAGATCATCGGTACCTACAAATAAGAGGGTGTATGATTGAATGTAGTAAATATTTCATGTATAACTGATGAAGGGGATATGTGATTATATGTACACTAAATTATGCACAGCCAACATTTGTTGAGGCATAAAAATGGCAATAATAGGTCACACGAGATGAATTATTTAATAATGAAGTATTGATATGGTGATTATTAAACTTCAAAAATATATGAGTTAATAGTCTGCTTTAGAACATTAAGCAGAAGGTATGATTAAGATGAAAATATTATAGAATACAATACTATACTACTAATATTGTGTTACAACCACATGAAATCAGAAAATGATTTGCACTTGATATAAAATTTTCTTTGGTTACAAAAATGAACCATGCTCATGAAAACTCCTTATAAACTAAGTACAATTGTTCTATTTACCAGAAATAAATAAAGGAATGTTTGTCATGATACTAACATAATGGAAAACATGTGGATAAAGCTTATGTCATGTAGGTGATGCCATGAGGATGGTATGATGGGCTATAGCATAGATGGTACTATGTATAAAAAGTACATACGATACTCGTATGACTACATGTGTTACACAATTGAAAAATGATATGTATATCAATGTGTATAATACACCTTGTGTGCAGGTATGCTTGAAGACATTGGGTAGATGTCTGGTAGGGCAGCCGACCTAGAGGTTGTACAGAAGAAGGAAATTAAGAAATGCTTCAAGGATAAGTAACCATGGTTAATTGTAGTATGGCATACGTATGATTATGATGAGTATCTGTGGTTATGATTATATATAAACTAACCTGATTATGATATGTTATGCAAAAATGCCAGCTTCTTTGTTGTATGCAAAGGAGCTGCAGAAGGTAAGTGTTCGACAAGAGAACAAAGGCTTGTAAGAATGCAAGGAGAGAACATGCATTCTTCAGATAAAATGAATAATGAGAAATAGTTTCTTTAGTAGTATTGAGTAATAAATCATGATATGATCATAGTTAAATTGCCACATCTTTAATTTCTCTGAAATTGTTCAAAAACAATGTTACAGGTAGTAATGGCTGGAGATATGTTGGGAACACTCCTTGTAACCAATATAAATGGGAGGACTTGCATCAGATGGCAAGGCCATGAGAGCTGTGGATTCAAAAACTAGCTACCAATTAATGAGGACATGATGTAGCGATACACTGAGGACGATGTAAAATTTAAGGGGGGGAGTATGTAACACCCTCACTTGGGTGTTAGTCTATTGTAATCTAAGCCGGGATAATCTAGGTGTAATATGTAATATTGGAAAACAAATATGTTATTAAATAAATTAATAAATAAATCACTTGGAAAAGCGACAAACCAAGAGATGAGATTCTTGCCAAATCCCATTGAGGAATGTGATAGGGTTAAATCTTTCATGATAAGCTTCTTGATGTGATTCTAGATAAGTTTGGGTGGATTGGAGATAACATCCATCAAGGAAAAAATCATAAAAAAATTACAGGAGATAAAGGCAAGATTTTATGAGGAAAAGCCTCGTAGGAGATAAAGGTGAGATTTTCCGCAAAAATTCCTAGGCAAATTACAAAATCCATAAAAGAGGGATGCCACTAATGGAAACTATATCATGAAAGAGGGTATTAAATACCCATCACATAGATTAATTGGGGGCAGTTGATCCATGGCAAGAACCTCCACTCAGGGGGAATCAGAGTTGATTCATGGTTGGGTGGTGGTGCTCCACTCTCCAAGTGATGTTTTAATTGGATGCATATGCGTGGAATGTACTATATCTTGGTTTCTTATCTCTATATTTACTTCCTACTGTTGAAATGGTGAAATCATTCAGATTGAAATTATAGAAGTTGTGTTATCGGTATCTATGAAAATGATTGTATTAATACGCATGTAACTTTTATTGCACCACACTTAGTGGTGGAATCATAATAGGTAGTTAGCTTACGCCTGATCGACTTTTCTCATGATCATTGTGTAATAGTAGAATTGTTGGTGTTAACTAAGTTATGAATTAGTCATGCGATGAAATAGTTGTTGAATCTATACTTGATCCTTATTAAATGTGATGAAGGAAAATAGTATGCCTCTAACTTATGTGATATTATTTATACTTAAGACTTTGGTGCATGCAAACAATTATGGAGTAATGTTGTTAGTTGTATAATGATGTAGTATTATCTATGCCATGCATGAGCTATAATACCTATATAACTATCATTATGGTTCATAGATATGTTAGATGCAATAGACTCAAAGAAATATGTTATGAATGCTGGTGAGGGGGTTGTCAAAGACTGTAAAGGTTGTATGTTATGATTATTCGTTTTCCTCCAAACTTTAAATGGTTGATTTGAATTATTAAACTCTAACAACTAGATCTAACCACCCACATCCTTGTACTAGTTGAGGGAAAATGTAACTATTCTTATTTGTGCATAATAGTCAAAATAGTAATAGCTTTTATTATTCCTCAAGTATGATTCATGCCCATGCTCTCAGAAATAGATGTAGGATAATGTTCTATTAATGTGAGAGGATGTGATATTATGCCCAGGGTATATGACTCTCTACCTTTATATTTCACAGTAGTTAAGATCCTTAATTCAATGTACTCGTGATGACTGTGAAATCTTAAACTGTAACTAAGACAAAAATTTGTAAAATTTATGGGGCTAGAGGCTAATCTCCTGAGTAAGCTCAGGAGGTACGTTACAAATACTTTGTCTTCTTATACTATATATAAAAAAGTATACATGCTTTATGAGAACAAAAATAACAAAAATATTAGATATTGTGGTGTTTGATGCATTTGAAATAGAAATAGAGCAATTTAGAGCAGCCTACTAACTAATAAGAATTGGACAATAGATTTAGAACATGAATTGTTCAAATTAATTAACAAATTTTGGTAAAATAGAAGGCTTCACATTAATACAACTTATGATGGTTCAGGGATATTATGCTAGTAGTAAAATAATGCATGCATCAAGGTGTGACATATAAAATGTTCTAGGTAATGAAGAGAGAATATAACAAACCATGCAACAACTCACTGTTAAATCGACAGGATGCTTCAACCATATTGGATGGTTGAGTGATACTAGTAATCGAGATTGTTGTGTACAAAGATAATGCTATCCAACAATATATTCAAATTAATGGACAATCATACAATCTGAGATGCATATTTTGTACCACTATTTCCTATCATGCAATATGGGAGAAATCTACCTGTCAGATTGCATTGATACTATTGTCTGGTTTTGAACATGAAAACATAACAATTATTGCATAAACTACTCTAGAATTTATTTTAAATAATTTGATAATTGACTTGGTTTCCAAGAAATGAATTATATTCTACTAGGGTATGATCTAGTGTTAAGGTGGGTTATCAACATGTTAATGACCTAGGTTCAGACCCTAGTACACATAATACCCTAGAAATTAAGAGATTGGGGAGTGTGAGAACATTGTAACCTTCGTTTAAGACTCATTTATAGGAGGTGTATGTACTTGCATATGGATTATTCAATTGGTTTTGGATATACACTGAATTATTCATGGCCAACAAGATGTTGAGAGAACCGGTAAAAAGAGAAAACATGAAATCATATGACTTAACCATATTATGTGTAGTGTACTTTTGAGTACCAAACAATTATTTTCTTGGCTAAAAACAAGGTTAAGGTTGTTATTAAACTTCAAATATAATATTGAATGCCATGCTAGATTATCTATCAAAATATTGCTTTATGGTTTGCCGGAGGTCATATTCCGTTGTTATTAAGACGTTGTCTAGTGATAGATTCAATGGCAAAACTCAAAGATTTTGGTATTGTAAAGTTGTATTATGCATGATTACCTCTATGTTATCATTTTGCTAAAATTTTCCTGCAACCACAAGATACATGAAAAGGATTAGCTAAATAAAAGCAATTTAATGCTTTCACATAAAATTATTTAGTTATGCTCTGGTTGCAAAAGTGGAATAGGTCCATGTATTCCTTATTCCCTAATCGACAAACTAAACATGGTTTGATTGGACTTGCCTAAAGGTAGTGTGAATAACTTAAGGATTTTTTGGCAATAACTTGATGTTATGTTAATTATACTAAAATGGTTTGAAAACATGTGGATAAGGTACATGTCATGCATGTGATGCTATGGACATTTGGTATGTTGTACACATTGTACAAGTGGTACCGTGTACATGTGCTACAAATGGTACTGGTGTGTAGGTAAGTAATGCATGATGTTGTTTGATGTTTATAGTTGTATGTGTTTGATGCCCTCGATATGTATGTCCACATGGTTAAAGAGAAGGCACTAGGTGGTTGTCTGGTGTGGAAACCGATGCAGAGTGCATTCAAAATAAAATCACAAGTGGAAGCTAACGATTGATTAAAGGATAAATATTCGTATTTAATTTCAGTTTTATTATGCATGTGATTTATGATTCTGGTCTATGATGATTACATGTGATCTATGATTGGGTTATGATGGTTACATGAAATTTATGATTTTGATGGTTGCGTTTTGAGCTAACCTGATGTGATATTTTTATACATGTGAATTGGTCAAATGTGCTAGTTTAACTTGTTGTGACTAATGCAAGGAGACTGCATGAAGCAAGTGTTCATCATAACGGAAATGCATTGGAAGAACATGCATTTCTTCATATTATTTAAATCTAATGAAAATGAGGAATCATAGTTAAATGGCAGGAAACATTAACCGGTAATTAATCAAATAGTAATATTGTTATATTAAGTTATGATATTAACCGTGGTAAACAAATTGAGCTTTTTATGGTATCTAAAATCTCTCACAGAATTGAATGTTACAGGTAGTAAATGAAGGAGATTTGTTGCTAGAAGTCCTTTGTAACTAATATATCAAAATATCTTATTCATGTGGCAAGGCCAGGGGAATGTGTAATTTTAGAAGAAACTACCTCAAAATGGGGAAATAAATTGTAAGATTCATAACACACTGAGGACAATGTGAATTTAAGGGGGAGTATGTAACACCTTCCATTGTATGTAATAAATTAATGCTATCATGTTGGACCTAAGCTAAGACTAAATTGTAAAAAAAAACTAGGTCTGAGGCGTAATAATGAAAGTAAATATTTTATTATTAAATAAATAAAGATAATTTATCGTCAGAAAAATGAGACACCAAGAGATGAGATTGTTGCCAAATAAAATCTCATTGGTGAATGGGAATGGATAATTCTTTCATGATAAGACTTCTAAATCAAATTCTAGACAAGTTTAATAGAATGGGAGATAAATACCCATAAAGTTTCTTAGCTGGAGAAAGATGTTATGTTTAAGAAAAACATAAAAGCCTTGTGGGAGAGAAAGGCAAGTTTTTACAGGAAAACCCTCGCGGGAGAGAAAGTCGAGCTTTTTTGAGAAAAGCCTAGGCAAGTGGATAAGAAGATCCCCCAAAAGCAGGATGTCGCTAAAGGAAACCATATCATGAAAGAAGGCACTAAATAGCCATTGAAAAGATCAACAAGAAATAGTTGATCCATGGCAAGACCTCTTGGCTCTGAGGTGAATTGGAGGAAGTCAATTCTAGGTTGGGTGGCACTGCTCGATTTTCCAAGCGAAATTCTTTTAACTACTATGGTTCGATTCAATTGCATGGGATGTGTATGTTGCCTTTTTACTCTTTATGTTGTAGGAATCTCTAAGCGTATGAGTATAATTGCATGTGTTATATTTCTTTATAAGATGATTGAATACTTATGAATGTGACAACTACTGGAGATAGTACAATCTCATTAATTAACATTGATACATTTAGCATCACTTACATTCATTTATAACAATAGTTCTATTAGCTAACTAGAATTTTTAGCATGTCTCCTCCACTAGAAAAGGCACAACCCCGTGAGATTTTACCCTAGATGGCCTTGCTAAGAAAACGCATTCACAACCAACGGTACTAGTGAGACTTATCTTAAAATTTTATAATGTTACATATTATTTTTCAAAAATATTTTTAATAAATAACACTATATATTAATTCAATGTAATTGAAAAATGCGTTATAATAATATTATATATATTATTTCAATGTAATTCGAAAATCCTTTACAATGAAAGCTATATATATTTTTAATAAAATTTAAAATTATATAATTTAATTGTAATATTACATATGTTTATATTATTATAGATTATGACTTTGAAAATATAATCAGCTTACATTTTAATTCTGATATCGCTGGACGAGCAGCGATAAATAGTCGATAGATCGGGAAAGATAGATTTAGTTACTAATATAGAGCAGTACTATCGGATTATGACAGCTCGCTGGAGGAGGAGTCGCCATCTCTGCTCTCGTCACAGCGACCGCTAAACAAGCTATCATAAGGAAATCTGCCAATACAGCTCCCTAATTAGTACTAAAATAGGATAAAGATAGATAGAAAGATAGACAGGGGGTGATTAGCATACCACATCGCTGGACAACTCTGTTCCTGAAGTGGAGGAATGGCCTGTAGTGAGTGAGCTTTGGGTAGGGTTGCATCGATAAACAACTCTACTGCTGAAGTGGAGGAATGTCCTCTAGTACCCAACTGCGACACAACCATGACGTTATATAGATCAGCCAATCGAGATCATAAGCAAAAAATATATGCATCTTAACATAATTTCGAGTTTCAATAAAAGAGCACCTTTGTAAGAAGTTCAGTTTTCTCCTTTTCCAAACAGCGTACCTACAAAACCCAATGACAAAGCACAAAAATGATTAGGGTGTATAAGGATGGATTATATGATTGTCACCAATAAAATTTTATTGTTCCATATGCTGTAGCTTATTTACTTTTTATGTTTTTAAATATATATTTTTTCTTTTTCCCAAATTTTTATAATAAAAATTTTTGTTTGAGATTGTACCATGAGACTGTAAAGACCAAATTATCCACGAGATTGTACCATGAGACTGTAAAGACCAAATTATCCACTTAATTATTAGAACACAAGTAACTAAAAACTGAAAAGATTACTATAATAATAACAACAAACAAATAATACCAAAATAATTAGCAGTTATATAAAGAAGTTTCTTTAAATAAACAAGTTTGCTTAAATAGAATGTTTAGTGTTTTGATTTATATGCGGCTAAAAGTCTATTTAATAGACCATATAAAAACTTTATATATTTATTAAGGTTATTATATATATATAATAAACAAACAATATATATATATATATTCTAGTTTAAGACTAATCTAAGTACCCACGGGGGATTTGAACCGGTGACCTATCGCAAGGAGTTCCTTAACAGCGTATCCATTCACCGTCAATCCAAAGCCCCGTGGGCTAACAAACAATATATATTATATTACTAACAACAAAAATAATTATATATAAAAATAGAATTATTCCTATTTTTAAAAATAATTATATACATATCTATTTATATATATATAAATATTTGTAAATAAAATTTTGTAATTTTTATTAACTTTTTAGCATGTTAAATATTGAAATAAATTTTATTAAAATTGACACTGGTTTATATTTAATTTGCATATATAATTTAAAAAATAATAATTTGCATATATAATTTTAAAAAAAATAAAAAAAAATAGAAAATATTGTAATATATTTTAATTATTTAAGATTATTTATAAGTAATAATTGTAGAATTGAAATAACTAGTGCTCAAAGCTAATCATCTTTTAATAATTTTGTTAAGCGCTAAATAATTTATTAATTACCAATATAAATCTATGTTCACCACAGATCTACCAAAATGGATAAATCACTTGTTATGATGGATATATGTGTGTAATTTTTTATTGTTTAAATTGTATTTTTCAATATTTTTCCATATTTCATATTTCATTGTATAATTGTTTGAATTGTTTAAAATTGAATAAATTACACATTCCCCTCTTATTAAAAAGTAGCTAAATTATTTTACTTTTAATTTCTTCTTCCTAGTCTCAACATTAACATACACCAACACATACTTTATCTTCATATCTGGGCCCATATATTTATATATATGAATATTCAAACATTTTATTTAAGTTCTATATTGAAATACCTATAAGAGAAATGGAAGATTTATTTTAATTTTTAATGATTTTATTTCTATAAAAATTTAATATAAATGTTTGAATCACAATTTCCGTTACACCAAAACCCATAGGTGTTAGTAAATAGATGCATAGCAAGAGTTAACAGATCCACGAGAGGCATTTAACAAGATGTTGCAAAACACACGAGGAGCGTTCGGTTATCTAATGTCCAACAATTTTCCCCCATCGTGAGCCAGGTGCGATTAGAACTTGAGACCTTTGGCTTTGATCACAAGGGCTTCACTGACAAAGCAATATTATATCACGTCTGTTCATATTCAGTCATTAAAAATGAGGAAAATATGAAATAATATATTGAGCATATAATAGGGGGGTAAAGGGTTCTTATATGTTGTATAACAATACTTGTACTATAAGATATTGTTTATAAATATATTGGGATGTGGAGACAAAAGAAAGCGGGATGGAGGAATAGAGGTTTAGGAGTATTATGGGAGTATCGAGGATGGGAGGGAGAAAGAAAACACTATGGTAATATTAGGTTCATAATAGCCTAATATTCAAACCTATGGCCCTAGTATTGATATGCAATTCATCGTAATGTTTAAGTAAAAGTGACATTCTCCTTTATATTTCATTTTCATCCTTTTAATTAAATTTTTAACATTACCATGAAATGAATTGGTATATTTGAGAGTGTTCCGACCTTATTACATTTCATATGGTGAAAGTAGAAATTCAACATACTTATCAATTTTTCAAGATTTCAAGATTGGGGGGATTGCAATGTTTCCATTGCAATTTGTCATGTACTAGGGTATGGAACTCATATTTAATCAAGAGAACCAAGCCCTCGAGGTACCTTGATGTTAGTGAAATTGGTTTTCGAACTCCTCTATCATCACCCTACTAAAAATGCACCTATCACTCAATTTGAATCTTGACTTGACATGCTACGTTTTTTCTATTGTATGTTAGTGCTTGGAGGGTGATATTAATGACAAATATCCTAGGATAAGCACTGATTTTAATGATATGTAGGTATTTGTTGTGGCATATTTTTTTTTATGCCACAGGTTGTCCAAAGCCTATTTGTTGGTGTATTTTTAGTTCAGAGATGGATTGCACTCGATGTTATTTTTGTTATGTGCACCCTTACATGTTATGTAAATGAGAACATGTAATTTGTGAACCTATCATTGATAAAGATTATAATTTCGAGAGGAATGATTTTATATGATTTAATCCATGTTTTCATATTTTTTAATAAAAAATGCATCATTCTCCAAGATTTTGTTCACATATATGCATCAAAATATATAGAAACATATATTTTATAACATTCACTCACAAAAATTCTCCCAACCTTGGATATTTTGAAAGTGCCACTCCTTTCTCTTATTTCCTCTCCCACTTACGCTTCCTACTTTTTCTCCTGCTCCCAAGCATCCTTGCTCTAGAACATAGATGAATCACATTAGTAATACCCCTATTATCTATGTCTAATGTGGGTGAGTTAAGAATTTTTACCTGTTTCTCTACTATTTATTCTCCCAATTATGGGGCAGTAGAGAAGACAACATATATGACACCTTCACCCTTTCCTTACATCAGTGATGTACATGCTCAACAAAAGTGAAGGAAACAGTGATACCAACTATTACTTGGTAGAGGGCACATGCATGCCACAAGAGACACTGAAATAAAATCTTCATTAGAAGAGAGTGCATGCATGCTAAGGACACACATGTCACACCTTCAGTTAATTCCAGTTTAGATGTTATTTCAGTTTTAGATAAATATTTTATATTATTAAAGCGTTTCTTTTTCTATTTTTAGCATGTATGATATATTCTTGCTAAGAGGGTGTAGATCCTTAGTCAATTAGAATACTTATGCATGAGAAATTTCCATCTTAAGTAGAGGAAACAAATCTCAAGGAAGGGAGGCATGCTTGCATGCTTTAGATCATATTTTGATAAAGACACACTTAATTGGCACCCTTACAATGCAAATATGGTGCACTAGGCGATCAGGTTAGGGCTATGATTTAACAAAGTCTGACGAGATAGTTTTTTTTCATGTGTCCATATTCATTGTACTTTCTCCCCTCTTCCTATTCTATAAGCAAAATGAAAGGTGTGCCATTGTGCTGGTTATTGATGTTTCATTTTGGATTATTGTAGTGTATTTTTTTAGTGTTCAATAGAAGATAGATGCAATTGAGAGTTCAAATCTATGTATTTTCCATTTAGATTTTCCAAAATATTTATTTTTAAATAAACTAACTTATATCTAGCTCTTTTTTATTGAAACACTAAACATTTAGCTACCTAGTATTTCGGTTATTCTTTCTAGGTGCAAATTTTTCTTACCATTGTTAACGAAAATAAAGGGATATAAATATAAAGTGGTATAAAATATGTTAATGAAAAATGGGTACCTACAATATCTGGTGAGAGTAGGGGTATTTTAAATTGGGAAGGTGTTTTGGGTTCATATTCGTAGGGGTTTTAATATAGTGGCTTTTAGAGGTATTACCCAATATGTAGTCAGATTAAGGGTATTATTTAGTATCCCATGAACACACATGCTATGCCATAGGTTCATTGAGTAAAGCCCCCATGGCTCTGATAAATTTGTTTGAATCACAATTTTCATTACAATAAACCTGCGGGTGTTAATAAATAGATGCATCACTAGAGTTAACAGATTCACAAGACATGGTTAAGCATATGTGGCGAAACATATGAAAAGCGTTGGTTTATCCAATGTCCAAGATAAAATACATCCAAATATTTTATTTATAACTCAAATAGTGTAAAGTATTTTATTTATAACTCCAATAGCATGAAAAAAATGATAAAAGATACAAAACAAAACAATGTAAAAGAGAGTAACATCCATACCAGAGAAATACTAACTATAAAAATGAAACATGCAACAATATATATTTTCCGGATTCTAATTTCATGAGACAATACATTTTACTAAAAAGACGAAGGCTTCAGCTCCATTCACCCACTTTAAAAAAAAAAAAAATCTATAGAACATTATCACAACTCCTTTTTTACACTGTAAAACTATTTAGGCACACTATGATGAAAAATCTCAAATAGGCAAATATTAAAACACACATTCCACCTTATACGTGCAGCTAAAAAATTATATAATAAAACATAAAACCATGGAAATACACAAATTAACTATTAGTAAATCATAACGTTGAGCAGTATGCATGTTAATTGCATGCAATTTAAGTATGCATTGCTCACTTAACCCATACATTAAAATACCATACCAACAGTGCATTAATATTTTCAGTTTTACTTTACGAATGTTGACTGTTTGTTACCCGTCGCTTGTAGAGATGAAAAGTGGTATGCTGGTCGAAAAGTAGTTAGGTATAACTCCAGCTCTAGGTAAAAAATCTAAGACGTGATTTTCTTTCTACTTCAAGAATGGGGAAGAGATGTTATTTTCTTTCTACTCTAGGAATGGAGTGGTCATATTCATTAAATGGGGTAGTTGGGATTATTTCTATTTCTCCACCTTAAATGCAGCTACTAATGTTCACAATGCCTAAATTATTTTTTAGATGAACACAACTTTTATGTTCCAATGGTTTAGTGAAGATGTCCAAATATTGAACTTGAGATCCATAATGTTCCAAAACAATTTCTGCATTATCGATAAGCTCGCTAATAAAATGATACCTTCTGTCAATGTGTTTATTTCTTTTATGAAAATGAAAATTTTGGATAAATAAGATGTAGAGTTATTGTTGCAATAAATCATTATTTTTTTTGTTCATCTTACATCTTTCAACATTGTCTTTATCCAGATTGCTTGACAAGTTTCCCCTGTTGCTACTACATACTCAACATTAGTTGTGGAAAGAGAAACAATTATTTGTTTTTTGGAAACCTGTGAAATGACTCCCAAACCCAAATGGAAAACATAGATTGATGTTCTTTTACTATTATCTACACTTTCTTCCCAATCGCTATCAGTATATCCAACTAGCCTAAATTCATTAAATGTCGTACACAAAATGTAATATCCATTAGTTCCATTAACATACCATATAATTCTCTTAGTTGTTAACAATTGTGTCTCCTTTGGATTCTCCATGAATCTAGAACCCAAAATCACTACATACATTAGATTAGGTTTAGTTTTAGTTGAATACACCAAGTGTCCACCCATGCTTTTGTATAGAGATAAATTTACATTGTTGCTACAATCTTCCTTACTCAATTTTAAACCCATCGTTGTTAGTGTTGGTGCATGCTTGTTGTTTTTCATTTTGAATATGTTTAGTATTTATGTTGCATACTTTTTTTTAGGAATAAAAATTACTTCTTCCATTTGTTTCACTTCTTTTCCTAGAAAGTACCTTAACAACCCAAAATCTTATATTTCAGACACGTTTTTAATGACTTCTTTCAAATCACCAATAGGAAGATCCACATTGTCTGTGAAAACTAAATCATCTACATATAAAACCACAATTAAGAACTTACCAACACTTTATTTAATAGAAAAAGTAGGTTCACCATCACTTTTGCTAAGGCCATTGTCTGACAAATATGAATCTATTATTCCATACTATGTGCACGATGCTTTATTCATTCAATATAGAGATTTGTTTAGTCTAACAACTTTTTCTTCTTGCCTACATACACTTCCTATTTCAATACCCCGTTGAAGAAGCTAGATTTCATGTCCATTTGATATACTTTCCACATACGTTGCACTACCATTGCTAAACCTATTCTCATGGTTTTCATTATTGCAATTAACATAAATGTTTTAGCATAATATCTTCCAGGTTGTTTATATCCCTTAATGACCTACCTTTCTTTATGATTTTATATCCTTCCTTCCACATTTCTTTTGGTCTTATATAACCATGCCACATCTATGACTTCTTTTCCTTATGGAAGATTAACTAATTCCTATGAATCATTCTTTACTATAGAATCTATTTATCTATTTCTTCATCCATTGTTGCTACCCATATTTGTTCTTTAATGGAATCTTCAAAATTAATTGGATCATATACATGTTAAAATAAAGAAAAAAAAAGAATTCAAACCCTCACTTCTTTCACCTTAATTTTTCTCATAAATATCACTCAAACTTATGAATATTTGTCTTCTCAAGATTGCCAAAGTTGGATTTGATGTGTCACTTGAATTTGAACTTGTGGAATGTGTTGTTATCCCAGAATCAAAACTTCTTGTTGTTGATGAGCTCTATTGTCCACTTGGAGTATTTTCTTTAATATGTGAGTTTGTCCTATTCCATTATACTACATATGGATATTTTTAATTGAAAATAACTCCCTTGTATCACTCTTATCTCATGTTACAACAAAGACACTATGTTGGATTAATATTGTACTACTTCCATTAATCCTCAGTAGTTTTGATGTATAAGTTAGAACACAGGAATTATATATATATATATATATATAGATAGATATGTATATATATATATATATATATATATATATATATATATATATAAAAACAGGATTTCTTGTTAAATATTTCAAAAGTGCTACAATATAACGCATTCAGGAGTCAAATAGCATGACTCATTCTAAAGTGGTAGAGCCTATGTTTGAAACGCTAAACTTATATAAAATTGGGTTAGGGACTTAGCCCCCTAACTTTTAATTAATTCCACTATGGGATTTTGATGACCTCTATTCTCCACTTAATTAGTATTTGCTTCAATATGTGATTTTGTCCTATTCCATTATCCTACATATGGATATTTTTAATTGAAAATAACTCCCTTATATCACCATTATCTCATGTTACAACAAAGACACTATGTTGGGATAAATATTTTAGTACTTCTAGTAATTCCCATTAGTTTTGATGTATAAGTTAGAACACAATAATTATATATATATATATATATATATATATATAGATATATATTCAATTCCTTGAAATTTAGATATTTCAAAGGTGTCCACATATATGGGTTAAACCCCTTACTTGACATGCTACATGAGTTGGATTGTGGAGGCCATCCATCACACATGGGTTGCAATTTGATAGGCCATGAGTTTAACCATCCCAACTTCCTTCACATGGAATTACCTGCCATGCCTACCTCATATTTCGATGGCTTGGATTTGGTTTGGAAATCTAACGATGGATATTTTGAAAGATATCAGCTCTGTTATGTGTTCCGGTGGATTTTCTTGCCACAATACCCCTCATTATTACAATTGTTTTTCTTATTTCTTCCAATGTTGACATGTCTACACAAAGGAGAAACACCTATGGACTCGTGGATAAAAGGTAAATGTTTTTGAATTCGCACTTCATTACATTATATTCAAACTCACTTTACTCTTGCAATTGTTCTACTAATTTATTTATTGTTTCCATTGGAAATTTGTAGAAAATAAATGGGATTTAACTTGGCACAAGGTACATACTTCCTTAATGGCATTGCAACATGGTTTGTGTTCCTTCATGCACATCTCTCCAATGGTACCGATATTTATTATTCATAATTCATTAGTCCTTAAGGGTATTTTTATTAGACCATCCCTCTAACATTATATTGGAATTCTAATTGATCATGGTTTCAATACACTATTACTTTTCCATCGATTCCTTGGGTTTTTCGTAACCATCCTTATCACTCTTAAATCTCAACAATTTTTTCTTATTTTCACTATAGGGTTTTAATCACATTGTGAACTAGGTTTTTTCCCTGTTAACCCTAAGGTTTTTTCACTTGATACTAGTGCATGCTTTAGCCACGGTCATAGCTTTTAGGCTTCAAATCCCCTCTATCTTCCTGCTTTTTAATTTAGAATTGTCCCTATGGGGTCACGACTTTTGGTTCTCTTAAAGAAATTTATTATTTATTGTTCAATGTTGTCAATGTGAACATATAGTTTTTTGTGAACGTATAGTTTTTTCCATTAAGAATTATCATTGTTATTACAACACTCTATTATTTCAGAATGACACTCACAAGTCTTAAGACTCAAACCTATAATACACAACTTTTTATTCATGTCTCTAGTTTCTTCCTAGTATAATATAGTTGCTTTATTTTAAATACTATAATAACAATGAATTTATATTGGTATTATAGAGAGATGGTGATGGATGATATAACTCTAACTTTCAAGGTATATATTTTATTTCTACATTATGCACTCGAACACTTGGTCATTTTCACAAATTTGTTTTTATTCTTTATTTTCTTATATTTAACTCCCTATCTTGAATATGTTGTATGTATGGTGTTTAGTGGAGTGTGTTTACACCATGCCATTTCATCTCTAGCAATTTAAATTCGACAACTAACTCCATAATCAACTTTGTTTTCCTCCCTATAGGTCAGTCATATTCGCCTAAGGATTGTCTACCATGAATGTGATTGATAAGTCTTATCTATCCTATGTGTGGTACCTCAAGAGACATAACACTAATGTTTTCTGAGTTAATTTAGATTTGAATATGAAATTGTTCTCCCCTTTGAGGGTTTTTAGGCATGGTGGCCAATATTTCATTTAATCAACATAATTTATGTATAAGGCTAAAATATTGTTCACTTATAGGATCCTAAATCTACCAGGTCCTTGTAAAACTTTTCATTTTATTTATTTTGAGTTGATATACATATTCTATGTTTCTTCCTACTTCATATGATTTCTTATACTTTATCTCTTTCTAAAAATTGATTATAGAGAAATCATGCTTTCACATTATTTTCTCACCCAGATTATTCTATGAATATTATGTATTGGTTATTATTAATTAATACCCTTAATAGGGTCAATTCACTTTCCGTAATTGGTCTAGTACACATGCTATTTCTCTTAATGTAACAAAATTTTTCCCAATTCAAATTATTTCTCTATTTAGTTTACTTAGGTAAAGGTCTCTACTCCATCAAACTTATTTAATTCAACCTTTGGAAATTCCACTCCGTTCGTAAAACATCCATAAGTAACTGCATTTTTTGGAGTCAAATTCCCTTGAAATTTCGTTACTATTGGAAACTTGTTCAACATGAGTACTATTGTTTTTTCTATGAGCCTCACATCTTTAGCTTCTATAATCCTTTCTAGGGATCGCTCAAATTGTTACTTATTTTTCATCAATATTGGTTTCCAATTGCTTTAACATTCCTTCCATATGATGTTTTTCTTCATCCATCTTATTTTCCATATTTCATTCTATTTTTTTGAGAATTGATCAAATTAGCCATCTTCACTGACATATCATTTAATTCATAGTTTTGAATATCTAATTTATATAGTTGATTTCTTATATCATCATATTTTTGTTGAATCATGTATGATCTTTTTAAAAATTTAATTAGTGAAATCAATTTTGGAACATTCTTAGGATCCAATGGAAATAGTTATTGGGCCTTAAGGAACAGTGAGTAATAGGTACTATATCTCTACAATATATATGTAAGTTCAACTAGTAGTAGTTAGCCTAATATCTTAGTGCAATAACTAAGGATGCCCAACTGTGCCTTTAGCCATGCTACCTTACTATTTAATTTCTAGAGAGTGGTCTCGTTTAGTGTTGCTATGGTGTATATAACCACAAGGAAACCCAATATCTTATTTAGATCAAGTTTAAGGCATTACTAAGGGGTTTTTTATTTACCTAAACGTACATAAAAGTGAGATTATGTATGCAAGTAACTTTTTATTTATTCTACATGAAGGGGTACCAACAAAGGTTACGGTAAAACCATGTCTAATTCTAATTTTCCTTCTTCCCCTACCATAGTTTCAGATGTTGAATGATAATTTTATGTGAATATGGCAGAACATATATATATGAGTTTCTTAACCTAGGCTAAAGCTCCTAAAATCATTTAAACACCCATAAGTTATATATTATAAATTATAGTGCATCAAATTCTTAAAAAAATTCCATGAGTGGTTCCTTATATCTCCTCAACATTCTAAAAAAAATATTTTCTATAACTCTAATATATATATATATATATATATATATATATATATATATATATATACATTCAAGACACATTTAAAAACAATTTCATAATTAATCACAAATCAATAGAAACCCTAACTTCGAAATGATATATATGAATCAAGATATGAAATTTTGACCACTTGTAGCATACTAATTCTTCTCAACCACCTAAAAATATCAAGTTCAAAAACTTTCTAGAATAAAATTTAGGGAAAAATTGCCAAAATGGCTTGTTTGTCCGAACAAAATGCTGAGATTATATATGCTTTAGACAAAATATTATGATAAAATATCTTGAAAATGAAAAAAAAATCAATCAATATCGGTCAACTTGAAGAGGGAAATGATAAAATATTTTGAGAATGAAAAAAAATCAATCAATATCGGTAAAATTCAAGAGGGAAACCTTGCTTACATCGAATCCAATGCTCAATACAAGATATGACCCTTATAACACTTGGTCTCCTTATTTTTTATATAAGAGATGAAGAATACAATTATAATAAAAAATTATATCGAACTAAATAATGTAACACATATACTAATAGTAGATGTTTATTAAACCATTAACATAAAGACCCTAGAGCCTTAATATGAAAATTTGATAATAAAATTCAAAAATATAAATACGGTGGCTGTATGCTGAATTCGGAGGAGAGATGACGAACAATGAAGCAGAATTGTGGGCAGTATACCAGGGACTCCGAATAGCAGTTAGAAATGGTTATATGAATCTTGAAATTGAAGGAGACTCCCGGATCACGATAGATATGTTGAGAAAATTACGGGATGGTAAGCGATGGGATCATGTCGCAAAGAGTTGGCGGACAGCAGGGATAATACAGGATCTAGAAGGATTGCTGAGTAGGATCGAATATACTATTATTAATCATGTATTGAGAAATGGCAACCGTGCAGCAGATTTATTGGCTAATTGGGGAAGTGGAGGAGCGGACAGGAGAGTGGACGGTAGTTGGATAGCATTACAAGATGATCCAAGGTGGAATGAGTTAAATAATATATTAACCCAGGATTTTAATGCAGCGACCGCACAAGAAGGGAATGAATAGGCGCCTCCTAATTATGGTAAGGAGGGATAATAGTACAGTAAATCATGATGGCTCGGAGTGTTTGCAGGCTCACGCATATGAATTAAATGTCAAGGAGGGTAAGTTTAATCAACTCAAGGGACGAATGCTCATCCCAAGAAGGAACGGGGACAAGGTACCGAGGACGGGAGATGGATTTGTCAGACTGATAGCGATCGTCTCCACTTATGATAGCACAAATGGAATGCGGATTAATGACGAGGTCAGGAAGAAAGGAAGTTTCAAGAAGCAAAGTTGGCCGAGCAGAAATAAGTTAAGATATGCATGCAGTTGAACAATTCGAAGGAGGAAACCAGTTGTGCATCAGAGTAAGGTGAGGGGGAGAGTTACGAATTTGGAGCAGACGAGGGTAGAAGAAATGGCAAAGGGTCAAGACAGAGACATAGGAAGATGGACGAGAAGTAAGGAGGCTAGTCGCAAGACAAAAGGGAAGAGTCAAGTTGAGGAGAACTTGCAGAAGATTTTCCTGAATATCCCAGATGAATCCCAAAAGATTTTCCTGAATATCCCAGATGAATCCGAGGATGAGTATGATATACGGGATTATATTTTGGAGGAGGAACCTCGACGAGCACAGGCGGGTAAAGAAGGTAAGGGGAGGAAGTATAAAAATGAAGCAGAAGACCGGGAAGCAGATGAGGAGGACCAGGAAGCTGATGAACAAGCGACGGGTGGCAGACGAGGGAGGAGAATAGGAACGCGAGGGCAGAAGAAGGAAGGTGTTAACCAGAGAGGCAGAGGGGGATCTGGCGGACGAGGAGGACGAGGGAGTAGGGGTGAACGATCAGAGTATGAAGAAGGAGCTGCGAGTGAGGTCAGGGGAAGGAAAAGAGGTAAAAGAGATATGAGGAAGAAATTGCAGGAGGCAGAAGAGGCCTATTATCAGGATACGAACCCGAATATTCGAAGAATCATTGAGCAATTAGAGGAAGAAGCCATGCAGGAGCTTTCAGATCCAGAAATGGAAGATTGGGAGCAGTATCTGCCTGACCCGGGGCATACAAGAGGGAGAATGTCCCTGTATAAACAATCTTTGCATGTTTATTGGGGAATGAAGAGATTATTAGCCAAAGCAATGGAGCAGGTGGCCATGGAAATGGTTGAATTGGCTCAAGGTATCCCTGTTTTGAAAAAGGAGCTGAAAAATATCCAAGTTACTTTACTGATGCAAGATAGAAAGATGGACGAGATTATGAAGATACTCCAGGCAAGCGGTATGGGAATCAAGATAGAGAAAGAGGCAAACCTGGATACAAGGAAGCAGTAGAAGATGGAGCTGCTGCAAGGAGGTTTTTACTTATAGTTTTGTTTTGATATAGTAGTTGATCATGACTCAGATAAAAATCAGTTTGAATATAGTAAGATTAGACGGATATTTTGCATGGACAGATAGACTGGTTATATACTTTTTTTGGATGACAGTTAAAAATTTCAGGTGGTCAAGAAACCCGGTTTCCCTTAAGGGCGGGTTGAGACCTGCTTATGTTTGTAATGTTCTTTTTTTCCAGTAATAGAAATATAGAATCTCGCCTCAGCTTACAAAATATATATATATATATATATATATATATATATATATAAAAAAAACTATATAAATTATTAAATAATTTCTTAACCTGTATCATGTTTTATGCCATGGAACACGTACCTAATATGAGTACTATAGTCGGGAGAAAATTTCCTTCTAAATCATTATCCATAAGATTCAGCCAGAATTGGAAATATCACACAAATCATTATGCACAGGAGACAACAATAATTATAAATATCATACACTTAGAGGTTTCATATTAGATGGTGTCTATATTCCTCACTAAAGATATTAATTTTATATTTGGATTTGGAAAGATGTACAAAGATTAAGTTTTGATACTTTGTTAGAAATTTCCAAATATCTATATTTCATTAGTTTTATCTTTCTAATTTATAGACTTTTAGAAATTTTCAAATATCCAGATCTCATAAACTTAATTAATTGTTACTCTGAAATACAAATCTAATAACATAACAATTTTGTTTTTTAAAAATTTATTTCCTCTTTTAAAGTTTAAATTTTTGCGTCTAATATGGATTTTATTTTATGAAATTTTATTTCTATTTATGTATTTGCAATATCTATGCCTATCCAATGTCACCTACAAACAAGGATTTATGCCTATCCCATCAAATTTTAAAAGCTTAGCAAAACACTATAGTGTTGCATTTAGATATGATTCCAAAAGGTTTCATACTTTTAGGTGTCGTAAAACCGATGTTTCATTATTTTATGTGTACTTAAATTTAGAAATTTAAAGAAAATGATTTGATTCACTTTGGAGGATTTGACATATATGTATTCCATGAACAAGTTAAATTACAGAGTAAGCGCATCCTTTCTCAAAATAATACAACAGCAAAAGTTTAGTTTGGTTATCATAATGTCCTGCTGATGCCGTTCAATTTCATTTCTTTGAGACATGCTTATTTAATCAACTCGAAATGTTTTTTTTTTTACTTAAATTTTAATTATTGATAGACTATTGCTAATAAAATTATATTACTAAAAATTAAAGAGATATTGGATGTACCTTGTGTGGTAATAATTTGGAACTCTGAGAAAATACTTTCATCTGCAATAAACAAAAACTTATTAAATTAATCTTTAATTATAATTTAATGAAAAATACAAAATTACACTTAAATTTATTTACCTGTCTAGCACGAATCTTTCTTATGCTTTTACGTAATTGCTTTTCACGTTGTTGCAATTCATTGACTGTTAATGACTCCAAATTTTCACCAACCATGTTCTTTCTCATAAAAATCAGAAGGGAAGACAAAAAAAAATATGAAAATAGATTAAAAATTTAAATAACCTTTCATATAAATGATGAAACAGTAAACGGGTATAACGCTATATATCGTCTTACTTTTTTCCCTTTTTCCAACATATTTATCTTCTCATGCAACTTCTCCAGCTGTAACACATCAAATTCACATTTTGTATATCTGTGAAATTTTACGTAATTGCTTTTCAAGTTGCTCCAATTCTTTCACCGTTAATGACTCCAAATTTTCACCAACCATGACAAAAACTATCAAAATAAATTAAAATTTTTAAATAAGCTTTCATATAAATGACGAAACAGTAAACGAGTATAACGCCATATATCGTCTTACCGTTTTCCTTTTTTCCAACATATTTATCTTATCATGCAACGGCTCCAGCTGTAACACATCAAATTCACATTTTGTATATCTCTGAGTACAATTTTCATAGATTGGAAGAAATATTTCATGATATTGAAAAAAAAAAATGTGAAATATTTTAAAAAGTATTATATTCAATAAAAGGAATTTTAATAAAAAAATGGTATTTTACATAAAGTAAATGACTATATTTAAATAATTATCTAAAATTATTTGTCTTATAGATTATGATCTATTGTTTTTTTTCTCTCTAGCAAGTTTATGTAATATATTAACAAGTGAGATTCTGTCCAATTATTTAGAATCGATTCAATTTAGATTGAAATATGATAGTATAAAGCAAAAACATATTCAATTTACATTGTTTTTTTTTTCTCTAGCAACTTTTTGTAATATATTAAAAAGTGAGATTCTACCTAATTATTTAGAATAGATTCAATTTACATTGAAATATGATAGGATAATGCAAAGATTCAATTTACATTGAAATATGATAGGATAATGCAAAATAGATTCAATTTATATTGAAATATGATAGTATGAAGCAAAATAGATTCAATTTAAATTGAAATATGATAATATAAAGCAAAAGATAACATAGCATAATATTTTTGTCTAAAGTCATTATCTCAAAATTATTTTGAAGATGGCCCTTTATGCTTTTCATAATAATTGGATTTCAACATCATAAATGAATAAAAAAATTGCATATTATGTGGGTATCATAATAATTGTATCTCAATTTACTTTATAGAAAAGTTAGGAAGTTGTCCCTTTACGGAAGGAATTTATTCATGCTTTAGTGAGAATTTTTTTTATAAATTTTTTGAATCACTTACTAGAAGTTTGTTAGTTGTGAACGATGATTATCTTCTTCATTTAGAGATACTATTTTTAAGCATGTTTGGTCCCTAGTTCCAGACAAGGGCTGTACAGGGGCATGCCCCCTTACTATTGTCGCTAAGGGAGGTAATGGTGTGACAAAAATCCTATGGAGCCTCCTATGGGTAGGGTTGGAGGGTATCTTCCCTAAAGCGATTTTTTTGGAAAAATACTCTTATAAGTTATTGTAATTGGACAATCACTCTATATTGTTTATCATTAGCTACCATATATTGCAGTAGATATTACATTATGTTTTTTCTTCCTCCCTCGAAGGAAATCTTATTTTTATGAGAGAATTAAATTGCAGTTGTATATTAATGACAGAGCATTGTAATTGAGAAAGAAAATATGATGGGAGAGACGAAAGAGGAGGTTGCAACATATGTGTTGTACTCTGTAATCCCTTCATTTGTTTGGATAGAACAAAACAAATGATTTCCTATTTCCCAATGAATGTAGCCCAAATTGAGTGAACACATATACTAGTGTCTCCTTTGTATTGCTTCGTTCTATTTTTTATTTCTTCATTCATTTATATTTTCTTCTTATGTGATTTTATTCCTAACTAATATCAAACAAGAAGGTTTATTTGTTTGATAAAGCTCATAGGAAAGGAGGGTTCTTGGATTGAGTGGGAGAAATGGAGAAAGAAGCTTTTACGGTCAAGAAGTTTAATAACAGGAAACTACCAACTATGGAGGATGAAATGGAAGACTATATATCTAGGAAAAAAATTATGGCATTAGATGGAATAACAAAGAAACTAAAAATAATGAAACTTGAAGAATTAGATATAATTAATAGAAGCAAATTGGGAACAATATCTCTATGCTTGCAATTGTTGATTATTTCCAATATTTTAAAATAAAAACAACAAAGGGTTTTATGAGGATATTGGATAAATTGGTTCTTGAAATTGTTGATTATTTCCAATATTTCAAAATAAAAGACAACAAAGGGTTTTACGAGGATATTGGACAAATTGTATGAAAAACCTTGAGCTCCCAACAAGGTATCTCGTATGAAGTGTTTATTTATATGAAAATGTCCGAAGGTGTTTTTGTTTCTGATCATATAAATGAATTTAACATAATCATCAGTCAATTAATTTCTATAGGCATAAACTATGATGAAAAGGTTAGGGGCCATTTTATTTTATCCTCATTACCAGAAAGATGGAATGGTTTGGTCATGGTTGTGAGTTATTTTGTCTATAGCTCAAACACTTTCAAGTTTTATTATGTTCTTCGTGTTATCCTTTCAAAGAAATATAATGGAGAAAAATAGTTTTGATGCCACGTAATACTTTGAATGTAGAGAAAAGGGGAAGACAAAGGGCGAGGGAAAACAACCTAGTGAGTCATGGAAAGTCTAAGAAGGGAAGATACAAATCGAAGAGGAGGTTGAAAGGTTATCATTATGGGAAGAAAGGACCCAAGAATAAATATTGTTGGTCTCTAAAAGAATAAAGGGGGACGAACAACAAGAGAATAATAACGAAGAAATGTAGCAGGTGGTGTGTTAAGAAATTATTTAATCATTTTAGTACATACCATTATTCATTCTTGGTTGATAGACAATGAGGCTTAATTTCATACACTCAAGGTGGCTATAGAATGGTTTATTTTACCGAGGATGAAACATGTAAAACTGTGGGAAAGAGTAAGGTATGGATAGAATTATATAATGGAAAGGAATGATTGTGAAACATTCATGATTTAAGAAAAGTTTAATTTTAATAGCGTAGATGCTAAGTGAAGGTTGTACAGTCACATTTACAGGAAAATCATGGAAGGTCACTAAAGGATCCTTGATAATGGAAAAACGAGAGAAGGTATATACATTGTATTCACGTACTATTAACGATGAACTTTCTATTGCTTTAGCTTCTATGAGATCAAAGACAAAATTATGGCATGATAGGCTTGAGAACATCAATAAGAACTGGGTGTAGATTCTCCACTGAAGGAAACTATTGTGTGATTTGTAGAAGGTTAATTTAAACTTCTCCAAACATCTTGTTTATGGAAGGCTAAAAAGATTTAGATTTTTTAGATTTTGAAAGGAAAAGAAGATTGAAAATTTGGAGCTTGTGCATGAAAATATATGGGGACTAACAAAAATATCATATTTTAGACACTCTTACTATTATGTTATTTTTATTGATGATTCAACTAGGAAAAATTGACTTTATTTCTCTAGAAATAAATATGATCCATCTGATGCTCTTAAGAAATGGAAGGCTTTGGTTGAGAATGAGATAAGAATTATTTTTAAGTGTCTCATATGAGATAATATAGGTGAATATTGTACTAAGGAGCTTTAGGGTTATTTTTGATATCATGGGATTCATAGAGAAGGTTTTTCCAAGAACATTGCAAGAAAATGGTGTGTCAGAAATGATGAATAGGATAATCATGGAGCATGCAAAGAGTATGAGATTGCATGCATGATTTCCCTTGAATTTTTTACTAGATACTATAGATACTATTGTTTACTTAATAAATAGAGGGCCTTCAACTTCCTTGGATGGTGGTAACCTAGAGGAGGCATGGATAGGTGAAAAGGTAAGCTACTAATTTATGAATATTTTTAATTGTGAAGAATTTATCCATATTGATAGAGAAAATGGAACAAAACTTGAGGCTTTGATGATAAATAAATTGTAGATCATGAAGAAATTAAAAGAAATGTGTGGAAATTACAGGACCAACACTAAGAAGATCTACATATACGAGAAATTCACCTAAAAGGTATGTCGATTTTACTTCATCAATTTCTTTGGTTACTAGCAATAGGGAATCTTCTTATTATCAGGAAGAAATAAATAATATTAATAACGCTAAAGGTAAGGTGGTTATCATAGGAAAAAAATATTCCTTGGGCAAAAACAGAACTTGGGAGCTAGTAGAACTTCATAGATATAGAAATGTTGTTTGATGTAAAAGGGTATACAAATTGAAAAAAGGCATTGTTAGTAATATTGAAAGGTATAAAATAGAACTAGTGATAGAAGGTGACTCTTAGATGCAAGGTATATATTCCCATGAAATCCTTTACTCTCAGATGGAAGGTATATATTGCCATGGAATCCTTTTTCCAGTTATTATAATTGTATCCGTTTGTATTTTGTTCACACTGGTTTCTTTGCTTGATTTGAATTTAAAGCAATTATATGTTAAAACAACATTTCTACATTGATATTTAGATGATGATATATACATGGAAAACCCATAGTGTTTTGTGCGACATTATAGAAGCGTATTAGTTTTCAAGCTCAAGGAGTCATTGTATGTCGAGAAAAAAGCACTAGGCAATGGTAAACGAAGTTTGACTCCTTCACGACAAGGTATAGTCACATGATAATTAAGTATGACCATTGTGTTTATTTCAAATGTTTGAAGTGTTAAAATATGCCAACAAATTAATTATTAATAAAAATATATATATAGAAAAACAAAATTTCAAAATATTTGTAATTATTACAATCTTCCGTTCATACTTGGGAAATTCATTATTTTATCTACACATTTGAGGACATCTAATTGTTGTGGGGAAAAATGCCTATGCAGGACGATCCTATCCACCTAAGGTGTGACAGTGCCTTAGCAACAAATAGAGACAGCTATTCTAGTATTCTTCCTTTATGAATTAAGAATGAAGAGAGATGGATGGACTAACCGGTGTCTTCCGTTTGTCCCTCGATCCAGTTCCTCTTTTCTTTGGGAGTTCCCAGCTACTTGCCTTCTTGCTCGCCCAGCTTCAACAGGTCTCTTCAAGATCACAAGAGAAGAACACTACACAAAGACATAGATTCATATTCATAACTAGTTCAAGATTAGAAATAAACTAAACATACTAATGCAATCATACATCAAAGATACACCAGTATATAGGAGAAACCAAGATAGCTTTATTGATGAATAACAAGGTTCAGGAAGAGATACAACCAAGATGGCTCCAATCCAGCATCTCCTTCCCAGCAAAATGGAATTCCTATCTTCACCTCCCTTCAAAGCATTAAGCACCCAATGATTCCAATCTCAAACCAATAGCAATTCTTTGCAATAACAAAATTCCAGCCTCCAGATCTCATGGAGAAGAGATCCATATATAGATGTTTGGAGAGAGGATGAGTCAGCTTGAGATATGACTAGTGTCCTCTCCCTCTGTCAGTTCTTGATTCCACTTGGAGGTTCTTGCTTCCACTTGGAGATTTGGAACCTCTTACTCATCAAAGTCGAATTCCTTGAGGCAAGTGTCATTGAGGAAGATTTTGGAAGCTTCCTGGGTTTTGACACCTTGTGAAATGAACTTGCCACATGTCAACTCTCGCTCAACGCAGGTAGCCAGTGTTGGCTTTGACATTCAGCGCAGGTAGCCAGTGTTGGCTTTGACATTCAGCACAGAGAGCTAGTGGAGCCACTGAAATGATCCTGAATTGACTTGTTTTTGAGCAGTTTCTGGTGGAGAACTTCTGTGAATTGCTGTGGTTTGTTAGCCTTGTTCCTCTAGGGGTAGGAACAACATGTTTAGGGACTTTGGATCCCTTAGATTATGGACATTTCATGCTCAATGCTTTAAGGCACAAAAATGTCTATAACAGTTGCCCCCTAAAGTATGAGGCTGTTTATCGGGTGAAATGCTTTATCCAGGAGGATCCGAAGTTCATCCAATGCTGGGAGGAGACCTGTAATAAGATACAATACAATACATTATTTTTCATACTGCTTTCATGATCTAGCTGAGGCGGGCATTTCCCATGCTCAGCTTTATAAATTCATTTTTCTGTACATAGAACAAACAATCGTCTGATGGTAGACTGATAATTTTGACGAAATTATCATCCTTTGAGTAGGATGATTATCTGCTGCAATGATGTACATGTCAATGTCTTTATTTTTCCTGAATATATATCGCAGCCTGGATGGATGAAACTAGATCCGGGGTCTTCAAACTCGTTCGATCTTCACTCTAAGTACAAGTCGATCCATGTGAGAAATGTTCTGAAGTCGAACATGGAAAGACATCGCTTGATTACCAGTCAATGAGGTAAACCGTTAACAAGCGTGAGAGGAATCACCGATAATGATAATGACCCTCAAGGTACTGCAGTACAATTCACGTGGTGTGAATAAAGGACTTGGCGTCGAACACCACGCAAAATCTTTCGGTCGAAGGTCATTGATGTATACCTGTCGCCGGAAATGAGAAACTTGCCATTGAGGCATGCAAGCTTCAAAGTACTGAAGGGGTTGTTCCTAGATCCACTTCTTGGATAATGAGCTGATGTCGACAAGAAGCGATCCGTCAAAGGAGGGCCTTAATGAATCCCACATCAATGACGCGAAACGGAGCTAATGATTTTGATGGAGGTGAAAACGATCTGTGACATATGATTCAGGGTGGCGGTCATGAAAGGATGAAGGATAATGTATGGTAGTGGATGGGACACGGTTGACTTTTCTGAATGACTTCTCTTGAACAAATGGCGACACTGATGTGATGGATTGGTAGCATTACCCCAAATATGGATGGTATGGCGAGACCATGGTGATGTGACCGGTGAATGAAACAACCCAACCCGATTGTGGTACGGAGGAAAAGTGTCATGTTCAAGAGCGACTTGCTACCATCAAAGTTTTCTTGAGTTTCTCCCAATTTTTCCCCAGTCATTGCTGACCAGTACCTCTTTATTTTTGTCAAGCTTGAGGAGGATAACATATGCTTGTTCTATAACCTTCCCTTCGGGCAAGCCCATCGCTATGTTTTAACGAGCCTAGCGATAGTGAAACTCGTTCTTGTCTAAAGACAAGTTTGTCGCTATTTAATGATTTTAACGAGTCTAACGACAAAGATAACTTGGTCCTTTTCATTTTTAGAGAGTCTGAAAAGGTACGTAAAGATAACTCCAAAGTTCCTTTTTCGTCATCTAATCCCTTGAGTCCGGAAAAGTATAAAACAATACAGAAGGGATGAGTTTTCGATAGTTTTAACGAGCCGAACAAAACAAGCGCTCGATCTTTTTGTGCAATAATCCCTCAGGTCCAAAAAGATTAAAATCTAGAGGAGGGATAGCACTTCCTATCCCTTTAACGAGCTGGAAGGCCAAGGACTCGGCAATCTTTTCATATTTTACGAGTCAGATGAAAAGAGCTTAAAGAAGACTCGTCTTTTGAGGAATGAGTGATGAAACGGGTTAGCAGCTGATTCCAGGTACAGGTTGGAATTTTCCAATCACGGCAGTGTCACAAGGATGGCTAGTGAAATCACTCTTCGCAGCTGTTCCTCAAAATAGGTAAACAATCAAATGGAGGTGAACGATCGGCCAATGGAAAAGTGGAGGTGACGGTGCAAACACGACCAAGGCTTTAATGGCTGATAATTTACATTCGCAGTGGTTATTTACCGGGTAGTTCATTTTTTAACGAGCTTAAACGGGGGAAAACATTGCTCAATCTTATGTTTATTTTTTAACGAGCATGAACTATGTGCTAAAACTGCTCGGATCTTGCGTTTATTTTTTAACGAGCATAAACTGTGTGCTAAAACTGCTCGATCTTATGTTTATTTTTTAATGAGCATGAACTATGTGTTAAAACTGCTCAATGATAAGTTTGCATGCCCCCAGCATAATAACGCAAATAGAGGTGCATGCCCCCCAAGCTTCATTGCATTCAACTCGGTGGTTGGAATGAAGGTTTACCTTTGAGATTTGGAAAGGGGATTGTTTCATTTTTTAATGAGGTTGACACAGTAAAAGAACTATCCTCATGACTCCTTGTTTCATTTTTTAACGAGGTTGACACGAGATAAGAACCATCCTCAGGGTCCAAATCCATTAGATGTAGAAGGTTTCATATTCCACTTTGGCCACTTCCGCCAGATTACTTGGAGGCGGTAGGGCAAAAGTACCCATTAAAGTAGGGTCTTTTAGGAGACCTACTCCGATATTTTGGAGCGAATGATTGCTTCCATGGATCATTGGAATGCTTCTCGTAACTTGTGAACTGTTGGGGAGAAAAGTTTGTTGGTCGACGATTGTAATTCCTCCTTGGAAGGGAAATGCAATCTTCCTGAAGTAGGTCGACACAACTGCGGCCATGGCGTAGATCCACGGTCTTCCTAGTAGGATGTTTTAATCAAGATTCCCATCGATGACTTCAACATCTATTTCTACTGTTTTCCCTCCTAGTTCAACTTTCAAGTTACTTAGGATACCATATGGGGTATATGTCCTTCCGTCGAATGCTTTTAATGTCGTCGAAGATCGCGATAAGGTTGGAGATCCTAAAGTTTTCCAGCAACTCATCGACATAATGCATGTAGATGCCCCCTCATCAATAATTGTTCAATGAACAGTTTTGTTGAGGGCTTTCACTTGAATAAGGAAAGCTAGTTGAGCTGGTAACTGAGGGTCATATCCTTTATGATCAAATGCCACAAGATTGGAATCCATTGGGTCAATCCCACATATTGCTGATAATAAAGCTTGCTCTTGGGAGAAGCAATTTTGCGGTACCTCAAGTGTCGACATAGCGGACGACGATTGGGCCAAGTCCTCTATCTGTGTTATTTTCGCACAAGGATTAAATGTCGATTTGTTTACTGCTCCCTTTTGCGACTTTATCATTGGCTCAGGAACGATGGGTGGCACAACTTCGGTCAAAGTTGTTGTCAAACTACTAGGTTGTTCATTAGCCTTGTTGTTCGACACCTGTGGATTCCCGTAATCTTTATTCCTTGCCAAAGCATCATTTTGCTGCTTTGAGATAGACAACATAATCACTTGGGATCGGGAAGCATTTTGATTAGCAACCAGTTCGGTTCCCGGGCTTGGAAACGGATCAGTCAACACAGCTGAGGTTTTCGAACTCTTAAAGAATCTTTTAAGCTCAGCTTTGTATGGACAATCTGCTGTCCAATGATCCTCATCGCATATATGACACCCCGCAGGGGGTTTCCTTTTTCTCCCTTTCTTTTTCTTCTTGCCCCCTGGTTGCTTCAGTTGTTTGCCCTTGTCGTCCGACATGGCACTTACTTCCGAGGCAAGAAGTTCCTCATTTGCATTTTGACCGGAAATCACGCCATCGCCGGCATGAGAGTCATTGTTTGATTTAGGAGGAGGAGGAATTGAGAATTCCGGTCTAGGGGCATCAGGTATTTTGTCGTAGAGCGTGCCGGATTGAGTGTAAACCAAGTCCAGATATTGCGCACGAGCGATGACTTGCTCTTCCGTTACGACTCCCCCCTTTGCCACATCTTCCGTGATGGCAGGAAGTAATGACTTGATAAACCACTCAGCTAATAGCTGATCGGGAACGTACGTTTTTACCATCCTACGACGACGTCGCCACTCATGTATATGATCAGATATGTGAGTGGCCGTTGTGTGTTTGAAGTTGGTTAGGAGTTCCGTTCCCGTTTCATACCTTATGGGTAATTGAAAATGGGTTAAGAAAGTCGTGGCTAGGGTACTGAAGTTGTCGAATGAAGCTTTAGGCAATTCGATATACCATTTTGCTGCCAGACCAGTTAATGTCCTCTGAAAAAGGCGAAGCCTAATCGAATCATCATTTAGGGTGTTTGATGAACACCACAGATGAAAGGTCATCACATGATTCGACGGATCTTCACCTGGATTTCCATTAAATTTAGGAATATCTGACGGAAGTTTATGCGGAATCGCTGGCCACCAAGGGGCATAAGCAATTGGATCATTCGTCAGCCGGTTTAGATCTGGTAATTCTAGAGTTGCTACAAAGGGCAGCTGTTGATTCAGGTTAGGCGAAGCATACCCAGGATAAGATGGAATCACCTGAGCAATGGGTCTTTGCATACCAGCATAATGTATTTGATGTTGGCAACTTTGACAAGGTTGATGGGCATAACCATTATAATATGGTTGTTGGTAACCGCTTTCTAAATGCGATTGCCCATTACTTACAAAGACTTGTTGCTCAGGTCCTCGATATGATTGCTGGAATGGGGGTTGATGAGTTTGAACCAGCTCTGGTTGTTGGACCATTTTCTGTTGTCCAATACTGGATGATTGACCAAGATGAGGAGTCATAGTACTTGTTTGAGCCTGATTCGCTCCAGATAAGGAGGCACTAACCGGAGGTCATGATTGAGTTGTCGAGACAAGAGGCTGTTGTATGGCAACCTGAGAAACTTGGGGTTGACATACAACAGGTAGCGCTTGTACTTGCGACGCAATCACCATACTAGGTATAGTGGCAACATTCGACACAGGGTGGACTGGTTGCATTGAATATGCAACCCTTGGTTGTTGAGGCAGTATCGGTACCCATCCATTGGATGTAATTCCAGTTTGACCTGAACTTTGTTGTAAACTCCCATATGGTTGTTCTCTGGGGGGAAACAATGAAAAGGCATACTGCCCTCCATATGGTGGCAATCCAGTACTTAAAGGGTAGATTGGCCTTTGAAGACACATTGGATCAATTTGTTGAGTTTCAACATAAGAAATACCAGATGATAATCCGGATGAAGAAATAGGAACTAACCATGTCGTCGAAACAGTCTCTGATTGGACTCCAGCTTGTTGTTGACAATTTGCCGGGACAGATGGTATACCAGCGAACATCGTTGGAGTAGCGGTAGGAGGCTCTGCCGCTGCTGTGTCGGATGACAAAGTCCTGGATGTCGACGGTTGTTCAGACATATTTAGTCTATCCAAAAGATTTCCTAGCGATTCTACAAGAACTTTGTGATGAAGGTAGACTAACTTCGAAGATCAACGAGGGAAAGGTGATGATTATTCCGTTTAAAATAAATTTTAACGACGCTTTGACACAGCTTGCTTTTTCAATTTTAAAGAGTCGAGAAAAAGCTAAAGATGACTCTAGTCTCCTTCGATGTTTTAACGAGCCCGAAGTGACAAATGCTCGGATGGACTTTTTCCATTATAGAGTCTGAAAAAGGCCAAAAGGAACTGCTCTGGAGTTCTAGGTAGAGGGTGTGTCAAACTTTTCACAAAACCGCAGAATACTTTTTAGGGTACGGGCGGTCGATCTTCTTGAATGATGTGTTCAGTGCATTGCGATCAGTAGGGCGGCCGACACGGCTTCCTAAGGATAAAGGTTTTATGCCTATAGGGGTCTCCCAATATATACGCGACGGTACGTGGGAGCACAATCCATACTGGCGCTATCGTCCCTCAGGAGGAATCACCCACCATCAATGAGATCGACAGTCACCAGGCTTTACGACGCCGGAACACATCTCTAGCCTAGACCTCTATGTTGTGTGTTATGTTGCAAAGCGTTGTTAAGTTCATTCAGTTTATTTTAAGTTGATCTTTTTAGAAGTTTGCCTTTCTGGATCACCACGAGATGTATGGTACAATTCCTAAATGCAGTCTAAAGATGATAAGCAAGCTTTATATCTTTTCAACTTTGAAAATCCTAGCTACTAAGGGAAAAGAAAGACACCATCTTTTCTCAAAGAGCAATCAGCACACTCTAATGCACTTTTCCTAAATCAAGCATGCAAACTATCAAGATGCAAATGCACAATGCAGGTGTTTGTTTTCCGCTTTCTTAGTATTGATACCTACAAAGAAAGCTTTTTGTACAACTTTGAATTTGCTTTTAAATGACAAATACAAACAAGTTTACTTTTTCGAAATCAGAAAGGGTAGAAGAGAATACAACACTTTACGACTTTCGAAATGAACACTTGTTTCGACACTTAAAAGAGACAAACTCAAACCAAAAGCAAAAGTAAATGTATAATCAACTGTAAACAGCCAATGAACTCTCTCCTAAGATCACACTCAACAGATCTGAATCAAGGGCTACAGGATGATTATTTCACTCTTACAAAGGAAAACTGCGAATGACGTCACAAACATATAAAAACACTCACAGTCTTTTTGTACAAAAGGAGGCGGAATTTAAGCAGAGAAAAGGAGTTATTAGACTGGTACCTATGCTGGTTACAGGCTACAAAAATCAGAGATCAAAACAAGGAAAAACAGAGCAGAGAACCCCAGCTGCACAAGGCCTAACTGGATCAGCGCAACCTCAACACAGGGGTTTTGACATTCAGCGCAGGTAGCCTTCACGGGACCTGCGCTAAAATGCAGAACCTCTTCACAGGGTTCGCGCTGAAGGAGAAACGAGAGTTTCTCACTGGGTTCTGGGTCACAGTTTGCTGATTAATCAACGGTTTCAGGCCAAATAAAAGCAACAAGCAAGGTACAATCAAAGGGATGCTTTGAGGGAGGACTAAGATCTATCACAAAGGATCATCAAATCATTTGTGAGTCCATTGTTCAGATCATAGACAAATCCAGTGATTGGATCAAAGCAGCAGCTGTCTACTTTGCATCTGAGAATAGCAGATGCAGTTCGATTGTTGCTGTTGAGTCTATGAAATAAACAATGATGGAGACACAAATAAAATGACTATGGGGAAAAATGCCTATGCAGGACGATCCTATCCACCTAAGGTGTGACAGTGCCGTAGCAACAAATAGAGACAGCTATTCTAGTATTCTTCCTTTATGAATTAAGAATGAAGAGAGATGGATGGACTAACCGGTGTCTTCCGTTTGTCCCTCGATCCAATTCCTCTTCTCTTTGGGAGTTCCCAGCTACTTTCCTTCTTGCTCGCCCAGCTTCAACAGGTCTCTTCAAGATCACAAGAGAAGAACACTACACAAAGACATAGATTCATATTCATAACTAGTTCAGGATTAGAAATAAACTAAACATACTAATGCAATCATACATCAAAGATACACCAGTATATAGGAGAAACCAAGATAGCTTTATTGATGAATAACAAGGTTCAGGAAGAGATACAACCAAGATGGCTCCAATCCAGCATCTCCTTCCCAGCAAAATGGAATTCCTATCTTCACCTCCCTTCAAAGCATTAAGCACCCAATGATTCCAATCTCAAACCAACAACAATTCTTTGCAATAACAAAATTCCAGCCTCCAGATCTCATGGAGAAGAGATCCATATATAGATGTTTGGAGAGAGGATGAGTCAGTTTGAGATATGACTAGTGTCCTCTCCCTCTGTCAGTTCTTGATTCCACTTGGAGGTTTTTGCTTCCACTTGGAGATTTGGAACCTCTTACTCATCAAAGTCGAATTCCTTGAGGCAAGTGTCATTGAGGAAGATTTTGGAATCTTCCTGGGTTTTGACACCTTGTGAAATGAACTTGCCACATGTCAACTCTCGCTCAGCGCAGGTAGCCAGTGTTGGCTTTGACATTCAGCGCAGGTAGCCAGTGTTGGCTTTGACATTCAGCGCAGACAGCTAGTGGAGCCACTGAAATGATCCTGAATTGACTTGTTTTTGAGCAGTTTCTGGTGGAGAACTTCTGTGAATTGTTGTGGTTTGTTAGCCTTGTTCCTCTAGGGGTAGGAACAACATGTTTAGGGACTTTGGATCCCTTAGATTATGAACATTTCATGCTCATTGCTGCAAGGCACAAAAATGTCTATAACACTAATCCTATGTAGAGTAAGCTCTTTCTCTTTCATTCCCGAGTTCTCTATGTCAAAAAAATACAATTATGCATTTAAGATGACCCCTAGCTCCCAATATGTCGTAAATCCTAATAATTTTACCAATGCATGGAGAAAAATAAAATAGCATCTTAGTTTTGCCTATCCCTTTCTTGGTGGATATATGGAAAACTAAATTTAGTGGTGATAGCCTAAGAACAATCATTGAGAAAATGGTAGCCTTCGAACGTTGGAGCTGTAATTTCATTGTTGAGCATGATGATGTTTGTAAGAGGATGTTCTTTCATTGTTGAGCATGATGATGTTTGTAAGAGGATGTTCTTGCGTTCAAGAAGGAGATGTTTATGTTTTATAGGCAATGGAAACCAATATCATTTATACATTGTAGTAATCTGATGATATATTTCTACTTTGTTGGAAGGAAAACAAAGTTTTTTTTTTTTTTTTTTCTTGTTGATGGGATTTTACTCCATAAAGGAAAGTATGATGAAAATGTGACGATGGTTAATATGAGATTCTAAAAGTCATATGTTAAATCTACAAGGTTGCAAGATTCTTAGTTATATTGCGTAGTCTGGTTCATTAACATCTTCATAGTGATCTGCACTTACCATTCATTCTTCAATCTTAGGAACACACTTCCTTTTCATTTTGATCAGTAGCGCAACTTGTTTAACAAAGGATCTGGGATGTGGGATATGTCGTTGGACCTAAAACAATTATGATAGTCATAGCTAGAATTTATTTATGTTCACTACGCCTTGATTTAAATTAACACGTCACAAAAACTTGTAACTTGAACGTACAATTTTTACCCTGGTCACAATTTTACGAAAATAGATGAATCTAAATGCAATCTCATGATACCTACCCTTGGGAAGCAAGCATCACATATATGATATTTTGTTGTAGAAACATGGTCAAGTACTCTTCATTAGTCACATAGCAATAACATTCACAATCAGCTCATTTGTTCTCCCAGTTCCTTCGTGATTGTTACCAATCGTTCGATCTCTTCCACTAGTTTCCACTATCGGAGGTCTCCTTCGAACCATGGTATCAGACCTTCTTACAAGTCTTATCTGTGTAATTTTGAGGCAGAAGGTAAAATCCAGAAACTTATGCACAGTAAGAGCACACAGTAACAACACATAGTATAATAGTATAAAAATAGAGTAAGCATAATAATGTGGGTAAAACAAGAAATATGTATCTCTCATTGAGAGTGCAAATGAAATACTTTGTATTAACATTTCATATTAGGAAAAAAAAAAAAAAAACCATTCACTGTAGTGAAAAATGGATATTTTCCAGACTTTAACTGCTCTCTTGTTTTTGTGTTGTAACACGGTATAACAACCAGTAAAATTTTGTTTTCACCAGTCCACCACAATTTGTTCCATGGTTTCCTCCCTATCTTCAAACCTTCTACTATTATAAAACTTCGAACAACTAAAAACTATTTTACATAATATTCAAACATACATTCATGTAATAATAATATGAAAATACTAAGATTAAAAACAAGGTAGGGTGGGCATGTTCATGAACTTAATTATTTTGACATTTCATATGGTGCATTGTAAATACTCCAGTTGTGTAGCACACCATGGTAATTTTCACTTAACACCTCTGCCATGATTTTCCTCTGTTCTTAAATGTTTGATAGGTTAAAGGTGTGGAGGATTTGTACACGAGTGGAGAACTAGTCCTTGTGGTCTGTAAGACAAAATTTATAACTGGCCAAAAAACAACTAGTTTGATCTTCTTGTGTACTTTAGAGAATGGTTGTTGTCATTTTTTTAATGCGCTATTTGGAATTAATTTTCCAACATTCCCTTTTAATCAGAATCATCGATATTCACTATGCCCAAACAATTTTCGGATGGACAAATTTATTTCTTTCCTGTGACCTATAGTGTTGCAAAACAATTTCTCCATTTTTAATCACCTCTCTAATAAAATGATACTTAGTCTCAATGCGTTCGATCCTTTTGTGAAAAAAAAAAATATTGGACAACAATTATTGGATTGCTATCATAGTAAACTATTGTCTTTCCTTCTTGTCTCTGTCATAAATTTGTGAGCATACTTCTAATCCAAATTGCTTGTCATGTTGTTGTTGTTGCAACAACATATTTAGCTTTTGTTGTCGATAGTGACACTATTGGTTGTTTCTTGGAAGCTCGTGAAATGGCTCCCAAACCCATGTGAAATACATACCATGATGTGCTCTTTCAATCATCAAAACTTCATGCCCAGTCACTGTCAGTGTAACCAACCATCATGAAATCATTTGTTGTGGTGTACAAAATATCATATTCCTTTGTCACATTGACATACCATAGTATTCTTTTGGTTGCTTGCAAATGTCTCTCCTTTGCTCTCTCCATGAATCTTGACACTCAACTCACTGCATACATTATAGCCAGCCTAGTTGTTGCTAAATACATCAAATTGTCAACCATACTTTTGTGTAAATTCATATTGAAACTGTTGTTACAATCTTGTTTACCTAATTTCAATCCCATGAAAGTTGGAGTTGTCATAGGCTTCTTGTCCTGCATATTAAACCTCTTCAAAAAATTTAAGGCATACTTTGCTTGAGAAATAATGATCCCATTTTCTATTTGCTTCACTTCTATGCCCAAAAAGTATGTGAACAACCCAAAATTTATCATTTCAAACTAATTTTTCATAATTTTTTGAAGTCAACAATGAGAAGATCATCATTCCCACTGAAAATAAAATCATCTACAAATAAAACAACAATAAGAAGCTTACTATCACTCTCTTTGATGTAAAGAGTAGGCTCACCATTACATTTTCATAGTCATTATCCAACAAGTATACATCTACCTAGTTGTACCATGTGCACGGTGCTTGCTTCAACCCATAAGGAGATTTCTTCAACCTGTACACTTTGTCTTCTTGGCCTTTCACCTCATAACCAAGTGGCTACACCACATATACTTCTTCTTTCAACATTCCATTCAATAATGTTGACTTTGCATCCATTTGGTACACCTTCCATCTATGTTATGTAGCTATTGACAAAATTGTGCATATTACGGTGCTTGCTTCAACCCATAAGGAGATTGTTTCAACCTGTACACTTTGTCTTCTTGGCGTTGCACCTCATAACTAGGTGGCTACACCACATATTCTTCCTCTTTCAACATTCCATTCAATAATGTTGACTTTGCATCCATTTGGTACACCTTCCACCTATGTTGTGTAGCTATTGACAACATTGTGTGTATTGTCTCCATTCTGATGACTAGCACAAATGTATCTGCATAATTTCTTGTGTGTTGTTTATTATATCCTTTGAGAACCAACCTTGCTTTATGCCTTTGTATCTTTCCTACAACATTGTTTTTTGTCTTATAGACCCATTTGACACCTATAACTTATTTTCCTTTTGGAAGCTCCACTAACTCCCATGTGTCATTCCTTTATTTTGCTTCCATTTCTTCATTCATTGATGCAACCCATTCTTCTTCTTTTAAAACATCTTCAAAATAAATTGGGTCACCTACATGACAAAATAATGCAAATAAAGAATTTAATCCTGCACGACTGTCAACTTCATTGTGCTCATAAATTTTACATAAACTTCTGAATTTATGTCTTCTCACGCTTGTAGAACAAGGACTTGACATGTCACTTGATGTTGTGCTTACAGAAGATGATGATGTGGGTCATTACGTTGCACTTGGAGTAGTATTTTCTTGACTGCGTGGCATTGTCCTATTTCTTGTTGATGCTGTTACCTGATAACTCATTTGTTGAGGTTGAACATATGTAGGAGGAGTTGCCAACAAGGAATTACTTACTACTGTTATTCCTCTTTATCTTTTTATAGTAAACTTGCTTTTATATTGATTGTCTTCTCCAAACTTCCATCACATTCTTCTTCATCTATGAACTGCATATCTCTTTTGATTATGACCTTCTTGGTTAATAGATTGTAGAGCTTGTAAGCCTTGGATTCATCACTATATGCCACAGGTATGCATTTCTCCCTCTTGTTGTCCAACTTATTCCTTAATTCTTCTAGGACATGTGCATATGCCACACATGAAAACACTATCATATGAGTGACATTATGATTCCTTCCACTCCATGTTTCTTCAAGAATCATATTTTTAACATTTTTGGTTGAACACATATTTATAATGTATTTTGCGCAAGCGACAACTTCAGCTCAATAACCATTTGGCAAATGCTTTTCCTTCAACATACTTCTTGCCATTTCCATAATGACCCTATTTTTCCTTTCTCCGACACCATTTTTCTAAGGTTCCAAGGGTGTCTTTTCCCTTGTTGACTTTCCTATTGGAAATGATTCTCTATGTTGTTCACTCAAGATGCATCCTTCACATAAGTTTTCTAGTTTTGCTATGTGTGGCAATCCCTTCACCATGACTTTCATATATAACAAATTTAATCCTTTAAAATTAAGATGACCAAATCTTAAATGCAATAACCAATTTTCATCCTTGACCTCTGTTTGAAAATTTGTTTGTGTAACAGTAGTTACCATCCTTTCATCTTGTGAATCCATTGACAGTTGTGCTTCTTCCTTTAGATATGGTTTTATCTTCAAGGGAAGCATTTTATTTCTTCTCATTTTCACTTTTGCAATCAGTTTCTTTCTTGGAAATTTATCCAATATTGTGCATTCACCATTTTTGAAAAAGACATCGTAGCCCTTTTGCATGAGTTGTCCAATGCTTATGAGATTGGGTTGTAATCTTGGAACAAAATAGACATCTGAAATATATTTCTTCTTTCCCTTTTTTGTTAGAATGTTGACTCTTCCTTTTCCCATAACAAACACTTAATTATCAATGCCAAATGTCACTTAAAATTTCACAATTTCATCTACATTGGAAAACATTTCTATGTTCCCTATCATGTGGTTGTTGCACCCTAAATCTAAAAGCCATACATATTTTTGCTTCTCTTATGCTACATTGCAAGCTAAAAACATTTTGTCTTGGTTTTGATTTTCCTTTGTGAAATTTGCATTTGGTTTGTTAGTAAGATCATGTTGTTTCTTCCTACATCCATTTGCATAATTTCCATACTTCTTACAATAATGACATTGAAATTAAGATTTATCATACCTCTGACCTTGTGCTTGATTTTGGCTTGGACCTTCACTTGGATTTTGATTTTTGCCTCTTCCACTTGAGCTTGAAGGGCTCCCTCTTCTACCTCTATGTGGACTTCTTCCTCTAGCATTTGATCTTTCTTTGCATCTACCTTGACCAATGGGAACTTGTGTCTCGAAAGCATGATCCAATGAAGTATTTGATGCTCTATTCAGACTATGTTCATGAGAAATGAGTGATGAGTGAAGCTCATCCACTGAAAATTGTTTAATATCATTTTGTCTTTTCTATGGCCACAACAATAACATCAAATCTTGATGGAAAACTCAAAATTTTCTCAATTGTCCCTCCATTCTTCAAGTGCCTCGCCATGAGACCTAATTTGAGTAACGAGTCCAATAAATTGTGTGAAAAGTGAGTTTATCTTCTCAGACTCAATGCATATAGTTTCAAAATATCTTCTTAACATTTGCAGCTTGGCAGTCTTCACTTTTTCCATGCCTAGATAGATTGTATGGAGAATGTCCTAAGCTCGCTTGGAATTTGTTGCCACTGAAATCCTTGGAAATATGAACTCATGCATAGCTTGAAAGATGTAGAAAAAGGCTTCAGAGTCTTTCTTCCTAATGTCTCTCAGAAAGTCCTTTTTCTCTTGTGTCAAAACATTATATGTTATTGCATCTGCTGCTTTTGCAAATCCATTCTCCACCAAATTCCAAGTGTCTTGAGAAGAAGACAAAGCCTTCATTGTGATAATCCAACAATCATAATTTTTGCCATCGAACTGAGGCATTTGTGGTTGGTCAAGTTTGTAAGTTTGTGCTTGATGTTGCTGTCATCTTTAAATGTTGAATAAAAATTCCTTGATTGCAATTTTTTTGTAAATATGCCTTCAAAACAACCTTTAACACCAAAATTCCTTGCAATAAAAATTTGTTCCCAAATTTAAGTCTTGAACGTACTATGATACCACTGTTTAATTTTGAGATAGAAGGTAAAACGAGAAATCAATGCACAGTAACAACGCCCAGTAAAACAGAGTAAGTAAAATACGGTGAGGTAAAACTGGAAATACACAGTAAAACAGAGGAAGCAAAATACTGTGAGGTAAAACTGGAAATATGTCTCTCTGATTGAGTGTACCATAATACTTTGTATTAAGATCTCATGTGAGCTAAAATGTGCGACTTCTGTTGCAGTGGAAAATAAAAAATTTACACACTTTAATTGCTCTCTGGTTTTTATGTTGTAATAACAACACACTGTAACAACTAGTAAATTTTTGTTTTCCTCACCAGCCGACAACAATATTCTCCACGATTTACTCCTCCCTGTTTCAGAACTTCAACCCCTTATAACAACTAAAAGCTATTTTGCATAATATTCAAACATACATTCATGTAATAATAATATGACAAGAGTGAGATTAAAAAGAAGGTATGGCAGGCATGTTCACGAACTTAATTATTTTCACTTTTCATATGGCAATTTTCATTTACCAACTTTGCAATACTAAGATTAAAAACAAGGTATGGCTGGCATGTTCATGACTTAATTATTTTGACTTTTCATATGTTGAGCTGTAAATGCTCTAGTTGTGCACTACATCCTCGTAGTTTTCATTTAGAATTTCTGCCATGATTTTCTTCTGTTCTTAAATGTTTGATATGTTGCATGTGTAGAGAACTTGTACGCAAGAGTGGATAACTCATCCTTATGACCTGCAAAGAAAAATCTGTAACCTGCTACAAAAACTGCTTCATTGATCTGCTTGTGTACTTCTGAGAATGGTTGTTGCCAGTTGTTTAATGGAGTGGTTGGGAGTAATTTTCCAACAATCTGCTGTAAGGTTTTGTCCCTTTTGCATGACGCGGTCATATTTGTTCTATCTACTGTGAGGTTTATCTTATGCGATGATAGGTGTTCTATCTGCTATGAGATTTATCTTATGCGACGGGAGGTTTTAGGATATTGAATATTTTAGTAAATTAAATATTCTGATATGTTCGTGATGTTTTTTTCCCAATTTAAAATATCTATGTATTTTTTGTTTGTTTTATTTCCTTCGCTACGTACATCTTAGAATCTCATGCTTATGCTTTTTAGATAACATACCTATAAGACACTCCCAACCTCGAAATTGTTCAGCCCGTCCCCTTCAGATGATCTACCTATATGATACTCCCAAACTCAAAATTGTGCAGCTCCTGAACACGTTCTTTCTTCTATCATCCTCTGGTCGATGGTTAACACTATGATTGCCGGGGATTTCCATGAAGAAGATCCAACCCTGTGAATGGTGAATTATGCTCACTATGAAATGGATTGATGCTCTTTCATTCATCAATTTTCAACGAAAATAATTATTTTTCATTTTGATGAGTCACGCAGCTTGTAGAACAAAAGATCTGAGATGTGGGATCCTCTATGTGGACCGAAAAATTATATGGCAGTGACAACTACAATTCATTTTTGTTCACAGACACGCACCGAAAAATTAAATTAGCACATGTTACGATATCCTTGTACCTCTAATGTACAGTTTTAACATCTTTCACAAATAATTTTATGAAAAATATACGCAGCTAAATGCAAATTCATGATATCTACACGTGGGCAGAAAGCTTACAGATACTATTTTTTGATATGACGGCTCGAACATAGTCAACTATTCTTCCATGGACACATAGCCATAGCATCCACAATAGCCTCATTTGTTCTACCAGACCATTCTGTTACTTTCCTTAAACTACCCAAGTCCCTCTTAACATTTCTGCCACTTCTATGTTGAGATTTTCTGTTTGTAGCAAAATAGGAAAAATCTCAGCTGATGACAACAATAGAATTCAGGTCCTAGATTAACTCCAGGTTGTTGGGAGAGAGTTAATGCCTCTTATATTTGATGTGAGGGAGTTAATGAGGCTGTTAGATTCTCTATGCTATATAACAGGCAACCATTCCGATGGTTTGCTGAGAGTGTGAGAGTTTTATGAGGTTTTCATTATGTAATCTCCAATTTGATTAATAAATTCCTGATGCCTATGTTTGGTGGACGTAGTCCAAATTGGTTAGGTGAACCACGTTAAAAATTGTGTTTACTGTGCATGATTAATTCTGCTGTGTGTTTATTTATTTTGTTTGCAGATAGACAGTTCTTCCTAGGTAAGTTGTAGCTCCCCACTTCTTGCTTTTTCTTCATTTCCCTTTCTCAACACTATAGAGTTATGCTGAGCGTTTTTAGAATATTGAATTCTTCACATAATTCCTCGTCAAAACCTCCCGCCTCTTTACTATTTTGGTAGTATTGACTTTATTTCTCGCTTTTTCGTTACCTTAAACTGCAACGTTATGTGCTTAACCGTTTTATCGCTAATCTACCTAGATCACGGACACTATTATAATGTTTCAGAAGTCTCTCGTGCTACGAAATAATATGCGGGGCTCATGAAAGTCGGTGAATATTTTGTAATATCCCAAAGTAACAATACGCGAGCAGTAATTCACTTTATGTACACTTCTACGCCTAGCTCGATTTTACTTTAAGGAAGTTACTCTTGATTTGGAAGAGGTTATTGCGATGTCACAAAGATGTTAAAAGCGTTACGTTTTATTTAAAGTAGTATTCTGATTATAACAAAATTGGTCGGTGATAAAAGTTTTGTTCTATATTTATATAAATATAATCTTATTTGGGAAAAAAATTAATAATTATTTAAAGTTCATTGCTTATCCACTAAACAATAATTTTAATATATAGAAAATATGATTTAATTAATAGAAATTATGTTTTTCCAAAAAAAATATCAAATTTCTTTAACAAACATCAAATTCCTTGAAATAAGTTAAACAAAATCTTAAGAATAAATTAAAATAAGTTATAATTTTACAGTTACCAAAATATAATGAACTTGCTTTCTATAACAACATTGAAAAAGATGAATTTCATGATGTTAAATATAGATGTTTAGATAAACTTGCAAATTGATTATCAAAACATAACCCTAATCTCCATCCTACATTACATTTTATGTTCAAAGACTATAATAATATTGATGATGATGAATTTCATGATGTTAAATATAGATTTCTAAATAAACTTGCAAATTAATTAGAAAAACATAACCCTAATCTCAATTCTACATTACATTTAAAGTTCAAAGACTCTAAATAAATGAAATGTAGGAATTAAATAGATAGACCAAATCTTGTAAATGTGTAACTTATTCACTTCCTATTTTTATAGATACATATACTTCCTAGATATTATTTTAATATTATTAGATTTAACATTAAATCCATTCTTAACAAATCCTAAATTATTATTAAATAACTTTTTAATGTTTTCCAATAATTCATGTATGTAATTCTCCTTATTATTCTTTTATATGTCTCAAACAAACTTGTCACATTACATACACTATTTACACTCTCAAGTAACATAATAATCTTTTTTTTAATTTTTTACTATTCATATCTCATAAAAACCATCATAAAAACAATGAAATTACAGACATTAAAAAAAATGGAAGTACAGTCATTAAAGAAAAGTAAAAGTTAAATTTTTTACTATTCATATCTCATAAAAACCATCATAAAAACAATGAAATTACAGACATTATAAAAACAATGAAATTACAGACATTAAAAAAAATGGAAGTACAGTTATTAAAGAAAAGTAAAAGTATAATAAAAAGACCAAATATTGTTGTCCATTAAATACCTCAATGTTTAATACGTTGGTCAAAGTGCTTCTGCAAATATCTTGTTCTCATTTACCTCACAAGTGGGCAAATTCCAATGTAAAAGCTAATTTATTTTTTAAGTTAATTTGTATTCAAAATTTGGTCCTATGTTTGTTTTCAACATGAACAAACTTTAATATCTATTATTTCATATTAACGACACAGACCAAGAAAAGCAACCCAGTAAAATATGTAAGATCCAGATTGGAATTAGTATTCATGAAGAAGCATATGGATAGCATAACCGTCAATACCATATGCTAATTATCTGTCGACAATGCAACATCTTTATATAGAAAGTAATCATTCTTATAACTGCGTCTTTCTTGATAGTACACAACAGAGATTTCAGCTTTCTACGATGATTGTAAACAGAAGCACATACCTCGGTGTTTTGAAGCGAGGAAGGCATCGAGTTTGTGGTTGTTCCCGTTTGTACCCGGTATTTTGCCAGAATTGTGGTGACGCTTCTCACAAAATAAAATTACATCCAAGCAATTTGTAAGTGTAAAATGAAAAAGCATCGAAATATAAATTATCTCTTGAATCATATCAAAAAAATCAATATTCCCATTTATACTTTGAAAATCCATTTAATTGGAACAAAACATTAGGGAGGGTACGTTAGCCTCTCCATTTCGAAATAATATAAAAACAAATATTCACTGTAGTGGGATTCAAAGTCAGACTTTTAAGTGAACTTGGACACATAATGTTATAATGAAAATAGAATTGATGAGATCTAAATTAGATGATATACTAGATGATAAAAATCCAGAAGGACACGAAGCGTTCTCATACTGTAATAAATTTCGTGTCATAAAAGTAAGAAAACCGAATACATGGTCCAAGGTTCGTGAACACTTCAGGAGAAAGCCAATTATTCTGGACACTGTACAAGAAAACTTGGTACTTGTTTAGAGGTTACAGAGAAAAAGGAAATCCCTTTGTAAGACACTATCCGTAAGAGAAGGCATTATTGTTGACACTTGACAGGAAAAATTAGTACCTCGTAGGGATTACAGACAAAAGACAATATTGTCGGAAGATACCATGAATAACATAAACTTTTGTTTCTTAAAAGGTCCGCAGGTTTCGTTACAGTTCTGTTGGTTTGTGGATTTCTGCAAGACAGGACACAATGACAAAACAATTACAGTGCTAACAAAAACGAGACATGAATTTATAAATGATTGAAATGCCAAAGCCCGAGGTCAATTACCACTACGCAGCTACAGGTGCCTTACAACACTGGTTGTTCATCTCTTCTATCCTTAATCACCTACATTTATACAAACAACTATGTCGGTTAATTGTGTTATGGCGGTGTTGCTCTTTCGAATTTAATCAAGGTGAGGCGGTGTACCACGGTGACGTGGTGTGTGACGGTGAGATGGTGCCTCAGTGAATGATTGATTTGACAGAGAGGTGTAATTATTTCTAACATTCTCTCTTATTTACGATTGACAATTTGAACATGACTTAACATAACTTCTAAGTATCAGTTAGGATTACAATGACTCAAAATATTGACATCAACTTTTGTGTTGGATTTTTTTCCTTTTATTCCAAATCCTGTATCCTCTCAATAGCTTCATCTTTTGTAGGCTCCAAATTTCAGTTTCTTCATTCGTTGTTGCAGCTATTCCATAGTTAAATCATTTTTTATCATAAAAACATAGAAAATTGTTTAAGTCTATCCATGGATGTCCTCTACTTCTTCAAAAAAATCTGCTTGTATGTGGACTATTGCCATATGTTATTTTCTATAGTTTGACTTTTATCATTAATTTTTTGATTGTCAATTTGCTGCAACATAGATCCCTACTCAAATTTTATCTCTTCACAACTCCAATACATTAAAATTTCATTGACATTTTCATTTTCTACATTGTCCATGTTGTCTTAACATTCATTGTTGCAACTTCTATGCAGACTTCATCAACACATGGTGTTTCAAGCCATGCTTTAAGGAACCTTAACTCTTTTTCATATTTGTTGCTTCTTCATGGTTGTTGCTAACCTCTGCACACTCAAAATCAATGTTAAGTTTATATAAAGAAACATCTTCAAACCATATTGATTCCATTCATTATGCTCTGCAATGAGAGTTGTCTCCTCTTGCGCTTTCTTCTCTCCTTGTGTCACACCTTTCTCTGCTTCTGGCATTACATCATAATCTTCATTTTCCACTTTTTTATTAACCTCTGCTACTGCAAACAAGTTACTTTCCACTTGGTTTCCAAACACAATTGGGTTTCTCTCACCAAATAACAACATATCAATAAAACGTTTTCCTTGCATCATATGCAACCACTGATAACTAGTTAATTGTTCTCCATCAAAGTTATCATCCGCAACATCAATTGCTTGACACACCAAATAACTTCTTTCTCCACTGGTATCTTTATCTATGCCAAAATCAACTACTCCTACTAACACACCAACATTTTCATCAACATGCAAGTGGGATTTATGAAACTCTTCATCTTTCTATAAATCTACTACTACATATCAACTTTCCTTTTCATCGTCAAGCATTGCTACAACATGTTTTACAACACTACTATAGTTGACTTGATTACTCCCCTTTACACCAAAAGTTATCTCAAGGATCTCAAAGCCTCCTTTATTGTCTTTTCATCTGCAATGAGGGGAAGAATGTTGTCATCTACACATCCTTTTATGCATTCAAATGCTAAGACATTACTTTTCCTTCTGGTTTCCAACTCTTTGAAATAGACTTCAAACAAGTCTTGTTGTTGTTTTGACTTTCTCAACCTCTTGGATTTTCCCATTTATTTAATCACCTTATACTTTATAATGTTCACCAAACAATAAGTTACAAGTTACAACTCTTCCACAACTCTTCGATACTCAATACTAAGTGATGAAAAAAAAATACCAGAATTACACTAGATAGAAACTCACTCCTCTAAACACACTTCATGTAGCAAGCTCTAGGAAACAAAGTTCACGAGTTCAGTATACAATGCATAGGTCCTCAACTTTCAGCATATATAGGAGTCACTCCTCTATAACAGCTCGTGCACTTCAACAGTAAACTCACACAAGTTACACATGCAAGCTCAATTTAGGGTTGCAAAGAATATGCCTCAACAATCTTTTCCTTGATATGTTTGTAGCTCTCCAGGATCATGACAATACATAATGATGTTGGCTTATGACAACAACTAATCTCGATGGTGCATACAACCAAATAATAGATAATAATACTTTGTCTCCAATTTTTTGGCTTGATTCACGGTGGTAGAGGACGAATGGCCAAAAATGGTTCGACTCCCAAAAGATAATTGTGGCGGGACTATGACCTTTTGAAAAAAATACCAATTTGAAAGGATGAGATGTATGGGCAACTACAACTTCCATGACAACTTTTCACTTGAGACAATATCCAAATGCACAACTTGGTCCAATCAAACGCCATCTAGGACTGTGTTGCTTGACCTCTCATTCTCACTAGTACTTCAAAACTAAAACTCGATGAGTCGATTATGGCTAACCTAGTAATGAAATATCCGCTCCCATACCATATTTTGATATTGTAAACTGCTAGGAGATTTGAATGTTGGAAAGGAAAGGTGTTCTTTTTAAGAGGGGAAGATGTAATACCTTTTTGTTTTTCTGTAAGTATTGCTTGTTTAGATTAAGCTATTTTTAATTGTGATGGCCATAGAGCCATAGTGAACTCAATTTGAAATTGACTATGGTGATGTACTAAATAAGTTTTAATAATAATAATAACTGGAGATTTATTTGGGATAGAACAATTGAGTTAATGAGATCATTACCCAAATCCAGAAACTAATGTGGATGGATAAGATCAGGACAAACTTCTCTCAAATTACTCCTAAAAAGATATAGGGGTTTCTTGATGAGATTTAATATGATTGGAAGGAAAAATCTATTAAATCACTCAATGTGGAAAGAATGTCGCAGGAGAAAAAAGCCGGCTTTAATGGAAAAGAGAAGATATTTTTTTGAAAAATAGGAAAAACCCTAGGCTATTGGGTTGGAAGACCGTAGAAAGTGGGACACTGCTAATGAAATTCTATTAGGGAAGCAAGGCATAAAAATGCATTATTCAGAATCACAAGAGATTGTTGATTTTGGAGGTAATAAGATCTCAACTCGGGGGAGAACCTGTGGTGAAATTTCGTGGTTTTTTTTTATATACATAACAGAGAATTTTGTTGCATGCTATATTCATGTTTATAACCATAAATTTTGTCGCATGTTATAGTTATGTTTACAACTCAAATTGTTGTTGTATGCTATATTACTATTTATAACTAATAACACTATTGCATATTGAATTGTGGAAATAATTACAGTGATGACCTGTGGCAGGCTAAACAGGTTTTATATTTATTATATATAAATATATATATAGATAGATAGATATTGAATTTTATGCATAGGTATTTGCATTTTGCGGGAAAAGAACTCACATGATCTATAAAAGTATCTATAGTATCGATCTATGATAATTCTATTAACAATTTTCTTACATACTAATTATCATGAGTGCAAAGGTCGTAAAATATGATGATACTCCAAAAAAAATATATAGGTAGGGTAGGTCACTGCTCAGATAAATTAATTTTGCCTGAGTAAATGCCATAACCAAATTTGGCAGGGGAGGAAGTTTATCCCCGACACTTTTTGTTTAATTTTGAAGTTCAACTGAGTCCGGAGGCGAACTTCTCAATGGTCGTGGTTGAAATATGTCATGGTATAGTTTCTAGATAGAGGCAAAGATTTTGACCTCAGACTCATGAGGTTGTCGACCATGCAGATTGGTCGTTGAGGGCACACCTTAATATACATGTAGCGGGAAATCAATAAGTGAACTATTCCGTTCCACAAAGATCGAAAATGGTCAGTCTAGAATCTATTGATATAATTATAGTCAGTGGAATATCCCTGACATTGAAACCATATCTGAAGAATATGTAGACTACCTGATAGAATGGGCGAACTAGAACACATGATTGGTAGGAATTTTCTCTACAATTTAATGAATGAGAGAGAGAACTAACAAATTTTATTTCAGGAGTTGAGTAGATCTGGAAAACATTAATTAATTCAACAATTTAATATCGTATGCATATTCTAGTAATTAAGATACATATAGAGAGGACTTTGTCAAAGATTTGCCTAGAAAATAGTTAGAACTGTAGAATTTGTATCTTTATCATTAACTGAAAAAGGCTAAATTGCAGCCGAAGAATAAGAGAAACTTAATTACACACGCTAATTAAACATGGATAAATTCTCTTGCATTCATGGAAAATTTTAGGGGTGAATGTTGGCCGTTAGCCAAAATTAAGGGGTTTTAAATTTTTAGTGGGAGAATATTTTGTATCATAGTACATTTTTACAAATCACCTCAAATAGCTCACCTTATTTTAAAGGAGGGTAAAAAAGGTAAAGCCTTTGAAATTAGGAGTTACAACCTTCCATTTGCCCTAATTTTCAATAGTAGGTTTTATTTGAGTGAATCCTATGGGCCAAATACCATATTTATAAAAGAGGTACGGTAAATTAATAAAAATATAAATAAATGAGAGGTATGGTAAAAAAAAAAAAAAAAAAAATTATTTACTCCATAAATCACTTTATATACATGCAAGGGTGTAAACAAATAAAAATATAAATAAAGTGGAGGTAGGATAAATAAATAAAAATATAAATAAACTAGGAGTATGGTAAATAAATAAAACTTCTTTTTATATTTAGCCCGGCTCAAAAAAGAGGTTTTATTTAAATGAATCCTATGGGCCAAATATCATATTTGTAAAAGAGGTATGGTAAATTAAAAAAAATATAAATAAACTAGAGGTATGGTAAAAAAATAAAACATTTTTTTATATTTACTCTGTAAGTCACCTTATATTTATGAACACTCAAAAAATGCATTTTATTTAGGTGAAACCTATGGGAAAAATACTATGGGCCAAATACTATTGGCTAGATTATTATTAATACCATGAAAAAAACATTATTAACCCTAATATTAGTATTAATAAAAATAAAAATGGCACATGGTATTGACCCATGGTATTCACATGGAATGTAACCTATTTAAATGGGGGAATTAAACTAGCATAGATCCATCTTTACTCTAGATCTACTAAGCCCTAAGAGGGATCAAATGCAAACTAGCATAGAGTGAAAAAATATTTGATCCCTCTTGGGGCTTGGTGGATCAAGAGTAAAAATGGATGTTGTAATTTAATGTATGTTAAACATTTTAACTTGGTTAAAATAAAAATAAATTATTAATTTTATTAATTTTTATAAATTACTAAAAGTAATTTTAAGCTCCAGTTTTATGATAACCCATGGTATTGACCCATGGTAATACCATGGTATTCATGTGAGCATAGATTATTTAAAGGGAAAATTCTATCATCTTAGATCCATCTTAATTCTGGGTCTACCAAGTGTTCAGAGGGATAAATAAATTTCATCCCCCTAAGAGTGGTAGATGTGGAGTTAAGATGGATATAGGTTGGTTTTTATGATAATGAAGATATTAAATAGACTTAGGAAATTATATAGTAAAAACATCTTAAGGTGAATGGTTAAAGCTACATTTAGTCACTTCACAAAATTTGGTAAAAAATACCAATATCTCCATTAATATTGGTTTTTAAATTTTTCTGATTTAACAAAAAAAAATTCAAAACAATGAAACCTTATCACTCTTTCTGCATCACCCTCACAGAAGTTTTCTCACCATTTTTCAAACATTCTCAATAAGATATCTTCATGAAAAAGTTTAGGTACTGATGTTGGATTAGTTGTTTGAAAAATAAGCTGGTTTGTACAACGTTTCATCTTTTGTGCTATTCTTAGTTTGTCCTAATGATCTGTAGGGGTTGGAGCCACTGCACCATATTTTCCTAAAAGGTGGAGATTGTTTACCAAAAAGGAAGTTAATCTACATGTTACAACGTTGTTAAAAAATGTCAGACCTATGAGGGTAGTGAATTATGCTAATAAGCAATTTAGATTGGGAGAGACGTAATTAAATTTTATTATTTAATTGAAAATTTCCAATTAAAATAATAATAAATCCACATTTATATATTCATATATTGATTGGAAGGATTCTCACAATGGTCACTTATTTGAATTAGATCCCCTTCAAGCCTTTGGGATACCTAATACTTTCTTATATAATATATTTGGGGTTTGCTACTTGTTGGCGTGTTGGGGTAAACAAACTTGATGTGGTTTTTTATCTCACAGTTGGAGTCTATGGAATAAGAAAGAAATTTAATAACTTGAAAAAAGTGGTAACTTGACAAAAGTTGTAGAGAAAAGATTAATCTCTCCTACCTTGACAGAACTCGTTGTCAATATCAACACCTACAAGAACTTTTTTGTGGAATATTATCAAAACTAATAGAAGGATATGAAAGAGTGTATTGTAAGAACCTTGACAAACACAGCCACTGAAACTTGGAACATTGTTTGTAGGAAGAGAAAATTGTGTTTCTTTTTTCCAAACATGTATGTTAGTATATTACAGTTTAATGAATATGTTTTCGTATTATCATATATGGCTTCATAATTTAACAAAAAATTCACCAAGGCTTCACAATGTTTTATTATTCAGTAAAAGATTTGCCAAGATCTTACAAGATTTTATAATTCAGTGAAAGATTCTTCATCACTGTACAAGATAATATAATCTAGTAAGAGATTCGCCAAAAAAATTATTAATACATATTATATTATTGATAAAATTGCCTCCCATTTCTCCTATGTATCATGGGGATTAGCCCATTTATTATACATATAAATTTAGGATGATTCTTAAAATTTTCCCTGCTGGCACTCAACAAATTTCTTTAATACCAAACAAATTAACGCACAAATAATGAAAAGTTTAATCAGTACATTCTTAGAAATATCTGTAGTTATTCTCAACTTTAGCAATGGATACAAGTTGATCTTGAAATTTAACAATAAGTTTCACCATCCTTTAGTAATGCATGGATTGAATATCCTATGTGAATGAAAATAAAGTAAAACCACTCTTTGTACTGAATACATATTAAACCAGAAAGCATTGATTAGTAATAACATAACTATGCTTACTAGCTTCATGCTAGATTAGGATTTTGTTCCTTAGATCTACAATATTTTCCAAAAAAGGAAAAAAATAATAAACCACAACAACCAGCATTAGAGTGGAAACTTCAAAATGAGAGATTAAATAGATCAAAGTATGTCAGACAATAATAATCTTGTTCAAATAAAATTTCAGGAAAGTAGAACACAACCCCTCAAGGGTATCAATCCAGATCATAAAATCATACAATTGTCCCTTAACAAGAGTTTTAGGAAACATTTTGATAAACAGGAAGAAGGCATGACTCTAAGCCATATGACTATAAGTTTAAGTCGAATAACATTTCCATCTAGGAAATTTCCCATAAACCCATCATTGGAGTAGACACATCAAACCAACATATAGCAATGTGAGTGTTGGTAGTCTAAGGAGATATGTTAATTGCAAGATAATAAGAAAAAGTTAGGCATGAATATGTTCTCCATACCTGTGAAAGGAACCACAATGAGAATTACATCTATTAAATACCAATGAGACAGGTTGTTTGAAGAGCAACAGGGGATAAATTGAACTAAGCCAAACCAAAGATTTACATGTTACATGTGTAAATGCCGAGGCCTTCCCCTTTCCCATCTATGGATCGGTTAACAAAAGGAAATCAATTTTTAAACTAACCTCCACCAACTAAAAACCAAGAATTTTTTTACATTGCAAGCAAAAGAAGAATACAACGTAAGGTGGGAACATAGCTTTATTACTTGATAGAGGAATTGGTGGGTTGAGCTCTACAGAAATTGCAAAATAGACAACCCAGAATGCTGGACCCTTTCGTATGCCTTTTCCCTATATCCAGTGCAAACCAAAACCTCAATGTTTAGTATGAGAAAATTAATGGAAAAAGAATAGGATGAATTTAGAACAATGAAAACAAAATTGAATAAAGAAAATAAAATTACCTCAGGTGCGTGGGTGAACTCTTTCCATAAGGGTCAATTGTTGAGCCCCCTGGGGTTTGTAGGTTGCAAGTTCAGTTCCAAACCACACTATATCCTATGGCATAATAATAAAGGGATGGGCATTCATAGAAACACTATGAGCCATGAAAGGATTCCATTTAACCAGTGCACACACCTGTAGCACTACTAAAAGTGACATGGAATTGTGACTTACCAGGTAGCTAGTTGGCTTCGCAAATAGTCTCTCAGCATCACTTAGGGTAGAGAATAACATAAAACATCACAGAGAGAAATCGTTTAGGGGTTTAGGGTTTGGATAGTTGTGTGGTGGACCATTGGATCGCCCCGTTGCATCCTAGTCATTCATGAGAATCAATGACTACAAACCCATGTGATGGGCGTATGGCACTTGTTGAGCTGGATCACAAGGGTTGGTCATTCGTTTCCCTATATGCATCATTGTGTACACCATACGGTTGGCACACATAAAGGCTTGAGTTTATTTGCAGTGGCAGAGATCAACCAACGTATGGAATATTCATATTACAAAACCCACTATCACCATTCCCGACTAATAATACCAAGATTGTTAGGTACAAGTGCGAAACTTTGCAGGATTACTCACTCTATAAACGTTATATTCTAACCACCATCACACCAAGAGATTTTTTAAGTTAACATGAGTCACAACCTTGCCCTAGCCTAAAGCCTTAGACCGTGAAGTATACTAACAAGGTTATGGAGTATGTTGACAAGGGAAATGAAATAAACTGATTATAAGAAGCTTCTTTATAGTCATAACGAATAATTAATATTAGTGGTAACATAAAGGATATATATATATATATATATATATAATATCATGACTAAGGTGTGATCAAACAAAAGGAAAGTACTTCATGGATTTTTGCTCATTATGGGGAAAAGCACTTGATTCTTTTATAAATTTTGTCATAACTAAATAAAATAAAATAACATATAGATTAAGTAATAAAGGATTACTAATTTAATAGGACAGTAACTACAGTCAATATATTTTATTACTAATGACAATGGACAAGTTAAGTATTAAAAAAAAAAAAAAATTGTTTGGGACAGAAATCATGAGAGGACTACGAGAATAACTTATGGATTATAATTTTCTGATCTCTTCATGGCAATGCATGTGGAGTAGATAATGGAGTTGTTATATGGACTTCATTTGGAGGTCTTGATAGTAAGTAGGGCATATGATGCATTTGTTTAAGATGGTTGTGTGGATGGTTTGATGTTCTAGGAGAACAACACTTGGACACTATGGATGAAGTTTCTTGATGGATTTTAGATAATGATGATAGGGTATTATGAAATATTATGTGATGTTATTGTTTCATAAATGTTTGATGATTACATGAGGATGTTCTCTCTAATGCATTGGATGCAATGGTTGGATTTTTCACTGAATGAGTCCAAGGAATGGGTAGTACTAGTGTGTAGAGATGTGATTAATTGATGTTGGAGTATATCAGTAGGGTTCAAAGGTGGCTGAACAAGTAGATATTTTTTGTGGTAAGCATGATCACAATTACTAATTTAGAAATTGATGACAAAGTTAGGAGGGAGCTTTCCTTCCATGATTGACTTTGGTAGTTTGGATTGTTGAAGAATATAACTAGGTTGGGTCTTCATAATTGTACTTGAAGTTAAAATGTAAAATATTTGTCAAAAGAAAGAAAAAATAATTTTATTATTATTTTAATTGACTTATTAAAGCATGGGTTTCATGTTTGGGTCAATTGTTATAGGCCAAGCCTCCATTGTAGGCTAAAGATTTTTGTCAAAGTTAATTTTTGAATTCTCCTCCATCCACCCAAGTCTCCTTGTTGTCGAATGACTCATCATCAAGTCAACTTCCCTCAATAATCTCATGCCGGCCTACTACAGTAACACTACTCTTTAGGATCACATGTTGGCCTATTTGCCTATGGAAACAACTATATATACAAGGGTGAAGAATTCACATAAACATCACAGAAAACTTGGATTAATTTCAGAGATGAAATCATGATGCAAGTGTGGAATTCATAGAATAAAGGTTCGGTATTTTTTAGATGAAGTTTCGTGTAATCACAGTGAGATAGTGTAGATATTTCAGAGAATTTTTCAGTGCATATGTTGTATTAGGAGTCCAATGGTTAGAATCTTTGGGGATGATATCTCTTATTTTTCAAGAACGTTTCTTGAATTTTTCTCATTAGGAAAAGAAATTGAATTAAGGGGTATCATAGGGAAACATGGTCTATTGGAAAGAAAAATATTTTCAAGAAGGAATAAAAAGGGGTAATTGCACAATTATGTTCCCTAGGCATTCAAGCATCTAATCATCCATTTCTTTATATCTCCACAGAGTCCTTGACAATCATTCCAGCATATTTAAGAGTCCCAAAGGTGTCCCACCTATTTTCGATCATGACCATGATATTCACTGGATTCTAGGACATGTTCCTCCAAATAGTATACCTTACTGATGTCCCTATGCCAAGAAGAGTAAAATTGACCATATGGTTGTAGTAATGCTAGAGGTACCTATAATTCAACCTAGCCAAAGTTAGTTTTCTTCTCCGGTAATATTGGTGCCTAATAAGGACGGATCATGGTGTATGTGTTTGAATTATAGAGAGATAAACAAGCTCAATATTAAAGATAGGTTTCCCATTCATGTCATTAATGAATTTTTGGATGAATTACATGGAGTAATTTACTACAACAAGCTGGATTTCAGTTCAGGATATCATCAAATTAGAATCAAGAAAAAAGACATTATGAAAACAACACTTAGAATTGATGATGTCATTATGAGTTGTTGGTTATGCCTTTTGTCCATAGTAATGCTCATTCCACAATTCAAGGTTTGATGAATTTCAATTTTAAACCCTTCCTTAGAAATTTTGTGTTAGTATTTTTTGATAATATATTAGTCTATAGCAAGTCTTGGAAATACCATGTTCAACATGTTGAAGGAGTGCTCAAATTGTTGGAGGAGAAGAAATTGTATGTAAATATATCCAAATGTTTCTTGGGGTACAGTTGGTTGAATATTTCGGTCATATTGTCATCCAATGGACCCTAACAAAATTAAATTCATAAAGCAATGGTAAATTCCCACAAACATAAGGCATCTCCAAGGATTTCTTACGTTGATCAGGTATTATCACAACTTTGTTAAGAATTATGGGGAGATAACAGCACCTCTAACCACATTGTTGAAGAAAGATGCATTTTCTTGGACTCAAGAAGCAGCTAGGGCATTTGAACATATTAAAGAGGAAATGTGACAATCTATGGTATTAACTACACTAGACTTCACAAAAACCTTTATTGCAGAATGGGATTGGTGCTATTTTAATGCAAGAAGGAAAAACCATTTCTTTTGAAATTAGTCCAATCAAGGGAAAGCATTTATAGAAAGCTATTTATAAGAAGGAAATGTTGGAAATCCTACATGCATTGAAGAAATCGTGCACTTACCTAATGGGAAGACACTCCAACATAAAAAAAGATCATGGTAGTCTTAAATATTTCTTGGAATAAACATTATCTTCAGAAGAGCAGGAAAAATGGATCAGAAATATGTTGAGTTATGACTTTGAAATCATCTGAAAAATAAAATAAAAAAACGTTTTTGCAGATGCACTCTCAAGAAGGGATGAGGATGCAGAAGGACTTCTCTATGTCATTTTTATTATCCATCATGATTGGATAATTGAAGCAACGGAGGAATCGAAGAATGGTGAAGAGGTGTGGACACTCATTCAAAAGTTGCAGCAATATCCTAGTAAATTTGATATGTTTATGATATACGAAGCTCTAAAATAAATCAAATCCCTTAATGTGAATATCCTTTTTCAAGTTTTGCATTGAAGTAAAATTTATTATTTTGAGAAATTTGATTCTTGTCGAGGCTTGGTCCATATGGAATTATGACAGATCTATGTTGTTTGATCTTTGAAACCAATATGAAGGAGATGTGCAATTCATTCCATGCATTAATATGGTGTTTTCATATATATATATATATATATATATATATATATATACACACACACAACAAAATTGAATTGAGGAAGGATCTCTAGGCTTAGTTCCATTCAAAATATGGTTTTGTATAATTTTGGTATCGCCTACTATGGAAATCCTTTTGGTCATATTAGCTCGAGCTGCAGAAATACCTTGAAAATTTCCATATGCTTATGATTAATTCTTGGATACCTACCCATAACTCCAAGTGAATATAATTTCCATTTATCACTTGGAATGAAGAAGATCCCCCCTAGCACTTGCCACTTCTAGATTCCTTTTAGATGTAATATAAATTATATTTTTGTTGAATATCGAAGAGTTAATCAATGCATGAACTCCTCTTCGGATAGTAATAGGAAAAAAAAAATATGATGATGCCCAAACTTATGAGTGGGAAGCAATATTCCCAAGTTCCACCATTTATCGTGCTTGAGGTCCAGCTACTATAATGTAAGAAGGGAGATATTTTTGGACTTTAATCATTCCAGAAAATAAGAGAGAGCTCAAACCACTATTATCTAAGGAGGTGTATAAGTGTTTTGAAAGATTGAATGATTTATTTCCATGATATGTACTTTGGAAGATATTTCCATGCTCTTGTGAAAATTGGCTTCATTTGGGATTCTACAAGATAGTTTTATTCCCAAGAAATAAAGAAATTGGGTAGGTGTGAGGGCCAGACCAGCGTAAGAAAAAGATCCTACAGAGCACAATCCAAACATTTTTGAATAATGGGAATTAAGTGAAGTTGTGGGAGATAAATTAGGACCTTGAAAACGGCATTTAAAAGACCCAAAAATCCCTCTCTTATGAATATATTCTACTATTAAAAATTTTTGATGAGCCAAATTCCACTAGAAAGTATTGATCTTCAGGAGGCCATATATATATATATTTCAAATGTTGCCTTGAATACTTTTTTTTTGGAGGGGGGGCATTAGGAAATAGAAGGGATAGATAGTTTTTTTGAACTAAGTAGACGAAGGCTCCCCAATATCTAGTATCATCATCTGTTCTCCTCATGGGAGAACATAGAAAGAGGAGGAACTCTACTAGTTTGGGAGCATAATATGCCTCATTAGAAATTCTTATAGCTCAGCCATTATTAAAAAAAAAAGGAGCTCTACTAGTTTGGGACTATAAAATGCCTCATTAGAAATTATTACAGCTCAGACATATAAAAGATAAAAATAACTAAATAACTGAATAATAAATAACTAAAAGAAAAAAATAAAAAAACTTATAAAATCCTACTCAAGGAAATTCACAATATAGTAATTAAATTTTGGTTCAAGAGCTGAAATGATAACAATTTTAAGGAAAAAAATTACAACCATATGTATGAAATTATGGTGTTTTATTGTTCAACTACTTCACCAACTTATTATATATTCATTGGCATTTTCTCAACTACAGATTTTGCATTTATATTCTCTCTTTGATTCATATAAGTATAAATATTTGAGAGTTTTCTATATGGAATCAACTTTATAATTCTACAAAATTTATGTGAGGGGGGTTTATCCCTTTAGCACATATGGAAACATGGTTATCAATGCTTACAACTTTGGTTGTGGATTAATTTATGATGGTATTACTATATCTTAAAAGGTTCTTTAATTGTTTATTCCCTTAGATTTTCACCCATCGCGGAATGACATAACCTCCATGGCATTATTTAATAGAGGGAGTTTCATTACAATGTGTTTGTGTGATAATAAGGCCTCCCCCATACTCATCTATCCCCATTGTTAGTGTCTATGAGTCACCAATGATTAAATGTACTATTTCCATGTGGTTGATAGGGTTATTAGGTCAAATTGTTATAGTTTTAAATAAAATTCGACCATTGGTCGGTTCTAGGTCATTACTACTTCCTCCATACTCATGATCAATCAAAAGTTGTCATGTACTTGTCATCATTCCTTGTGATAGGTCATCATCCAAGAGTGTCTTGGTCATGATTTTGGTTATCATTCCATTTGGTGTCATCATTAGGTCATATCATCAAAAGTCATGTAAAAAGTCATGTCATCACCATAATCACCACCATAGAGAGTAGTAATTAGGAAAAAGTGTCCTAAATGATTTCTAAGGTACAGTTTCCTCCTTATGAATATGTAAATATGGTCAATAAAGTACTAAAGCTATAGTACACTACCTCATCACATCATTTTTCAAAAGGACATATGATGTCATACCATCACCAAAGAAAAAAATCGACATTGAAGTAATAAAACGATCATCAAAACATTCAAAAGCTTCATTCCATCCTCCAAGAGAAATTCTCCACCATTGTTCTTCATCTCATCCATCATAACCAAGAGTTTTTCATCACCAAAACCTTGTCATCAAGCATGCTACGCTTGTGCACTCACACTTCGCGCTTCTAGGAAGCACATGACATTTTTGGGTTTGGAGGACAAAGAGAGAAACAAAGTGGTTCATTCCTCATTCTATAGGTTCAAGACACCCTAATCAAGTAAGTACAACCTCTCATCAAGCTTTTATTCAGTGATTTTGTTCAGCCAATGGTGAAATCCCTCTCCTAGGGTTTCTATGCTGCGTTTTTGAGTTATCTTAGTGCTTGCATCATTTCAGTAAGAAAAAACTAGTTTTACTGTTTTAACACCCTCATTCACACTCCATACACCTCCCCAAAACATTTCCCACACTCATCTCCCTCATTCCCATCATTTTCCACTAAAACCCTAGCCCACGTTATGTTTTTTCCAAATTCTGGGTTAGGACTATGTTTTAGCCTTTCTCCCCACTTCCCCTCACTCATTTCAAGTGATTCCAACTCCAAATTGTCTCTAACATCTATCCCTACCCCCTATAATTTTCTTATAAATTTCCCTAATCCCTATCTCATCCATTCCCTTACCTAAACTAGCTACCCCATTTTCCCTATCCTACCCTTCCCTTCCCTCCAAACAAGCTAGGGTTTTTATTATGAAAACAAACCCCATGGCCAGTGAGGAGAGGAAGTATAACAAAGGAGGGAACATCTTTAGATTTTAACCATCCAATATGAAGGAGATCAATGCTTCACCATTCATCAAAAGATCATTTCAAGATGTTGTCTACCTAGGGTTTTGTGAAAGATTTCAAGATGATAGCTACCTAGGGTTTTGTGAAAGATTTCAAGAATTAGGCCACCATGCTAAGTTAACCAGCCTATTTGACACCAATTTTAAGAGGAAAAATACCACCATAGCATGGATGGACTTCTTGGTATCAGTAGAGGTGATTGACATGATTTTTAGGGTTTTGAGGTCATTTGTTGCACAAAGGGACTGTCTTACTTCAAAATCTGTTTCTGAAGTAATGAAGATGAATTTCACAAAAGGGAAAGAGATTTTGTGTAAAATATACCAAAGATCAAAAACCTCCTTCAGTTTATTCACAGTTGTTATGATTTGAGAGAAATTCCCAAAACACAATTACCAAAGGAGAGTTGCTCCACCGTGGACAACTTGACTTCAAGTAAGTTTTTCAGGGGATTGGAGTAGGTGTTTGCAGTCCTTGATGACTCTATTGTGTAGTAGATACCATAAGCTTTACAACCATATCCTTTTCAAAAGCTAAATCATCTGGGAAGGTCTCCAAACATCTTTCCAATATTCGTTACGGTTTTGCTAAGAGCACGCTATGCTTCCACACATTTTACCGTGCGTCTGTGGTGAAGCCTATTTTCGAAGTTTTCATTGTCAAGAGTTGATTTTTCTTGATGTAACTAGTCTTGATATAATTCTAAATGATGTAATTAATTATTCTAGGGATGGTAAGACTGAATTTGATTGTAATTAAGCTTGTAAATGTCAAATTAGTGTAGATTCATGCTCATTAATGCTTGTAAAGTTAAAGTGAATAAGTTTGGGCGAAATTGGGAGTTGGTTTCTAACCTCCCTAGTCTTAGGTACAATTGTAGATATTCTTGTAAACAGTTCCTATGATGGTTGATTGGAGCCCTAAGAGGTGGAAATGTAGTTTTTGTTCTATATGTAGCCTAATCTAAGTCATAGAGAGGGTTGGATGCTCGATAATCATGCTTGGAGTTAGTGTACACTTTTTTGCAGTAATACAACAGGCAATTGCACCTATTATATTGGGATTCTTATGGTATGCTTTGTGATTTTTTTTTTCTCTATTTTATCATAAAATTGAATATATATTTCTCCTTACTACCATATTTATTCTTTCTTGTGATCATATCATAGGTGTTTAAGCAGAATTCATAAGTTTTATGCTCTATTTTGATGAGATTTTCATGCTAGTGTTATATTTATTATGATGAGTGAATTCATGGTTACATGGTAATTTTGATCCTCTATCCTCTCATCCCTATACCGCAATGACAACCTACTTCTGTCACTGATCATACCTATTGTCACTCACTACCAAATGTGTTTTTAGTTGTCCAAAGTGAAAAATAATAGTGAAGTTTGTAGCCATATTCCAAGCCATAGAAGCTCTCAAAACTAACTCGTACCCTCTCCATTGGATAGTCCTTGGAATAAGCTTTCCAATGGTATGTGGAAGTCCAAAAATGGACTCCTGGATCAAATGTTAAAGCAGATTGAAGCTACCCTTTGAAAGTGAGAAAACAAAGAGAAAAGGATGAAGGGTAAGGCTCATTGCTAGTCGCAATCAGAGTTTACTGAGGTAGTAGCTGGGAAAGATAGTGAAATTTGCGATCAAAGATCGTCGATATCGCAAATTGCAAATCATAAATTGGGTTTTCAAGGCACGGTCTATCGGCAATCATAGGTCCTGTATCGGCGGGCTCAAACATTAGAGGTCATAGTCATGTCATAGATCTTAATTAGAGTTTTGAAAAAGCAGCAGCAGGAGAGGGCACAAAAAACCTATGATCAACGATCGTTGGTATCAGCAGTCGATAATCATAGGTCTTGGCAACGACGAATGAGTAGGAAATCAGAGATTCGGGGTGAATCGACATATCAACAATTGCAAGTATGGGAGGGTACAATCAAATACAGCATCATGAAACCGCTGAAGGCTGATAACATTAAAAATCATTGAGATTCGGGCCTCTAGTGTTAAAGTGCCTAAGAGGGCGGGTTGTGATTAAAAAAGGAAAACAATTGCAAAACTAGAGAAGGACAGACATTTTCTCTCTCCTCCAACGGGCCACGTGGTGAAATACTATTGGTCCTGATAAACCCATGGGGTAGATGCCGTCATCATGACATCGTAGTACGGAGGACATGTGGCATGTTGATTTAGTGTTTTTAGGGGTCTTATGGGGGCATATTTGAGTGACACATGTCAGCACTAACAAGGTGACATGTGGTAGAGGATGATGTCACGTCGAAAATCACAAATCGCCATTTATAGGTTAAGGCGTGTTATTACATCAAGGTTAAAACCTTGATTGCAATCCACCAAGAAAGGGGCTCCAATAAGGGGGTTGGCACGCAGTCACATAAATAGCTAAAATAACTAGGGGCTAAGCACGGTAGGCAACCCCGCATATCGACGATCGCAAGTCTCAAAGGGAGGAAACAGAGTTGATATTATGAAATGGATGATTGCAATATCTCAAGTGGGCCCAATCAACGTTCGGTGGTTTCAGGCAATAGAGGGAGCATACTCTCCCTCATACTTTTTCCAGGTGGGCTAGACTGCATCTCACATCAGAGATTGCAATGTTGGGGAAGAGGCATCGAAGGAAAGCATCATAAATCACTGATATGCACAATTCATTTTAACAAAGGGAGGATCCTCATAGACGCAAGCCCAAAGGTCCTAGCACCCAAGGGCTAAAACCCTGGTCATATCCCCTGGTAACATGAAGAAAAGCTAAAGTGGATCACAATGTCCTGCTTCGTAAGGACCTTTAATGGGAAATCCCGATGTGAGAACTCTATGATAAAGTAATAAAAAACATTAAAGGCATGGTGGGTTGGCAGCTGAGGCATTTAAGAAAGGAGATGCAGCTTTGAAAATTGGCATGGGCTAACTCAGTAAGGCCCCTTGTGACTTGAAACTAAGGTCAACATTGACAGAGTAACTGAACACGTGGAGCCTCAGGAGGGCTTGATGATCTAGCATGGCACTCCATGCAGAGGGAAGATGAAGTACTACCCAGGCGACCTCTTCTTCTGTACTGTGGCATTAAACTGATAGTCGATTTCTCCCAGTTCTTGAGAATGAATGATTTGAGCAGTAAAGGTAGAAGCGACAAGAATCAGTTGGGTGGCACACGGGGCCAGATCATGGGAAAGCAAGAACCTGAGAAAAGGCAACCACAGGGATGGTCATGGAGCTATTTTGTTGGCATTTCCATATAATTGTTGACCTTTTTTGTAATCATGTAATGTGTCGACCATTTAATGAATCAATTAATCTTTTGTAGACAATTTTGGGCCATAAAGCCTTCGCAAGCTGAGACAACTAGTCGATCTGACAACTGAGACTTAGATGAAGATATTTTTTTTGTAATTATTGTTCAATGCTCCCCTCTCCAGATAAATAGTGCGAAGAAACACTTCATAAAGGTTAAGAATCCTAAAGAAAGAACTACATGTGATTTTTGAGACTATATGAATTTATGATATCCATCTCTCATAATATTAAGGAAATGGTGGTGATTCCTCCTTCGAGTACTACAGTATGTTACTCCTCTGTTAAATTCCATTATCTTCATGTTTCCTCTCTGAATGTAGGTAATCGTAGTTGCTATAAATGTTTCATATGTTCTTATAGATTGATTTGTATTGACTCATTAATGCATGTTCTTGTATGGATATTTGATATTATATCTTTAAAATCGAACTCCAAGAATCATCACACCCTTCCTCTTTCATACATTATGTCTACCTCTAACTCAGATAAGTGTAGAATTCCAAAGGTTTTAAGATCTATGCAATGAGTGAAGAATTCTTGATGCTTAAAGTACTATGCGATGAGTTATTATATCTCCTTATCTTCTCTCATTTCTCTCCCAAAGTTTATTAAGTTGTAGGTCCTTGAACTACTCAGCCTCCACTAGTTCATTATATATTTCTATGAGTTTTATATGTGAAGAAGTACTTGAAATACATGGCTTACGCCTTTAGATGAATGAGCCAACCCGTGTTGTTTATTATATATATATATATGAATGTATATAGACAAAAATGTATGAGATGTCTCCAATTTCATGAGAATCATATGAGACAAGAAAAATCTAGATGTTCTAGGCATTGGTCTTGTAAGAAATTCATGGCTTTCTCTGGAAGCGACAACATCTTTTGGCACCATGGACGGGGACTAGCTCCCAACCCGCTATCATTCACTGCTTAGAATTTACTCCTAAGATCCTTACATACGCTTCTCTTAGTCTAGCCACTCCAACCACTATGGTTTTGACCCAAATTCCTCCGACAAATCTAAATCCCCCTCCATTAATTCAAAAAGTTGTTATGGGTTTCTTCCTGAATAAATATTCCCCTCTTGATTTACCTCAAACCCTAAGTGTTATGCCTTAGGACTACCTAAACTTCTTTCCTAGGTTCAATGGGGAGGATGAAAACACTGCACAGAGACACATTGAAACCTTCTGTTCTTTTGTTGAGAATCTAAACATAGAACAACTGGATGTGGTCCTAAGACTCTTTCTACAATCCCTTGATGGAGAAGCCAGAAAATGGTTTAGATCCCTAACTAATGCATCCATCACTACTTGGGAGGAACTCAAAAAATCTTTCACACAAAAGTGAGGTGAAAAGAGAAATCATGAAAATGTCCTCACAAAGTTCAATGCTATAAGGAAGAAGCCAGAAGAGGATATTTCAGAATTAATAAAAGGGTTCAATAAGCAGTATAATAACCTGCCTTGTGAGATAAAGCCTCCTCAAGCTACTGCTCGCATAGTATTTGTAGGAGCCTTTGAATGCGACTTTTGTTTTACCCTAAGAGAAAGGAAGTATTGCACTTTGGATCAACTCCAAGTTGATGCTCTTGAGGTAGAAGCAAATTTCACCTCTGTAGGGAAGTCAAGAGGTAAGGATGAACCTATCGAGAGGAAAATGGGGAAAGAAGAAACATCCTCCTTTGGTCAAGCTAAATAATCACTAGATCCGAAGTAGGAAGAAATGGATAAAATCTTGAGGAGTTTATCTCATAAGGTGGTGAAACTTGAGTTGGAGAACAAGAGTGTAGTGAAATAGAATGCTCAAGGTAAAAACCGAGGTTATAACCCATAATACAGAAGGCCACCATTGAAAATATGTCAAAGGGAAAGAAAGGACCAACTCAATCAAATCCCTCATCCTCTAAATTTACAAGATTACCCCGATGAAAAATCATTGGATACACATGAGATGTAGGGAAACTTGTATTCCTCTTTCTTTGCAGAAGAGCATGAAAATATGGCTGACTAGGAGACAAGTCATGATAGAGAAGAAACAATAAAGGAGGAGGACATAGGTGATTATTGTAAACAGTTTGTGGATTTCATACAAGTAGAACTACATCGATGGTATGATCTAATATATTCAAGAAAGAGGTCAAGGATACTAGAACAGCAATAGGGAACTTCTCCCCAAGCTATTCCCCCAGTTCCAGCTAAAGGGAAAGGTAAGTTGAATCTTGATGCATCCAAGGTAAAAGTCTCCTCAAATAATTAATGCAATAGCTTCGAGGATCACAAAGAAAAGAAGGCATCTGTTCTGATAAAAATTGCCAGTGATAAGTGTTGGCATTATGAGACAAGTGTTGTCCTTGATGGCAAATCACATAGATGACAGATCATAGTGCAGCAGGTCAGTAGCAAAAGAATTGATGATCAGACTACAAAGAATGAAGAAAAAGAGTATATATGCAGGCTCAGAGTATATACGCAGGTTCACTATATACCAAGTAGGGTATACACACAGGTTATACGCAGGTTCACTATGTACCAAGTTGCATATATACGCAGGTTTGCTATATACCAAGTAGGGTATACATGCAGGTTATACACGCAGCTTAACTAATACAAAGGCACGTATACACGCGGGATTTCTGATCAAAAGTCGCGTATGCGTATGCATGCACTTTCATGCATGGAAAAGAGTGTACATGTGGGAAATCTTATTTTTGGGTCCGGGGTATTTAGACCTATGGTTTTGGTCCTTGGTATTGCATCCGAAGTGTTGAACCCAGGTATTGGGTCCCTAGTATTGGTTCTCAATGGTTTTGGACCATGGTATTGAGTAAGGCCTAAGACTATAAAAGGAGAGGAAGATCATTAGGCAAATGCATTGAGAAAGTCTTGAATATCTGATGAAGTATGAGATCCAGTATGTAGGTTATGGGTTTATGATGCATTGCTTGATCTGAGCTAAGGAGGAATCTCACCGGTTGATGGAGAACAAGATCTAAGGATAGATTGGGATCAAATGGTTTGAAATGAACTATTTCTATATGGTTGATTATGCTTATTCTAGATCTATATACTGACGCATGTAATGTTCTGAACTGAGTATAATTTAAGTTTGAGATAGCCGCAAGTCATGATTGAATATTTATAGATCTGTACGCGGGTTGGCTTTGGTGAAAGCGCATATGTATGCGGGTTTGATTCATCGTAGTAGCGTATACATTATGAAATATGATGTTTGAAGTTGTAGTTGGGTTTGATTGTTATTGCAGAGTTCTATTGTCTGCTCTCTGTTCTGGTGACTGTGTTGTTGACAGGGTTTCAGTGTTTCAGTGATTCAGAAATTGATGATGCTAGTATTGATTGTTTTGTGCTTCAATGATATTTATGGGTCCACTATGAAAATTGGATGAAACGTGGCCTTTCAGATTATAGTGTTGTGCTTCAGGAGTATCAAGTCTGAAAATGTATGAAATATGGTCCCTGGAGGATGAAAGGAGATTGTAGACCGGCGCCTACGTACTAGTGCATCAGCTAGTACAAGAGCAAAGGGGATGGTAGCTCCCTTCCAGTAGCAGCTAGAGAATGAGTGAAGATTGGAGCATTCAGTAGGTAGGCACTTACATACTAGTAAATGGATCAGCTAGTACAAGAGCTAAGGGGGTTGTAGCACCCATCCAGGAGAGTCTGGAAAATGAGAGAGGGTTGTAGCCCTCTATAGGTAGAAGCCTGCATACTGGTATAAGACTGCACCAGTACAGAACCATTGTAAAATGAAGTTTCTTATTAAAAGAAGATAGAGATGACTTGCAGCAGGCGGTTTTCACCCACATTGGGTTTCCACCTTATATCATGGTGTTCATGTGTGCTTCTTGTGTGTGATGATCTGTTCTATTTTACTCCTGCTTATTGTACATATGGTTAATGAAGTTCTGATGCACTAACTAAATATCAACATTTAATGGATTAATTGAATCATAAGTATTCTGGATATACGCTAGTTGCATTAGACACAGTTATGTATACACGTGAGATCGCTTAATTGAAGTAGCATATATGTATCTAAGTATGGAAATGAAAAAGTTTTATTGATTTGATAATACTGATTCACCCTCCCCTCTCAGTATTATTTCCAACAATTGGTATCAGAGCAGGTCCTTTGGTAGAAGCTTGATCGCTTCAAGGAGATCTGTAGAACAATCGGAAAGAAGCTTAGGAAAAAAGCACCTAAGAAGAAGAAGACATCTCAGAAGAACTATGACAGTGGGAGCATCGTTTGGGGAATATGTGGAAGAAGCACTTCAAATTCAGAATCACTTCAGAATGAAGATGAACAAGATCTATCACGTATGAATTTTTTATCCTCTGGTATCCATCCATCTGAAGATGATGAAAGTGATAGCGAAGCAACTGAATTTTCTCTTATGAGTGAGCAAGAAAGATATCAAATAGAGGTAGAATTCAAAAGGCTTACAGACAAAATTAGAGATCAACAAGATCTATTGAACGAAAGGGAATGTGCTTTCAAAGAAGAAGCTACCAAACTAAAAGTTCAATTAGAGGAAGGAAACAAGGTAAGGAAGGTATTCAGGGACAAGGTGTTTCTATGTCAAAAATTGCAGGATCAAGTGACATCATTAAGAAGTGAAGTCAATGAAAGGAGCACAACAATCAAGAAACTCAGAGATAGATCCAGTTATTATGAAAGGCTTGAAGCTACAATCCTCTCGCTAAAGGAAGATCTTGAAGAATCAAAAAGGCGGAATAAAGATCTACACCAAGCTCTTGAAAAACAAGAAAATGAAGTTCTTGAACTAAGACATCAGTTAGAAGAAGGAAGAAATGCTGAAGAAAACATGAAGAAGCAGTATCTTGAAAAGGAAGAGCAACTTTAGGTTGAGGTAAATATTCTAAAAGATAAATTAGAGGAAAAAGATAAGCTCTTACGATTTCAAGATAGTACTAAGATCTTGGATGATATTCTTAGTAGTCAAAGGTCTCCTGCTATCAAAACTGGTCTTGGTTTTCATGAATCTATTGAAGGTGAATCTAGTTCAGAAAATAAGACAAGGAACTCTAATGCAAAATCTGAAATGTTCAACAAGGAAATGAGAGGTCAACCCCATCAACAGCCAAGGAAAGAAATTCTTCAAAGAAAATCTTTTACTCCTCTAATGAATAAGGTTAAATGCTATGTATGTCATAATCTTGGACATGTTGCAGCTAGATGCAGAAGAAGAGTGGTTCAAGATCATCATGCAGAAAGATCATCACATTCCAGGTACTTTAATGGATATTGTTTTTCTTGCAATATGTTTGGTCACAAAGCTACTGATTGCTACAGGAGGAATATGAAACATATGAGATGTTATGCATGTAAAAAGCTTGGACATATAGCAAAGGAATGCAGGAACAAGGTACGGGCATCACAGCAAAAGGAGAAAACGTCATCACACTTGAAAATATGGAAGAAGAAGGAAGTACAGTCAAAAAGATGTGGCACAACACAATGTACTCAGACATAGCATAGCACATACATAATAGACTCAGAGGGAGCTGAAAGTATAAAAATTTAGTGCCCTGAATCTCATACACAAGTTTCATAAAGGGAAGTTGCGTATATACGCGAGTTAGACACTGCACAGTCACGTATATGTCAGTCTGAGGAAAAGTAGTAGGGACAGGCTCAGGAAAAGGGTCTGATATGATTCAGTTCATTATTTTCTCTGTTTGATAATAATTACAATCTACTAATGATGTGTGGAAATGTCTTGGTACTCCTAAAATGTTTAGAAGTGTTTTTGATCCTAACTTGATGATGATGAAGTCTTATTCCTGATACATGCATGATCAGATCTGACAGTAATCAGATGGCACAGGTTCAGGGGGAGTTTAGGTTTTGAATAATGCATTGTTGGCATTATGGTTAGTAGTCCTTGGTGATGATGCTTATATGGCTAAATGATATATCTTGCTATGATATGGTTATGAGTTGTCCATGACAAAATCTCATATGATTCTTGGGTTTACATAGTTGGTGTTCTGATCAAAGTTGTTGATGCATATATGGTGCTTACATGGTGATCTTCATAAGGATAAGGAGAAGTACAAAGCTTGAATACACTTGATGATGAGTCACTCATATGCTGCTGTCATCATATGCATAAAGATCTTATAATACAATTATGATGTAGGATTCCTATAGTTCTTGGTGCTCATGTGGATGAGGATTGTTGTTGTTGATGATGTCAAGAAGTCTTGACAAATGATCTTGAGCTCAAGATACATAGTGCTAGATACATGAATGATTACTCAAAGTTGCATTGCTGGAGACATGATGATGATGAGTTCTTGATACTTACATATGTTGATTGATGCAGATGTTCCCAAAAGAGATGATACTCGGATCATGCAGATCTTGATGATGATGAGATGACTATGGTGTTTTTCACAAATGTTATAATTTGAATGATTTTTATGATGATGAGTTGATATCTATATGCAGACATACCTTGTTACAGGACATTTACAGGTTGCTGATCTGGAAGTGGTTGTACGCGAGTTTTATAAGGGACATCTGCGTATATATGCATGTTTTTGTGGATACAGTCGCGTATATTTTGGAAATCAGTGGGCCAGACTCAGGATGAGAAAAGTCTGTTATGGGTCTGACAGAGACCATCAGGAACAGGTGCAGAGGGAGAAGATGATTGCTGGTCTAGATGTTGTTGACAGATGCTTATGGAGCAGATCAGACATTGTGTATGATAGTTGTTGATAACTATCATGGTCTTATTTAGATGTAAAGGTCATATCAAGACTCATGATGTAATAGTGTGTCTCTATCTATTGTAGTCATTTGATGAAATCTCTTCTGATGTAATTTGTACCCCCTCTATGCATAGGAAGGATGATGAAATATTTCAGTCATGTATTTCTTTTATTATCAAGGTCATGTAACGGCCTCTTCTGGTTTCCCCACTATGCCTGGGATGAATGATGTAATATACTTGGTTGTCATATGTAAACTTCTGATGTATCCCCACTTGTTTGGGTGGATGATCCCCACTTGGTTGGGTGATGGATGTTTGTATAGAGTCTTTTGGTGATAGGAAGGTCATTTATGATGTATAGAGTCATGTTCTTCTTATAGAACATCTTGTTGCAGACCTTGATTACAGTCAGGGGGAGCATGAACAACACACTTCAGCAGAGCAGAGACTGTAGCATGCACTCAAAGGGAGCATGGACAGATTAGTACACCTTGGCATATACAAAGGGGGAGCTCATTCATATATTTCAGCAGGTAGTCACGAGGAGTATGGTCAGCGGGATGTTTATCAAATAAAGTGAATATCTTGGTTCGCCCTTTGCCCTTGATGTCAAAGGGGGAGAGTGATTTGGTGTTGTTGCCATCAAGTCCAAAGGGGGAGATTGTTGGCATTATGATGCATGTGTTGTACTTGATGGAAACCCACTCATAGAAGAACATCTCACTTATTTATAACTAGATGAATCTTCAAGAGAGATATCAGATGTGACTGAATGCATGGGATGCAGGACAGCTCAAAGGAATCAGATGATAGTTCTAAGTGTGACAAGTTAGCTTTGTCATCAAGTCCAAAGGGGGAGATTGTTGGAATTATGAGACAAGTGTTGTCCTTGATGGAAAATCACACAGAGGACAGATCATAGTGCAGCAGGTCAGTAGCAAAGAATTGATGATTAGACTACAAAGAATGAAGAAAAAGAGTATATATGCAGGCTCAGAATATATACGCAGGTTCACTATTTACCAAGTAGGGTATACACACAGGTTATACGGAGGTTCACTATGTACCAAGTCGCGTATATATGCAAGTTCGATATATACCAAGTAGGGTATACACGCAGGTTATAAACAGAACTTAACTAATACAAAGGTGTGTATACACGCGGGATTTCTGATCAAAAGTCGTGTATGCATATGCACACACTTTTATGCATGGAAAAGCGCGTACATGTGGGAAAGCTTATTTTTGGGTCCGTGGTATTTAGACCTATGGTTTTGGTCCTTGGTATTGCGTCTGAACTGTTGAACCCAGCTATTGGGTCCCTAGTATTGGTTCTCAATGGTTTTGGACCATGGTATTGAGTAAGGCCTAAGACTATAAAAGGAGAGGAAGATCATTAGGCAAATGCATTGAGAAAGTCTTGAATATATGATGAAGTATGAGATCCAATATGCAGGTTATGGGCTTATGATGCATTGCTTGATCTGAGCTAAGGAGGAATCTCACCGGTTAATGGAGAACAAGATCTAAGGATAGATCGGGATCAAATGGTTTGAAATGAACTATTTCGATATGGTTGATTATGCTTATTCTAGATCTGTATACTGATGCATATAATGTTCTGAACTGAGTATAATTTAAGTTTGAGATAGCCGCAAGTCATGATTGAGTATTTATAGATATATACGCGGGTTGGCTTTGGTGAAAGCGCATATGTACGCGGGTTTGATTCATCGTAGTAGCATATACATTATGAAATATGATGTTTGAAGTTGCAGTTGGGTCTGATTGTTATTGCAGAGTTCTATTGTCTGCTATGTGTACTGGTGACTGTGTTGTTGACAGGGTTTCAGTGTTTCAGTGATTTAGAAATTGATGATGCTAGTATTGATTGTTTTGTGATTCAATGATATTTATGGGTCCACTATGAAAATTGGATGAAACGTGGCCTTTCAGATTATAGTGTCGTGCTTCAGGATTATCTAGTCTGAAAATGTATGAAATGTCATCCCTGGAGGATGAAAGGAGATTGTAGGCCAGCGCCTACCTACTAGTACATCAGCTAGTACAAGAGCAGAGGGGGTGGTAGCTCCCTTCTAGTAGTAGCTAGAGAATGAGTGAATATTGGAGCATTCATTAGGCAGGCACCTACATACTAGTAAATGGATCAGCTAGTACAAGAGCTAAGGGGGTTGTAGCTCCCATCTAGGAGAGTTTGGAAAATGAGAGAGGGTTGTAGCCCTCTACAGGTAGAAGCCTGCGTACTGGTATAAAACTGCACCAGTAAAAAACCATTGTAAAATGAAGTTTCTTATTAAAAGAAGATAGAGACGACTTGCAATAGGTGGTTTTCACCCACATTGGGTTTCCACCTTATATCATGGTGTTCATGTGTGCTTCTTGTGTGTGATGATCTGTTCTGTTTTACTGCACCTGCTTATTGTACATATGGTTAATGAAGTTCTGATGCACTAACTAAAGATCAACATTTAATGGATTAAATTAATCATGAGTATTCTGGATATACACTAGTTGCATTAGACACAGTTGCGTATACACGCGGGTTCCCTTAATTGAAGTAGCGTATATGTATCTAAGTATGGAACTGAAAATTTTTTATTGATTTGATAATACTGATTCACCCCCCCTCTCAGTATTATTTCCAACAATAAGGACAGAGAAGCAAAACTAGGATGTGTAGAAAAAGTCCAGCCTACATTCAATCTTCAGAAGGAAATTGAAAAGGTAAAGATTCATGTTCCTCTAATTGAAATTCTAAAGAAGCCCACTTATAAAGCCCAAGTCTCTCATTTCGTGCTTCCATCCACCTCAGCACCAACCCAAGTCTGTTTAAACCTTTAAGAAGAAAGACCAATGGTTGTTTTTGGGCCTCATGTTGACGAACTTGATCCTTCCATTGCACTCTTCTATGTGACCCTCGTAATTCATAACCTCTTATTTCATAACTATATGTTGGACTTTGGAGCCTCACATAACCTCATGCCCTTAGCTGTGATGGAACAACTTGGCCCACAGATCACCACGCCCTACAAGGACCTATACTCCTTTGACTCTAAAAGGGTCAAAAGCTTGGCAATGATAAAAGATTTGGTGGTAAACCTGGCTCAGATCCCTATGAAAAGCATAGTGATGGACATTGTAGTGGTAGATATTCCCCCTCGATTCGACATGCTCCTAGGTCTTGGGGTTTTAAGGTGGGGGGCTCTATCAAAGTATATCTATCTTATGCCACTATTCCCACTTTTGGAGGCAAAGAAAGGAGGTTGTACAAAGAGTCCAAATTTGTAAAAATTGTGTCCCCAACTGAAGGTTTTAAAAATTTCCCAGTGTATGGAAAAGAAAGCGACCTCTCCTTCTTCTTCATAGAAGAGTATGAGACCGTCTTATAAGAAACACTAGTACACCTAACGATGTAGTTAGAACACCAACACATAGATGAAAAAAAAGTGTGTAAATTATACTTTTGCGGAGAAAATTCCAAAGAGGGAAATGGAGCAGGACTATTGTTCGTATCTCCTAAGGGCAGCCTAGTACCCCTCTCATTCAAGCTAGAGTTTAAGGAAACCAACAACATGGCAGACTATGAAGTGTGGCTCCTCAGGCTACAAACAACAAGGAATATGAATATTGAATGTTTAAATGTGCATGGGGTCTCTGAGATGATTATAAAGAAGATCAAAAATCTGTGCCAGGCTAAACACCCTAAATCGAGGTGTTACTAGAATGAATTCTAGAATTTGACTGATAACTTCTTCCTAGCATTTAATATCCAATTTCTTCCTAGAGAAGGAAAGAGAATGGTTGATTTCCTTGCTGTAGCAGTAAGCAATTTCAAACCCCCTCAAAATCTGCTTCTCAGGTACAAGGTGGAGGTCAGATATATACCCTCTATATGTGATAATGTTAAGCACTGGCAGGTATTCAAGGACAATGAGCAGATCAAAAGATTTATAGAAGTAGTTGGGGTGTTTGATAACTAAACCATTGATCAGGGAGAGGATCAAGAGGAAGATCAAGAAGCCACTTTGTTGGAAGCGGCTCGACATAAAATTCTACAACTGAAAGGGAATATCATTCCTCATGGGCTAGTCCCAGTGGAAAGATTATTTAGCAGGGATGGTGTAGCCTCCAAACCAATGGTTCTAGAGATGGATGAAAAAGTAGAAGGTTGCAATATCCACTAAGAGGATGAACCCTATATGGTCAGACTATCAAAAGGACTACCCTCTCAATATAAACAAAGGTATTTAAATCTCTTAAAAATCTATAAGGATGTTTTCGCTTGGTCTTATGAGGACTTAAAATCATTTGATGTTAACATAATACAACATAAGATTCCTTTAAAGAGTGGAATAAAACCATGCAAGAAAAAAGTCAGGTAGATTAATCCACTCTTACTCCCCTCAATTTAAAAAGAAGTGAGGAAACTTCTAAAAGCTAAAATCATAGTGCCTTTAAGGTACTTGGAGTGGGTGGCCAACTTAGTCCGAGTCCAAAAAAAGAATGGAGAAATAAAGCTATGAGTAGAATTTTTGAACCTTAACAAGGCATTGTTGAAAGAAAACTACCTGTTGCCTATGATGGACTACATATTGCAGAAGGTGGTTGGGTTAGTCAAAATGTCCATGGTGGATGGGTTATCTGGTCACAACCAAGTGGTGGTCCACCCTGATGATCAGAAGAAGACTGCTTTCACCTCCCTTTAGGCAACTTTCATGTATGCTCGCATGCCTCTCGGTCTTATTAATGCAACGGCCACATTTCAGAGAGAGATGGATATAGCTTTTTTAGGGGAGAAAGAAAAGTACACATCCTCCACTTGAAGCTCACCTTTGAGAAATGTAAGAGGTATGGTCTTTCTTTCAATCCCAAGAAATCTTAGTTCACCCTAAGTGATGGGAAGCTACTAGGACACATAGTAGCGCAAGGAGTGAAAATCGATCCTAAGCGAGTCAAAGCTTTCAGTCATATTCCTCTCCCAAGAAATAAGAAAGAGGTGCAAGCCTTTTTGGGCAGAATCAATTTCTTGACGAGGTTCATACCCTACTATGTAGAAATAGTGAAGGGTATTACAAATAATGTAAGAAAGGAAAATGAAGTCAAGTGGAGCCCTGCCCCTTAATATTATTTTACTAGAATTAAATAACCATTGCCTAAAGCACCAATACTAGTAAGCCCTGACTATTCAATGCCTTTCTATATCTTTAACTTTTCTTCTCCGCATACTATTTCCCTAGTTTTGCTACATAAGAATAAAGATGGTTATGAATATTCCATCGCCTTCTTCAGTGAAGTCCTAAGGGATGCTGAGATGAAATAAGAAATCTTGGAGAAACGAGCCTATGCACTATTCAAGGCTCTGAATGCATTTCGAGTGTATGTGCTACAATCAGAAATCATATCGTTTGTCCCAATGATAGCGATCAAGGACATCCTTGTGCAAGGAGACATTGAAGGAAAAAGGGGTAGGTGGATAGAAAAGATACAGAAATATGACTTTGACATAAATCCTACTAAGCTCATAAAAGGCCAAGGGTTGGCCAAGATTTTATCGGAATCTAATTTCGAAGCTTTGGGGATAAACTTGATAATAGAGGAAGGCAGAATAGAAGTTTAGCAGAGCGGGATTAAAGCATCAAAGAAAAAGATATATGCTAAATATCATAGATCACCTTGGTATAAGAATATCATCCATTATCTATTATTCCTGAGGTGTCCACTAGGGCTCGATAAATCCAAATACAAAACTCTGAGACTACAAGCTCAAAAGTATATCATATCCAATGGCTAACTCTAATGGAAGGACCCAGTGGTAGTTTTGTCCTTATTGTTGGTAGAAGACGAAACTCATAAAGTGATTGAGGAATTTCATGGAGGAGTTTATCAAGGTCATTATAGTTGGAGGACCATAGCTCACGAAATCCTAAGGGTGTGATTCTACTTGCCTATAATTTTTGGAAGTGTTCATTCCCAGGTCTGGTGATGTCAAAAGTGCCAAGTGTTTGCTGAGAGACAAAAACTTTCTCCTCTTTAGGGAAAATTTTAAGGATATAAAAATATATTGAAGTTTAAAAACATTGGCGAATCTCACTCATCCATAGTATGCAAACTATAAAATGTTTATTAATATATTTGTAGAATTATTCAAGTTTATAATGATTTTATATAGAGTCTCTATATAATGTTGGTGATTTTTAAGGCAAAATAATTTTATATTGTAAAATTTGAGCGAATTATTTTTAGAAAAATGGAAATTAGCGAATCTTTTTTTGGAAAAATAATGGAAAGTTAGCCCAATTACAAATACTACCCCCTAAAATTTTCAATGCTCCTCTCCCCCTGATTCCAGTACATGTGTAAGAACCCTTCAGACAGTGGGGACTAGACTTCATAGGATAAATAAACCCACCTTCCTGTGGCCAACATAAGTGGATATTAATAGCCATAGATTATTTTACCAAGTGGGTAGAGGCTATCACAACCAGAAATGATACTGACTCAGTGGTAATTAAGTTTATGGAGGAAAACATATTATTGTGTTTTGGTTGTCCTATCAAAATCATCACTAACAATGCTCAAGTCTTCAAATCTGCAAAAGTCATTAGCTTCTATCAGAAACTCAATATCATCATCGGGCACTCCACTACTTTCTATCCTCATGGTAATGGCTTGGTTGAGCCCTCAAACAAAATTGTGGTGAGAGTGTTGAAGAAGACCATCACCAAGAATCAGAGGAACTGGAACTCCCAATTGAATTTTTCCCTCTCAGTCAATTGAGTAAATCCTAAACAATCCTCTGGAAGATCACCTTTCGAGCTAGTGTATGGAAAGGCTGAAATCTTCCCAATCCAATTGGAAATGCCAGTGGAAAAGTTACTCTAGGAAGCTGAGGAAGAACCAAGTGCTTTGACACGAAGGATAAACCAACTAGTCAAACTTCACGAAAATAGAGAACGAGGGGGATAAATTGGAAAACTACCAACAGAAGATGAAACCTCTGTTTGACAAGAAGGCCAAGGATCGACCTTTTCAACTAGGAGATTTAGTTCTCTGATGGGACGTCTGACAGGAAGAAAAAGGAAAACACGGAAAATTTGATACACTTTGGTTCAACCCTTACAAAATTTCAGAAGAGAAAGGAAATAATACGTACCTGATCAAAATATGGACACTTAATTGTTGGAGCTACCAATAAATGGTAAATTCCTCAAACTCTATCTCCAAAATTAGAGGTACCTCTCTTACACCCATTGCAAATACCGATGTGTGTATTGTAATTATGATATGAAATTTCCAGTTTCTCTTGAAAATTCCACTTTCACAAAATTATCATATGTTTACAAAGACTCCATGCCCAAAAAAGAAGTTCACAGACTGTAGGTTCTCAACGCATTGGAATCTAATGCCCGTCCTCACGTGGAGCCAATGTTATCACTCACTGCCAAATGTGTTTTCAATTGTCCAAATTAAAGAAGAGCAGTGAGTTTTGATGCAATCTTCCAAGCCAAAAAATATATCAAAACTAAATCAAACCCTCTCCATTGGATAACACTCAGAATAAGTTTTCCAACGGTATGTGGAAGTCCAAAAATTGACTCCTGGATCAGAAGTTAGAGCAGATTGAAGCTACCCTTTAAAAGCCAAGAAACAAAGAGAAAAGGACCAAGGGTAAGGGTCATGACAAATCGTAAATCAGGGTTTGAAGGCATGGTCTATCAGCGATCAAAGGTCCTATATTGTCGGGCTCACACATCGGAGGTCTGACAAAGCAACATCAGGAGACGGCACATCAAACCTGTGATTATCGATCACCACTATCAGTGATTGGGCATCTTGGCTGCAATGGATCAATAGGCAATTAGAGGTTTGGGGTCAATCGACATATCAACGATCACAAGTACTAGAAGGTACAACCAAATATAGCGTTATGAAATCGCTAAAGGTCGATAACATTAAAAATCACCAAGATTTGGCCCTCTAGTGTTAAAGTGCTAGGGAGGGTCGGTTGTGATTAACAAAAGAAATAAGTTGCAAAACTAGAGAAGGACGGGCCATTTCTCTCTCCTCCAATGGGCCATGTGGCGAAATACTATTGGTCCCAATAAAACCATGGGGTGGCTGACATCATCATGACATGGTAGTATGAAGGACACGTGGCATGCTGATTTGGTGTTTTTAGGGGTCCTATATGGGCATATCGGAGTGACATGTGTCACCAATCATAAGGTGACATGTGGCAAAGGATGATGTCACATTGGAGATCACAATTCAACGTTTATAGGTTAAAGCATGTTATTACATCAAGGTTAAAAGCCCGATTGTGATCTGCCGAGAAAGGGGATCCGATAAGGGGGCTGGCACATGGTCACATAAAGAGCTAAAAGAACCAGGGCCTAAGCATGACAAGTGACCCTACATTTCGGTGATTGCATGTGTCAAAGGGAGCAAACATAGGTGATATTATGAAATGGATGATTTTGATATCTCAGATGGGCCCAATTGATGTTTGACGATCGCAAGCAATAGAGGGCACAGACCCTCCCTCATACTTTTTCCATGTGGGCTAGACCACATCGTACATCGAAGATCTCAATCTTGGAGAAGAGACACTGAAGGGAAGCATTGGAAATCACCAATATGTAGGATTCTATTTAACAACGGGATGAGCCCTATATACACGAGCATAAAGGTCCTAGCACCCAAGGACTAAAATCCTTGTCATAGCCCTCGATCACATGAAGCAAAAGATGCTAAAGTGGATTAGAATGTCCCGTTTTGTAAGGTCCTTTAATGGGAAATATTCATGCGATAAATCTATGATAAAGTAATGGAAAACTTTAAAGGTGTGGTGGGTTGGTAGCCGAGGCATTTAAGAAAGGAGGTGTAGCATTCAAAATGGGTATGGGTTGACCCAGTGAGGCCCCTTGTGACATGAAACTAGGGTCAACACTAACAGAGTAAATGAAAATATGGAGGCACCATGTGTCATCTTTGGGAATAGGGGTTGTTGTTTATCATGGAAAAGGAATGTTTTTTGCTTGCAAGGAATTGTGTGCGTATGAATGGTTGTCATCACATAGACATTTTTCACACTCACTTCATGCACTCTTGTCACAAATGTTGTTGCATCAAGAAAAATATGTATTATGCATTCTAAATGGTCTATTTTAGGTAAATAAGTGTTCGTGTGTGATCACAATCGAGTCCTATCACTGTTTACATCTGTGTCATTGATCTCACACTTAGACATGTCCCAAGCAACCTAGTCGCATTCAACCTCCTAGAACCTTTCACTTTTCTTCTACAACCATCAAGCTTCCTCCATTGCCTGGTGAAACCCCATAGCTTGCAGAGACCCCAGGTAGCATTGCTCTCCCTAAATGCCAAGAGAAGTCTAGCTGCCCTCCATTCAGAAACTTAGCAAAGGTGTCCTCCTAGGACCCCCATCCCATAGCAGTGTATTGTGCCTCAAAAATATGCAGTGTTGTCCAACTAGTCCTGTCTATCTTGCATGCAGATACTATGTAGATGGGCCTCCCAGGGCCTTATTCTGGCAGCAGTAACTTCTCGCTGAAACTGTGTTGATCCATTGCTCAATGAATACAAGAAAATGTGACATGCTAAGATCACTCCAAGGAGTTGAGGAGAAGTACCGAGACACCAAGTGATGGGAAAGGATAAGGACCACATGCAAACTTTGTTAGACGCATGATCATCTCGAGAGTAAGTATGGTAAGTAAAGAATACCTTTCGATGTACACCTCTTAGTTGAGTTTGTAGGAATTTTTGTCGTTGTCATATCATCCTGTCCTCAGTAACATGCATGTACGTAAACACAAAAAGTCATTTCATGTGTTTTTGCTTCTTGTCTTGCTTCCTTTTCAATCGTTTCACCAACTGAAATCTTCGGCATGTTGATTTCTATGTAATGCTTGTGACCTTGTTTTAGTGATGTTGAAGGTTTGTTATGAGTTATGTTTGTTATGTAAAAATTTTCACACCCACACATAATGTTGTAAGCGCTGTCATGAAAGCCTCATCACAGTCACCTGAAGGTATATCCAAAGTGTCACACTTATCGCTTTCATCATTAGATAGCCCTGTAGTCAGTCACACTGAGCATATGTTGTCTGCTTGATTAGAGATGTCTTGTCGTCAAGTCATGTTGAGTGTGTGTTCGTAAGCTCAAGTATACATGAGTTCACGTGCTGACACACTTACTCATTTTTCCGAAGACTTGTCGATAAGACTGATGTCCATTAGCCAGACCTCCGTTGAGGTGCACTGCATAGTCTCAGCCCTAAGTGACCAAGTACTGCTACCTAGAATTGCACAGAGCTTGAGGCTGCCTCCCATGCACTCTGCACTACGCAATCCTGGCATTGACCTGGTTGAATTTCACCCAGAATAGTGTAGAATTTTCCCAAGAATCCATCTCAACCTATGATGCCCACAAGCTATCTATCAATATTGCTCCTAGTAAATTGTAGAGTTTGACCAATAAGTGACCCCCAGCTTCACTCCTCCGAAAAATTGTGTCGATTTGTCATCATGTCCACCTATGGAAACTAAATAAGTTGTGCAGACATGAAGGATAGGCATTGGGTCACTACCACTACACTATCCCCAAAATTTGTGCAGCTCTGTTAGCCAGTCCCCCTGTCAGCCAACCTGCTGCTCCTCCTAAATATTGAGCAGTTTTCTTGGACTCTCATGCAACTACCCGACACCCCGCTTAGCCAGAAACTACACCAACATATCCTGTGAGCTAGCCTCCCCGCTCTGTATGATTTTAGCCAGTAAGCTCCCGCAACCGGCAGCAAGCCTCCCTACAGAATCTGTACAATTTTCACTACTAGTGTCCTCCCTGCTTCCCACACTACCTGTCTGAAAGAATTGTGCAGCTCTTCTTCCCAGCTGAACCAGATCCCGCAGAAGGTCACTAATGTTCTAGACTACTCATCCCAGCCTCATAATGACATCAACGCAATTTTCCTAGATAGTGGTCGAGAGCCTACATCCTGGCCTGAAATGTGGTTTATGCAGTTTTAGAGCCTTGTCCTCTCTCCCAATCACTTGCACCTGAAAACAAAAGATGATGCATCATTGTAATCTAGGAGATTTATGGATTTGATGTCATCTCATCATGAGTTATTACAGATACAGGTACATGGATGAGACATGGCACGACGACGAATGGGATGAACGAGGAGCAGATTCTACGAGACATTTTTGCGAATGTATGAACACATGAAGCATGCCAAATACGAGTGAAGGGGATACACGCACGCGCAACATCAAGCAAACATTAAGACCATCGAAGACTTTGCACAACATGCCATGCGAAGGTGAAGTTATAATACACCAAGAGCACACTCATCACTCAAGAGCATTGCAGCTCGACATGGACACCACCATCAGTATGAACATACCAGCATTGTTGTGTTGAGTCATGTCATGAGTCATCTCAGCCACATCACTACTGTGGGCCATACTCTCATAATCAATGTAACGTAACATGGAAGTCCAAGAGACCAACATGTAAAGTGGAAGAGTCATGTACGTCAAACAGTCATGAGAGAAATCACCAGTCACAAGGTTCAATTTCACCATTGGCTATATATACCCTTCATTTGTACATGGAAAGGACTTTCCACATTGGCTTGTCCCACAGAGCATTGAGAGTCTGTAGTATTTTCTTTGAGGAGAGAGCAGTGGCCATAACACCCCACTATCGAGGTTAGTGATGTAATGGTGTACGGATGCGTCTTGGAACTTTTTCTTAATTCCGAAGCCTGTTAACAAGCCAGCACAATTTCACACATGTATTTTATTTGCTTGTAAAACTATTCTTTGGACACTTGTAATGCATGTTGCTTTAACCTGTATTAAGACAGTTGAACTATTTTGGTTGTTCTAGTACATATGTTTTTTGAAATGTGTTGTATAATTTGTTAATGTTGTCTTTCATCTGTGGAATATTCGGCTAGACACTCAACAAAGTCATTCTCGTAAACTTTTTATAATGATAGTTTCACTCGTGTGGAATATTTCGCTGGGTATTGTACATGCTATTTGTTCACCTTATGTTTTGTGCCTACTACATCCATGTGGACTACTCTACTTGAAGCTGCGCATGCCCTGCTATGTTGTGTGTCTCTAATAGAGTTGGGACTATTCACTTTCGACTTGAGACTCGATCTCACCCTCTCCTTCTGTAGTGAAAGAACCTCGAAACAAGAGACACAAAGCACTCACAAGGCATGCAAACCTCATAGTTCCAAGACAAAGTAAACCACTCTCATGTGTTGATAAGCAAGAGCTAAGGGAAATATTTAAGATAATGACAACTAGGCCATCATACCAGATGGGACTCCTACAACAAACGATGTGATTTCTTGTTGGGTTTTCATACTTGGCAGATCCCCTGAATTTTGGCAAGTCTAGCACTATCAACACCTATATATTGAGTTAGGTCAGATAGCTCCACATTAGAAAATTTTAAGTTAAACTTCAACAAAAAAGACTCCAATGAATAATTATGAAAGGGTCTTAGCAAAATAGGCATAGCTAGATATTTATATGATTTCCAAGCCTCTAAAACATAAATACCATGAACATAAATAAGATGGATTTGAATTAATTTACTTACATTATGAGCATATAACTAGAATTTTTCCCATTTTCAGTAGACCTTTTTAGGCTTTCACAAACTTGTCTATCACCATTTTAAGCCTTGCAATGATTATTACTTAAGTACCTCCAAGTAGCAAGCTATCATGAGAAAATTGAGGATTACTAATGATTTTCATGACCCTTGAGAATCAAATACCTATGAAAGCTCCAATACTTCATTCATATTCCAATCTCCCACTTAAGGACTCGAGGACTAAGACAAACATATAAGGGAAAAGAGGGTCCCCCTATGTTATGCCTTTGTATTCTTTAAAATATCCAAGAGGCCTCTGTTACACAAAATATTGTCACCATGACTATTTGCAATCAGTATGGGTCTATCATCATTCATACTATCCTCTTAAGCAAGTCTCAAACCTCGGCTCTTCCTGTAAAGCTTTGAAAATGAGAGAAAGACCTTAAAAATCAATAAAGCTCCGGTTCCGCACTTTCTCTCACTATTACCTGCGGTCCTGTACCCCCTGTTCATGTTACCTGCGAACCTCCCACTCTGTCTCTAAAGGAGTGGGTGCGGACCCCTGTGAAAGTCAAAAAGGCGCAAGTTTATTCTTAAAAACTCACTTGTGGTTAATTCTAGATGATTCTAGAAGGAATCTTAACGTGGGTGGTTCACTCCTAGGTGGTTCATGCATCCAAAAAGTGAAGGAGTTAATCCCTTGATGAGAGGAGCTTATCCCTTTGAAGGAGGGCTTTATCCCTTTGAAGGAGGACCTAGTAACTTCCCTCCATTGCACTATAAATTAAGGTATTGGGCTGGTTGCTAGGGAGGTTAGAAGCTGAACATTTTTGAGGGTAAATGCTATTGGAATTGAGACTTCCTAGTTAAGCTTGAGAGGAGAGATCACATACCTTTTGGCTTCATTGGGAAGAGAGTGAAACTTGTCAAAGTAGAGGAGACTTCTTGCTAGACCCTGGGAGGAGCTTGTACAACATCAAGGCATAAGGTTGTAAAGTTCTTCTTTGATTTAAGTTAATACAATCAGATTCATTTTTCTCAACAAGTTGTCTTATGTGATTTGTTTCATGAATTCCTTGATCATCATGATAAGTATGCTTTATTATATTAGCTTTTCAGGTGCTATTTAATTTGTGTGCTTGTTTGTGTTTGCAGATTCTCTACAAGGGAGCTCATTTGGATCAATGGAGCGAGGCTTCCACAAACTTGCATTGGACCCATTGTAGGCCTAAAACACTTGTTTGCATTTATTTATAAATTGCATATTTAGAGAAAGATAGAATTTGTTTGGCTTGCTTGTCGCTAGATATCATTAGATACTAGGGAGGTTGGTCTTGCCCGCAAGAACGACTTATTCGGCAGACAAAATGGTGACTCCACTGGGGACTTGATTTTTGATTTTCTTTTAGTTTGACTTGAGAAACTGTGTTTTTGTTTCTGTTTTTGGCTTGATGTGTGTGGGATTGGGTAGGTTTAGTAGATCTTGAATTATTTTTTGTTTTTCATACTTTTGGGAGAGGACCCAACCCTCTGCTTGTAACACAGTGTGGACCTATCCATACTTTTGCTTTACACACAGAGTGGTCCCGCACCTGTGTGCACTGTGGGCCTGCAGACCCTGTCAGAATTTTGAAAAACTTAAGATTTTCTCTTTCAGTCAGCTTAGCATTTTTTTAGGTGTTCTTAGCCTCTGCCCAGATCTACACGTGACATGTCAGGAACTTTTCTTAGGTTAATTCCATTAGCATTAGGGTTTTAGGTGAAATTCCTAGAAGTTTTGGTTGTCAGGCTTGGTTTTCATTTTGGTCTTGTAGTAGCTCAGAGCTTAGAAGCCTTAGAAGCCTCACATCACTTTGGTTTTTACTGGCCTTCTTATGAGTCTGACCGTTCGCAAAAGCTACCTTTGTTGAGGAATCCATCTTGTGTTTCTCTTTGCGAAACTTTGAAAGGACTTGTGTTAAAAGATTTGGATTTCATTTTTAGAAAAGAAAACAAAAATTGGTTGTTTTTTGACTGATTTGTGATTCTGGACAAATTAGTCCTTAGTTTTCTTATAGCTAAGTAAAACATCCTTGAAAAGAAATCTTGTAAGCTTTTACTTCAAATAGTTTTTAGAATTTATAGATCTCAAGATTAGATTTATCCATAGTTTTGAGTGTTTTATAAAAATATAAAAAAAATCTCTTTTGAAAAAGTTTGTTTTGGTAGTATTTGAGTGTTTGAAAGAAAAGGGAAATTTTCGTGAGCATAACTAGTTGTCTCATTTTTTAGTGTATTGGAAAAGACAAAAAGCTCTTCTTTTGATTTGTTTGTTAAAGAAAGATTTGTTTTTACAAGCATTGCATTCTCAACTCTTTCCTAGCTAGAAATTCGTTGAAGGGAAAATATTGCTTGTCATCTTAAGTGCATTTTTTAGTGATTTGGAGTCGAGTCTTCACACCATAAGTTTCATATCCGCACCTTTTGACATAAGAAAAAACCAATAAAAATAATGCTTAAAGTAAAATTTATCTAGTAATCTTTTTATTTCTAGGGCTCTATATCACCAACATATCTTAGGCTAGTATCTTGGAGTAGGGAGTAATTAACTCTAAAACAAAGAAGTAGTTGTATCTTGCGATAGGGATAAAATCCAATTGTTACATCTATGCTCTGCGAAAGCTCCTCTTAAAGGAGAAGCACGAGATCATATATGAACCAGTGTGGGAATCAATCCTTCCTCATTAGGAACAATAGAAGATATTCATGTATTAAAAATGGTAAACCTCAGATTAACCATTGTCGAGGATCCTGGGGTCACTTGTTGGTAAACCTTGGATTATGTCAAGGAGCCTTCAAGGGGATTGAGCTTGTTACTCTGCCCTTGCGTGTGTATCAGATCGTAGATTGTTCCCCCAGGTATATTTGTTTCCGTTGGTAACCTTAGTGACCATATTCTATAGGATTCTTTCCTAAGGTGACGGTGGAGGGAAGATCCCATTGTACCTGGAGCAGACGTCGGCTAGACTCACATGGATTTTCTGGGTGGTTCTCTTCACTCGAGACGGTTTAGTGGAGAAACTTGTGCCAGTCTATTCATTAAGTAGGTTGTCGGGGTAACTGTTCCAACCTTCATTTCTGTATTGAATTCTGCGACGTTGGATTTCATCACCAACTAGTGATTTCAGTACAAAAAGTTACTGTTTGTGTGTGGTTTGATCTCCTAGATTCTTTAGGTGTGTGATTCAAAATTGTTTGGTTCTTCAGAGACTTTAGGTGGTTTTCATTGAGATTTTTCTTTGTTTTCGTGTGAAGTAGTTAAAATATTTAATCGTGGCTAAATTATTGAGGAAGTCCCGTAGACTTCAGGGCCAACCTCTTGAGTTTTCACCAAGCCAGCCTGAAGGGCTACGAGCCCTTGTAACTCCTAGAGACAGTAGAGTTGGGTCACCCGAAGAAGGAGAGTCTTCATTAGTTGTACATCCTGATTATCAAACTCTAGTAACAGATTATAATCTGCAATCTATTTCATTTTCCAAAATTACTGGTAGTTTTTCATCTACTAGTGATTTAGGTGAGGAACCTGAAATATCTGAACCTGAAACTGAATTTGCTGCTACTCCAACATCAGGATTTCCCTCTCCAACTTCTAGTGGTCCTGGTTCACCCAGGGTAGAAAGAGTAATTACCCAAAATCTTCCTTCTGGACTTATAGCTGTTGAAGAACTTGCTACTCCGGAAGAAGGTATCCCTAACCCTGAAAATCAACCAGCTATAGAACTTAGGGAGCGTGAATCAATCTTTTACAGTCCACCTAGGAGCAATGCTTGGTATCTTTCATTGACAAATTTTTTGGAAAACTCGGGACTAAGTTTTTCACCACCTTGCATTCATTATCACCCAACACCTAGAGGTTATTATCCTCCGTTAAATATGTCAAAACAGTCATCCATGTTTTCCCAATCTCCAGAAACCTTTTTATGGCGGTCTTTCTCCTCCCTCTGGGTATCAGTCACTTACTGGTACTTTTTCGGGAGCATCTCCTCAACCTATTGAACAAGGGTTATTAACTGGTAATAATGGAACTAAGCCATTGAGTGTAGAAGATATTCTTATGATGTCAGGTACTATTCCTAATCCGCAACCTCAAGGTGGCCAGTTACCGCCTGGGGGGCAGGCTCAAAGTCCTCAATTATCGCTTGGGGGGCAACCTCAAGGTACCGAATTTCCACCTGGGGGCAACCTCAAGGACAGTACATACCTACGGGACAGTACATTCTTTAAGGTCAACCCCAGACTCAGTATGTACCTCAAGGTCAACCCCAGTATCAATATGTACCTCAAGGTCAACCCCAATATCAGTACGTGCCTCAAGGTTATCAACCTCAAGGTCAGTACCCAACCCAAGGTTTCCAACCACCTTCTGGTCAATCATTTGTCTAAGGAGCTGGAAATGTACCTTTGAATTATCAACCCTACCCTCAACTTGGTTATGGTCCCGAATATTCTCAACCTGCTATGGGTTCGTACCCCAGAATGAACTTAGTGTGGGATCCATCTTAATCTCAACAGATCTTGCAACCGAATGTGCAGTTTTCATCTCAATCTGGACAACCCTTGGTTTCCAATTCACCCCAGCAACCTATCCAGTCTACTATTCAAACTTTTGCACCTTCTGTAGTTTCTCATCCTGGGCCTAGTACGCCTCGTACTCCTCCTCAAATGACTGCTGCAACTGCTGCAACATCTGTTCAATCTACCCCACCTACTTCTGGAGTATCGATGCTCCAACTTCTACTGTTTCTGTATCAACTCCTCAGACATCTTTACCTCAGTCTGGATCCACAATTCATACCTCGGTTCAAATGCCTATAGGACAACCTAGTCCAAGTATGGTTATCAGAAGTCAACCTCAATTTACTTATACACCATACCAGGGATAGTACCAATTCGGTCCTGCTGTACAGTAGCCAGTCTATCAGTATCAACCGTACCTTGGATACACATATCAGCAACCTAAACAACCCTAGTACAGTCTAGTTAATCCTAGTTTTCCAGGAGGATATAATATCCCAAATGCGATTCCAATTCCTAGTTATCCTGGATATCCTCCTCCTGGGGCTGGTCTCATGACCCAGAGTTTCAGGGACCCTAATCGTCAGTTGTCGTTCATTGCAACTTTGGACTTGCCTGACTTGTCGCACCTTACGAACGATCCAATTAACTATCTTCCGTTTTGGCTGCCAATGCCGAATAAGTTGCCTAGTGATATTCCTAAGTTTGAAGGAAAATCAGGAGAGGACCCATCAAACCATGTGATGACTTATCACCTCTGGTGTGTGTCTAACTCCATTTTAGATGATTCAATCTGTTTAAGGCTTTTCCAGCGCACTCTAATTGGTCTTGCGGCCAAGTGGTACATTGAGTAACTGCAAGCCACTTTTTATAACTTTAGTCAGTTAGCTACTTCGTTTTTAACTCATTTTTAGTTGCCAGTCAGATATGACAATGGCACAGAATTCTTAACTTCATTAAAACAATAAACGTCCACTTACATCTCAGATCACATTCATGAATGGAGGCGTCGATGACATTTAGTGAATTTTTTTATCCCGGATTAGATCTTAGCTGAATGGTTTGTAAAATCTTTATTATCGAAGATCACTGAGGATGTAGCTAAGGCAGGAGTCGTTACTAAAGAGCAAGTAATTGCTCAAGCTCAGTACCTTGACTTAGTTTATACGAAGTCAGGTACGTTACATGAGAAAATCCCTGACCTTCCTAAACAAAATCAAATAACTACAGCTCCTTCAGGGTCTCATGCTGTTGATGGTATGATTGGTACGGTTAATACCAAAAGTAAGAAGAAATCTTCCAAGAATTCTTCTCCTATCATAACTTTACCAGATTCCCTGACAGGAGAGTCTTCAGCGGAACTTTCCACTGATATTCATGTTGTAGAGTCATCTACAGCCAAATCAAAACCCGGCGGTAAAAGGAAAGGGAAGAAGAAAAATAAAACAGATAAAAATTCGAAAGAGAAACCAAAAAAAACGGAATCAACTGATGAGAAACACAAACCTCGTTATCCCTGTCTCATTTGTGACGAAGAGCATTTTACAAGAGACTGTCCTCATCATGCAGAGGTTGAATTCTAAGGCGTTGATCTATCTTTTCTATCTTTTTCTTGAGTTGGTTCCATAACATTTGGTATCAGAGCTTTGGATTCTAGGGTTTCGCTGCTCCAAACAAGTCATCGTGGCATTTTCGCTATAACTTTTCTTCTGTACCGTTTCAAAAGTCTAAAACAAAACCCATTTTAGAAGAAATTGCGCTGAACACTAGGTCCGAATTTTGGAGCTTTTCGCACTATATTGGCAGAGATATGATCTGAGGAAGTTGGTCCTTTTGCAGACTCCTGAATTACATTCCAAACAGGTGACCCGGGGAAAATAGTCATAACTTTCTCTCTGAGCATTGGATTGAAATTTCGTAAGAAGGTAAAGAAATAGGACGGATTGTAGTTGCTTGTATATCTTTTTCAGAGCCAAAGGTCGAAAAATTGACACGTGGCGCTTCATACAAGTTCGCTCTTCTGGAAAGGTCAATAATCAGGTCATCGTGGGAGATTGTGCATAAATATTTTTTGGAGAATCCAATTTGGATCAGACTAGTGGCATTGGAAAGAGGACACAGAGGGCTACTACAGGTAGCAATTTCAGAACTTAAATATCTGCAAGTATAGAGTTACAGTTGTTTCAAGATCGAGGTCCTAAAATCAAGAAAAAGCAAGATGAGGAAGTTTGATGGCAAGGATCCGGTAAATTGGATACTTCAGATGGAGCAATATTTTGATCTACATGGTGTACCACTGTTACAAAAGGTATGTATTGCATCTTCATATTTAGAACCGGATCAATTTTTATGGTATAAAGGGCTTTGTTCTCGTAAACAACTTGTTACATGGTCAATTCTCACAGAGGAAGTGATAGCACATTATGAGGATACAAAGAGCAACACCACAACAATTGGAAAGAGTAAAAGGGCTTTGTGACATATTTGAAAGTAAAATTATGGCAACAAGGAAGTCTACCCCTCACAACTTTAAAGATGGACATGTTGTTTCCCCTAGCCTTCCACAACCTACAAGGGTTACACCACAACAATTGGAAGAAAAAAGAGAAAAAGGGCTTTGTTACAATTGTGATAGCAAATGCACTAAAGGTCATAAGTGTGCTGAGAAGAAATTATTTTACATAGAGTATGAAGAGGAGGAAGAATAGGATCAAGAAACATCAAAAGAAGAGGATGTATGCCAGGACCCGACCCCAGAGAAATAAGAAATGAATCAGAACATATCTTGTAAACTATTGGCAAGAATGACCACTCCTCAAACTCTCAAGATAGAAGGACATATGAAGAAGAAAAAGGTGCAAGAAGTGAAAGATCACATCAAGAAAGAAGAAATGAATCCAGCCATATCTTGTAATTCACTGGTCGGAATTACCACTCCTCAAACTATCAAGATAGAAGGACATATCAAGAAGAAAAATGTTCAAGAAGTGAAAGATCACATCGAGCGTCAAGAAATGAATCTGACCATATCTTGTAAAGGATTGGAAGAAATTACCACTCCTCAAACTCTAAAGATAGAAGGACATATCAAGAAGAAAAAGGTTCAAGCAGTGAAAGATCACATCGAGCATCAACAACAAGTTCTCCAACTTTTAAAGGATAATGCCACTTTGGTGCAAAATCAAATGAAACAATAGGTAGATCAACATCATAGTGAAAAATATTTTTATGTAGGCAATAGGGTATTTTTACTGCTACATCTAAAGAAAGCTATTTATGAGAAGGAAATGTTGGCAATACTACATGCACTTAAAAAATGGCGACAATACCGAATGCGAAGACTCTTCAAGGATGAGGATGTGGAAGCATTGTTTTGTGCTATTTCTATTATCCAACCAGATTGGATAAACGAAGCAACAGATGAATGGAAGAAGGACAAAGAAGTATGGCCACTTATTCAAAAGTTGCAAAAGATCCCAATTCAAACAATATTGCCAGATATTGAAACGGAAGGAAAAATCATATTGGAACCTGGAGCAGTCACATAAATAAGAACCCAACAGCTATGAAATCGATCAATTTCAGAGTATCTCATCAAGTGGAAGAACTTACCCGCTGAAGATTCCACATGGGAGGACAAGAATTTTATACAGAAGCAGCAAGAACTACTCAAGCGTTGAGGACAATGCTTTTTGAAGGAAAGGGGCATGTTAGGCCCCTATACTACTAGTATAACCCCTTATTGTTATTAGTACAACCCACTTATTATATTGATGTACCCATGTAGTGCCCATATTGTTACTAATGTGCCCCATAGAAGCCCACTATTGTTATTATTGTGCCCTTACATTATTATTTTTACGTAGGCTCTGATTATGTTATGACCCCTTAGACTCCTATATATAGAAAGGAGGTCTTTTCATTTGTATCATCCAAGAATTGTTAATTTATGTAATGTAAAGGAGGTTGCCCCCTCGAAGAGGCTAAATTCTAAGGCGTTGATCTATCTTTTCTATCTTTTTCTTGAGCTGGTTTCATAACACACTGGTCCTGTATGTTCCACCTATCTACCAGCCACTGCAAAAAGTCCACCTGGGCCCTCATGCCAAGTATGGCCCAGAATTTGTATAAGCCGCATGCCTTCAATGCATCAATCAAAGGTTGATGATTTATCGTGGCAAGATCTACATCCTCGTGCTCCCATTCTCGCCAATCAAGCATGATATATACCCTACATTCAATAAAAAGGTGAATTAGAATATCTAAAAGCAAAGTTTTTGGGTGAAATTTGAGAAATTTAGGTTTAAAAACCTTTGCTGCGGGGAACGCACCCTCTCTGTTAGAGACAATGTGTGGGCCCACACTTTGCCTTCACGGCAGGTGCGGATCCCTGACTTTTTTCCTTTTACGAAAAAGTCGGGGTCTGCAGGTTACCTGTGCTATGCCTACGTACCCTGCGCGCGGGTTTCTAACCTAAAAATTCCTTAAAAAATGAAATCAAAGCCTAAAAACAAATTTGAAACGGATGAAATGAAAGAGTAGGATGATGTAGATTACCTGGAGGAGACGATGTTCAATTCCAACGGACGGATTTTCTGCAATCTTCACGGGAAGTTTCTGACCAAAAGCTCTCTTTTCTCACTCTGAAGTCAAACGGTAAAAATGAATCTACAAAAGCCCTTTTTTAAAGATTTTTTGAATAAATGAGTTTTTAATTTGTTTATTTTTCACTTTAAAGAGGTAACTTTTGCAGCATTTTTATCTATTTTAAACAGGTATGAGTAATGTTTGAGTTTTTGTGCAGGATAACGGATTTTTCAGGCAAAATTGGTCATTTTCGACGAAAAACATTAGAGTCACCTTTAAGCTCTTTTCTGACTCCTAAAACATGAAAAGATCGCCGAGTTTTTCTTTTTAAACTCGTTAAAACGGAACTAAAAAGATGGTCCACTTACAGCTCTTTTCTGACCGTAAAAACATGAAAAGATTTCTAGATTTTTTTTCGTTTCAAATTCGATATTGGTTAAAAAACGACATGTCATTTATCTCTTTTTTACTTTTTCAGATCAGAGGCACTAATTATGAAAAGTACTCCTTGGTCGTAATGATCAAGCGGTTCTCTCAAGTATTATTTTATACTTTTTTGGGCTTGGGAGACACAAATTTATGACAAAGGACAACCATGGAGTCTTCTTAAGTTTTTTCAGTCTCTCTAAAATTGAAAAACGTCGAGTTTCTCCTATACTGGACTCGTTAAAATTTAACAGTAAAGGACCTGTTCAATTACAAACAGGAACGGCCCACTCCTTCTTAGGGTTCGAATTTAAACTAAGTTGGACTCATCCAAAGGATGAGCTTATAATCAAGCAAATGTTATCCTCATCAAGCTTTTCAAAAATAAAGAGGTACTTGCTAGAAATGGTGGGGGAAAAGTGAGAAAAATGAGCCTGTTTGTCATACTTTGTAACCACTCTTGAAAACGACACTTTTATTCACCTGGGTAGGGAAATCCTTTGCCTATTAGTTGATCAAACCATATTGAAAGTCTTCAGCCGGTTTCTGGGTATTAACTTTGGGTCAATTGTCACCAAACCATCTGTTGTGTTGTTATGTGTTCAAGAGGTCAGTGAAAATAAACCATTCATCTGCAAAATATCTGTCATCCATCTTGACCATCCCTGAGTCAGTCCTTGCAACTAAATTTCTTCAAACTTGATCTATGATTTCGTGTTGTGGGCTTGCCTACGACGGATCGCTTTCTATCGACTTCAGCTCATTATCTAGAAAGATGATCTCGAAATCGTCAATACCTTGGGATCTGCATGCCTCAATGGCAGGTTTCTCGCCTTCGACAATAGGTTGCATCATTGACCTCCGATCAAAGGATTCCGTGACATGTTCGATGTCAGCACATCTATTCACATTTCATGGATTGTACTGAGTACTTTGAGAGCCATTGACATTAATGGTGGTTTCTCTCACACTTGTTAACAGTTTACATCATTGACTGGTAATCAAGTGGTTTTTACCATGTTCGACTTCAACACATTCATTCACATGGTTAGAATCATACTATTTCGGGAAGTATAAATCAAGACCCTGGATCTAGTTTCCACCATCCAGGCTGCGAGGAATTTTGTATTCATTATATAGTGGACTATTTATAAAGAGATGGCTGCGTCCATACTATGTCTACGTGTGTCTATACTTGTGATGTATTACAAGATCATTCCTATATCAGAGCAGTAGTTAGTCTTCTAGTTAGTTTTGATGTGATAATGGGAATGCCTACCTCAGCGATGATATGATCTCTTATATATATTTTGCATTGAATGTTTTTACAGGTTCCAATTGGACTCTCCACAAGATGATCCTCAAAATGATAAAGTACTTCACTCTTCTTAGATGATAAATGAAATCCTCATCTACTACAGACTTCACACTTTAGGGGGCAATCGGTTACACAAAATATTGTCACCATGACTATTTACAGTCAGTATGGGTCTATCATCATTCATACTATCCTCCTAAGCAAGTCTCAAACCTCAGCGCTTCATTCCAAGCTTTGAAAATGAGAGAAAGACCTTAAAAATCAATAAAGCTCTGGTTCCGCACTTTCTCTCACTGTTGCCTGTGTCCCGCACCCCTTGTTCATGTTACTTACGGACCTGCCCGCTCTGTCTCTAAAGGAGTGGGTGTGGACCCCTGTGAAAGTAAAAAAGGCGCAAGTTTATTCTTAAAAACTCACTTGTGGTTAATTCTAGATGATTCTAGAAGGAATCTTGATGTGGATGGTTCGCTCCTAGGTGGTTCATGCATCCGAAAAATGAAGGAGCTAATCCCTTGATGAGAGGATCTTATCCCTTTGAAGGAGGGCTTTATCCCTTTGAAGGAGGACCTAGTAATTTCCTTCCATTGCACTATAAATTAAGGCATTGGGCTGGTTGCTAGGGAGGTTATAAGCTAAACATTTTTTAGGGTAAATGCTGTTGGAATTGAGACTTCCTAGTTAAGCTTGAGAGGAGAGATCACATACCTTTTGGCTTCATTGGGAAGAGAGTGAAACTTGTCAAAGTAGAGGAGACTTCTTGCTGGACCCTGGGAGGAGCTTGTACAACATCAAGGCTATAAGGTTGTAAAGTTCTTCTTTGATTTAAGTTAATACAATCAGATTCATTTTTCTCAACAAATTGTCTTATGTGATTTGTTTCATGAATTCCTTGATCATCATGATAAGTATGCTTTATTATATTGGCTTTTCAGGTGCTATTTAATTTGTGTTCTTGTTTGTGTTTGCAGATTCTCTACAAGGGAGCTCATTTGGATCAACGGAGCGAGGCTTCCACAAACTTGCATTGGACCCAAGGTAGGCCTAAAACACTTGTTTGCCTTTATTTATAAATTGCATATTTAGAGAAAGATAGAATTTGTTTGGTTTGCTTGTCACTAGATATCATTAGATACTAGGGAGGTCGGTCTTGTCCACAAGAACGACTTATCCGGCCGACAGCCTCCCATAAAGTAAAGGACAAATCCATGGGACTTATATGTAAGCTACAATTGAACTTGTCAGAGAACCATTAAACCCAAATTGCTTGATAACATCAAAAAATAATTGATCTTTGACTCAAACAAGGCATTACCCATGTACAACATTCTAATAATTCAATTTTCTTGCTCAGATCTCCTGAACTAAAATTATGTTATCTACAATTTGGTACTTTCACCAAAACCTCCTTTCTTTTATCTGATGAGGTTAGAGAGAAGGGGCTTGTGGAAACATGCAATGATTTTAGGAATAATTTTATAGGAGGAATTACAAAGAGAGATGGAAAAAATTCTTGAGAAGGAGGATGGAATGAACTATTTTTTAATGAGACCAATGAAGAAGGAGTTAATCCAAACTCTCATCTTGTGACACTTTAAAACATATTCCACCATCTAATAGAGATCATACTTTATTATATGCCTATAAGAATGAGAAAATCTTGTTGAGAAAATGCTTGAGCCAAGGGATCTAACTTATTACATTGAGAAGACTACTTTCCAAACCTATTCCTCTAAAATTGGACAAAGTAAGAGATCATTACCTTCTTTCGAAAGAAATAAATGGATATGAGGCAACATATACTCCATTTTCAATTGTTTCTAATTTGAGGGTCTTTATGAAAATTGGTGATGTAATCATGACACATCCCTTTTATTTTTCCATAAGTTTCCACCATGACCCTATCTAACATAATGGTCTTAATATTGTTCATCCATTACATCATCTTGGACTAGTGGTGAATTTTTTTAATATTTTGATCCCTTGCCTTCAACCATTTGCCTCTATATTTTAGTCACCATATTTCTTGATCTTATAGATCCCTTTGCAGAAAACTAAACTCATAAGTTTCTTCTAATAGGAGGTTATCTACAATATGCTCATTCTCAAATATTTTGTGAAGAACCTCTGGATATTGATGATGGAGATATACTTCCGCACTTCTATCCTTTTGAGTTTTCTTTATCCATCTCATTAATGTTAATTTTTCAACTTTTATATTTTGCTTCAAGATGAAGACAGTGAATCCTAGGCCTCATGTTTTCTAGGCTTAGAGCAAGTAACCATCCATTGTTGTGTCCACATCTCTAAAATTAATTTGAACACTCCACCTAACTAAACAGTACACAATCCTCTCGATGCCCCATAGAATTGTATTATCAAAGCTTTAATTATTCTCCATACTATATTACTCTTTTGGAGGGATTCATTTACCCCCAAAATTGTCTCTTGGAGGAGAATAATTTGGGTTTCTTATGGCTTTAATAGAATCTAAACTTTTAACAATTTCTTCTTTCTCTCTAAACCATGTTGATACATGATAATATTTCATCATTTTATTGTAATTTTTTGGGTTCCACCTTCACTTCGGCCAGAACCACTTCCCTTCCTTGTACCTTGACAAAACCTATAAACAGACGTTCATTGTGGATTGTGTTTCAAGCTCCTTCTACTTTTTAGTTTTGGCACGATAAATTTCTCTATTGATGGTTCTATCAACTTTCATTGCAATTTTTCTTTCCTCAGTATCTTTCATAATTTCCCCTTTAGAAATTTCATCTACCAAATCCACAACGTAAGGGCCTTCATATTTTCTTAGTATTGAAGGGGAAAGAAAAACATCCTCCTTTTCAGATTCCCTTTCCACTTCAATTGGAATGTCCTGTAGAAGAGACATTTCATCCATGGTATCGTTGGGAGTTGGAACTTCATCAGTGCTAAGTTCATCTTCCTCATTTTTTCACTCCTTCATCTTCTGGGTTTTATAACATAAAAAAACTATTTACTTAGGTTCATTCCTCATGGGATTTAGAGGAGGAAGATGCTTAACATTTTAATAGGGCATTTGGTGAAACTAGAGATTTCTCTGTAACTCGTGACTTATTAGTTTCCACCAACTAATTTCTTATTAGTCCCTCTATGTTGCTTTGGCTACTTCCATTTTTCTCCCTCTTATTCTTTCTTTCTCTAGGTCTTTACATGAGGGAAATATCTTGCAAAATGTCCTCATTCATGGCACATTTTTAATTTCAATAGAAGATGATCATAACCAACCTTTTTTCTAGAAGGACCAATTGTTAAGTTTTATTTGTACTAGTTCCAAAAATCCTTTCTCGAACTCAACATATGCACAAATCTATGCATAGGCTCGCATCCCCTCATGTGCCTTGGCAAAATCGATGTACTTTTCTATGGTGTTTGTAATAATTCTAGAGGCTGCATCATTCTATCGATGGAGATGGAATTATGGAAGCTTCACCCGCATTGAAATGACAAAAGGAATGTCATTCTTAGGTTCAAACATCAGGGTTCCATCTATTCAAATAAATCCCCTAAGTTCCTATGAAATATGGAGCAATAAGAAAAATTGGATCTCTATATTCTTTCTCTTAAAAGAGGAAGGAAATAAACCCTTACCACAAAATGAAGGAGAAATGTTCCCTTTGGCCTTGGGACACTAGTTATATTCAACCTAGGTAGTCATTAAGTGGGGGAGGGCCAAAGGAAAAAAAATGACCCAATAAACTCAATTTCACATAAGCAACCCCATATCACCCAATTGGTCGACATTCACATTAAAATACAAAATGTCATTTAGTTTTTTGACAAATTTGTTGGGGTAATGCCAAGGACCACGATGACTATTCACCAACAAATCTTCGAGAGCCAAAATATCTGGTGAAGCCATGAAGATATTTCCCACCCCACAATGGAAGCCATATTGACTCCAAGCAAGGACAAAAGGAGCTTGCACTACTAGTTGAATTAGCAAGAACAAAAGTTATTATGAATGGATGGGATATAAGAGATTAAGAACAAGGTGACAAAGTTGCATAAACACTGTCTATTAAAGTTTTGAATTTAAACATATTAACTCCGAAAAAGATATACATATTCTTTACAATTAAACTTATATAAAATAATAAAAATAATTTATTTTCATGTTTGATATTTTATTTTCTATTAATTATTTCATCTTTATACTATAGTGAAAAAATGTAAAAACTAAAATTTAAAATAGACATTCTTTATTATGTATAATATTTTATGAAAATCACATAAAATCTAGTTATAATTGAGCATGTTTTTACATAGCAAATTATATATATATATATATATGTGTGTGCGTGTGTGGAATTAATGGAAAATTAAAAATATGTCGGGCTTATAATGGTGATAATACATTTAGAAAAACAATTTAGATAACCCAAGGGATAAATATTATAAACCCAAGGAATATAAACCCTAAGATAAATGTTATAAACCCTAATGATGTAATGTGATTGGGTTTAAGGTTATAAACCCTAACGATGTTTGTCACAATATGATGTTGGACCATAGTTAACCATGGTTGATTATGGTTGATTTTCATATTGAGACAATATTTGGCATGTTGTGACATTGAACCATCGTTGACCATAGATTACCATGATTGTAAACCTAAGGGATTTATATTAAACCCTAAGATTAATATTATAAACCCTACGACTAATATTATACCCTATGAATATGAAGAAAATAAACCGAAGGGATTGATATTATACACCGAAGGGAATAATAAAACCAAGGGATTAATTCTAAAACCCAAAGGTATTATAAACCCAAGGGAATGATATTAAAACCAAGGGATTAATACTAAAAACCTAAGGGATTAAAAACCCAACTGATTGATAATATAAACACAATGGAATAATATTAAACCAAACGCATTAATATTATAAACCAAAGGTATATAAACCCTAAGACATCTATTATAAAACCAAGGTAATAATAAATCCAAGGGAATAATATTAAACCCAAGCAATTTGTCACAATTTGACGTTGGAATATGGTTGACCGTGATCCATTTTAATTTTCAGACAATGTTTGTCAAATGCGATGTTGGACAATGTCTCACCATCATTGACCATGATTGATCTACATATTGAGACAATATTTGTCACAATGTGACTTTGGACCATGGTTGTGACAATATGACGTTGGACCAAGAGATAATATTTGTCACAATGTGACCATGGTTGACCATGGTTGTTGACTATGGTTGACCATGATTGAACTCAAAGGTATCATAAACCCAAGAGAATAATATTAAACCCAATGGATTGATATTATAATTTTGAAAGCTATATAAACCATAAAGGGATTGATATTATAAACGCAAAGGACTAATACTAAAAACCCAAGGGATTATGGATTGGTAATATAAACCCATGGGAATAATATTAAACCTAAGGGCTTAATACTATAAACCCAAGGTATACAAACCCTAAGATAAATATTACAAAACCCAAGGGATTATAAACCCATGGGAATAATATTAAACCCAAGGGAGAATATTATAATCCCAAGGAATATAAACCCTAGGATAAATGTTTGTCACAACGCGACGTTGGAATATGGTTGACCATGATTGATTTCCATATTGACACAATGGTTTTTGCAATGCGACCTTGGACAATGGCTGACAATCATTACCATCGTTGATCTCCATATTGAGACAATTTGTGTCGCAATGTGATATAGGATGAAGAGATAGTCTTTGTCACAATGTGACCACGGTTATTGACCATGGTTGACCATGATTGACCATGTTTGACCATGGTTGACCATGTTTAACCATGGTTGAGACAACCTTTATCATACTGCGTTGTTAGAACATGGTTGACCATGGTTGATTTTCATATTGAGACAATGCTTTTCATAATGCGACATTTGTTGATTTTTATATTAAGAAAATGTTTATTGCAACATGACATTAGACCATGGTTGACCATGATTATAAACCCAATGGATTTATATTAAACCTAAATATTAATATTATAAACCCCATGAATAATATTATACACTAGGAATATGAAGCCTTAGATTAATAAACCATATAAATTATTATTTTATAGGCTTTTTTAATGAAAAAAATTCAAAATATAGTGTAAAATCATAAAAACAAATGAGTAATAGATAATAACTTTTTCAAAAATAAATTCGTATAAAATAAAATGAAACGAAATAAACATTTGTAAATTCATAAATTCATTACTACAATCTCATTTGAATATATGAAATTTTTTGAAAAATATATCATTTGAAACATTATTGATGGAATTTTAAATGTATAAATTTACAATTTTTTAATGTATAATATATTTAATCAAATTAACATAAAACAAAAAACCAATTTTATATTTTTACTTCATCTACTTTACTTATAATCAATTCACAATATAATGCATTTCAAATTCAAAAAATAAAAATACATTTCAAAACATCAACCATAATTTCTAAATTTCTTAATTTATTAATCATGGAGGAACTTATCCTATTAATATAAACAATGTACTTAGTAAGTAAAATATTTTAGTACCATATTAAGTAAAATATTTCAATAACAACTAATATGTACAATGAAAAGAAATAGAATTTCATGGTTAAAATGTTTTTCAGCATTTCAAATAATGTTATTATTTTATATTTTGGCTATATTTTTTTTCAATTATATCTTTGAGATGCAAACATTTTTTTTCAAATTTTTCATTTTAAAAAAAATTACATAAGAATAAATTATATCACTTGAAACACTTATTAGATTTTTTATTAAAATAGATCAATATTGATATTTAAAATAAAAACTAATAAGATTAGCTTGCAATTTAAAAATTTGTTATTGAATGATTGCTAATTAATTTTAGAGCACAAATTCATTCATACTACTTTACCCAATTCTACACTAAACCTACATTGAAAACCTAGGACCAACCAAATTCATAGTTGGGCTACTTTTATACATTTGTATTTGAAAAATAAAGCAATCTTCCATAGAACACTCCTTCAAATCATTAACATCTAAACCACACTCAGTTACTAGATTTATAGCAAACACATAATTGATCTCGTGGAGATTTGTGGCATAAGCTCGTCAAACCTTATACTCCTCATTTGTGTGAGGATACATATTCCTCTCAAGAGTCAAGGTCCTGTAAGTTAGCCTCATGATCCAATATCGAATGCCTAAACTTCTGATAGAGGTTGTCAATGTTAAATTTTCCACTATCAAACACTTGTGGCAGCGTACAAATATAGGTATGTTCAGATACTAGTAAAGCATACATGGAAGTAAGTTGTTTCCATGATTATAGGAAAATACCTTGTTATATATGGTATGGAAAATTTTGATATTAATCGAAGAAGACGTAGCATTCACAACTTGTAAACGACATTCTTCTAGCAAGAGAAGAAGATTGGAGTAGGCAATATCTTCGAACACATTGAGGGATATCTTAACGCCACAATGGATGAAATTTATTTGCACCATACTGAAGATGTAGGGAAATATCAAAATACCTTTTTATATATTTTCTTATATTTAAATGAATGTTATAAATAGTTATGAGGAACTTATTACAATTGGAATAATCTCAAATCCCTAATGGGATATCTTAAAGCCACAATGGATGAAATTTATTTGCACCATACTGAAGACGTAGGAAAATACCTTTTTATATATTTTCTTATATTTAAATGAATGTTATAAATAATAATGAGGAACTTATCATGGAGGAACTTATTACAATAGGAACAATCTCAAATCCCTAAAAAATTGGTGGGTGGGGAACCATGTGGCACGAGTCTAATTTTTTTAATTTATTAAAAATAATTGACCATTTTGCTAAATAAATTTTGCTTATATATAAATGCATGTTATAAATAATAATGAGGAACTTATTAGAATTGGAATAATCTCAACATGGAGGAACTTATTCGAATTGGAATAATCTCAAATCTCTAGGAAATTGGTGGGTGGGGAGCCACTTGGCATGCATCTAATTTTTTAATTTATTTAAAAGTAGTGAACCATTTTGTTAAATAAAATTTGTTTATCTGTAAATGAATGTTATAAATAATATTGTGGAACTTATTAGAATTGGAATAATTTCAAATCACTAGGAAATTAGTGGGTGGGGAGACTCTAATTTTTAAACTTATTAAAACTAATGGACCATTTTTCTATATAAAATATAAATGAATGTTATAAATAATAATGAGGAACTTATTACAATTGGAATAATGTCAACATAGAGGAATTTATTAGAATTGGAATAATCTCAAATCCCTAGGAAATTGGTGGCAGAAATCTATTTTTTTTATTTATTAAAAGTCAATGCATCCTAACAAACTCTGTAATACACTATATCCATTGATAAACATTAATAAGCATATGATGAGTATATTAGGTTGAAAATCAATATACACCCTCGATTAAAAAAAATCAACAAACTACCAACTTTACTCTGTTTTCCTTATATCATTTCCGCGGCTGAATTTGTTATAGAGAATATTCAATTTCTTGACCCGGAACATTATACCCTCTCATTCAACCCATTATAATCTAACCCTATTGCACCATAAATCTCAGACATGCGTATGTTGTTCAACCATGCTTAACGTGATTTCTCAGAGTATTTCTGCAAACCATAACCTAAACCAGGAAGGGAAAATTTCAGGTTAAAAAACTTGGGCAACTCATCGACTTCACTCTATTCAGCTCAGATAACTAGGATCACCCTTTGCTCTGGTTGGTCAGAAATGATTAATTATGGTATATGATCTCCATCGCTCCGATGTCTTCCCCAAACCATTGCCATAAAAGAATTGTGGACTAATACCTCATCTTTTACAGATTCCATTAGAGAATTACATTCTTCATCCTGCACGAAATAAAACAAGTAAAACGCTACCAACATCACAAAGTGAAACGGTCTCTTAATCCCTAAGCTATACAACGGAATACTTTTCTCTTAATCCACTCCTGCTTACAAATTCTAACTTTAAAATTGCCGAGAGATTATCAGCTGCAACCTCCAGGTATAGCGATATCAAACTGGCCATTTGCAACATCAATACCAATAGTTATTGGCAGTACGCAATAAATGTTATATTGTAACAAGCTGCTTTGTAAGAGCAGCCCTGAGATGAAAACGAGGGTTATCCCTTTATCAGCATAAAACAAAAGGACATGCATAGCCTTTGGGGAAATGATAAGACACAGAAGCAAACGTTCGGCGGTTTCCAAAACTAATGACTCTCAAGAGGAAAGCGATTTGCATATAAAAACGAATAATCAGCGAACTTTCAAGAATCTCCAACAGAGATTGAAGCATGCCGTTGGCGGAAATTTCAGCATCTGATTTCAGTGAGTAGCAATGAATGTTACCCTCAATTTTTAGGTCGCCAGAAAGGTTTCACGACACTTTATTTTTTCACCATATACTTCTCAGTTTTAACATACACTTGTTTTATTTCTTTATTCTAAATATTCGATTTTTTCCTATGACTGCCTAAGGTGAGAAAAGCCTAAGACTCCCTAGCTCTGTAAATACATCAGACTGAATTTCCGGATGTTAAAGTTCTCGCAAATTACAAATAAATTTTAAACAGTTAGACCCTTGCGTTTGTAGAAAGTAGAATGACGGCTGGTAGGGTTCTGAATGCGTTTCAACTCCACTATCTTCTTTCCCATTTTGGCTGCCTTCAACACAAGATAAGAGGTAGGTATCTCTATTTTCATTGTTAGTCGTAGCCCCGGAGCTAGATTTATATTATAATCCGGTTGCTTCGTTCATCTCATGTTAGCAGCTCTACTGAAAACCTAGGGTTACAATAAAAATGCAATCGCCGTCCTTAATCGCTCAATGCGACCTCCCATGGAAAATCCAGCTCGTCTAAGTACATATTTTCCGTTACAAACAGTCGAACAGATTTTACCAATGATGGAATTTTTTCGTACCCCACTTCCCTCCTTGCAATAAGAATTTATGAAACTCCTGAGCCATTTATGATATCAGCCTTATACGGGCCAGAAAAGCTGAAAACTGGGAAATCTGAGAGCACGTCGTTGATGATGATTACCCTCCATACTGGGTTTAGCCAGAGAACTCCACATTGAGGATATTTTAAGTGGAACTTCAATAAAAAAAGATTTCCAGGACTAATGATGAAAGGGTTTGAGAGACAGAGGCGTAGCTGGATATTTAAATTCTCACCAAACCTCCGAGACTTAGAGACCATGAACCCGGAGAACATGGATTTGAATTAATTTACCTACATTCGAAGTGTATAACTGAATTTCCCCCATTTTTATCATACCTTTGGAGGCTTTCAAAAACTTGTCCACCACGTTTTTAAACTTTAAATCACCTCCCAGTAACAAGGTATCAGCAAATCCAGAGTTACTAATGCTTCTTACTCCCCCTGAGAATCGGATACCTCAGCAAGCTCCAATTCCCTCATATTCCAATCTGTGGGACTGAGATAAATAGATAAGGGAAAAGATGCTTTAGAAAAAGCCAGCAGTCCTCCCATTAACGAGAAGAAGAATCTATGGGCGTGATATGCAAGCTACAATCCAACTTATGAAAAATCATGAAATCCAAACTGCCTCCATCAAAGGCACTGCCTACGTACAACTTTATAATAATTCCCTTTCCTTGTTTAGATCTCTTGAAGTAAACTAATGCTGTCTACAATTTTGGTTTTCTAAGATGAGGTTAGAGAGAAAGGGTCTGAGGCAACGTGCAATGATTTTTGAAATAGAGAAAGGGCCTGAGGCAACATGCAATGATTTTAGAAATAATTTTATTTTAGAGAAGAAGAAATCTAAAAAAAAGAGAGAGGATTGAACTCATTTGGAATATGAGCAATGAAGGATTTGATCCTACCCAACAACTCTTTTGGAATGAGAGTAATGAAGTACTTAATCATACCTAACATCTCTTGATACATAAAAACATAGTCCACATATAATAGATATACTTTATTATATGTCAACAAAAAGGATAAAATCCTGGTAAGAAATTGTTTGAGTAAAGGGCTCATCCAATTCCTTTGAGCAGATTGCTTGCCAAACCTATTCCCTTTCTAAATGGAAAATGCTACAACTCATTATAATATTTTGAACGAATGAAGAGATATAAGCCAACATATCCTCCCTTTTTGACTACTTTCTAATTTGAAGGTTCTTATAAAAATTGGTGAAAGGCCTCTATATTTTAATCACCATAGTTCTTCATGCTATAGAGCCTTTTGGAGCAAACTAAACCCCTAAGTTTCTTCTAGTAAGATGTCATCTACGATATGTTAATTCTCCAATCTTTTTTGATGAATCTGTAGATGTTGTTGATGGAGACATACTCCCACAATTCTATCTTTTTAATATTCCTTGAGCCAAACCTTTAATGCTATTTTTTACAACTTTGATCTTTTGTTCTTAAATGAAGACAAGGAATTTGAAGACCCATATTCTCCATCCCTAGGAGACTACATCACATACTCCCTATGATCTCATCCCTTGGGGGATGAAATGCAGGGGGAGGGGTCCATAATCTTAATGAGGATTGAGAAAGAGTTGGATCACCCTATAATTTGAAACCCTCCCATAGCAATATATCCAAAGAGAAGGAATGTCTCTATTCATGTAGTTGCTACTGATAAGAAATATGTCTATCCTAGTAGAAATGTAACTAGGCCCAATTCTCTAACTATGACAGGTGTACTTGCTTCGAATGATCATCAATTAGTTCATGGGAAGTCAAAAGATCTTCAAAATTCTCGTAAAGGAATCCCGGACAAGTCTCCACACTTTTCTCTCTTAGGGATGAATGGTGACATTGAAATCCCCATTGATAATGCATTTACTTCTAAACCGTGAGGTCTCATTATTGATTAAAGAATTCCAACATTGAGACTTTTCCTATGAGACATAGGACCTTACACATTTATACTATTAATAACACATAACTTATTATTGGGAATATGTTTGACTCCTATGTAATTAATTTGAAGACTACACGTAACCATAGAGTACACAATCCTCTCAGTGCCCCATAGAATCATATCATCAGAGCATGACTTGTTCTCCGTATTGTATTACTCTTTTGGAGAGATTCATTTACGCTAGCCTTTTCTGTTGGAGGAGAATAATCAGGGTCTTTTCTTGCATTAATAAGCTATGAACTTCTAATAAGTTTTCAATGCTCCCTAACCCTCTGCAATTCCAAGGGACTATTTCATAATTTATTGGTAATTTTCTTGGTTCCCCCCTCCAACTAGATTGGGACCACTTCCCTTTCTTGTCATCTGTCGCTATCCCTTAAAAGATATTTCCAGGATGGATTGTGTTGAGAGCTCCTTGTTTATTTTTATGTTGGTACTATAGATTTCCCTATTAACTTTTCTACGAACTTTCATTGGAATTTTCCTTACCTCAGCCTCTTTCATACCTTTCATCTATAAAATTAACAAAGTAAGGGGCTGAGAGTTTCTAAGGATTCAAGGGAAAAGAAAATTTTCATCCTTATTAGATTCCCCTTCTTCTTCAATTAGAGTTTCATCTAGAAGAGGAATTCAATTGAGGACAACTATGGGAGTACTTGATCTACCTCGTTATTTTTATTTTATTTTCTCCTCCTTCTTCTAGGTCTTCTAGAACAAAAGGACTACTTGCTTTGGGTTGTTCCTCGTGGCATTTAAAGGAAGAATATGCCTACCATTTCGATAGGGCCTTTTTTAAACTAGAACCCTTTTTTCAAACTGTAACTTGCGAGAGCCTTTCCACCAATTGTTTGCCTATCAGTCCCTCTAAATCACTTTCACTATTTCCATTATTCTCCCTCTTATTCTTGTTTTCTAGGGGCCTATGTGTGAGGGAAATATCTTTCAAAATATCCTCATTCATGACACATTTTACATTTGAATAGAAGATCATCATAATCAACCTTTTGCAGGAAGGACAAACTATCAAGGTTTAAGTGCACTAGTTCAAAAAGTCATTTTTCCAAATTAACTTCTACACAAATCTGTGCATAGGCTTTCATTCCTCCATGTGTCTTGGCCCAATCAATGTACTTTTCTAGGGTGATTCTAATGCTTTTGAAGGTCTTATCATTCTAGCAGTGGAGAGGGAAATAGGGAAGCTTCACACACAACAAAACCATTAAAGGAATTTCATTCTCACGGTTAAAAACTAGGGTTCCTCCTATTTAGATGAAGGGGAGTGCCCATCAAATATCGAAAATTATGATAAATAAAATTTCTATCTTCTTTCTCTCCACAGAAAAAAGGCAAAGAACTACTTACCACAAAATGAGAAAGAAATAATCCCTTTACCCTTGGGACACTAGTTATTTTCAGCCTAGGTAGTGAGGGCCAAAGTAAAAAATAATGACCGAGTACTCGACACTAGCCCATAGCCCCAAGTGGATTGGCATCAACATTAACTTGCATAATGTCAACTATTTTCTTCACAAATTTGCTACACAAGGCCAAGAACGAGGATAACTATTCTCCACCAAAGCTTTGAAGGCCAAAACATCTAGAGAAGTAGTGAACGAGGATAATTATTGTCCACCAAAGCTTTGAAGGCCAAAACATCTAGAGAAGTAGTGAACGAGGATAGCTATTCTCCACCAAAGATTTGAAGGCCAAAACATCTAGAGAGGTATTGTAGAGATTCTGCACCCAACATTGAAACCTAGCCTACACTACCAGCTGAATAAAATGCAATAAGACATAGTATTATACACATTTAATTAAAAAAAATTATTTAAACATATTAAGTCAGAAAAAGAAATATGTATTCTTTATATTTATACAAAATGTTATAAATGATTTCTCTTTATTTTAGATATTTATTTTTCTATTATTTTTGCAGCTTTATACTATTTTAAAAAGAGAAACTATTTCCAATAAAATTTAAAATAAACTTTTTGTATTATATATAATATTTTATGAAAATTACATAAAGTCTATTTGTACTTAAACCTATTTTTAAATAAATAAAATATTTTTAATATATATTAAAAAGAACAATAAACTTAATCGTGTACCTCTTTTGATGTGGAAGAAATGAGGATGATACATAGTTTGGGCTTACAAGAGGGATAATACAACCATTAATGAAAAAGATACTAGATAATCAATATGAAAAACTAATAAAATGTTATAAAAAAAATATAACACATCTAAACAATATTATAAATTAATAATTAAAAAATTATAATTAATTTAATTTATATTAATTATAATAATTTTAGATATAATCTTTTTAATAAGTAAAGACTGCTAACCACAAATAAGTAGTCTTTCACAAAAGTGATTAAGACGATTAACATGCGTAAATAATAATTCGTAAAAATTTAATTCAAAATGAGAATATATAACAACTCTTTTATCAACCGTACCATTTTGTTATGTTTTCTTATATCATGTCCGCGGCTGAATTTATTATATGGAATACACATTTTCTTGAGGTTAAACTGTATACCCTCCTATTCAACAAATTATTCCATAACCCTAGTGCAACATGTGCAGCAAATCATAACTGACCATATTTAAGGCCAGAGCTATTTGAACATGGACCATAAATCTATGGCGGACGTATGTTCTTCAACCATGCTTATCGCGATTTATAGGAGTGTTTCTGCAAACCATAACCTAAACCATGAAGGGAAAAACGGAAGACTTAGTTGGTTAAACATCTTGAGCAACTCATCTACTTCAGTCTATTCTCTCCAGATAAATAGGATTACTCATATGTTATATTTGTTTAGAAAATACTACTCATCAAATATGATCACCCTCGCTCCAATGTCTTCCCCAGTCATTGTGGACTAACTGTTTTCACAACAGTACTTCTCGAAGCATGCTCATGTCTTTAATACCTCTACTCTTTAATAGATTCGATTACAGTATTTTATTCCGTATCCTGCACGACATAAAACAACTAAAACATTACCGGTACCACACCCCGTACTGTAAAAATTATGTTTTGGAAAAGTTATGAAAATTCAGGGTATATTTTGGAAAAATCTTTAGAGATTTTTATAAATTTAAATAAAAATTTTCAAAATTTATAATTTTAAGTGTTTTAAAACTTTTGATGTTGCTGAATTTATTTTCACCATAAAAAAAATTAGAACATTACATCTTTTTGCACAGATTCCGACCACTTTTGACAGTCCAGGCAATTTTCTGCCTCTCAGAAGATTCCATATCAAACAGCAAAACTGCCAATTAAACCCCTAACCTACACAACGTGATGTATATTCTTTTATTCCACTCATTTTTCCAAATTCTAACTTTGGAATTGCCGAAAAATTATCAGCTGCAACCTCCAGGTATAGCAATTTGAGAGACCGAAAACTGGACATTTCCAAAGTTGTAATACCAATAGTTATTGGCAATACACAGTAACTGCTCTATTGTAAGAGAGCCGACCTGACAAGAAAACGAGGGTTATCCCTGTATCACGGTAAAGCAGAGGAAGATGCATAGCATCTGGGGAAAATAATAAGACAGAGAAGCAAAGAGCCCAACGATTTGTACCCAGAAAAACGAATAATCAGCAAACTTTCAAGCATCTGCAACAGAGATGCCAGAATCTGAGTGGCGAGGTTATTCTTAAACCCTCTCAACTACCCGTCATACACGACTATTTTCCCAAGCATATATTAACCTAACTTTTATACAGTGGACTTATATACACATAGTTTTTAAACATTTTTGCGCCATTTGGACCCAGCGGGCAATACCTATTCCATAATGAAATTTGAACGCAGACCTCTGTAGACGCCATTTGTAAGAAGCTTATTGACCAAGGAATTGTATTGATAAATTGGGAACATTAATTTCAACCAAGACTATTACTGATGAGCAATTGCATTGAAGAAATAATGCAATCGAAATGAAGCGAAGAAAGCAACTTACTCGTCATGGCTTGCAAACTCGTAAATCTTGCCGGTTTCGGAGAAGATTATAAGGGCAACTTCAGCATCACAGAGAACAGAAAGCTCAAACGCTTTTTTAAGCAAACCGCCCTTGCGGTTGTAGAAACATGCTTGGCGACTGGTAGGGTTTTGAATGAGTTTCACCTCCACCTTCTTCTTTCCCATTTTGGGTGCCTTCCACACCAGATAAGAGGTAGGTATCTCTAGTTTCAGTATTCGTCACAGTCCCAGGGCTACATTTATATTCTAGTCTTAAAGCTCGGGTTGCTTCCTTCATCGGATCTACCGAAAACCCAGGGCTACACACTCTTTGTCCGGATCGCTGTCGTTCATCTCCCACCGTGTAAAGCCAACTCGCCCAAGTACACATTTTCCTTACAAACAGTGAAGCAGATAATCCTAAAAACTAACACTAGTCTTAGTCTTAAAGCTCTGGATGCTTCGTTCATCAGATCTTCCGAAAACCCAGGGCTACACACTCTTTGTCCGGATCGCTGTCGTTCATCTCCCACCGTGTAAAGCCAACTCGCCCAAGTACACGTTTTCCTTACGCAGTTGTCTATCAGTTGTCTATCAGTTGTCTATCAAACAGATAAGTGCACATTTTCCTTACAAACAGTCCAGCAGGGTTAGTGTTATTTAAACATATGCTTTAAATGAGTGGGATTATATATATTTATATTATATTATTGGCGGGCCAAAATCTAACATTGAATATATATAATTTATATTTAATTAATGCTTATTAACAAATTATTTATTTGAGAAAATATATAATCATAGCTGAAAAATTAAACTACCAAAATCTAATAATACACATTAAATAACTAATATACCAAAATCCAATAATAAATATAGGAGTTGTCTATAATGCGACTTTTTGGAGATTCCGGTGACGGAATCCGGCTGAAGAAATTGAGGTTAAATCTTGATTTGTTGCACTTAAAATGGTTTTTTAACTGCATATTTGGATTCAGCACCCTGAAAAACCCTTGGGACGCTTTCATTGTGCAGAAACTAGCTATCAAACTTGCGATTCCAATAAATTCCTGCCGGATTTCGACCCGAAAAACCCGCCGAAAAAGCTTTCAAAAAATCGTGTTATAAACAACTGCATAAATATATACAACATTCCTCATTTAATACACATTAACAAATTACTTATTTTCAGTAACCTTTTTTCTAAGTGTACGATTGACCTGTTCGAAAGGAACATTTATGACATCTTGCCTTCGGTTTATGTGCGCCCTCTTTTACTGAAAGTGTATGATTGACCGGTTCGAATGGAACATTTATGACATCTTGCCTTCTACATTCACGGCGACGCCCCTTCTCACGCGTTCTCGTTTCGAGGGAAGGAATTTGACGGGTAATTTGTTGGTTATTCATGGCTATTCTTTTTTTCTTTTCGAAATTAATTATTATGATATTCAGGGATGGAATTTGATGAGCAATTTGCTTATCAAATACAATTTAAAATTTTATAAAACTATCAAAATTTTTATTTGATATTAAAAACGCGCCAAAAAATTGTGAAAACTATCCAATTGAATGGGTGACTCCGTTTCTGAAATTCCAACTCTAATAATGTCCTTTCATAATGATTGATTTTCCTCTCTCGGTAATATGGTGTAAGTTTCCTAATTTATTTTATATATATAATAATTATATTTATTTTAATTTTAATTCATTATAATTATATTTATTTATATATATATATAAATTTGGAAAAAAACATAATTTTAATAATATGATATTTCTTGATATTTAGTAAATTTATATAAACATAAAACAATTAATCACCGTGTATTGTATATTTTTTTGCAATATAAATATGTTTATGATATATTTAATTTTATAATAAATATAAATTATTATTATGAAAATTTAATAATATAAGTTAAAATTTTATCTTATTAATAACCAATTTATATTTTAAATTAAATTGTAAATATTATAGATTTTTTTTTAAATTAGAAAAATAATAATAAAAAATATTATTTTAATTTTAATTATAAAAAAATTAATTTGAATCCATGTAAAATTCAACTTAAGATTCCCTTTTAGTGCTTAACTTATTCCCTACGGCCCCATTACTAAACCTAACTAGTTAACTTATATGTTTTCCAATGGAATTTACTTATATGTTTTTATATATATGTATTTTTGAAATTAAATGATTTATTATTAATTAATAAGTAATTAATAAATAATTATTTTTTATATTACAATTTAGTATCATATAATATTATTTGATAAATCATATTAATATATTAGTGTTGGTATTTTTAACGTATTATTGTTATCAAATCTAAGGTTATATAATTTGTGTGATTATATTTATATTTAGTTTATTTTTTTCTTATATATGAAAGATATCTTTGTATATTTAATATAATAATAATCAAATCTAAGGTTATATAATTTGTGTGATTATATTTATATTTAGTTTATTTTTTTCTTATATATGAAAGATATCTTTGTATATTTAATATAATAATATAAGATTTATCTCAAATTCAATTAAGCTTCATATTTATTTATATAATCATCTTTTATTAAGATTTGATTTATTCCATTGTTAATGGCTGGAAAACATATTATAAGTATTCAATAGGATAATATTAGATTTATCGAAGATCTAATTAAATTCGAGAGTTCATGGCATATAAATGGAAAGCTTTTCTCTTATTTAATTGTATGAGAGCCTAATTAATGATAATTTTTTTAATATTTTTTTTAATAGACATTGTCGCAAAAGCGACAAATAACAAATAATGATTACTTAGACCAATTGTGAATGCAATACATCCTCTCAAGGATTTATTTGTAGACACATATGTTTCCTCTTTGTTATACATTGTTAATGGTGGTATGCGATATTGCTAGCTAGTACGCTTGAACATGATCATTGGGTGTAATGTGGTTGTTGTGGCTCTATATCATTGTAAGGTTAGTACACACAAATATAGTGATAGATGTAATGGCAAATTCATGTCTATTCTTAATGATAGGAGGGTCATTTAATTTCCTTATTGTTTTGACTAGCACATTAGAATTGGTGTTATAAACAATTTATTAACTAGGTAAAAGATTGTAAAAGTTTCATGAAAAAAAGGTAGTTGATCGAGTATTTTGTTTCTTCACTGTACACATAGAATGAAGAACTGAAGAATTAGTTGAAGACTAAGGCTATTTTATTTAGGACTATTATGACAAAGAAAACTAGGAAGGTTGATGTCCTAGGGAGAACCATGGAAACCTTAGTCCATAACCTTATAAATGAATTTGAGAATAAGGCCAACCTTGTTGATGGTTTGAAAGATGAAGTTAAGGCTCTCTCTATTCATGAAATGTTTCCTTGAAGGAGGAAATTCGTAGGTTGGAGGAGAGTAATGCCCATCTCACTAATGAGATTTTCCACTTATAAGCCTATGTTGATGAGTTTTGTGATGACACTGCCTCTCTTCAAGCAGAAAATAATAGATTGTTTGATAGAAATCATGCCTTGGAAAATATTATGATTTCTTTGTTATTGTTGTTGACTAAGAAGAATGACACCACTAAGTGCTTCTAAGACTTCAAACCGAGCCTTGAGCTAGATTCAGTTAATTGCAGAATGTTGAGAAGAAGACTATTGTTGGTGTGTTACTCTGCTCACCTATTACTTCTTCCACCTTTGAGGATGTGGATTGTTATGTCATTGTTTTTTAGGATGTCGATGTTGATGTTTGTGGTTCATCACATGCTTCAGTGGAAACTAATGATATTATTTATCCTAGCTTTGAAAAGCATGCTATTGTTATTCGATCTCGACTGCTAAACAAAATGGGATATATTAAAGGAAGGATGAGTGGATAGGCTTTCCTTATTCCTATTACACTAATGGTATATACATATATGGTAGGCCTTAGATATGATGTTTCCGCCATTTCCTCACTGCCTATGTCCAATCTTGTTGATTTTAGAAGGTGTTTTTTGTTTTAGGTGGAGTCTAGACTTAGTTGCTTGAAGGGAAGCCCCTAAGTGACTATGTTTCTAGATTAATGAGATGGTTGATAATGTCATTTTAAATGACAGTATGGTTGAAGTATATGGTTGTACTCCTATTGTTGCACAAGATTTAAGAATATCGGTGCATAGCATTTAAGCATGTCAACTATAAAACTATACCATGTCATCACACTCATAAGCATTAGAGAAATTTACCTATAAATCAAAATTCTTGGAATATTTCTAGCTATGCATTCAACTTGTTACATAAACAACGTGAAAGTCATAAGCATGGATCAGTGTTAAATATCAAATTGATTATGCTTTCCTTAGTGAATGATCATTAAGTAATCTTAATGGATGCTTGTTGAATTCATATAACTGTGAACCATTGTGTGTACAATCATATGATGTTCCTCTTATTTGTTTTTTATTTTCTTCGAGTTGTCAACAGATGGTCAATAAGAATTCATCAATTGGAGTTTTTGACTAGGTAGTTTATCATGTGGATTTTGACTAGTGTTTTCTTACTACTACTTTAGTTTTGTTTAATAGGGGGGAGATGTTTAATGATGATAGAGATTTTCCTTATTGATAGAGAATGTCTAGCATTTATGTATTGCTATGTAGTTGAATGATTAAATGGATCATATCACCTTGTTTCCTAGCCTATAAGATAACTGCGATTATGTTTTCGATAGTGGTTTTATAACCTTTTTTATGAATTGGATGATTGTTTTGATAGTATTTCATTACTTGTGTTTTATCAAAATTGTTGTTGGTAGTGTTCGTACTTCTTCAAGAGTGTTTTTGTACCATCCTTCATCCTCTAAGCTAAGCTATATCAATCTTTGATGACATTGGAAATTCAGAGATACCTAGTTGTCCTTATAAATTTTTCCATACTTTCAAGTTGGATCTTTCAATTTCTGTAGATCTCAATCTTTGTTTGATGGTTGGTGGTAGTTTCTCTTATTCAGAGGCTTGGTTTTGGTTTGTTAACACCATATATTTTTCAAAAGATTTAATGTTGTGGTTACCAATTTTTTCTTTTCTCCTTCCTCTACAACAAAGCCTATTTTAGTTTATAATTCGAGTGAGCTCATTGGGGTTACTTGGGTCTCCGCTTCAAAATTTTGGTTATTTTCTTGATTGGAGATTTTAGCACCCATAAAGTTATTGTTCTTGCAAGTTGGTGGATCATTCTAAAATCTATAATTTGAACTTAAATGATTTTTGGAAATTAACATATTTTTCTCTTTAAAATAAGATTATTTCCTTATAATTTTTTCTGCTTTTCAATGCTTATTAAAATTTGATTACCTAGACCCAAATTTACCATGTATACTCCCTATATTTTGTTTAAAAAGAGTATTAATATTGATATTTTCCAACCGAACAATTGTTCACCATAAACTCACATAATTTCCTATTGTCATATCTCTTTTTTCTTAACACTTCAAATTCCATTATTAGAATGTCTTTGTTTAATTAATATATCAATATAATATTTATTTATGACCGCATCAATAAGGAAAGTCTGTATCATAGACTTATTTGTATAATAAATATTTATAGAATTATATATAATGAACATAACTTAATACATGTTTTAAGTAAATATTTATTGTATTAAAAAAATTACACACACACACATAAGTAAATGAATTAATTGTTTAGGAAAAGATAGGGATGTAACATGATGGGTTTCCACAAGAGTTTCTATAGGTGGTTTTGGTTTGCATTGGGTTTCTACAATTGTAATTCATGCTATGTAAGCACCAATGTGTGGATTAATCAGCATCCACACATGTTCTAGGTGTGTGAGGATCACACAATGTCCCTCCTTGTTAGTTGTATCCTCCATTTATGTGCGGTAATGGCCTTTATTAGTTGTAAACATGATTCATGATATCTTGGATATTGGAGAGTGTCCTCTACCCTTAAGTATGATCTTCTAGATGGATGAGGAATTTATAAAGTCAGACTGACCATTCATGTATCAATGGGATTTGTATCCGTCCATGTTACTAGATGTCCCTCCTTAGTTGAAGTAAGGGCAATATCCCTCATGATGCTAAGCTCAAGCCCATGTGATTTTCTCCTATTTAGTAGATGGTAGTAAGGAGAGTCATAAATCCTCTCTTTCTACTTAATTTTGTTATTCCAATGCTCCTATAGATGGTTTATGCGAGAAGGCTAGTAGTGATTCAATAAAAGCCCATCTAGTTAAGCCTTTCCTGTCACCTTCTTATAAGCTTGGCTGTGTTAGCAGGAAAGTCAACCAAGTGAAAATGGTGATAGGTGAGGATATTCATTTAGTAAATATCCTAAAGCTATTAAAAAAAAGTGGTATTGGGAATTTTTTGTGGAAAATCCATAGTAGTACCATTGACTCATTCTTAGATTGAGAAGAATTGGATACCAATCATGGAATATAGGCCAATTTTTTTTCTTATCTGATGTTATTTTATTCTGTTTCATAGGAGGAGGAATTTTGAATGCCTAGTTAAAATTGGTCTTAGGACCCCTCAACCTTCCTCCTCGATAATTGGGATCTTACTTGTGATTCATGTAGTTAGCCCCTTAACATGTCGCAAGTTTGGTTTATTCCCCTATTGATCGCCTTTTAGTTAAATATGTAGTGGTTTATGGAAGGAATTGGAAATAATTTTATTAAAATCATTCATGTAGAAAAGTTTTGGAAAGCCAAAATTGACTGGAGGTGGTTGTGGATAGTAGTTTATTTGGATACATCTAAGGGGCTCATGAACTAGATCAAAATTTCCTATGCAGAATCCTCTTTGGTACAAAGGATAAATTATTAAAGTTTTCTTTTCAAGTAATTTGTTTCACACATGCTGAGGCACACCCTAGGCCATCCCAAGAATTTCAAAACATGTTCCTCACTAGCCCGTAAGTCTCATCATTTCAAGCTAAATATGGATAGGGTAAAGTGGTGGTATTCTTAGGAGATGTTAACTCCAAGTCAAATTATAGGTCCACCTCATATGAGTGGTCCAAAATGCACAAAAAGTATAAGCACTTAGCCTAAGCATTCATATTTAGACTCATCTCTTCTTATTAGTATGGCATCCTCTCTAATTCTGCTATCAATTGGTGATGTGGTGGACGTTTGTAGTAGATCTGACCTGAAAATATATTAAAATAGAAAAATACTTAGAAATAACAAGATCAATCTAACAATATGAAATGAATATGTTTCTTTATTGATAAAACCCTTGAGGTAGGGTAACACATACAATTAGTCCTTAAGGAAGGAGATCACTCCACAAGCCATCGCTTGCCAATACAAAATCAATACTTGATATCTCTCAATGGGGAGTCTATAGCCTCTATATAGGCTTCATACATACAATAACATGGGTAATTACCGTGGGTCTCTCAATACCATATATCTAATAAAATGGGCTTATAACATTATTCCTAACTACTTGTGGTCCCTTACATGATGCGGGTTAACCAGTTTATTTATTAGCTATGGCCCATCACATTATTCATTATTCCCTTGGCTACTTCCCTCTGTACTACATACTATACCCCCTAGGTATACTACATTCCACCCCCCTTAAACATGTTTCATCCTCGAAACATAAGAAGAACACAAATAATAAGATCTACTCAAAATAGTAGTCCACTAGTACCATTCATGCACATCTAGAAATCCTAGAGATAGGTGGTTCTCCATCTAGTTGGCGCCTCACTTGCTTGAGATGGCAGTTGATCCTAGTGGTTCCTCTGTGTTGATGTGTTGTGGGTTGATTGCTGCAACTCTTTATCTGTCATGCAGGGGTTATTGTCCTTGTCCTAATTCGTTTCCATCTTGTTCATTGTTTTTTTGTTGGGTGACGTGGGTGGTGATATGCTGAAGTTTTAAACCAACGTTGTATATTTCTTTAATTTCACACCTAATGGACCTCGATTGGTATGTGGTACATGTTAAGATTGTTTCTTATCTTCCAGTATTACATCAACCATGAACTCCTCATCTGATGTGTCACAACCTGCAACATTTTCTGCTTCAGCCTCCTTGGACTCTACCTATTTATTGTTGGAAATATCCTGTAATTTAATTTTCTTCTTTTTCTACCAAAGCTTCAGGAATTTCTTCTACACATTAATATTGATAGTACCAACAGATTTCATCCAAGGGTATCCCAAAACAACATTCACATTAGCCATATCTTAAGCATAAAAATCAGAATGCAATACATACTTGTCCATAGAAATCTTCAAATCTTTATAAACTTGAACATCCTCATTACCAACCTGTGTGTTTCAATGTGTTTTGCAGGAAATTGCATTTTTTTCTTTTACCAAATTAACATTGATAAAATTATGCATGCAACTAAGATTTCTAGACACAATGATCTTCTTCTTCTGGATACATCCGCCAACCTATAATAAGGAGATACCAGCAGAAAATAACCCCTTATGTTCCTAATTATCCTATTTTCTAGCATGAGACCATTTTTCTAAAAGGAATTTTTCAAAATCTTCATTAGGTAGGATTACCATTTTATTGTTGTCAAGTGAGTCCCACCATATGGTCACCTCATCCTTAAAATAAATACGTACTATATCTTTCCAAAGTGTTGGCCATGTTGACTTAAGATTTTTTAGAAATTATTCAATAGTAGGACCATTATCATGTCATGTAAAAATCATCTCAGTAGAAGCCATGAAATAGAATGAGGGTTTTGAAAAAAAATTACCTACTTGTTGCGACAAATTTAAAATCGCTGCAACTTAGTCAATATGCCTTAGAATCCTTAGTATAGCTTGTTTTAAAAAATGGAACGACCATTCTGCATCCTTTTGGGTGGTAGAAATCCGGAACTGGGCACTTTAGAATTTAAGATTTGCACTGCAACTGTTCCATTGTCACAAAAAAATATGAAAAAATAGCTGATTTTAAATCAGCAATATATCCCTCATATGGACTCAGATTCGATTGATTTGTTTTTTGAAATTGGGTGATTTTTCAAGAGGATCTCACATCTGCAATTATTTTCCAAAAATTCCCCACAAAAATAAAAAAATTTACTGGAGATCCGTCATCCACGAATTACCGTAAGAAAATTTTCTGCAACTCAACTGATTTAAATCAGCGATATCTCCCTTATCGGGACTCTAATTCGACTGATTTTTTTTATGAATTTAGGTGTTTTTCCACAAACAATCCAGATATGCTATTTTTCTTTGCAAATTTAGCACCAAAAGGTTTATATATGGTCTGCGAATGCGCCGCCCCAAATAATTCCTGCAAAAATAAAAATAAAAACTCTTTTCTTTGCCCGAGAAAGTGCTATGATACCACTTGTAGTAGATTTGACCTGAAAATATATTAAAATAGAAAATATACCCAGAAATAACAAGATCGATCCAATAATATGAAATGAAAATGCTTCTTTATTGATAAAACCCTTGAGGTAGGGTAACACCTTACAATTACTCCTTAAGGAAGGAGATCACTCCATAAGCCATCACTTGCCATTACAAAACCAATATTTGACATCTCTCAATGTAGAGTCTCTAGCCTCTATACAGGCTTCATACATACAATACCATGGGTCATTACCATGGGTCTCTCAATACCATATATCTAATCCAATGGGCTTATAACATTATCCCTCACTACTTGTGGTCCCTTACATGCTGCGGGTTAATCGCTTTATTTATTAACTATGGCCCATCACATTATTACATTATTCCCTTGTGTACCTATCTCTGCACCCCATAATATCCTCCCTAGGTATACTACAATATTATGTCTCCTTTATTTTTTAGTCCATGCGATATCTTGTAGGTCCTAGGGTCAAATTTATCTTCCCCCTTCTCATCAACCCTTTCTCTCAATATCTTGAAACACTTAAAAGTTATTGATGCTAATAGTCACCATGAATATTTTTCCTTAAATTTCTCCAACACTAAGGTTATGGTTTGTTTCTCTCAAAATGTGTCCTCGCATTCTTAATTAAACAAGGAAGAACGATTTCTGAATTTAAGTTATATTCAAGAAAAAAATGTTTCCATGATTGCGCCGTAAAGGGGGGTCTCGAGCTAGATAATATCCATTGTTCCTAGGGGGGTAGTAAGTACCACCTCTCCTTGGAAACTTTGAAGGTGCAGCATGAGATTCATAGTGCAAGAAACTAACAATAACCTGGGAACTTAGAGTAGGCAATGCTCATGTTCATAAGTTCCTAAATGATTTGTATCTCAATAAATGTCAAAGGGATGGGGAGATTGATAAAGCTGACATATCTAAAGGATTGGTCTATTCAATTTCATTTTATGTATTTTCCCTTTAAGGCTATGTGTCCCAATAGAAAAGTCAAGGAAAATATCTCGCTTTTACTCAAAGATCAACACTTTGTGGCTTTAGATTCAAAAGGTATGTTACAAGAACTAGTGATTTCTTGGAATCTCCCTCTTACAAATATTTTTTTCTCTGTTCATCCACACAAGATCTTGGTGGCTTGGGTAGATCAAGAATTGGGATAAACTCTTCATTTTATTAAAATTTATGGTTTTAATATGGTTTCATATTAAAATTTATGGTTTGGGTGACACGTCAATGTTACACTTTCTCTTAAATTTATGCAGGTATCTCATCCCCATAAATATCATCTTGATTTCTTTTTTTAACACTTGTTCATATCGCTTCATATTGTGGATATTTCCCCATGAAATTTCCACCATGCCTAAATGAACGGTTGCAGTGGTGAAGCATGTGTTGAAAAATATTAGATCAATTCCTTATCTCAAAAGGAATTGCTTATGGGCCTTGAATTTCCAAATATTGGGTAGAACTAGAAGATATTTTAGATCATCTTGTAGTTATTTTGAAACTTGTTTCTCTAGAAATTTGACATCTCTCTCTTTTTACATTTTCTCAAAGACAAAACATGGAGGAGGTCTATCATAATTTGGTTTCTTCAAACTAGATCACCTTGAATCATTCTTCTAATGTTTTCAAAATTTAAATGATTTGTAGGAAATTTAAAGTGAATGAAAGCAATCTATTCTCTATGGGCTCATTAATTTAAAATTAATTCATAGGTGCTCTTGCTAGAAATGAAGCAAAAGCTAATAAATATCATTGTGGGAAATTGCTTAGTTACCCCTTTGAATGTTTATGAGGTTTCACTAAGTTCCCTTTTGGATTAAAGAATGGGTCTCCTAGAAAAATAAAAGTTCCGTGGAATTTATAAACTAAGTTCATTTGGATCACAAAAAGAGATAACAAGAACATGCTCTTTTCCAAATCTACCAAGGAGGTATGAAAGAATAATTTATTTGGTAGATAAGATTTGGGAGGGATCTTAGGTTTCCTTCTTCTTTTTTATAGAGTAAAGGTTCGTAAGCATTATTTCAGTGAATTGTCTTCAAAAGCCTCCTAGGTATCCTATCTAGGAAATATTTTGAGTTCTAGATATATTTCCCAGATTGTTTCTAAAGAAATGAATGAGGAACTATCAAAATATGTCTCAAAAGAAGAGATTCACTCTTCTCTCTTTTCAATGTAGGAAGATAAATTTCTAGGGAAGATGGCATTACAATGGAATTCTGTTAAGGATTTTATTAACTCATTAAGGATGGCCCTTTTAAAGTACCTATTAAATCCAAACAATTCAACAAGATCCTTAGAGAATTCAACTTGAAACATTTGGCTCTCAGTCATGAGAAGCTAGATACTTCTTCATTTGAATATTTTTGTGTTTCTCCTATTGTAATATTATCTACAAGACAATTTCCAACATCATTGCCAATAGGCTCAAGCCAATGTTCAGTAATTTCATATTTGAGGAGAAAAATGATTTTATTTTAAAGACAAAAATCAGTGATGTTATCTCTATGGCTAAAGAAGCCATGCATAAAATAAGGCCTCAAAATTCACCCTCCATTATATTAAAACTAGACCGCTTCAAGGAAAATCACAAGGTTAGGTGGGCCTTCCTTTATTTGGTTTTAACATAAATGGGTATATGAATCCCAATAGTTAATTGTATCATAGATTGTATTTAAACTACATTTTTTTCTATATTGATCAATGGATTCACATCCGCATTTTTCTAGTACTTTGAAGGACGCATACTAGGTTAACCAATCTCCCCATTCATGTTTATTTTGGTGAGAGAAGAGATTAGAAAATTGATGGCATATGCCAAAAATATAGGGAATCTTATGTTGAAAATAGAAACAAGAAATGCTAAAAATAGCATTCAAAATATTCCAATTTTGAGTTGTCCTTGAATTAAAATTCGAATTTATTCTCACCAGCTGCTTGAAAAATAATTAATTAATTCATCTTGAGTTAATTAGTTGGAGAAATTCAAGCTAGAAGTCTTTGTGATGTCATGTAATAGTTATCCCTTAAATTAAGGAAGTTATCCCTTAATTAAGGAGATAAGGATGAGTTGTATTTGAGTTGTAATTAGTTAGTTCAGTTAACTAAGTTAAGTCTAGTTAAATTAGTTCCAAACAATTTGAGGAACTAATTGTGAGTTCAATCAGTTAATGCATGCATGCATGCAACTAGTGTACTCCATAAAACTGAGGATTCTCTCATAAATAACTCATGCATGTTAGTTGAGACAAAGACCCAGTTGAGATTAAAGACATGGAAATTGTACTATCAGTTTCATGAGTTTTTCTATAAAGGAAACTCATCCATGCAGAAGGAATAATGTTCCTTGAGGATTGCGCAGTTTTACAGGGTGTAAGATCAATGTGAGTGATCAGTGTTACACTTGTTAAGAGTAGGATCACCGAGGAGAAACAACACAAGGAAATAGGAGGCTTGGAGAGTAGAGGAGAAGGTTTGTTAGAAGCCTTGCTTGCCTATGAACATCCAGGAGGATTGTACTGAGAGATGGTTAGCTGTGAGAGCTAAGACTTTGTATAATTTTTATGTATTTCCACCTTGTATGATAATAAAAATAGTGGGATTTTTTAGCTGAGGCGTTCCCCTGAGTATTTTCTATGTTTCATGTGCAATGATTCTTCTTCTTATGGTTATATGTGTTCAACTCTGATTCAGCTCGATCTTTAAGCTTCCACAAGTTTGATAGCAGAAGTAGATTATAGTATTTTTCTTTGGTATATTGCATTATCGAGTTAATCTACAGTCAGATTTTCTACATAGATCTCAAAGGTAGATTAGTTAGAGAATTTGCAGAAAATTCTACATGGTATCGGAGCTGAGTTTATTGGAGCTCTAAACAGTATACAGAGAAGAGAATTTGAAGTTTGAAGCTCGGGGTTGTAGGTGAAAATCAAATTCATATCATACTTAAAAAAAATATTGAGATGGGACATTATGCAACTAATTTCCCATTGAAGAAGTCCAATAAGGGATCCTCAGATGGATCAGAAGGTGAGGCATTAGCCTCTCAATTTGAAATGGACTTTACCCTCATCGCATGCATGGTGTCATCAATGATTGGTTTTGGTCAGTATCTTGACAGTGGATCCTCATTCCACATGACCGGCGATAAAAGTTTATTCAGTACCTTGGAGGAGAAAGACATCAAGATGCGCCTAGAGATGGGTGACAACAAAAGGTTTAGTGTTTCATGAGTGGGAACTATTGCTTTTTAGAGGGAGCATGGAGCTTCTATCACCTTGACAGATGTGAAGTATGTGCCTGGACTGAAGAAGAACTTGGTATCGGTCGCGATGTTGGAGGACAAAGGCTACGATGTTGTCTTTAGTAAGGGAAAAGTTTTCCTTAGACACATCACCATGAAACAAGTGAAATAGATTGGTTCACGAGTCAAGAACCTGTATGCTCTTGAGGTTCAAGATGCATGTAAAGCCTTGAGGAGCAAGGCCAATGTCAGAGACTTGGTGGTTGAGAGGGAGAGTAAATTACCTCTCAACATATAGCCCTAGAAGAAGTCTCAGACAATTATGGAGGAGCCACAATTGGAGATGCTGAGAGGAGACTGAGTGGAGGCATCCACTCATGCGGAGACCTCCAGTATGGGGAAATTTCGAGCCAAGTGGGCAAAGAAATCACATGAAACCATACCTCTAGGTGTGACGTGGGGCGATGTGAAGTGATAGTCCAAGAAGGCTGAAATTAGGCAGCGTTCATTGAGAGGTTTTATCTCATGGATCATACCTTGCTACAGGAGCCCAAATTGTAGAGTAGTAGGAGGCATCAGTGGGATTGATGCATTTAGAGATCAAAGTGATAGAGGCTAGAGAATTGAGATATTGAAGAGCGCAGAGAAGGATTAACAAAAATGCAGAAAGACTGATTCAACAGAAGCGCAAAGTTTTCAGTCGACAGAGGTAATAGCAGTCAAAGACTTTGATGATAGAAGCATCATAATTATTCAAGTTGGTTTTTTTTTTTTTTTTCTCTGGAGTTGCTAGAGTAGCAACACTAGAGAGAAGTGTTGCATGTAGAACATTCCAAAGGTTCAGGATTGGGATCGAGTTTAATTCCTTTCTTGTTGAGAGGGAGTGTTGAAAATAGCAACAAGAAATGCTAAAAATAGCCTTCAGAATATTCGAATTTTGATTTTTCCTCGAATTAAAATTGAGAATTAAAATTCAAATTTAGTCTCATGAGACGCTTGAAAAATAATTAATTAATTCATCTTGAGTTAATTAGTTGGAGAAATTCAAGCTAGAAGTCTTTGTGAAGTCATGCAATAGTTATCCCTTAAATTAAGGAAGTTATCCCTTAATTAAGGAGATAAGGATGAGTTGCATTTGAGTTGTAATTAGTTAGCTTAGTTAACTAAGTTAAGCCCAATTAAATTTGTTCCAAATAGTTTGAGGAACTAATTGTGAGTTCAGTCAGTTAATGCATGCATGCATGCAACTAGTGTACTCCAGATAACTGAGGATTCTCTCATAAATAACTCATGCATGTCAATTCAGACAAAGACCTAGTTGAGATTAAAGACAGAGACATTGTACTATCAGTTGCATAAGTTTTCTTATAAAGGAAACTCATCCATGCATAAGGAATATGGTTCCTTAAGGATTGCACAATTTTACAGGGTGTAAGATTAGTGTGAGTGATCAGTGTTACACTTGGTAATAGTAGGATCACCCAAGAGAAACAATGCAAGGAAATAGGAGGCTTGGAGGGCAGAGGAGAAGGTTTGTGAGAAGTCTTATTTGCCTGTGAGCATCCAGGAGGATTGTACTGAGAGCTGGTTAGTTGTGAGAGCTAAGGCCCTGTATAATTCTGATGTATTTCCACCTTGTATGATAATACAGATAGCGGGGTTTTTGAGATGAGACTTTCCCCTGAGTATTTTCTGTGTTTCATGTGCATTAATTATTTTCTTATGGTTATATGTCTTCAGCTCTGATTCAGCTCGATATTTAAGCTTCCGCAAGTTTGATAGTAGAAGTAGATTATAGTATTCTCTATACATTTTAAAGACCAAAATCAATGATTTTGGGATTCCTTGATGTACACTATTTTGCTATTAAATTTTTATATTATTTTTTTCTAGTTATTAATATATATTTAAATATAGGTATCAATTATAGTGGGAAGTACAAAGAATATGTCTCTAAATATTTTAAGACAAAAATTAATAATTTTATTAAAGTATATAAAATTTCATCTAAAAGTGTTGTTGGACATTGACAAAATAAATACCCTCAAAAATAAAAGTGTTGTAAGTGATGAAAACTCTAGAAATACTATACTAGTAAGGTGAGCATCAAGATATTTTATTGATGGGTTTGAATGATTTTTTCTTATTAATATTTATTTTCTAAATACCAAATGCTCATGGAATGATTTTTATATCTCTTTCATACTAGGTTATAGTATTATTTTGGATGTCTCATGTACACTTCATGTTGAGTAGTGAAGAAATTACAAATCTCTCCTATGCTATTAATTAATTTATATCTTTCTATAAAAAAATTATGTTATTTATAATGAATGTTGATGTATTTTATTTCATTTTTTTGTTGTCGACAATTTTTTTATTTTTTAAAGTAACTATTGTTTTATTTATTTTATTATAACTTCAGATGACAACATCTCTCCCATATTGAAATTGAAGCTCCTCTCCATTGAATTATTTGAAAAATATGAAAAGGAAAATGACGTTTTTCATTTAAATTACCAATACTATTTATCATGAATAAATTATGTTAAACTATCAACTATTAACCACCAAAAATAAAATCCTCTCCAAAAGTTATATAATTTCTAAAAGGAAAAAATTATTAGTAAAAATGATTTATATAATAATATGAAATAAATTCATAATTATTTAATTCATAAAAGAATATGAAATGATACTTGTCTATTTAATAATAAATAAGTTAAATCAAACATTTATTTATGTGTGCCTTTACGAGGTAGCTTTTAGTTGACAATTCTTAATAAGAAATATAGTCATGGTTCCTCTTTTGAATTTTCTAGTGGGAAGCTTGATTGTAAGTAGGTGTTGCTCTACATATCATAGAACTACAATGGGTCATTGTTTGTTGCTTTACCTATTAGAGTACTACAATGGGTTAGTATACAGTATCTTATTTTTGTTAGTTGCTTGTTGCTTTATTTATTAGAGTACTACAATGGGTTGGTATACACTATCTTTTGTTGCTTTATTTATTAGAGTACTACAATGGGTTGGTATACACTATCTTCTTTTTGTTACAATGGGTTAGTATACAGTATCTTATTTTTCTTAGTTGCTTGTTGCTTTATCTATTAGAGTAATACAATGGGTTAGTATACACTATTTTGTTTTTGTTAGTGGCTCTGACTGAAATTCAGAAGAAATTCAACAAAAAATCAAACATTTATTTAAATAAATGTTGCTCAAATTTTCAAAATTATGTTTTGTATTTAGATTATCGATTCTAATTATCATAAATAAATTATAGTAAATTATCAAGAAACCTAATTATTATAATTATTTTTACAAGATGAATTCTCACAAAAAAAAATCTGAAAACTTTAATCTATAAATTTAAATTATAATTGAATATGGTTATAAAAAATGTTACAATTAAATTTTAAGACATAACAATTTATTAACATAAATATAAATTCATGTAAGGTTTAATATTATTTTCCATTGGTTATAAATTATGATAATTTTTTTAATTATAGTTAAATATGGTAGATAGTTAATAAAATTAATACAAAAGTTAATAAAAAGAAATTCAACAAAAAAATCAAACATTTATTTAACTAAATGTTGCTCAAAATTTCGAAATTATGTTTTGTATTTAGATTATCAATTCTAATTATGATAAATAAATTATACTAAATTATCAAGCAACCTAATTATTATAATTATTTTTACAAGCTAAATTCTCAAAAAAAAAATCTGAAAACTTTAATCTATAAATTTAATTTATAATTGAATATGGTTAAAGAAAATGTTACAATTAACATTTAAGACATAACAATTTATTAACATATAAATATAAATTCATATAAGGTTTAATATTATTTTCTATTGGTTATAATTTGTGATAATTTTTTTTTAATTATAGTTAAATATGATAGATATTTAATAAAATTAATACAAAATTTTTAATTATCATTATTTTTATTTTGATATTAATATAAATTAATTAACTTATATAAATTAATCTATATATAAATATAGATATAGATATAACCTATTGTTTATTATTATATTGTTTATATAGATATAGATATAACCTATTGTTTATTATTATTAAACAATATAATGTAAAATCCATTAGTACTTAAGTTTAAGTTCAAATCCAATCTTTACCTTCTTCTCTAATATTATTATTTACACTTTTTGTCTTATTTAAAAAATAATAATAATTAATTTAAATTTATAAATAATAATATAAATATATTAAAATAAATATATGAATTTCAAAAAAGATTTATCTAAATTAAAATAATATCAATGATAGCAGGATGAAATTGTCAATTTGTTTGAAAAGAAATTTGGTGATATTTTGTAAGAATAATAAAAATCTTGCAAAGCATAATAACAAATTTGCAAAAGAATAACAAGTTTGCCTCCCAAATTTTTGAAGGAAAAATATCTTGCTAAAAATAGCAGAAGATAATGAAAGATACAAATATTCTAAGTTACCGTGAACAAAAGATATTAACAATGCTCCCATTCTTATGACAACTATATTAAAGGAACCTATAATAACAATGCTGCAATTCATATGACAACTATGATAAAGGAAGGATGCTGCACAGGCGACCTTTTCTAATCAATGTTATAAAACCTGTAGAGGAAGGGTTGAAATACCTAATTTTGTCATTCCACACAACATATGGCACCGTAATGGATGGTTTCTTTGAATTTCTGGTAATAATTCAATAGCCGGTGTTTTCATACATTCAAAGGAACAAATTTTATCGCCCTTGCTTTCCCATGTGATGGCTTAACGTTTAATTAGCTATTCGATGATGTTAAAGGAAATGGTAGTTTAGGATTGAGGTGTCTTCTTTATGCTCTCAAATGAAATGGAAGATAAAACGCAGATAGTAATAATTATGTCACATTTTTATTTCTGCACGATGTTTTGCTATTTGTAAATGGTTCTATCACAGAGGCTAAATACTTAGAACGAGTAGTGTCCTATGGAAGTCTATCTGTGAATCCCATTTTATTATTCACAGCTCATTCTATCTAAAACGCCGAGTACTAAGAGGAACAGCACACAAATCACCCAATTGATTTATTTTCAACTTCAGACGCTTCAATTTAGGGTCTGTCTTTTACCAAAATTGCGAAAAGTATCTGAACTCTAGCTGGCCTAAACTTTATCAGCAAACCATAACGAATTTACCCATTTCTCATACTTTTTGTGACATGGCCGGATATACTAAAATGTGCTGATAAACGGATCTCTAGACATAACAACTATTTCACCGAAAGCAAATACTATTTCTATGTAACAACTATTGAAATACTATAGTCTGATAACAACTATTTCACCGAAAGCAAATACTGAATTACTAACAAGTACATTGATGAGTGAAAGTGATCGAAAGGGATGAACGACTTACTAGTTGTGGCTTGCAAAGTCGTTAATCTCGCCGGTCTCAGAAAAGACGACGGCCACTTCAGCATCACAGAGAACAGATAATTGCTTCTTGCGTTTGCGGCTTCTAGGGTTTTGAATGCGTTTCATTAAAAACCTCCTTTCTCATTTGCACTACTTTATGCGTTGAATGAGTTGGTATGTCAGTTTCAATCTTTTTATGGTAACTCCACGGTGGATTTGTTCATTGCATGTAAGCCGCTGTGCTGAAACCTCGAGTTACAACCTGGCTATCCGTACGAACAATCAAAATCTAATCGCTGTCCTTCATCGCCGAAAGCGACCTTGCCTGGAAAAGTCAAGTCGTACGAGAGGGATCAAATTTTTTTCGGTCTGAGAGAATCTAAGGCCCTTCGGGGTATGTCCTCTTTTCTATGTGGAAAAAGTGAACCTAAGCGTTCATGGTATGAAGACGTTTAATAGTAATGTTAAGCGGCTGGAAAGGATTAACCTCAAACCACGCTCATTTCTAGTTTTTCGAGTAATCTACTACGTCACGAAATTTTCCTTCACAATGACAGTAATGGACGGAGCTATCTTTTACGGTAGAGTTCAATGCTATCATTTATGGCGGACTTCAATATGATGCCCTTGGCGTAAAGGTAAGTTCTAGCAGCTATCCAGGGAGTTAACGGATTTATCGTGGTGTAAATTTATTGTTAAAGATTTATGTGGTCCTTCCAACCTTAATAAATTTATTTTAACTTTATATTTTATTTACTTTTATTTTTATGCTTTAAATTAGAATCCTGCGTAGAGTTTTCTCATTTTACATATTATGATGTACGGTCTAGTAATTTTATGTTGATTAGTAAAACATGTACACATCTACATTACATTATAAAAACCATGCGCTCTAAAATATTTCATATGTATATATAAATTATATTTTAATAATATGAATTTAAAGATTTTATTTATAGTAAATATTAAAATATTTTTATTACAGTTAAATATAAAGATTATTTTAAATATCAAAATATTTATTTCATAATATAACTCGTTATTAATATTGAAAACGTCTTAAAACTAAGAAAATTATAATTATAATTATTCTTATTAATAATTATAAAAATAATTAATACACAAGTTAAACATAATATGGAATAAGATTCTTATTCATAGACATTTACCCCACTTTACTATGAAGATTTTTAATGTGTAAATATACTTTGTTATAGTAATATGAGACAATAACATGGTTATCAATAACATCCTAAAAAACCATAATTTATTTCATATAATACTTGCCCATAGGAGAATTTCTTTTTAATTAATCAATTTAATTAAAAGAGAGAAAATAGCCTCACTAATTTGGAGATAAATCTCAACCTTTGATTTATTTATAATATTCTACAGTGTTCCAAGGAACTTAAATCCATATCATGCACTTAATAATTATTGATAACTGAAATAAAAAAATTTGAAGCCCTATTAGAAAAATAAATATGCCATCCACTGGTAATCAATAATTTTTTGTATTTAGAGGATTAGAAATTGTATCCATTTTGAAGACTACAAAGAGGGATCAAATTTCTTAATGTGTAAATCTCTTTTATGTGTGAAACTTAAAAAGGCATTTGCATTACAAAGGATACATTTGTACTTGAAGAGATATGATCTTTGGTAGATTCATGGTTAAGATGGACACACACACATATGGGCATTGAAATAATTTATTTATAAACCTTGGCCATGCTAATTATTTATTTATTAATATATTTTAAGAAACACCTTAATATTACTTAATTGTCCATATTAAAATATATTACTTACAATTCACATTGATTTTTATTAATATTTTTAAATGCCACATTATTTTTATATTAATAATTGAATGGATTATATTATTCTTATGATATGCTAATTGAATTATTTTACTTCCAATTATAAAATGTTTTATTATCATTAACATTAAAATATATATTATTTTACTGGTGGCATGATGGGGAGGGATTATAAATCCGAAACGAACAGTTATGGATAAATTATCGTGGGTTTTAGGTGGAAAATCCAATAACTAGGTTTAAATGTATGAGTTTCTCATGGGTTTGATAATAGCTCTCTTAAGAGGAGTCAAATATAGGAGACTCCCTCCTCATTATCTGGTATTTGAAAATGAACTCTCTTTTGAAAAACAATGTGCTAAAATTATTGTTTTGCAGAATAAAAAAGTATTCTTCAGACCTTCTCATCCTTCCTCTCATCCTTCTTTCCCTTCCAAATTCTTCGATCTCTAAATTCAGAAAAGGATCTCCTTGCCAATAAGGCTTGTCTATTGGCTGATGAAAAACCTAAAATAAATATCATTGGTTGTTCTACATATATTACTTAGGACATTCATGGTTTTCTTACAACCCTGTATTGGCCCTTCCTCCCCCACCAATATTTTCCTTCCTAATGATCTATATGGTCCTACTCCTATCCCTCTTCCATATTTCTTGTGTTCACTACCTTACTCGCCCTTCTCAATTTCCCCTTCCCTCCTTCATGTGCCATGATGTCACGCCACCTCCCTTCCCCCAAATCAATGGCATCGTGGCAATTAACTTTCCATCCCATCGTGGCAACACATCAACTAGGTCTACATGTAGTTGTCCCTCCCATGCATTCTTCTGATTTCGTCATCCTTCCCCATATACAATTTCACATTTGAAAACTCAAACCTCTCGATTCTAGCGTGCTTCCATTAATCACATATCTAGGGATCATACTTGCATGTGAGTTTGAGAAAATGAAATATGTGATAGGTTCCCATTAAGCTTAATGGATTAGTGAGGATGATGGTATCTTGACATGCTGAAATCTTGCAGAAACATTTGATGGCCCATGTGTGGATTGTTTCCATCACTGGAATTCAATTGTAGGGTGATATTGAGTCAATGTATGATGCGGTATGAGTGAGTTCAGTTATTGTAGCGATGATGATGTCACCTTAGGATGCAAAAAGAAATCATGGACAATTAAAGGCCCTTGTGTGGTATTTGGTTGCCTATGCAGTTAAATTGAGGGTTGAACTCACTCAATCTTTCACAGGTTGTGTTCATCCAGAACCTGGGTTCAATCTCTCGCTGAGGAATTATTGGATGATTTTTTGGGTTAATAGAGTGGCGTCGAGTAGAAGAAATTCCTGGATGCTCAGTCATGAGCTTCATGTAGTCTGCTTCCCTTTTGGTGTAGTGTTCAGTCTATGGCTAAGAGATCGTTACAGTTTGATATCTTGGGGCCTTGCTCTTTCTAGCACAGAGCTAAAAATTTCAAGTTTTCTCAATTCAGGTGTTGTCCTTGGTTCAGTTCAAACTGTAAGTGTATTTCTCTATAGTCGAAACGTCAGGGGTTCACAAACTATAGTTTGAAAAAATGAAATATGTGATAGGTGCCTATTCAGATGGATCAGTGATGACTGTTGGACACCTAATCCTCAATGGGTTAGTGTGGAAGCTGAATAGACAAAAAGAAGTCCAAGAGACCTTGGGATGTGAAACCCAATGGTCAAACAATGTACTATAAATGTATATAAAAATTGTACTCTCATGTTTTATCTTTCATATTCTATTGCTGCCCATGTGTGTTTAACATGGTATCAGAGCGGGCGATTACTGGTCCTACTCCAATTTGAGCCACTTGTTTTGTGGTCTCTATATATATGTCAGTTCTACCTTTCTCCTAATCAGAATTGATCGGAATTGCCACCTTATAAATCGTTTTACTGTGTGCATTAAAAAAAACGCTCCTTGCTCAGACCTGACCTCTGGCACTGTATACGCTGCACCTGACTCTGGCTATTTTAAGACTCTCTTCTGCAGTACCTGACCTCTGGGACTGTATACGTTGCACCTAACTCTGGCTATTTTAAGACTCTCTTCTGCGTTACCTGACCTTTGTCACTATGTACGTTTTTGCTGCTAACGCTTCTCCTGACTGACATCTCCGTCCAATGCCACTGTGCGCTTGTCTACCAAAATTAATTCTGAATCCTCTAGACCACATTGGAAAGTTTACTGTGCAGTTGCATGAGGATTTGAAATAATAGTCAATTGGTTTCTGGTAGAGCCTCGCCTTCGGACCACACTGGAGAGTTTATTGTGTAGCTGCATTGTGAGATTATTCATAGGTTTATGAAGTTAAATGCGTTGAATATTAAACCGTTTTGAACGTTGGTCCACTTGGTCGAATCACATGGTATGTATTGAACCGTTTTTAACGCTGGTCTGTTTTGAACGCTGGTCCGTTGAACTGTTTTGAAGGGCGTTGAATATTGAACTGTTCATGGCATATTGTAAAATGGTATGGGTTGAATATTGAACTGTTTTAAATGTTGTGAGTTAACGTTGTCTCCATCACATGAATTGCGCCTTCCTCCACACTCAGCTACTACAATAATCATAACGCTCGGCATACCACTCTGACATATATTACATTGACTCTTGGCCTGTTACATTGAATGATCCCATACGCTCAGGTTATAATACCTTCCCTCTCCGCTTATAATACGTTATTCCTTGGTTAAGGACACTCATACCACCATATGTGTATTGCTCCCTGCCTTAATATAATGCTAGCCATAAATATGCGATGAGTTCGATTAGCTACACCTCTTCCAACTCCCATTGCTCTCCATTCAGCCTCATCCAGAAGTCTGGTGATCGGGTGCTTTCGAATTCCATTTTTCATACAAGATAAAAGTGCAAAATCAGCATTCTCTAGGCTGTTTTGGAAGGATTTCTTGTCAGTGGGAGAACATGAGATCAATTCCTTGGGACTTCATCGACCCTCCATGTGAATAGTTGGCCAAAGTCTATATGGGGAAATCAACATAAGCGACTTCTTCATCAGGCTCGACATCGTGGACATTGTGTTTGTGCAGAAATAGGGCCGCTTCTCTTATGGGCTGATGGTCAGTCCTTGGATTAGTGAGGATCAACAAACGAGGTATGTTAAACGAAGTCTGCATCTGATTTGTAAACGTTCCAGGAGTGTGCCTGCCGGCTATTACATGTCCTTCATCTGCGACGCGATCAGGAAAAACACAAACCTGTTCTTCGGATTCACGCCCTCCATTAAATCTTCACCAAGATGCTCATCTTCTTCGTGGATTCTCATAACCTGGATGTGAACAACATGGGCGTTCTTGACAGAAATCTTTCCCTGTCTACCTGGATGTGAACAACGTGGGTTTTCTTGACAGAAGGTATCAGAGGAGTACCGACGAGTATTTGTTCTTACTCTATCCAAGAACTCCTCATCCAACCCCTTGTAGTTGCTGAGGTCATCGAGTTCAATATCAACGGAATGGATTTTCCTATTTGCAACATCTTGCAGCAGATCTATCCACCAAAGTTCTAGCTCGAGGGGACTTTTTTGATAAAATTCTCTCTTAGAATTTGGTAGAAGGTAACTTGACTCCAGAGCTTGGAATCGTTGGATATAACTCTTAGAGCATGGACTTTGCATTTGAATTAGAACTCATTTTATTAATAGCTAGAGTGGAGCTGCACTATCACTTGTAGTTCCAGAGATAGATGCTGGAGAAGAAAAAGAAAAGGACTGTATTATAAATACAACGCTGATTGAAGAGATAATAGAATACGTCTACAATGCAGCTACGTAGGGTTGGCATGCTCGTGGTATAAGTTATTCAGTTCATCTCTATGGGTAACACCTCTAATTCTTGCAAATAATTTGTGTTTGAAGAGCATTGAAGTTCAGTCCCTCTACATTGTATGCATGAGTCATATATGTACACTGGTCAAAGGAACCTTTTTGGTTACCAAAGAAATTTCACGGGACGCCAGAGATCGAACTAATCTAGAGGTGTCATGATGCAGCAACTGCCTGTACTAATAACATCACTTTGAATGAAGTAGATACTAAATTGGTTTCGTAGTGCTCCTGATTCATGGTGGAGCATATGCTAGCAAAAGATAAGAAGGTGATGTGTTAAGTAGCACAAAATGATAGCTACGAAGTTGCAAGCCTTCCAAGATTAAGCATATGGTATTTTGAGATTTTGGTTGTTCAGAAGTCCATTTGCTTTCTAGGTATTTTCTAGATAGATATTTTTTGATGAAAGTATTCTTCTTCAATGAAGAAATATATTATGTCAAAATCTTGTGTCAGTTTTTGTATTGTGGAGCTGGCTAATAAAGCATTGATTATGGGAAATTTAAACTTGCACCAGCAAATTGTTGGTGATTTATATACCATCACTGTTTAACATTGTACAAAGGATCAATACAAAACTGTAGGTTTAAATTCAAAAATAAAAATAAAAATTATAAGTTGCTAGTTATCTACCCTTACAAGTATATTTATGGTCATTTTTTAAGGTCTTGAGTTGGTTGAATAATGGTGAAAATTCATGGCTTATTAGAGTTACTGAAAACTCTAATCAGTACTACTACTGACAACACAGTTAAAATTAGCAAAACCTCTCTTTTAGACATTCAGGCCTGTCTAAAAAATGTACAAGAGAAGATAGAATTTTTACAGCTCGAAACTCAGCTACAACAAGAAGAATTAAAACAGAGGAGTCATAACTCAGAACTTGTTTCTTTTCAAAACAATGAAACAGACTCCCATAAACAGCAAGACAATATTGTTAAAGTTCATTAAGATCCAGTGCCCAATAAAGCAATAGTTGTACATGCAGATGCAGAAACTTAGTCTGCACTTCCCAAGCCCATCATCAGACCTTGGGAATAGCTTGTCCACAACAAGCACACAACTGGTCTTGGATATGAGAAGGACTTGTCCTTTCATATTCCAGACTACTCAAAGCCCATTCAGTTTTAGAGTGTTGGATTCCTTCATGACAGTTCACATCCAGCTATTCCAGATTCTACCCCTCTTCCACAGTAACAACAACAACAACAACAAATTCTGAAATGCCAACACTGTGACCGAGTTGGCCATTTGAAAGATCACTATTTTGATCTTCATCCATGTAAGAATTGTCATAAAACCACCCATTCTTCACACAGATTCTTCAGAAACAAACGTCTGCAAGAACAAAGATTCATCTTGGATGGATCACTTCTTCGTAATGGGCATCAATAGCCAAGAAGATATTCCAATCACATGTCAGAACTTGTTCTAGAGTATTGAACAATATTGCTGTTGAGTGTTATCCATCATCTCACCTTGTATCTGACAGGGGGGGAAATGATGGTCATCTACAAGCTTGAAAGCCACATCAAACAAGTCTGAGCCACAACCTGCCACACTAGTTTCAGAGTTGTAGCCAGAAACAAAGATGACCCTGAGCATTCCTTCAGTTGGTAATCTGGGACACTTCCTCTAGCAGAAGAATTCAGCTTCTTGCCAGTTTCAGAAGTATTCCAGGAGCAAAATTGAGGACACTTCCTCTAGCAGAAGACTTCATCTTCTTGTCAGATTTGCAAGAGTTCCAGGAATTGCATTAAGGATTCCAGAGTTGTTGGTCATCCTTAAACCATCACAAGTTGAGACTTCCCTTTTTAGGTTGAATTTCTCCCTTTTATGCGAGGTGAGACCTCCCTTTCATGGTTGAAGGTTTCCCTCTTCAAAACAATAGGAGCACTTCCTCTAGCAGAAGACTTTAGCTTCTTGCCAGATTTGGGAGAGTTCCGGGAATTGCACTAAGCTTCCAGTGTTGGTGGTCATCCTTAAACCACCACCCTTTATACCAACATTTCAGAGAGCACATTCAGCCTAGTGCTGCCATGCATTTTTGCACATTTTGTATTATATCTCTCTTCTTCGACTCATACATAACCCTTCGGATTAAGGGGGGGAATGTTGGACACCTAATCCTCAATGGGTTAGTGTGGAAGCTAAATAGACAAAAAGAGGTCCAAGAGACCTTGGGATGTGAACCCAACGGTCAAACAATGTACTATAAATGTATATCAATTGTTAATAAAAATTGTAGTCTCATGTTTTATCTTTTATATTCTATTGCTGCCCATGTGTGTTTAACAATGACGATGGTGTCTTCACATGGTGAAATCTTGCAAAAACATCTGATGGCCCTTGTGTGAAAATTTTCCATCACTGGAATTCAATTGTAGAGCGATATTGAGCCAATGTATGATGTGGTAGGAGTCAGTTCAGTTATTGTAGTGATGATGATGGCACCTTAGGATGCCAAAATAAATCATGGAAAATTAAAGGCCCTTGTGTGGTATTTGGTCACCTAGGTAGTTAAATTGAGGATTAAACGCACTAAAGATTTCACTGGTTGTGTTTATCTATAGCTTGGGTTCAATCTCTTGCCGATTAATTATTGGATGATTTTTTGGGTTGATAGAGTGGTGTCGAGTAGAAGAAATTCTTGAATGCTTAGTGATGACCTTCATGCAGTCTACTTCCCTTCTGGTGCAGATTTCCGTCCATGGATAAAACATAAATGTAGTTGGATATCTTGGTACCTTTCTCTTTCTCATGCAGAGGTAAATGTTTCAAGTTTTCTCAATTCGGTTATTGTCCTTAGTTTAGTTCAAATTGTAAGTGTATTTCTTTGTAGTGGAAATGATAGAGGTTCGCAAACAAAGGCTAGTGGATAGTGTGTTTGGGACATAATTACCATAACAAGGTTAAAAGTTTCTATATGGGGGTTTGGGGTGTCTGGAAACCACCCTCTGCAGTTTGGAGAATTCCCACTCAAATAAAATCTTTTAATCAACGCTCTATATTATTCCTATTGTTGAATTCTAAGTGTCCCTCAAATGGAGCCGAGTTACTCGAATTGTGACTAGTCTACCTCATTAGTATGTACCTGATGTAGGAACGAACATAGACAGTTAAGAAAAAATTTTATGACTTGCATGTCATGGTATATCAACAATGTGCTTCTGAGAGTGCCACTTTGGATCTCATTGAATCTCAATGGTAAAGTATTGCATGTTTGGAAGATGAGGTGGATGCCCTACACAACATAATAGAAAACCTTCAGCTCTAGGTAGCAAATCCATACAGTCCAACAATGGAGTTAGTGTGGGAGTTCCATCTCTACTCACCTGCACACACTTCTGAGTAGTTTGGATATGAACGGATTTAATTGTATATGGATTTTGCTCGAGTTTGTCAAATATATACTACTAGTTTAGTAAGGGTACTCCTTGTAGACGTAATCTGTGATGTATTTTGGGTAGATTAGTTAGTATAACTTTTGATATATCAGTAACTTATGATCAGTTTGATCACTTAATTCCCCTAGGTATTTTCTGCATCCGGCCACAGACTTAATACATACAAGTACTAAATCATAGATATATATATATATATATATATATATATATATATATATATATATATATATATTTGGAGAAAGGTTAAGTAATTAGAATAATAATATAAAAGAGTTTATATTTTCACTTTTTAGTGTGAGGAAGTTGTTGTTAATTGGCTTATTTGAATATAAACTCTTTTATATTATTATTCTAATTACTTAACCTTTCTCCAAACTTTATATATATATATATATAAACAATTTCTATATCTACTTATATTTAAGTTTGATATTGAAATAAGCCAACTAACAACTTCCTCACACTAAAAAGTGAAAGTATAAACTTTTTTATATTATTATTCTAATTACTTAACCTTTTTCTAAACTTGATATAAATTTAAGTCACATACCATGTACATTGAAATATTTTGCTTATGGTAGTGAGAGAGAGTGAAATAGTTTTACCACATCTCTTTTATACTAGGTTATAATACTTTATTCACATTATTTTTGTAGTTTAGAAAATACCTTTTTTTTTAAAGATGTGTGAAGGATTGTCCAATGATACTCTAGGTGTACAATAAATAAAATTGATATAAAAATAATTTTTCAAAATGAAAATTCAATTATATTATTTATAATCGATAATTCTTTTTTTAAACTAAACGACTCTCATCCATTCCAATTGAGCAATCCTAAAATTGAAATGTTTTTTATAATGATTTTTTCAATGTTAACTATCAATGTTATATTTAGTACATAAATAAATATAGATCTCATTTATATTACAATGTATATAGTCATTCTCATTAGGCAATTAATAATCAATATTGAATCTCTAAATATGATATCTATACAAAAACATCTTAATCTAAAGGGTCAAGAGTGATCAAATCTCTTGAGGTGCAATCCTATGTTAGAGTGCAAGGTATAACCTCTTTGTGCTTAATAAATCAATGATTAAAATGGATCTCTATTGATAATATATATACCATGTGTAACTTTTCATTATTTAAATTTAATTTTTGAATGGGTAAATGGAAATATTTCTTTGAAAGTCACCTTTAGTGCATGTGAGAATGCACAAGTTAAACTTGTAATTCCAACAAATCTTTTCGAGGTTTTAAACAAAATTGACAAAAAAAGATAGATTAGAAATGACCAAACTATAAAATAATAAGAGTACTTGAAATGTTTTAACCACCAAAATTTATTTATTTTAAGTTTCTTTATATAATACATACATATATGTATTAAATTAAAAGATTTTAATTAATATGGGAATTGGAATATTTTATTCATGAATATTGTCCATATTAAAATGTTTTTACAATATTAATATATTTTCAAAGACATGACCATATTAGTTAGTGTTTCATTGTGAAATATTTAATTTATCGCATATATTGATTTTTTTTAATTATTAATATTAAGAATTAAATGAATTACACATCTTCTCATACTTAGTTGAAGAATAAACTTTTCCATCAATTATTTATGCTAGGAAGTCACATAAAAAAAGATCAAACCTGCGAAAAATATTATTGGACCATCATACATATTTAAATATTAACAAAAAGAATTGTGCAGTATTATTTAATAATCAACTCAAGACACACTTTTGGCACACACCAAGTTGGTATCTAGTTTAGTGATGTAGTAGAATCGTTTTATGGGTAAGCTGAAAACGTGAGAGAATGAAGATGATGACTTGGTGGAGAGGATGCATGGGCAGCAACGGATATAGATATACAAAGTTTCCATGGATGAATGGTTCATTAACCATGTACAAGAAGGAGTTTCCTATAAAAGCAATAAATACAGAAGTTGGTTAGTGATGTACTCGAGTGAATGAATACTCTTTTATATTGACTTCAACAATGTCTATGATTTGTAGGTACAACAAGAAGATCGAGCATGAAGAATGAGAAAGACCAAATATTAGGGATGAATAATTAAAAAAACAAAGATGGAAAATATTATTAATTTAATGAAAATTTCTCATTAAAAGGGAATGTGAAGAACAATTCCTATTTGTAAAGTTTGATGGATAATATGATGAATAATGTAATAATGTAGGCCCATTCTAGAAGTCTATAAAGGCTGAGATATAGATAAAAATGAGTGAAAATAAGGATGAATATTCATTAAGGGAATTATGGAGATAGTGTGGACATATCATAAGAGATAGTTAGGGTATATTATATGAGATTGTTGAGGAAATAGATAAAGCTATGAATTAGTCATTGTTGTCACCTACAATTATATAAATAGACCTTTTGTGCACTAAATATAACATACGAGAGAATTATTAAATAATATAATTTCTTAGGGCGTATGCTCTTAGTCAATATTATAATTATATAAATGGACATTTTATACACTAAATATGTTGGAGAGTGATTTAATTAATATAGTTTCTTGTGAAGTATGCTCTTAGTGTCCCTCTTGTGTGTGTATTTTTTCAGTTACATTTTCTGATTACATCATTTTGGTAACAATGTTATTATCTAGTGTTGATTTCAGAATTGCAGTTTTTTTATAAAGAGAGAATTTGTTGTTGGGATCATTTTTTGTTGTTTCCCAATGATTTCAACCTGATTAAATTATTCTCGATACAGGCATTCTGATTACTATAGGAAAAGGGTTCCCGGATAGGGACTAGTAAATACTTCTAGAGGATATACCTTGGAAAGGACATGTTTATCACCTGTGAGTGGAGGAATGACGAGGGGAGAATGCGAGAAAAAATATGGTTTTGATGTTGCTCAATTTAGGGTCGTTCTATGTTAGGTCCCTATACTACTAGTGTAGCCCCTTATTGTTATTAGTGCACCCTCTTATTGTATTGTTGTGCCCATGTAGTCCCCATATTGTTATTATTGTGCCCCATAGAAGCCCCCTATTGTTATTGTTGTGCCCTTACAATATTATTGTTATGTCGGCTCTAAGTATATTGTGAGCTCTTAGACTCCTATATATAGAAAGGAGGTCTTATCATTTATATCAATCGAGAATTTTTCATTTGTGTAATGTAATGGAGTTTCCCCCTCGAAGATGCTTATTTTGAAGTCGTTGATCTATCTCTTTCTCTATTTTGTGAGTTGGTTTCCTAACATTCTATGCATTGTTAAATGTGATCTTCTGTGATGTCAAACCATAATAGGTGTGATAAAACCCCAATTTCTCAATGTAAGAAATTAATACAATAGATGATTAAGGAGCATGAATAGATATCTTTCAGTTATGAGGTTGTGTTTGAAAAATCTAAGATGATATAGTCTTCTCATTGGGATGGCTATTTGAAGATGGAGGGTGAATGAGGGCATTATCTTCTGATATTAAATTCCCTCACGTGATTTCATTTTTGGCTAAGTCATGTTTGTTATATTTTTTAGAATTGTGTGAAGAAATATGACCAAATATGAAGAATTGGATAAGGAAACACAATCATAAATGGTTGAGGAGCTCACTTGATTGAAACTTGTAGTTGGTGTCATGGTTAGAGATTTTAATCATTCAAAGGTTCTTTGTGTGATGGTGGGCAATGGCATGAGAAAGTGAAAGAGACTGAAGCGAGATTAAAGAGAGTAGGAGTGCAAGGCTACCAAATTTTATCCAATTAGAATAGGTCCCTTTTATGGTTGGAGCAATTTCCATCTTGAATATATTAACTATTCATATTTCCAAAGTTAGGCTCCATAATAGATTAATCATAGAGCGAAGACATGTCCAAATCTCTTGGTATCAGGGCTTGTGTAGAAGTTCCATCTTCCTTCTAATAGTTCCTACATTATCCTTAATCATTCTAGTATCAAGGGGTACCATCGAAAATTTTCCATACTAGGATAAACATATGGTGTGTGAAAGTGAAAATTTCCGGTGTACAGTGTTCTAGTGCCATCAAATAATGGGAGTTCACAAAAAATGGTAAATTTCAATCGACAGTCCATCTATGAGGAATTCACAGTAGAAGCCATTTTCCAATTCATTGGTATTTTGGTGTTTGAGTGTTTTTATCTAGTGCGCTAGGTAAGAGAGATATTGTCATCAAGCAATAGCACATCACACCTCGATAAAGGAATAACATAATTTTCTGTGTGTGATCTTTAGATATTCTGGTGTGTTTTATTTCCACTGGCGTTGAGTAATGGGGATATGTCTATCAATTGTGCTCCATCGCATTGGGACAAAACCAAAGAGGCAATTTATTAAAACTTTGGCATTCTAAAGTTTCACTATCTTCGTAAGGTCTTGAACATAATGCTTGGTGGTAGAAGCGAATCAGAGCTCAGCCAACTAACTATTGTAGAAAAGGAATATGACAAAAACCAAAAGAAACTGGAACATAAAGGTATTGACCATAGTCAATTTTAGACCTACTCAAAGACATTTTGTATCTACGACAATGATTTTGTTCTCTTCTTCATGATTGGAAAATGAAATTGTGGTGCATATCAAGAGCTGCAATATATCTCCTAGAAACCTACAACAACTTTTCTAAGTCCCATTCATTGGAGTGACATGCAAACAGCTATTGCTTCAGTGGATCACATTACATGTGCCCCCCCATCATACATCATTAATATTTATATATTGCTTGATATCTTAAATATTTGAGTTGATATTTTCGATATGTGTTTAGACATTTTATCAAGGATATGCACATGAAGTCTTTCACGGACATTGGTGACAGTGAAATCTAGAAGACCAATACAATTCAAAATTGTATGAAGGTAATATAATAAAAAAAAAGTTAATTTACTCTCCACAAGAAGAAAGAGACCATAGAAAAAAGAGAAGATAAAAGTGTAGCTTGAAGGCTCTATTCCCATCGAACACAATGTTTCAAATAAATGGCTGTAGAAAATTCCATTTGGAAGACAGTGCAACTTTGAACAAAAGGATGAAAAGGTATGTTACCAATTTCATCGATTCCAAGTTAAAAGAGCTATATTAGAGGAATGACATAATTTTTGTATATTTTTCCATGTAAGGAAGTGTAAACAAACATGCATAAGACAAGGTTCAAGTAAGAAATGTTGAAATTGTAAAAATGAACAACTTCTTTGACTTTTTCCTTAATCAAAGATGTTAATTCAAATTCAGTCTCATAGATACTTGATTTATATTTCAATTAACAAGTGTGATGTAGCCTATCACTAGTTTATTGTATGTTAATTCAAGTTAGGTGACTTTCAGTGAGTTATGTACTAGTTGATAGCAAAAATTTAGCTATATAGTGGAGTTAAACTCTAGTGTTTGTCACTTAACTAATCTCTAGTTCTAGAATAGAGATAGACTTGAGTTCTTAGGTTTAGTTGAGCATTTTCACTTTTGATAACTCAGCTAACTCTTAGTTAACTAGTTGCTGCTAGTAAATTTGTAGGTCATGCAATTCGATATGCTTATTGGGACTCAATGAAGGCAAACATATATTTATTCATTGTACACGAGTTTTTATGTAGAGATTGAGAAGAAAGAAGAGAAAGAGGCTTGAGGATCAAGAAGAGTAATTTATCTTGGGAATTATGCAATGAAATAGGAGCAATTCCTAATTTTTATAGGCAGAATTGCGCTAGGAAATAAGAGCCCCTAGAAGGCATTATTTTCCTAAGTGTTAGGAAAGCCTTGTCGAGAGTTCATTAATATTGCAAAAACTTTTTCCTTGAAGGAAATTCTTTGTAATATATCATATTTATTTGTTGATAATACAAGCAAGAGGGTTTTTTCTGGTTAGGTTCCCTAGACAAATTTTGTGTTCTATGTGTGATTGTGTTTCTATTCATTCATTTATTTCCGCTGAATTTTGGTAGAGAAATATTTTGTCTTTTACATATCAGTTTGTTGTCATTAGAAGTTCAAAGATTTCAAGGATTTTCTAAATGTTGTCAAAGTGGAAAACAAGATATAAATGAAGTTCCTTGACCAGATTCAATGTGCATTGAGGAGGAGATTAGTTGGTGCAAGAACTCTACAAGTGCAAGAATCATGTCATCATATGGTTTGAGAACAGAGCATGCCCTAGAAAGGACCTCAAATTTTTGTGCATGGAAGGACATGATGGAGGATGTGTTAGAGGATAACAGGGTAAACAGAGGGTATTAAGTAACAAAATATTATGTAGGAGGTTATTATATTCGCCATCCTTATATGTGTGTGTGTGTGTGTGTGTTATTTGTATATCTAATTATATGTATTTTGCAATTGTACTACACCCTAGTAATGCTTAGCCCATCCCTATAGACATAGTGATGCTAGATTTCGCCACTGATTTTGCAATCAATGTTGCTTTCCCATTTGGTGTACCACATAGTTAGGTATGGTGAATTAAGACTATCCCTCTTTGCAAATATTTTCATATGTTTTAGTATGTAATATAGATTCTTTAAGTTTGAGTATAATTGTAGTGTTCACTTTATGTATTTACAGATTATAGTGACACTATCCAAGGAACGAAGTCCATGTGGGGTGAATATATGTTCCCCTTCCTAACTATGATGTGTAAAATTATCTTTTGTTTAAATTTTTATTTCATTAGATTAGTTTTCTTTAATAATTAAAATATTATAAATATGCATACAATTTCCTTCATTTCTTAGTTCTCCATTCTTACTCCTACATGTCAATCAACACCACCCATTGTTCGCTAATCCATCATTGATCAACATTGTCCCAACAATGCTTGGTATCTAACTTACCTTGATTGGGGAGCTTTCATCACTAGCACAACCCATGGGTTTTGATGATCACTAGCCTTCATTACCTTTGTAATCATTTCCACCCATAGGATTTGCATAAATTGACCATTTGATAGCATGCCCCCAATTTTGAATATTGTTGTTCCATACCTAATGGTTCCTCTAAATAGCCCCCATGCAGTCACCCAACCATCAACCCATGATGACAATTTAGTAAATGCAATAGTAAATGTTCCTTTGAGAAGGTTGTGCAGTTGACCTCTCCACCCACTAGTGAATCTCCATCATTGGGCAAGGAATTCCTTATTATACCATTCATTAATGATCTCTTTCTTTATGATGAGTTAAATTTATTCTAGGGTTCTTTTCTTAAGCTACATGCTTTGACCCTTTTAACTATTATAAGGTGGTATAGAAAAGAGGTTGGGGGCATGGATGAGAATGACACCCTTGTGACTAATTATATAATCTTTAGTGAGTTTTCTAGAAATAAATTATAAATTTTTATTTTATAGCAATGTTATTTGTTGTAGAAAAAAATCTAATAATAATGTTCTTTCTTTTTGTACTGCTTGGAGAGATGGAGTAGGCCCCAAAGGAAGAAAATTTGATATCCTTCTTCTAGTAAGAGGAGAATGATCAACTTTTGGGATGGAAATTATGGTGGTGAGCATGAAAGTGGTCAATAAGTGACCAATGAGACCCATTTTGTATATACAAAATCATATTGATATGGTCATATTTGGGCATGAGATTTAATTTGTATATTAGCTTCATTTTCGATATAGGTAACCATATGCCATACTTCATCATTTAGGCATGGGGTGTCATTTCGTATATTTGGAACATTGTGTGATTTTGTTAAAAATGTACAATTGAGATAATTTTGAGTGTGTGCGTGTGTGTAGATATGTATTTATGTCATGGATCATATTATATTAATTAAATTTTTGTTCTTTTTGATGTTGAATTGTTCTATTTCTAGGTTGGATTTCCATCAATGGGATGATGATGCAATATTTCCTATGGTGAAGTGAGCACTCTGACATGTTGTATTGTTGAGGGTGTGTTACAGATCCATTTGGGCACATCACTCCAATCATCCAGATCAGCGTTTTAGGGCTCATCGAAACCTAATTTCAGTTGCTACATGCCCTAAACAAGTCAACCTTTTGAATTCCTCCTTACCAGATAGTTTCATTGCCTGAAGACATCTTGAAATGACCTCTTTTTCTTTGATTGGTTCTTTGTCTTCTGTTGATGTTTACAGGTACTTCTCAAGCATGCTAAGTACGGGAAGGAGAAACACGACTGATACAAAGGAGACAAGAGGAAAGTTAGAGTACAAGTAGGTACTCTCATTCTATTTGTCTTATCTAATGTTTATAGAGAAATGGTAAAGTGCTTTAAATTGTTGTTCTAGATATGGCTACTTATCTAGGGAATTAGTATTTATCCATAGATACCAAATTCTTCATAACAAATTGGTGACTCCACTAGGGAACGATCATTGTTCCAAGTAGCTTATCCAGATCCTAGGACACTATAGCAGAACTTACTTCCTTTTGTTGATTGTATTTCAACCTTGTTGAAGTGAATTTTGGTCAAAAATTGTGTTTAGTTACCTCTTGAAATGGCTTACTATCACCAGCTAGGCTTGTGAGGGACACAGTGCGCTGCAGAGCACCCTTGGTTTAGGGACAATGTTCTAAGGCACACTGTCTCCCATTTAGGGCTGCGCTGATCCTCCTTGGGTCAGTTTTCCACCTTTGGATAGGGTTTTTCACCAAATTTCTTCTATTTGATTGCTTGATCAATGATCAATGAGTGTCATGTCTCTGAAATCAATATTTTATCTCCTTTGCTAGCCCTACTTCATCTTCGATTGTATAGTCTTTCTTAAATGATTTCTTTATCACTATCAATTCATTGTCAAAGTTAATTTATAGTCAATTAATATTTATTCAAAAGAAAGTGTCGTAAAAGTCTTCATTTCTTTCGAAACGGAACTGTCGTAAAGTCTTAGTTTTTGGAAAAATATTGATTGATTGTATGTGCAATAGTTTCCTTCTGTTCATCACAACATTAAGCGAATTGAAAAGAAAAACTTGCATTGTGCATTAAAAGAGTTTGTGTGTGCTCATAGGAATAGTTTAGGGAAATTCCATTAAATGTGTTCTTTGCTCGTTGATTACAAGAATCTAATTGCTCTATCCCTACTAGCTAAGGTTTTCATTGTCATAATTGAATGAAAAGGATTCTTATCATATTAGTTTCATTCTATGAATTGAACATACATCATGCGGTGCACCTTGAAAGGAAAATTCTAAAGAAGATCAACTTAAAATTCATCTGAATTAACCTAATGGACCATTGTAACTTAATGCATGACATTTAGAGGTTCTAGGCTGGAGACGTGTTCTGGTGTCGTAAAACATAGAAACTGTCTCTAAGTTCTCTATGATACATTCCGAGTGTGATACCCCATTCCATGTATGTGAGTATATCATAGCTCGTCCACATACCTTTGGGTATATAGTGTGGTGTGACAATATGTAACATATATGGGAATGCTCTCACTATGCGGTTTCGCATTAGACAATGCTAACAAGGATTGGGTGTCCACGTACTTTCGAGTATATATGGGAGGACTACATTAGGTTGCTATCCATCCAAAGGTAACCGAGTTGGTCACCTTGTACTGTGTGATACACCAAGCAGATCATTCGGGGAGATTTCCTGCCCGTACCTCTCGGTTCGCCGAGAGGTATTCTGCAGTTCACAGTTACTTGGTAATCCTTTTGCCTAGAATTATCCCTCTTTCATTTTGTTTTGTTATTTTGAATAAAATAAATTTAATTGATGACGGATAACATCCTCCATGGTCACTACTTAGTTGATCTTAGGTTGAGACATATGGAGACAAATCCAGAGTCCACTGATCAAGGAATTCCGTTTGATGGGAATCCTAGTCCTTTTGCTCCTTTAGAAAATATTGGTGCTCCTTATCTGGATACATTGTCCCTTTTGGGACATACCATTGGCTTGCCAGTATGGTTGTTTTCAACCTCCTTGGTTCAAAATGTCGTGATTTCTCCGCAATCTAGGACTCCTCCAACTGGATTGGACAATAAAAACCTCCAGTTGTTCCTAAAGTCGACCCTTTGCCTTCTTCCTTGGTTTTTTATTCCTCCCCTTCTTCCTCTTCACCTGGTGAAAGTATTGACACCAGTAACTAGGTGGCTAAGAAGAAGAAGAAAGGGAAGAAGAAGAAGAAGAAGAAGAAAATTCAGTAGTGGGTCAACTAAGAAACCATTGATTTGAATGCAACTTTTGATGAGAATCCGTCTGATAAGCCTCACAAAGTTAAATATCCATGCAAACTTTGTATGGCAGACCATCTTCTTCGAAATTGTCCTTATATTCCTTAGATCTTAGAAGAATGGTGTTTTTGTTCACATCATCCTGTGTCATCAACTTCTGGGGATCATGCTAGTGACACACCATCAAATAGTGGTAGTAAAGCTCATGAAAATAAGGGTAAAGTTAAGTTTCCATGTAGGTTATGTGAAGGCAATCACCCCATTCACCTTTGTCCCTATCTAGATGAAGCCAAAAAAGTGTTGGATAACTGTCCTGCTTCACTGCAGTGACTTCCATATGGGTACAGGAGACTATCCCTTAATCCTTCACTAGTTGATAAAGTGACTAACCCAAATCAATCATTGGTAAAACCCACTCTCTCTGAATGTGTATCTCGTGAGTCTATACCTAACCAATCATAGGTCGAGGTAACAGTTCACCCAATTTCACCTTCAGTTAATCACACCTTTCCCATATAGGGTCAGTATGATGCCACTCAGGTTCTTTTCATTTGTTTAGATTCCAATGAGCTTGGGGACAACCCTCTTGTTCCATCAAGACAAGAGGAAAATCCTCTCGTTCTCGTAACTCAAGGGGTTAATTATCCTGTTTCTACGATACCCCCTCCAAGTAGCTTGGTCACTTCCTATGATTGGATTCGACTGACAAGATGTTATCTTCCTTCTTATGTTCCTTTCTAAATCATAGTACATGTTAGTAATATGATTTTACGTAGCACTATTATAGATGAAGGTGCATCTGTGATATCCTTTACTCCACTGCTTGGCAAGTGCTCGGCTCACCGCCACTTGTGCTTATTACGCAGAATCTGTTGGCTTTTAACACAGGAACCAGTCAACCATTAGGGATCCTTGCTCAGTTGCCTATTACATTGGGAGGAAAAATTGTTTATCTCAATGTGATGGTAGTCCCAGGCCCTTTAGATTACAATTTACTTTTTGGGTGTGACTATGTTTATGACATGGGAGCTATTGTTTCAACACTCTTTCGAGTGATGTGTTTCTCGCATGAAGGCAAAATTGTCACCATTGACCAACTTTCATTTCTCAGTCCAAATATGGTTTCTAGTCAACCATCTTCCCTAAATGGTCATTTTTTCCAAATGGTATCTCCCCCACGATGGGTCAATTATGTGGCAACCCATTCCATGCCTACATCAACGGATGATCAATTCTGTGATGTTGTACATTATGTACTGGAGGCATTGGAACCAGATCTCTTTAATGAATTCCTTTGTATGAATCCTTTCTAGAGAATTGTTCTCTCATCTGATGAGAACATCTTGGAAGTCATGACCTCTTATGGGTCATAAAAAAGGAATATGAGGATAGTTCTTGGTCTTGTGTTAACCTTGTTAAAAAATGAAAAAAGGAATATGAGGATAGTTCCTGGTCTTGTGTCAACCTTGCTAAAAAATGAAACAAGGAATATGAGGATAGTTCTTTTACTGTGCCAACCTCATTAAAAAATGAAACAAATCCCATGAGCATAGTTTCTTTTCTTGTGTCAAGCTCGTAAAAAAATGAAACAAGGAATCATAGCATAGTTCCTTATCTTGTGTCATGCTCATTAAAAAATGAAACAAGGAATCTGAGCAGAGTTCCTTATCTTGTGTCAAGCTCATTGGAAAATGAAACAAGGTCCCTTGGAGCGAAGTTCCAATTCAAGTATTTCAGTAGATTTCGTAAAATCCAAATTGTTGGGTGTGAGATCCCACAAGGGAAGTTTTGGGGCTTAAAGCCCAGATTTTGACTAAGTTTTATGTAAACACTTTGCATTTTGTAAGCACGGAGCGCGAGCTTGTAAATGAGTCATAGGGTTGTCCACCCTCATTTTGTAATGCGATGTCGGCCTTAGAGATCCACCCATGGTTCGCGAACCATGGGAATGTGTAAATAGAGCAAGGATCTAAGTTAAATGAAGAATAGGATCTAATGATGAATGAAGGATGACGAATTGAGTCTTATCTAAGTATAGAGTTGAGTCTTTGGGTCATAGAGTAGGAGAAGGATCTGTGGCTGAGTGTGCAGAGGCTTAGTAGTCCACAGCTGCATCAGCAGACCCCTGTAGTTAAGTGTGCAGGGTAGGTTGATTCTGTAACCAATTGAAGCATTAATAAAGAGAAGTTTTATACCATTCCTGTGTATTTTTTTACTGTTTTCTACATAATTTGTATGTATTGGGTATAAATTCCATTTTTGCTGTTTATATGATGCACGAACATATATGATTGTGGTGATTAAGTGAATATAAGATAAGGTATCTATTTATGTGAAGTTAACTAACAGTTATAAGAAGATAAGTAAGATCCATGGTGTAACTTGGGGAAATAGTGTAGATCGCTGCCTCAACAGTGCGAAAGCACCCCAACGCATGGTTAGGGTTGTGAGAAGACGATTATAATAGATCGCGAAGGCCTCATAGGTTAGGGCAGTGCGCGAAGTGACCTGTGTGAAGCCATTCATAGTTCAACTAAATCGACCCCTCAAACATCTCAAGGGTGTGAAAACTTGGTTCTAGCATCCCCCCCATACTGCTTTGGATGAGACCTCAGTTTGCGCTTCGCGGGTTATTGCCGAAAGGGCTAGTAGTGTAGGGATTTGTTTATCTAATTAACTCCAAACCTGGTTCAAGCCCCATTAATCCAACAAATGGTTCTGTTACCGGGTCCAGAATCTGCATAGAGATGTTTGATGTGGTATCATTGGAATCCAACTAAAAATTAAATTGAAGGTTGGTTGGATATGAAGGTTCACAAGTGCGTGGCGCAGGAAAACAGGAATCCGCAACTAATAAAAGAAGAGTGGTTAGACTGCTACCTTTACATAGAAATCCATGAGATCTTTTTCGCATCTTTCCCTACTAAGCTGTATGAGTGGATCGCGAAGCTAGCAGATAGCCAAGGAAGGTGGAAGCTCGATGGTCCTATTGTACGGAACTTAGAGTTGGTGTGCAGATTGGAAGCATCAGAGGATAATATCGCGCATGCAGTTGATCACTGGCTTGATCAAATTATAGGAGGACCCATTACTGAGTTCGCGGTAGATACTTCAGTAAGCTATAGCAAGGCAGAGTGACGCTTTCTCAAAGGACCGTGAGGTAAGTACATAAAGTCTTCGAATACTTGGATTAAAATGCTATTGTGTGAAAAGTGGGTTATGAAATTACCTTGATGTTTGAAGCTATGAGAAGTGGAAAAAACTATAGAAATGAAGGAAGTAAGGGAATAGAGAATAACCCTCTGATTTCACCTCCATTAGGGGACGAGGAAGATCTCGCGAAGGTCTCACAGTGAAGTGCGATCCATTTGATGAAGCAGAGGATTCTACGCATACCACCCCCACCCACACCACCACCTACTTGACCACCATCACCCCCATCTTCACCCGTACCACCTCCGCCACCACCGCGAGTCAATATGGCAAGCATGATAAAATTTCCTATATTTAAGGGAGTAGGAAATGAAGATCCGGACCAATTTTGGTTCGTGATAAGAGTCGTATGGGAAGCGCAGGGAATTACATATGATAATATAAGGAAAGCAACCTAGAAGAGATCACAAACAGCTAATATGCTACAATTGTGGAGGCCCGGGACATTATGCCCACGATTATACGAACCCAATGCATCCATCATGTCTGTATTGTACCTTGTTTCATCATGAGATGGAGGATTCTCCTATGTTGATAGCTAGGATATGTGACAAGGGAGTGCTACCACCTCCTCTGACTCAGAACCTATAGATGATGAGGTCTGAGCCGTGCGAGGAAGATCCGAATGTGAACATTATTATCTGAAGTGGAATCGCGATAGGAGATGATAAAGGAAAATACCCTGAAGATAGTACTTGGGTTTGCAAGGCTCCAACGAAAGAAGCAGAGTTTGATTTGGAACACCCTAAGGAAACCTTCATGGAAGCTAAGAAGAGCTTCGTTGATGCCTCCACTTCAGGAAGCAAGGATAGACCAGAGCTGGAAATGGACCCATCTATGCTTACGACATTCCTGGAAACATGCATGAAGTTACTGTGCGACAATAAAGTTGTAAAGGGATTACAAGAACTCATTAACAGATGTGTTGGGACTGCTCCAGGAGAACCATGCGTAGTATGGATGATCGGAAAGCATAAGATGAGGATGGGAAGAGAAATGAGGTTAATCGCGTAGATTGGAGAATATGAGATGGACCAAGTAATTCTGGATTTAGGATCGGATGCAAATGTTCTCTTGAAGTAGATATGGGAGCCCATGGAGAGGATTATGCTACAATGGTCTCCTATTCAGTTGTGAATGGTAAACCAGAAGAAGATAATACCTATGGGGAGATTGCATGGAATCATTGTGGATATTGAGGGAGCGAGTGCGCTAGCAGAATTTGAAGTAATAGATATTGTTGATGACAACAATCCCTACCCCGCGCTCTTAGGAATTGATTGGGCCACTGACATGAATGGGGTGATTAATTTGAAGAAGTGCAAGATGATTTTTGAGAAGAATTCTATGTGCATAGTTATACCCTTGGACCCTTCTAAGGGATCGCACTATACAGAGCCAGTGTGCGACTATGAAAGTGACGATGATTTCAACGACATCTACAAAATAACCACATGAGGGCAAGATTGGGTAAATCCCACTATGGATGGACGGATCTCATGGGAGCGTGAAAGCTCCTGTACGTCGGATTCTAATGAGGAGATAGAGCAATGGAATAACTAGTTACACAAGGTAACCACGCTAAACTGTAATATGATGACAAGATCATTGCGCTGCGTATCAACAGAAGTGAAGGATCTGCCTACTTATGATGGGTTAAGTGAGGTAGATACTTTCATAGATAAGTTTGAAAGGGAGGTGCCAGAAACACAATGTTTCCAGGCCTTGAATTGGGTACTTCATGCTACGCCTATGAGGTGGTGGGGTCTGTACAAAGGGAGCTTTGAGGACTAGTGTGAATGAAAGAGAATGATGCACACACAGTTTGGGAAGCCTAGAGTGTGATTGGCATATAAATGCAATGGGCAGGATAATCCACGTGCACATCTAGCCAGGTGGATGCCAACATATGGAAAACAACCTACGTGGATACGTGTGAAATCCACATAGAGATGTATGGTCAATAAACTTGTGTTAGGGGGGAAGATGTGCAATTGGATCTTAAGGTTGGATAGACAGTATGTGGGAAGAACAATCCTGCAGAAGGTTATCCACGCGGAAGCATTTGAGAAGGTATGGAATGCACAACGAAGTAGTTGGGGCCTCCGCCTACTCAGATATATGCCTTTTCAGTTGGTTGATAAAGTAGAGGTTGTAATACCTATGGAGTCTATCATGCCTAGTCCGTGCCTCGTGGCACTCGCAGGGGTAATGAACCATGAAGCCCTGGAAGAAAGGCTCATGCTATTAGAAGAGCGCAAAGAGGAACGATTGGAACTCGATGATGAGATCTAGTAGGGTGATCTTAGGCTCCAAGAACTCATGAATGAAAGAGTTCGGTTGAGACAGAAAAGTGCCATGGCAGAAGCAGAAGTCAAGAATCTTGAGGAAGGAATAAAGAAAGACTTTTTGGATAGAAAAATAGAAGTAATAAAGCTGGATGAGCTCGATTACATTGACAGACTTGGGGACCACCGTTGAGAGTTACTCAGTTTGCCAGATGAGATGGGACCGTATGTTATTAAGGAAATGATAGATGGTGTTGCGGTGTAGTTGGTGAAGTTAAATGACGAACTCATTCCAGGGAAGGTAAATGGCAGTCGGTTGAATCCATACGTAGCTGACCTGGCTAGCTGAATAGTTGTGGGAAGCATAGTCTTAGTGCTTGAGGCAACTAAAAGGAGGTGCAGGACTATAAACTACTCTGCCCAAGAGTTTCCTGATGTCAGGACTATGCGCAGTAGCGAGGTGTCACAGGGTCTGTAATAGCGCAAGGGTAGTTGCGTTACTGCGCGGGTCAGCTGGAAAGTGACTGTTGCAGTCACTATTCATGATGTGATGCTTGGCTTGAGACCAAATGGAGTGGACGACAGACATTTAAGGCAAACTTTATGGGCTATATTTTGGAAAATCTGCTGCCAAGGGAGCATTAATTGAATGGATTTGTGGGGGACGGTCAAATTCGAATTCAAAAAGCATTATAAATTGCAAAGGGTGTCCTAGCAAATAACACTTAGCCATTTGAGAATTGAGCTATTTCACGCATAGAGATTCATGAACCCCGATTTGTTTGATCTTTTGAAGTTTAAGGCATTATTTGAGAACCTACCTGAATGGTTGAGATATTTGTGGAACAGTAGTATGACCATGCCAGAGGAAGCCATGGATACCAGAGAGATGACCGTTGAAGAGGCCGCGTAGGCCATGACGATAGGAGACGCCATAGAAAGCATCGGGATAGTTGCAGAAATCCCTAAATCGCCATGCATGCCGAGGCCCAAGAAAGACAAGTAGCCCATGGTACGAGTGTGCGTGTCCCCTAGAAACCTGTTGAGAACTAAATTGACCATCGAAGAAAAGGGGAAGGCGATGAGGAGGAGGAAATCCTGGTGGAAGAGGCGAAGGACAAAGAAATGGAGGAAGAAACCCAGGTAACAGACCCCCTGAGTAGGTTTCCCAAGTATGCTCCTCCATAGAAAGGAAAAGCAACGGTGCCCAAGGACCTAGATGAGAGAAAAATCTCTATGAAGACTCCGCTTCTCCCCGATGATAGCATTTTTGAAGGAGTGCACTTAGGACAGGTGCTGACACTAATGTTTAAATATTAGGATCTCGCAGACCATGAGAAATTCCCACACTTGGCAACCACATAGCTAATGTGGCTGAATAAAAACACAGTGGCAGGAGTCATAGAGTTGGAGCCACACAAGTGGTTGCGCAGAGTAGAGAAAGCAAGGTTGTTAAACCTACTCTGGGTGCCACATTACCATTGCGCCCTAGTAACTATTTTTGTCATCAGGTAACAGCTATGCCTGGTGCATGATGGGTGATTGTACTTGGAGGAGACCATCCCCATCATGGATCACTTAATTCATATAATTACCTGACTCCCTAGCAAGGGGGAGGACCCAACGGATATTTTAGAGGGTAAGAGCAATGATTTAGCTATCATGGAGGCCATGAATAAAAAATTTAAACTGGCGAAGAAAAACAGGGGGTACGTAATCTCCAGTATCAATAATAATGTGGTCAGAGTCGTGACACAGATACTAGTTAGCAAGGTTATGTGGAAGCGCCACGTGGATGAGGTGCCTGCACCAGTGGTTGCACTTGCTATGTAGTGCACAGAAGGGGTCCAGTTTAATTGGTCATAGTACTTGTGCAAGGATTTCCTGGAAAATTTCCGGGAGGCACAGGAGTAGGGGAAGACTTTCCACTATGCATTGCGTTTGTTGTCCATAGTGCTGGTGGCTTGAAAATTTCCTGAGGACAACGAGTTCCCCATGATTATGAAGGATCTTCCAAAGGAAGTGAAGTACACCTCACTCTTGGCAACTAAAGACGCGTAGAGGATCAGAAACAACAAAATATTTTCGGTGTTCATGGAGATGAACATCAAAATAGGGATTAATTGCAAGTCACGATTATCGCCCACTATCTACAATAGTCTGTAGAGCTTCGTGGAGTTCAAGGTAGACTTCCATCATGTATATGTCTGAGCATGCAAGGATCCCATGAAGAAAGGGAACGAGCTCCCCTTCCTGGCCATGGAAGATGTCATATTTGTCATGCTTGATTCATGGTCACCGGAGTGGCATGCTCCAGCCAGCTCCGCAGTGGAATCAGAGAAGTCCGCTCCACAAAGGAAAAAGGAGGAGGCAACACTACAGATGGCACAGTTGGTAGAGAAAATAAGGAACGAACCAGTAGCAGCCAATGCACAGGAGGTGCGGGACACTGAGAAGGCAGCAACAACACAACAACGGGCAACTGAGAAGGAGCATGAAGGCTAGAAGTTGCCTTCGCCTAAACCAGAGCCTAAAACAGAGGAAGGTGACACAGACCAACAGATAGCGTCCACACAGCTAAAGCAGCAGTGCTCAAGAGAGTAGGTGGGGTAATGAAAGAAGTAAAAAGCCTCCAAGAATTCTTTCGACCCGATCACCCTCACTAAGGGGATTCTACATGATATAGGGGAGATGGTGCACAACATCACCGCGGAGGCCCTCCAGTAGTTCATGGAGGAAAATAAAATGGTGTTGGGGGCTCTCCAGACACAGATATAGGAGTGGTAAGTGCGCACTCCTCGGGCTAGTACTCTTTCGACTAACCTCGCAGTAGGCATGACCGTAGCTGAGGAAATGCTCTGCGCTAGCACAACCAACACTATAGTGGTGCTAGAAGGGGCATTGGTTATAGAAAATGAAGCCGACAAGCCTATGGTTAGTGTGCTAAAGGGAGTTGGGATAAACATGGCTGCACTCCTATGGGAGATGCTCTATGTTCTGTAGGATGGAGTGACTGCAGAGTTATGGGACAGGGAGAATTGCATGCTCCAGGTAATGAGAAAACAATGAATTAACATGGAACAACCGAGCTTGCACCATGACAAGGTAATGGCGCAGACTCAGTAGATTGTGCAGGTGGTTGAAAAAGCCTGCCAGATGTTCCCTCAGTTGGCCATTCTTGCAGAGGCACGAGTAGAGGCGAGCATCCAAAGGCTAGTAGCAGGAGTGTGTTAGGAAAAGGAAGAGATGACTAAGGTTTAGCTGGAGCTGAACCTTCAAATAGTTGAGCTACAGTTGAAGGCCCAACCTTCAACTCCATCATAGGTGAAGGAATAACATGCCAGTGCCATTACAACGGGAATAGAGGAGATCAGCAGTGCAACGAAGGACTGCACCAAATTATTTGAAGAGTCATTCGAGGTCATCACCACTCTATCAGAGGACCCGAACATACAACGCTTAGAAATAGAGGCGCATGAACTGTAGAAAAAGTATGATGATATAAAAGGGACTGCGTAGATGGTGACCCTTACAAAGAGGCTCACGTAGATGCAATAAGAAAAAGCGCTCAAAGAGAAGGTAGACGCGGCATGACATAAGGAAGTGGGTTTGAAGGCACTCGTACAACCTTGGATCAATGACACATTTGTCATTACAGCGTCAATCGAAGCCAATCTCGTGCAGATGCAGGGAACACAGGAGTAGATTCAAGGAAGTAGTTCAACTATAATGGTCTCTAAACAGCACATCTAGGACGTACAACAGGGAGCTGCTCAGTGCATTGCCAACCTTGCAGTGGTTTAGGCATAGTTGGGAGGTCTTTGCGTGAAGATCTCCGCATCGCCTGTTGGCCAGATAAATCAATCTTGTGTACTAGACTGATCTCCCGAGTATCAGAAGATAGTCTAGCAACACACGGACAAACAAACCTATCTTTCTCTAGACATATGCGATTTATAAGTAAATACTACAAAGGTGTTAAGATCCTACCTTAGATCCAATGCTTGTTCGTAGTAGTCATCCTCCAATCGTTCGAAAGCATTACCTTTGAAGACTTGCAATCACAAACAAGCAAACATTAAATAACACCTGCATGGAAAATATTATAAATCATGACCATTATGGTGATCAAGGAATCCATAAAATAAACCATGAATTAATAGCTTATTGAGAAAAACAAATTTATTTGTATGAACTTTGAATAGTAGGAGAACCTTACAACCTTTTCAGCCTTGATGTTGAAAAAACTCTTCCTGGTGTCCAAAACAAGAATTTCCTTTACTTTTACATGTCTTTCACTCTTCCAAATGAGATCCTAGATGTATGTAATCTCTCCTCATAAAAAGTCAACTAAAGAAGACTAAGTTCCAGTAGCATTTCACCTCAAAAAACACTAATCTTCCAACTCCCAAGTAACCAGCCCAATGCTTCTTTTTATAGTGTAGAGGAGAAGGCTACAGGTCCACCTATGAAGGGATAGAATCCTCCTTCAAAGGGATAAGCTCCTCACATCAAGGGGTTAGCTCCTTAAGGTATGGGATACATGAACCTTAAAAGAGCGAACTTGCCACCTCAATATTCCTTCCAAAAGCTTCTAGAAATAATTGAAAGTGAGTTTTTCATAGTATATTCGCTCCTTTTTAACTTTTACAGGGGTCCGCACCTTTAACACAGAGACAATGTGGTCAGGCACGCAGGAGACATGACCATTAGGTGCGGGACTGCAGGTAAGAAAAAGAGAAAGTGCAGAACCAGAGTTTTAACGACTTTTGAGAGCTTTTCTCTTATTTTCCAGACTTGATATGTTGAACTAATGTTTTAGACTTGTAGAGGAGGAAAGTATGAGTGGTAATGAACTCACACAGATAGCAAAATGTCAAGGTGACAATTTTTAGTGCAATAGATTGCCCCCTAAAGTGCAAAGTCTATAATAGATGAAGATAGAGTCTGTCATGTATGAAGAGTGAAGTACTTTATCATTTCAAGGATCATCTTGTGGACACCCTAGTCAGAACCTGTAAAAACATTCAATGCAATATATATATCGATATATATATATATATATATATATATATACATATATACATATATGTAGACATATCATTGCTGAGGTAGGCATTCCCATACTCAGATCAAAACTAACTAGAAAACTGACTAAACTATTCTAATATAGGAAAGATTTTGTAATACATCAAGAGTATAGACATGTGTAGACATAGTATGGATGCATCCATCTATTTATGAATAGTCCACTATATAATGAATAACAAAATTCATTGCAGCCTGGATGGTAGAAACTAGATCCAAGGTCTTGATTTCCACTTCCCGAACTAGTACGATTCTATCCATGTGAATGAATGTGCCGAAGTTGAACATGGTAGAAACGACTTGATTACCAGTCAATAATTTGGACTATTAACAAGTGTGAGAGAAACCACCAGTAATGTCAATGGCTCTTAAAGTACCCAGTACAATCCATGGAATGTGAATAAATGAGCTGAAGTCAAACATGTCATAGAATCATTCGATCGAAGTTCAATGATACAACCTATCATCAAAGGCGAGAAAACTGCCATTAGGGCATGTAGTTTTCAAGGTACTGATGATTTCTAGATCAACTTCCTAGATAATGAGATGAAGTCGATAGAAAGAAATCCGTCGTAGGCCAGCCCACAACACGAAATCATAGATAAAGTTTTGAAGAAATATATTGGCAGGGACTGAGTCAGGGATGGTCAAAATTGATGACAAATATTTCATAGATGAATGGTTTGTTTGAACTATTCTCTTGAACACATAACAACATTATAGATATCTTGGTGACAATTTCCCCAAAGCTAATACCCAGAAACTGGATGAAGACTTTCAATGTGGTTTTATTAACTATTAGGAAAAGGATTTTCCCAACCCAAGTGAACAAAAAGTGTCATGTTCAAGAGTGGTTGATGGCTTTTTAAAAAAAAAAATGAAGTGTAACAAACAGGTTCATTTTTCTCTCTTTTCCCCCACCATTTCTCGCAAGTACCTCTTTATTTTTGACAAGCTTGAGGAGGATAACATTTGCTTGTTTATAAGCTCATCCTTCAGATGAGTCCAAATTAGTTTGAAATTCGAACCCTAAGAAGGAGTGGTTCACTCCTGTGTAATATTGAACAGGTCCTTTAATATTAAATTTTAACGAGTCCAGTATAGGAAAAACTCGGTGTTTTTCAATTTTAGGGAGTCAGAAGGAAAACTTAAGAAAACTCCATGGTGGTACTTTTTCACAAAATAATCCCTTAGGTCCGAAAAAGGATAAAATAATACAGGAGGGATGACATTTCCAATACTTTAACGAGCTGGAAAAGACAAGCACTCGACAATCTTTTCATATTTAACGAGTCTGAAAAGGGTTTAAAGAGGACTCTATTGATCGTAATTAGTCAACGTATACCTTTTTCATCAATAGTCCATTTCAGTCCGTAAAAGGGGTAAACTTATACTGAAGGGACTATTATTCATTTATTTTAACGAGTTCGAACAATCCATTGCTCGGTAGTCTTTTCAATTTTCGAGAGTCTAAAAAGAGCTTAAAGAGGACTCCAATGTTTCGCTTTTTCATAAATTTTTAAAAGAGTCCGAAAAAGTGATAAAAGTATTCTCTTTGTTGAAAAATGATAAATTTCCTTGAAAAATCCAATATTCTGCACAAAAACGCAAAACATTACACAGACATGTTTAAGATAAATAAAAATGCTTTTTAAAAATTCACCTTTCTAAAGTGAAAAATAAATAATTTAAAAATTCATCTATTCAAAAAAACTTATAAAAAGGGCTTTTCTAACTTCATTTTTACCATTTGAGTTCAGAGTGAGAAGTGAGAGCTTTTGGGTAAAAAAGTTCCTGTGAATATTCTGGAAAATCCATCCATTGGAATTGAAAACTATTAGCTCCAGGTAATCCACGTCCTCCTTAACTTGCATTTCATTTGTTTACATTTCGTTCTTGGGATTTAAATTTGTTTTTTAAAGGAAAAATAGGTTTAAAAAATCGCTTGTGGGGGTTCGCAGGTGCAACACGCGAGCCCTGTGGACCCTGATTTTTTTGTATAAAGAAAAATGTCGTTGGTCCGCACCTATTTCTCACAGCCCGTGTGGAACTACACACTGTTTGTAAGCAGTAGATGTGGACCCCACGCAACAAAATTTTAAATTTAAATTTCTCCATTTTTGCCCAAAATTTTTCGAACAAGCTTGTTCTAATATGTCTTTCTATGCATCATAGGACACTCAAAATGCTTATTTTATGAGAATTCGAGCACGAGGATGTAGATTATGCCGCAATGAATGATATTCCCACATTACAGTCATTTAGAGCATGTGGATTGTATAAGTTCTGGGCCATACAAGGCATGAGGGCCCAAGTAGACTTGTAGACATGGCTGGTAGATAGATGGAACACACAGGACCAGTGCTTTGTGATTGGTGGCCACTGGCTGGAAATCGAGCTGGAGGACATATACTTTTTGACTGGTTTGTCCAAGAGGGGCAAACAATTATCTCTTTTCGGGACTACGCCAAGTGGCCAGTCTGTTGCTAGCCTCCGATTGGAGTTTTGTGATGATCAAGCAGACCCTAAGGATAAACGAATTGATATTAAAACTATCAGCCAACTTGAGCTTAAAGTTATTCCATTCACTGTTACCAGACTATGCGGGAGTGCAGCATTGCATGTGGCTACTAGATCCCAGATGTAGATGGCTATAGACTGTTTTCGAGGCACCATATACCACTGGTGCGAGGATGTGTTGGAAAATGTGAAAGGCCAACTAACCAGAGTAAAGAATGGATATTTGAAAAGCTTTGTATATGGATTTATCATAGTCACCTTTGCTCTAGAGAGGATCCCCATGTTAGCCCCACAACATATTCCTATTGATGATGGTCTTCCTTGAGAGCTTAGAATGGTTCATTGGGTTGCTTTGATGGCTCGTCACTCTAAGGGCACAGAGGTTATTCGATTTCTGCTTGAATATTTTCATTGGTTGAACAACCAAATTTTTATGATTCAGGATTTTCCATATCCCACGATGGATTACCATGGTGACCTAGACATGATTCTTCCACCAGGAGAGCAATGGGATGATTCAGGTAAAAACCATTTTCAACACTTTCTAAGATTTATTTTTTTAAAATTTTAAATCGTCCAAAACTGACAATCAAAAGTTTAAATGCAGATGTGGGTCCATGACGACCAGCTGCTCTCCAGCCTCACGAGAGGAGACAACCAGCTGCAGCAGCACCAGCCCTATAGGACCAATCAGCAGAGATCCTAACCGACTTGGAGCATCATCTGGAGCGCTTGATACTAGATATTCTAGAGACTGATATAGATGATATTCCACTTAGGTTACAGAGATATGTGATGGGGGTCCTAGGACCTTTTAGGAGGTTCCTATGTAGGGTGGTCTGAGTAGTAGCTTCTTATCGCGATCATCACCAGGGATAGGGTGATCGATTTTGTAGACTCACGACATTTTTCTTTTTGTATTATCATTTTTGCTGATCATAAGGTGTTTTTCAACCTATGATCGAAGACGATGTATATTCTGAAACACACTTCTATGCTATGATATATCATTATCACTGGCTATCTCGTGTAACATGTTATCGAATGTTATTAAATTTATTGTTTTGATTATTGCAAATGTCTATTTATCATACTAGAAACAATTACATCTGCTAATGTATTTAAATGTCCTGGAATATGCTAATATTCAATGTAATCAAGTTCACGTTCCAAGAGATGAACTCTCAAAAATAACCTTAATAACACTGGATTTCTAATGGCATAAACTCTGTTAAGTTGTAATACAATGAGTTCATAATCCAACCTAACAATCAAACTCTGAATCCCAAATGAGATGGTTTCAGATAATAACTCAATCACTGCACTATACTCTATAATGTTATTCATTGTTTGACCGAGGCTTACCCTATGTATAGACACTAACTCATCAGAGGGTGAATAGATAACCCAAGGTACGGAAGAAATGTTTTGTGTACTACGACAAGCACCATCAGAAAAACCAATGTATGTTTGAAGAGACATCGACATCTGCAATATCAAGAGTAAAATCAAGATAAGCTGGTAGCACTCAGGTTGTTCCCTTTGACTCCTAAGGGAATACGGTCAAGGTAACCACAAACCAATCTTTGGATCACAGGTTCTAGCCTACCTACAATCAGAGAGGGCTCTCTCTTTAGAATTTAGCTTTGTTTAGTAATGTTTTAGGCTAGTTATGATGCACTGAATTGTGTTTTAAATTTTTGGTCGAATGATGTCTTCTAATAGCTGAAATGCAATGTTCAGGGGTTTTAGTCCAATGGGTATTGGAGTCTGTGATTATGTGTTGCTCGAAGTATTTGGTGAGAATGGTGATACTGCAGGGCCAGATGGGCACTCATGGAACAATCTTCAAGTTTGGAAATATGGATTGTTACCAACCAATGAGAGGCAACTAAGAATCTTTCACTACGCTGGTGATATGGAGAAAGGAAATATTACTCAGGAGCAAATTAGAATTCCTGAACAGTATTTACTATGAAAGTTTTAGTGTAAATGTGAGCAATTAAGAATTTCACATTCATAACTAATTCTGAAGAAGACATAAATAACAACAGAGATTGAGTTTAGGGTGTTCAATGAACAAATCCTGAACTATTCTTTTTCTCTAGTGTTAAGCCTACAAAACATACAGCATAAGCAGATTATGAAAGAGAGGAAAACATAATAACACGGTTTAGAAAACTTATTGTGACATGAAATAACGCAGGAATCCTGCAGCAGCAAGCAAGCTCATCACAACACTTCAAAGAACTCAGAACTTCAGAAATTCCATCAACTTCTTGTATTAAAAGTTTGAAATTATAGTATAGCTCTTCAGAAGAAAAATCAACAACCCCAATAAGTTTATGCGTGGGGATATATATACAACCGTTTTACAAAAATATCCTAACAATGAGTCATTTGCTCAATAACTGTCTTCACCAACTCTAAAAAATAGCAGATGTAATAGTTATTGCTACTTTAAATGAACAATAAATGACTGTTCACTTCTGTCAGAAATTCTTTGACTTTTGGAGGCAACTGGGTTGGTCGAGTGCTTTACATTGATTTTGAGAAATCCGCCCTTTATTGCCTTGTCATGGTGCGGCTACCTCAGCCCCGTCATCTGCATCTGTAGGTCCTACTTTGGTTGCCAAATTTGATTGCTGAGTTGGCCTTTTCCACTCCTTTCCCAGTCAGAGCAAATATATTAATTTTCTGAAAATGCTGACTTGTGATCGATACACAAAAATTTGGTGAAAAACCTGTTTCTTCACAGCAACGTTTGTATCATGCCCATCCACCATTCCTGTGTAGGCAATTGGTGTCTTAGGATTTTGCCTAAAGTCTCATCTGCCTCAGTGTATTTGTAATAGTTTGGAGGCACTTCAAAAAGATGTCTAATCTCATTCACAATAAAGAATAAATTCTCCAGTTTGTCATAGAGACTCTGCCCAGATGGAGGCCCTGTTTCCTCTGGGGCACTTGCTGATGCAGTGATCTAGTTTGTGGCATATGTATTGACTCTTTTGGCATAGTTTTCATGAGATAGTAACCTTCCTGCACTGGTTACCAAGCTGGGAAGACCTCTGTTATGTAATGCTGTAATTTTTTCAATAAATTTGTTCACATCTGCCTGCATTTCTTGACACCTTTTGTCTAATGTCTGTACATGATTTCTCAAGGTAAGTACCCTCTTTATCAGTAAAATGGTATCAGTTCTACTGGTGATACCCATTGCTGCCAGCTGGGGGCCAGTGCGATTATTAAGGACATTGATCATCCTGTTGGCTATTTTAGGCATATTGCCTAGAGATGCCCTTGCTCTCTGATTTTCTAATTGGGCCCTGCCTCTGATGTTTGTCTGGTGGGAGGACCTGCTGCAGATGTCTGTGCTGGCTGCATTGGTGATTCAGCTTGTCTTGTTTTCAATGCTACCTCCAATGCACTCTCTGTTTCCATCAATCTCTTGTATAAACTCAGGAGTAAAGCAACCACATCCTGATCCTTCTTTTGCTCTGCCACCTCTCCAGTCTGAGGGTGAAGGGTAGCTGGCAACTTGATATGCTTTCACATAGCTACTATGTCTTCATCTCTTTTCTTTAATAGCGCCTGCACAACCCTAGGGTCTTTTGGATCATGACCCAACTCTATAATGATCTCTTCCAAGGACTTGATTCTGTTGTCCTAGGCTTGAGATGATGCCTTTTCTAATTCAAGTTGAGCAGCAGTATTGTGTAAAAAATTTTGCAATTGGTGTGCCAGTAGGGTTTTATCAGCTAATGTGGAATAGAGCATCTCCCCGGTTTGCCTGTGTAGCTCGATCTGATCCATGGGGTGGATGTCTTTGGCAAAAATTTCCAATTTAGTTATGATATAATCAGCAGTTGTTTGAGGTTGTTGCATAGTAGGCCTAAAATGACTAAGAGTCATTTTTTGTTCTTGAATATCATAAGCAGACATTAGCCTCTGCTGATTAGTTGGGGCCATTTTCAAGAGTTGGTTGTAGATTTGGTACTTGAGAGGCTCATTTCTTTTCTTGATATCTATGAACTGCTGCTTGATGCTAGAGTCCGCCTTAGATCGCTGCCTTGAAGAACTCACCTCTACCCCATATGGCATGTCCTGTCCTTGCTGTAAGGAACTGGCTGATGTTTCAATGCTAGGAGGAGGCATAGTATCGGTTGGTCTCTCTGGTAGTTCCTCCTCTGAAAATGGATTTAGCCTCTCTCTTTTTTCACCTTGTTGGTCCGCTGAAGTAGTAGGAGGAGTATCCTCTTGCCTATCCCTTTTCCTCATTCTTTCTTCATTAGTAGGTGTTTGTAGAACTGAGGATTCAAGTGTTACCTCCTGCCTTGGAGGGATTTGCTCTTGTGTTTGCTGTTCTGTGGAGGCAGGTGCCTTAGCTATGCTTTCTTGCTGTTCTACTTGCTGTTCCACATTAGGAGGTGACTCCTCTTGCTGTACTGTTTTGCCTTTAGCCATGTTCACTGCTTGATCAGTTGTTTTGGCAGACTGCTGGGGAACAGTGGACGAAGAGGCAGCTTCTCCAAGATGCTGAGGGGCTGAATACCAAACCTGTCCAAAATATTCCAAGTCAACTGCCTTTTCTAAAGTTTTAATGGCTCTTTCTACTAATTCCTTTTCAGAATAATCCTCCACTAAGGTGCCTTCCCTCCACTCTAGTTGGTTAGCATGTTTTTCAATTTCCGGAATGCTAAAGTGATCATAGGTGGCAAGGCTATACTTGATTCTTCTAAGGCTTATGAAATGGTTAGGGTCATAGGGTGCCCAATAGAAGCTTGCCTTGAGGAGGAGGCCTTTTAGCATTTTGTCTGCCTCTTCCCAAGCTTCTTCCCTTTTGTTAAAGATAAATGGACCCAACTGATGCTTAATTTTCAGCTGTGCTTTCTTGTTTTCGCTATGAAAGTGGATCATATCTACATTGCCGAACTGCTGGAAATATTCTAATGCAAAAAGTCTCATGGGAACATACTTTGGTAGCCTGTATGGTGCTAACTCACAGCCATATATTCTGATCACTGTGTGGTCTTGGTAAAAGTACCAATCTCCAATGCTATAGTTATTAGAAAGCTGGAGGATTTTCTGCATATCATCAGTGAATCTAGGAGGAGGGGAACTTTGCAACAGGGATAAGGCTGGGTGAATGAAGAGGTCAATAAACTCACAGTAGTTATATGGTGAGTAATGAATATGATGGTAGACTGATGTCCAGAACATTACAGATCTTCTGTTTCCCTTTGCATCTAGTTTCTTGAGGAAAACAGGAAAGCTATCAGGCTGATTGTACAATAGCAGATGATATATATAGGAGGTGTATTTGAATACCCTCTCTCTCTCCAAGTTCATGAACTGTTCATGAATTTTGTTGGCTATAAATGTAGCATAGTCATATTGGACAACAGGGGGCTGTCCTGGGGTGAAAATAGATAGCACTACCAATGTTGTCTCATCCATAAACTCACTGGTTTTGAACCCTAGGATGGAGGATATCATGTCTACTAGCAGTCTCCCTATGTCATTGAACCAGACATGTAGATAAGGGGGAGGTTGTCGGGGCTGGTAATCTGGAAGCATAAACAATTGGCCAATTCTTGTAATTTGTGAGTTGGAGAGCTTGGCACCTTGCTCTAGTAAAATCTGCATAGTAAGAGGAGCCAGTGGCTTTGTAGGCTGAAACTCTAGCATTCGGTTGATGGCTTCAGGAGTGATATGGAATAAGACCAAGCCTGAAGGACTCAGAACAGCCCTTTGATTGGGGTCATAGTTTGTGCAGCATTGGTGAATCAAATCAGGGAACTCATTGACCTAAGGGAGATAATAGATTGGCAAATGGGATTTCCAGATTCCCAGGAGGTCAGTACCATCTTTGTGTTTCTTCTTTAACTCACAAACTGTTTCTATGTGGTATTTGTTACACAGCTCTATAGTTTCTCTCATTTGATAATATCTGTCAGCAAGGGCCAACCATTCTAGGTCCTTATGTGGGGCATTCAAAGGTGCAATATTTAATGCCACAGGGGTCTCCATTGTTAACTGATACTTGGAGTTGTATTTGAACTTAACTTTCTAGAAAAAGCAACACAAGGCAGTGAATTTCAATGAGTAGGGCAATTTGCAGAGAGAAATAGGTAAATTGGGGTGAAACAGAGTTGAAATGCTCTTGGGAGAGATTTAAAGAGTAAATGCTGGGATTGAGAATTGCCTTTTCAGTGGATTTGTCTGGCAATGGCTTAGAGTCGCAAACGCGTAATAAGCTGTGAAATTGTGATAATTTTGCACAATGGGGGTCCTCTGCAGGTGAATTTGGGGATTACAGTGGGGGATTGAAGCTCTAGCTACTCAAGATTTCTAGCAATTCTTATGTTTTCCCTCTTTTCTTGTTTGATTTAGTGAATTTTGCAAGGACCAAGGTATACAGAGGGAAATTGATAAGTACCTGGGAACAGTATGACGATGGTATTGGAGGTCGGGTGAACACACGGCGCCGGCAGCTGGGGAGCAAGCTTCGGAGTTGGCGGACAAGCGACGTAAACGGTCATGCAGGGATACAGTGCGTATATGGCGAAAAAATTGGAAAAACCGACTTTTGCGCAATAATATAGAAAATTTGGTATTTGGCGCCTTTTTAGTGGATGACATCAACATGACGTCATTGTACCAGTCGGGTACGGAGGAGTGATGTGGCGGCTGGTGATTGGGAGTGACATGGACGGGCGACGTGGCGGACAGGTCGGAGGAATGGCGGGAGGTGGGGTGAAGTAAAGCTGATGCGGAGATGACGTGGGGCAGGAGCGGGACAGTGGTAATGAAAAATGGTTAGCGGTATTATCGGACCGCTTAGTGTACGGGCCCGATAATGGTCACAGGTCGCCCTCTCCAGTAACAAACGGGCACGCGTCCTTGGCCCTATGTCACCCTCTGACAGATTTCGGGCGGTAAAGGATGGACGGAGGGGGTGGTCCGAAATCGTTGTGGGCCGTCGGATGGGAGGGCCCGGATCCGACGGACGACGGGCTGCGGACGTGCGAACGTGATACGGCGGGACCCGGCGGGAATTTTTTAATATTTTTTGTTTTTTGGTGGGGCGCGCCGAAAAACAAACTTTGGGAAAGCGGATAAAAGTGGGTTTTTTCCAAAATTTATACAATGAGCGGGGATAATGCAATATTGTGGTTTATAGGGTAGGTAAGGGTTATTAAACTAACCAAGTGTTAATTTAATCCCCAACTATAAAATGAACCAAATACAAGAAACCTTTGATTCTGTAACCTTTGCCGAACTTTGAATATATGGCTATAATGCCCAAGGGGGGGGTATTTACATATTTTTTGGGCCTTTTTCACAATAGTGCTATAGTAATAGGGGAAAAGGAGCACTTAGGGAGTTAGATAATAGGGTTAGAAGTCAGTGTGAATTGGGGATGTGAAAGATTGAAAGTGAGGAATAGAGAACTAAGTTTAGTGAGTAAACCTAGATTTAGAATTAGATGGGGAATGATTTTACACAAGAAATGTGGCTTCTTTTTGGAGAAGACGGTGAAAACTTGTCATGAATTTTTCCAAGGAGAAATACAAGGATGACTATTTAGGGAGGTCCTAAAGTCCTCTAGGGGATGTTAGAAAGAGAGTCTTTGGGGGAAAGCAAGGGGAGTTAGACATGCTCCTATATTTTGTCCTCAAAATGCTGCATAGATACCTCTGCAACTGCTAACATGTGCCTTCCTGATCAAGGCCAAAACTGAATAGGATTAGGCTTCTGCAACTTCTGGCTACCTACCCAACTTAGTACCTAGCATTTTTTGTTACTTCAGGGAGGGTGCACTTAAACTTGCAAACCATAATATGCTCTTTTCTTTTTGCTGCCCTCCTATCTAAATCTACCCTTATATCTTCCAAGGGCCCAGATTAAGCTGGTGGGCTCTTTCCTTTCTCTATCCAGCTAGTCATCTGTCAAGCTTGAACTGTTTGAACAGGTACTCATTCCCTAGCCTAAAAAAAGGCAGTTTAAAACATGGCATGGCCCAGCTTGAACTGTTGAGCCATCCATCAAGATAGCAGTGGCATTTGGATTGGCCACTTTCCTGGTCTTTCTTTGGGGTTCATTTCAATTATTTTTTCTGACCAATTCATTTTCTTGCCCTTTGATTATTCTTTTAAGGCATACCCTCTTTACATGTTTTAACTTTTTTCTTTATTCACACAAAAAATGGAACCTTTGTGTCATCAAAGATGAACATTTTTGGCATTTCCACTGTCAATCATGAAATATGAAACCCTATTGGTATAGGAGGCTAATAGTGGCTCCACTTGGGGATGACTTTTCCAGATGAAAAGTCAAGATCAACAGGTCATATTGCCTTCTTTTTCCACTCTTTTTGTAGTCTGAAACTTTCCATTTGTTAAAGACTGTCAATCTGAATCTAAGAAATTTGTATGAAATACTCATTAAGCTGATCTGCTGTGAAATTACAACACTGTTCTTACCTTGCTTCTCTGAGGGTTTCTCATCTCCTAGATAGTTTCCAAGTACCTTCTCTTACTTTCCCATGACAAGGTGAATAATATACATCAGAAAGAATGCAGCACCTTAGTCTTTTTCAAAATTTACTTTATTTGGACCTTCATCTATCCGTTGTAAACATACATACTGAAAATACAAATATTTATGTACAATATACAATTGAGCAGTGCTTGATCAGAGGGGATCAAAATAATGCTTGAGCATCCTCCCATTGACTGGGCCTTCCTCAGTGTTTGAGCCATCCAAACTCTTTAGAAAATAGGTGTTATTACCTTGTACAGCATAAATTACATAAGGTCCCTTCCACAAGAAGTCAAATTTCCCATGTTTTCCTTTGTCCTCCCTCCTGGAATCCCATCTCAGCACTTTGTTTCCTATAAAGAAGTCTTCAGCTTTGGTTCTTTTTTCAAATATTCTTTTGAGTTTTTCTTGCAGTACTTGGGTTCTTTCATAGACTTCCTCTCTTGTTTGCTGTAGATGAATTGTCTGATTAATCCTTCTTTGAATGTCATTTGGCTCAGCTTGTATTTCTTGTAGCAATTTGATTACAGGAACACCTAAAGATGAAGGAAACCTTGCTTCCATTCCATAAACTAGTTCATATGGACTTGTACCAATCGATCTCTTGGTGGTCAATCTATCTGCCCACAGTGCATTCACCAACTTCTTATGCCAATTCTTTTTGTTTTCCTCCAAAAATTTCTTGATGATGTTGATGAGGCTTTTATTGGAAGCCTCAGCTAGGCCGTTACCTTGAGTATAGTAAGCAGTGGAATGACCTAGGGTCATATGATATTTGTGACAAAAATTGATCATTTTTTTGGACTTGAAAGCGGCAGCATTGTCTGTGATAATTTTGTCTGGACAGCTAAACCTGGACATGATGTTGGTTTCTAGAAATTATATGATAATGGAGTCATTGGCCTGCCTACAGGGGACAGCTTCTATCCATTTGGTGAAATAGTCTGTAGCAGTCAGAATCCACCTATGCTGGCCAGAGGATGGAGGGTGAATTTCACCAATAAAGTCTAAACCCCATTGCTAGAATCGTCTCTCATTTGAAACGGGTTTAAGTGGTAAAGGCATCAGCTTTCTCTTGCCTTCAAAAATTTGACATTTGTGACAAGACATTACAAATTTCTTTACATCAGTAAATAAGGAAGGCCAATAAAATCCAGCCCTTAGGATTTTATCAGCTGTGGATTTCCAGTATAAGTGTCCTCCACAGTCACCTGCATGAAATTATTTGAGGACATTCTCAGTCTCATCCAACGTTAAGTAATTAAGTAAGATCCCTTCATGATTTCTCCAAAACAAAACGTTGTCTATAATACAAAATTTTGATGCTTCCATTTTCAAGAACCTTTTCTTAGTTCTGGAAAACCCTGAAGGAGCTTGCAGGTTTAACAATACAAAACATATATCAGTATACCAAGGGGATTGCATAAAGGCTCGGTTGATCTGTGGAGTCGCCATCTCCTGTTCGTTGTCCAGTTCATTAATGTCAAGGGCTTGGAAATTGGTTTCAGCCATCAGCTTGGCTAGACCTTGTCCTTTTATCAGTTTGGTAGGCTTGATTTCCATGTCATACTCTAAGATTTTGGCAATCCATTTGCCCCTCCTACCTTCAATTCCTTCTTGGGTCAAAATGTCCTTCACCACTACATTTGGGACATAGGAAATGACATGGGAGTACAGGATATAGATTCTAAAGTCTTTGATTGCCTTTACCAATGCATAGGCTTGTTTTTCCATGATCTGATACTTCAAGGGGGCATCTCTAAGGGCTCTGCTAAAAAATGCAATAGGTTTTTCACAGCCTTGGTCATCTTTTTGTAACAGAACAGCAGCAATTGTATGCTCAGATGCAAAAGAAAAAATGATGAAATCTTTATCAAACCTAGGGCTTGTTAGGACTGGTGTGTTTGTCAATGCTCTTTTAATATCCTCAAAGGCTTGTCTAGCTTCCATGGTCCATTTGACCTTGGAATCCTTTTTCAGCATATTGTTTAACAGTCTTGTGAGCTCAACCAAATTAGGAATGAACCTTCTCAAGAAGTTGATTTTTCCTAGAAAACTTTGTAGTTCTTTGATGTTTCTTGGATGAGGTACTTGTAGGATAGCTTGAATTCTATCTGGATCGATCCTAATACCATCTTTTGAGATTATATGTCCTAGGAGTTTACCTTCCTCCAGACCAAACAATGATTTCTTTGGGTTTAAAGATATGCCATATCTTCTACAAATTGTGAAAACCTGCCTCAAGTGTTCTAAGTGTTCTTGGTTTGATTTTGAAAAGGCAGTAAGATCATCTAGGTAGACCACTAGAAAATCATGAATTTCCTTGGCGAAGGCTATATACATTGCTCTTTAGAAGGTGGCCCCTGCATTCTTAAGCCCAAAAGGCATTTCGACATATTTGAAAGTTCCCCAAGGTGTTGTGAAGGTAGTTTTGTCTTGATCATCTGGGTGTACTAGAATCTGATTGAATCCAGAGAAACCATTTAATAATGAGATCCTAGAGGCTCCCACTACCCTTTGCAGGATATGATCCATTTTTGGTAAGGGGTAATGGTCTTTGAGAGAGACTTTATTCAAATTTCTTAGGTCAACACACAGTCTGATCTCTCCTGTCTTTTTTCTAGTAGGCACTAGGTTTGAAATCCATTCTGAGAACCTGATTGGAGCAATGATTCCTGCTTCATACATACGTTTCACTTCCTTTTCAATGAGGGGAAGGTGAACCGGGTTCACTCTTCTAAGTTTTTGTTTTAAAGGCTTTTGGTTTTCTTTTAAAGGTATAGTGTGCTGGATGACTGAGGTATCATAAGATTTGAGGTCCTCATAGCTCCAGGCAAAGACATCTTGGAACTCTTTAAACAACTCAATGTATTTCAATTTCTGATCAGGTGGTAATGCTTTAGATAATTTTATCATTTTGGGATTTTCTATAGTTCCAATGTTACAATCTTCAATTTCAGCATTCAGCGGTTGCATTTTTGGTTTTCTTGAGATATCATTTGAATCAAACAGATCCTCCAAAGGGGTTAAACCTGTGGGCAGAAAATTATCTTTTAGCTCAATTACCTCTGCTTCTGTTTCAGCCAGTTCATCTCCATCTATCTGCTTCAACTTTTGTATAGTTTCGTTGTTAAAGGTGGTAGGATGCAACACTAGATTAGCTGTTTCAGCTGATATATTCTGTGTAATTGTGTGTGCCTGTTGTTGATCATCTCCAGTGGTTGAGTCAATGTTAATGCCAGAGAATTCCTCTTTTAGAGTGAGGAAGTTATTTATCTGTGTGTCACTCTCAAAGACTTGCCAATTCTTGATGTTGTCTAGAACTGCAGTTCTATGTTTGATTTCAGCAGTAAAGGTATGATTGGGTTTGAAAGGCAGCTTGCAAGTGCTGGCAAAGGTTGCCAAGCTATGAGCATGTAGATTGAGTTCTCTAGAAATTTTAGTCAATTGTGATTGTGAGAAGGTATCAAGTACCTGTATAGCTGCTCCCTTATATGCTCTCAACCTTAGATTATCTGTGGTAAAGTTTGCTTTCATTTGTTGTATGATCAGATCTGAATCTCCTAAGATTGAAACTTTGGTTGCACCCAAATTTTTTATGAGTTTCAGACCTAACAAAAGGGCCTCATACTCAGCCATATTGTTTGTGCATCGAAAGTTTAACCTATATGCATGACCCTCAGCCTGGTCATTGTGCATATTGTGGATCCAGACTCCTGCCCCAGCTCCTAACTTGTTTACAGAACCATCAAATTCTAAGTACCATAAGGTTTCATGATCAAGATTTGGATTGAGGTCTTTAGAAAATTGTATCATGGGCAGATTGTTTTCTTGCAAGTTGCTTGATACATCATAGTCCTTTATATCAGTTATTCCTAAAGTGTTTTGGTGTTGGGGGGCAAATTGTTCATTTAAATCCTTTGTCTCTGCTGCCATTAATAGTTCAGAATAAGCTTTGTTGCAGATGTCAGCATTATAGAGAATAAATGAATCCATGTCAGAGTGTATTGAATAGATTGGGAAGTTTTGGGGCTTCTCTTGACTGCTTACCACATATTTCATCAATGTTTCGCGGTATAATCTCTTTGGCTGCCCAAAGACTGAAATGGTAGCATAGGACATGTCTAATTGCAAAGATCCTTGGAGTTTGGCCCCCCAGGATCTGGACAAGAGCATACCATACTTAGGAGGTATGTCAGCCACTACTACATCCATCAAAATTGTCTTGGTTGGGTATTGGACCAGGGAGACACATAAGTCTTTAATCAATCCTAGGCACCTGACTTGGATTGAATCAAATCAAAATATATCTTTATAAGGTCTTGTGATATCTAAGTCGAGTTTTTCCATTACAAATTTGGGCATTAAGTTGTGTGAGGCCCCGGAATCAAACATTGCATTGTGTAGAACCTTATCATGAATGTTTAAACTGACATAGAAGGGTGGAACCCCTCCGTTTTCTGTTTTTCCATTAACCTCAGGGCCAAATAGTAACTCTGGTTGATCGTCTAGGACATTCACAACATCTTTATTGTCTGATACTTGGAGTGATTTGTTAATCTGCTGTCTGTATACTTGATGTTTGGCCAATTCAGAAAGAGGGACTGATATCTTCAGCTTACTTATTTCTGTTTCCAAGTTAAAAGGCTTTTCTATTTGAATCTTGGCATTAAGTGCAGCAGGTTTTTCTTTTTCAGCTAGGTTATCAATGGTCTTTTGTTCATAGTTAGCATGGTTTTGAATGAAACTGGTACCATGTTTGTTTCCCGGGGTGGTATCTGCCCTTGCTTTTGCAGGTTGGAGTGGGGCTGGCTGGTTTTTAGGGGGCTGTTGTTTTGAGATATCCTCTACAGTGACTTCTGTGGTATGTCGGTTTGAGTTGCCAGCTGATTGTAGAAGAGTAGTCTTGTCATTGGTCTTTTTTGGCTGCTTACTGTCCCTTGGTTTAAGAGGTTCAGGTACATCTATAATTCTAGTCCTTAGTTTATACTGTTTGTGTACCTCATAAACTGTTGCATCATAACCTTCTCTGAAATCAAATGATTCTCCTGACTTGGTGTGGAATTGATTGTCATTATACATGTCTTGATCTTCTTGTGTTAAAAAGACCTGATGTTCACTGTCTAAACCCATTAGGTTGATGTGAGGTTCCTCAGTTGGTTCATTAGATGTTGAAGCCTCAGCATAATTTTCTTGGAAAGGAGGTCTGATGTGCTGATCAGGATCAACCCTTCCAACATTAGGATTTTGATTCTTTCTAAAATTTGGGTTTCTAACATTGCTTGGTTGACCTTCCCATGATGATTTTCTTTCTATGGTTTCTACCCTGTCCCCAAGTCTGTCCATACCTTTGATGATTGCATCTAGCTTTTTCTCAAATGATGAGGGTTCTTCCTTAAAAGTGGTTCTTCTTTCAGTTCTTGCCTGATTTCTTTTAGCAATTAGATTTGCCACTACACTTACAGTTATGTTTTGCATGTCTGCCAGGGTTGCAGGGGCTCTTTCCCTTAATTGATATGCCATATCAGCATCAAACCCATCCGGAAATTTGATTAAGGCTAGATCAGGTGGAGGTCTAAGATTTTGAGGAATGGCATTATAGACAGTGTTGAATCTGGTGCAATAGTCCAAGACAGTTTCTTGTGGGCCTCTCCTTATGGTGTCATATTCAGATAAAATGTGTAGAGGATCCTTTTTCTTTTCCCATCTGTTCAGGAAGGACTGATAAAGAGCACCTAAGTCAGCTATAGAATTTGCAGCAAGTGCTCTAAACCAAGTTCTTACTTCTCCTATTAAACTTTGGACAAAAATTTTCATTCTCACATCATCATCGTCTATTTCATAGTTTTCAAAGTAATCTTGCATTTTCTTGGTATGCTGTAAGGCAGTGTATGTATTGGTTCCATCAAAATAAGTAATCTTACTTTGGTAGTCCTGAGGCATAGCCCCAGGATTACCAGGTAGCTGAAGAGGAGCATAACGATTAGCCATAATTGCAGGAATAAATGGGACAACAGGTAGAAGGGGAACAACTGGAACAATAGGGACAACAATAGCAGTTTGTGTATTGGGTGGGGGTGTGAATAGTATGTTTTGGGAAGTGGATGAGGAAGAGGGGGAAGAATGGGTTATGTGAAGATGAACTGATGGTTTGGTAGGGGTTGGGATATAACTTTGCTGAACTGCCTCAGGGCTAGACTCAGCAGATTCTTCTGGTTTCTTTTGGTTCCTGAGAGTCCTGGGAATCAAATTAGGATTATCGAAAATAGGTGGAGGATTTGGGTCAGGATTTGACCTGGTATGCCTAGTTCTCTTTTTAGGAGCCAGCTTCTGAACTTGTTTTTGGTATTTTTGAGAATATTTTTAGAATGGTCAAGGGATTGCTTAAATTTTGGAACCACTATCTAAAGCAGACAGCAGTTGAAACATTCGTTCTATCCCCAGTGGAGTCGCCAGTTATGTTAGCACTCAGGTTGTTCCCTTTGACTCCTAAGGGAATACGACCGAGGTAACCACAAACCAATATATATACAACCGTTTTACAAAAATATATACAACCGTTCTAGCCTACCTGCAATCAGAGAGGGCTCTCTCTTTAGAATTTAACTTTGTTTAGTAATGTTTTAGGCTAGTTATGATGCACTGAATTATGTTTTAAAGTTTTGGTCGAATGATGTCTTCTAATAGCTGAAATGCAATGTTCAGGGGTTTTAGTCCATTGGGCATTGGAGTCTGTGATTATGTGTTGCTCGAAGTATTTGGTGAGAATGGTGATACTGCAGGGCCAGATGGGCACTCATGGAACAATCTTCAAGTTTGGAAATATGGATTGTTACCAGCCAATGAGAGTCAACTAAGAATCTTTCACTATGCTGGTGATATGGAGAAAGGAAATATTACTCAGGAGCAAATTAGAATTCCTGAACAATATTTACTATGAAAGTTTTAGTGTAAATGTGAGCAATTAAGAATTTCACATTCATAACTAATTCTGAAGAAGACATAAATAACAGCAGAGATTGAGTTTAGGGTGTTCAATGAACAAATCCTGAACTATTTTTTTTCTCTAGTGTTAAGCCTACAAAACATACAGCATAAGTGGATTATGAGAGAGAGGAAAACATAATAACAGGGTTCAGAAAACTTATTGTGACATGAAATAACACAGGAATCCTGCAGCAGTAAGAAAGCTCATCACAACACTTCAAAGAACTCAGAACTTCAGAAATTCCATCAGCTTCTTGTATTAAAAGTATGAAATTACAGTATAGCTCTTCAGAAGAAAAATCAACAACCCCAATAAGTTTATGCGTGGGGATATATATACAACCGTTTTACAAAAATATCTTAACGATGAGTCATTTGCTCAATAACTGTCTTCACCAACTCTCAAAAATAGCAGATGCAATAGTTATTGCTACTTTAAATGAACAATAAATGACTATTCACTTATATCAGAAATTCTTTGACTTTTGGAGGCAACTGGGTTGGTCGAGTGCTTTGCATTGATTTTGAGAAATCTGCCCTTTACTGCCTTGTCATGGTGCGGCTACCTCAGCCCCGTCATCTGCATCTGTAGGTCTTGCTTTGGTTGCCAAATTTGATTGCCGAGTTGGCCTTTTCCACTCCTTTCCCAGTCAGAGTAAATATATTAATTTTCTGAAAATGCTGACTTGTGATCGATACACAAAAATTTGGTGAAAAACCTGTTTCTTCACAGCAACGTTTGTATCATGCCCATCCACCATTCCTGTGTAGGCAATTGGTGTCTTAGGATTTTGCCTAAAGTCTCATCTGCCTCAGTGTATTTGTAATAGTTTGGAGGCACTTCAAAAAGATTTCTAATCTCACTCACAATAAAGAATAAATTCTCCAGTTTGTCATAGAGACTCTGCCCAGATGGAGGCCCTGTTTCCTCTGGGGCACTTGCTGATGCAGTGATCTAGTTTGTGGCATATGTATTGACTCTTTTGGCATAATTTTCATGAGATAGTAACCTTCCTGCACTGGTTACCAAGCTGGGAAGACCTCTGTTATGTAATGCTGTAATTTTTTCAATAAATTTGTTCACATCTGTCTGCATTTCTTGACACCTTCTGTCCAATGTCTGTACATGATTTCTCAAGGTAAGTACCCTCTTTATCAGTAAAATGGTATCAGTTCTGCTGGTGATACCCATTGCTGCCAGCTGGGGGCCAGTGCGATTGTTAAGGACATTGATCATCCTGTTGGCTATTTCAAGCATATTGCCTAGAGATGCCCTTGCTCTCTGATTTTCTAATTGGGCCCTGCCTCTGATGTTTTTCTGGTGGGAGGACCTGCTGTAGATGTCTGTGTTGGCTGCATTGGTAATTCAGCTTGTCTTGTTTTCAATGCTACCTCCAATGTACTCTCCATTTCCATCAATCTCTTGTATAAACTCAGGAGTAAAGCAACCACATCCTGATCCTTCTTTTGCTCTGCCACCTCTCCAGTCTGAGGGTGAAGGGTAGCTGGCAGCTTGATATGATTTCTCATAGCTGCTATGTCTTCATCTCTTTTCTTTAATAGCGCCTGCACACCCCTAGGGTCTTTTGGATCATGACCCAACTCTATAATGATCTCTTCCAACGACTTGATTCTGTTATCCTTCGCTTGAGATGATGCCTTTTCTAATTCAAGTTGAGCAGCAGTATTGTGTAAAGAATTTTGCAATTGGTGTGCCAGTAGGGTTTTATCAGCTAATGTGGAATAGAGCATCTCCCCGGTTTGCCTGTGTAGCTCGATCTGATCCATGGGGTGGATGTCTTTGGCAAAATTTTCCAAATTAGTTCTGATATAATCAGCAGCTGTTTGAGGTTGCTGCATAGTAGGCCCAAAATGACTAAGAGTCATTTTTTGTTCTTGAATATCATAAGCAGACATTAACCTTTGCTGATTAGTTGGGGCCATTTTCAAGAGTTGGTTGTAGATTTGGTACTTGAGAGGCTCATTTCTTTTCTTGATATCTATGAACTGCTGCTTGATGCTAGAGCCCGCCTTAGATCGCTACCTTGAAGAACTCACCTCTGCCCCATATGGCATGTCTTGTCCTTCCTGTAAGGAACTGGCCGATGTTTCAATGCTAGGAGGAGGCATAATATCGGTTGGTCTCTCTGGTAGTTCCTCCTCTGAAAAGGGATTTAGCCTCTGTCTTTTTTCACCTTGTTGGTCCGCTGAAGTAGTAGTAGGAGTATCCTCTTGCCTATCGCTTTTCCTCATTCTTTCTTCATTAGTAGGTGTTTGTAGAACTGAGGATTCAAGTGTTACCTCCTACCTTGGAGGGATTTGCTCTTGTGTTTGCTGTTCTGTGGAGGCAGGTGCCTTAGCTATGCTTTCTTGCTGTTCTACTTGCTGTTCCACATTAGGAAGTGACTCCTCTTGCTGTACTGTTTTGCCTTTAGCCATGTTCGTTGCTTGATCAGTTGTTTTGGCAGACTGTTGGGGAATGGTGGATGAAGAGGCAGCTTCGCCAAGATGCCGAGGGGCTGAAGACCAAACCTGTCCAAAATATTCCAGGTCAACTGCCTTTTCTAAAGTTTTAATGGCTCTTTCTGCTAATTCCTCTTCAGAATAATCCTCCACTAAGGTGCCTTCCCTCCACTCTAGTTGGTTAGCATGTTTTTCAATTTCCGGAATGCTAAAGTGATCATAGGTGGCAAGCCTATACTTGATTCTTCTGAGGCTTATGAAATGGTTAGGGTCATAGGGTGCGCAATAGAAGCTTGTCTTGAGGAGGAGGCCTTTTAGCATTTTGTCTGCCTCTTCCCAAGCTTCTTCCCTTTTGTTAAAGATAAATGGACCCAACTGATGCTTAATTTTCAGCTGTGCTTTCTTGTTTCTGCTATGAAAGTGGATCATATCTGCATTGCCGAACTGCCGGAAATATTCTAATGCAAAAAGTCTCATGGGAACATACTTTGGTAGCCTGTATGGTGCTAACTCACAGCCATATATTCTGATCACTGTGTGGTCTTGGTAAAAGTACCAATCTCCAATGCTATAGTTCTTAGAAAGCTGGAGGATTTTCTACATATCATCAGTGAGTCTAGGAGGAGGGGAACTTTGCAGCAGGGATAAGGCTGGGTGAATGAAGAGGTCAATAAACTCACAATAGTTATATGGTGAGTAATGAATATGATGGCAGACTGATGTCCAAAACATTACAGATCTTCTGTTTCCCTTTGCATCTAGTTTCTTAAGGAAAAAAGGAAAGCTATCAGGCTGATTGTACAATAGTAGATGATATATATAGGAGGTGTATTTGAATACCCTCTCTCTCTCCAAGTTCATGAACTTTTCATGAATTTTGTTGGCTATAAATGTAGCATAGTCATACTGGATAGCAGGGGGCTGTCCTGGGGTGAAATTGGATAGCACTACCAATGTTGTCTCATCCACAAACTCACTGGTTTTGAATCCTAGGATGGAGGATATCATGTCTACTAGCAGTCTCCCTATGTCATTGAACCAGACATGTAGATAAGGGGGAGGCTGTCGGGGCTGGTAATCTGGAAGCATAAACAATTGACCAATTCTTGTAATTTGTGAGTTAGAGAGCTTGGCACCTTGCTCTAGTAAAATCTGCATATTAAGAGGAGCCAATGGCTTTGTAGGTTGAAAATGTAGCATTTGGTTGATGGCTTCAAGAGTGATATGGAATAAGACCGAGCCTGAAGGACTCAGAACAGCCCTTTGATTGGGGTCATAGTTTGTGCAACATTGGTGAATCAAATAAGGGAACTCATTGACCTGAGGGAGATAATATATTGGTAAATGTGATTTCCAGATTCCCAGGAGGTCAGTACCATCTCTGTGTTTCTTCTTTAACTCACAAACTATTTCTATGTGGTATTTGTTACACAGCTCTACAGTTTCTCTCATTTGATAATCTCTGTCAGCAAGGGCCAACCATTCTAGGTCCTTATGTGGGGCATTCAAAGGTGCAATATTTAATGCCACAGGGGTCTCCATTGTTAACTGATACTTGGAGTTGTATTTGAACTTGACTTTCTGGAAAAAGCAATACAGGGCAGTGAATTTCAATGAGCAGGGCAATTTGCAGAGAGAAACAGGTAAATTGGGGTGAAACAGAGTTGAAATGCTCTTGGGAGAGATTTAAAGAGCAAATGTTGGGACTGAGAATTGCTTTTTCAGTGGATTTGTCTAGCAATGGCTTAGAGTCGCAAACGCGCAATAAGCTGTGAAATTGTGATAATTTTGCACAATGGGGGTCCTCTGCAGGTGAATTCGGGGATTACAGTGGGGGACTGAAGCTCTAGCTACTCAGGATTTCTAGCAATTCTTATGTTTTCCCTCTTTTCTTGTTTGATTTAGTGAATTTTGCAAGGACCAAGGTATACAGAGGGAAATTGATAAGTACCTGGGAACAGTATGACGACGGTGTTGAAGGTCGGGTGAACACACGATGCCGGCAGCTGGGGAGCAAGCTTCGGAGTTGGCGGATAGGCGACGTAAACGGTCATGCAGGGATACAGTGCGTATATGGCGAAAAAATGGGAAAAACCGACTTTTGCGCAATAATATAGAAAATTTGGTATTTGGCGCCTTTTTAGTGGATGACGTCAGCATGACGTCATTGGACCGGTCGGGTACGGAGGAGTGACGTGGCGGCTGGTGATTGGGAGTGACGTGGACGGGCGATGTGGCGGACAGGTCAGAGGAATGGCGGGGGGTGGGGTGAAGTAAAGCTGATGCGGAGATGACGTGGGGCGGGAGCGGGACAGTGGTAATGAAAAATGGTTAGCGGTATTATCGGACCGCTTAGTGTACGGGCCCGGTAATGGTCAGAGGTCGCCCGCTCCAGTAACAGACGGGCACGCGTCCCTGGCCCTACGTCACCCTCTGACAGATTTCGGGCGGTAAAGGACGGACGGAGGGGGTGGTCCGAAATCGTTGTGGGCCGTCGGATGGGAGGGCCCGGATCCGATGGACGACGGGCTACGGACGTACGAATGTGATACGGCGGGACCCGGTGGGAATTTTTTAATATTTTTTGTTTTTTGGTGGGGCGCGCCGAAAAACAAACTTTGGGAAAGCGGATAAAAGTGGGTTTTTTCCAAAATTTATACAATGAGCGGGGATAATGCAATATTGTGGTTTATGGGGTAGGTAAGGGTTATTAAACTAACCAAGTGTTAATTTAATCCCCAACTATAAAATGAACCAAATACAAGAAACCTTTGATTTTGTAACCTTTGCCGAACTTTGCATATATGGCTATAATGCCCAGGGGGGGGGGGGGGGGTATTTACGTATTTTTTGGGCCTTTTTCACAATAGTGCTATAGTAATAGGGGAAAAGGAGCACTTAGGGAGTTAGATAATAGGGTTAGAAGTCAGTGTGAATTAGGGATGTGAAAGATTGAAAGTGAGGAATAGAGAACTAAGTTTAGTGAGTAAACCTAGATTTAGAAGTAGATGGGGAATGATTTTACATAAGAAATGTGGCTTCTTTTTGGAGAAGACGGTGAAAACTTGTCATGAATTTTTCCAAGGAGAAATACAAGGAGGACTATTTAGGGAGGTCCTAAAGTCCTCTAGGGGATGTTAGAAAGAGAGTCTTTGGGGGAAAGCAGGGGGAGTTAGACATGCTCCTATATTTTGTCCTCAAAATGCTGCATAGATACCTCTGCAACTGCTAACATGTGCCTTCCTGATCAAGGCCAAAACTGAATAGGATCAGGCTTTTGCAACTTCTGGCTACCTACCCAACTTAGTACCTAGCATTTTTTGTTACTTCAGGGAGGGTGCACTTAAACTTGCAAACCCTCATATGCTCTTTTCTTTTTGCTGCCCTCCTATCTAAATCTACCCTTATATCTTCCAAGGGCCCAGATTAAGCTAGTGGGCTCCTTCCTTTCTCTATCCAGCTAGTCATCTGTCAAGCTTGAACTGTTTGAACAGGTACTCATTCCCTAGTCTAAAACAGGCAATTTAAAACATGGCATGGCCCAGCTTGAACTGTTGAGCCATCCATCAAGATAGAAATGGCATTTGGATTGGCCACTTTCCTGGTCTTTCTTTGGGGTTCATTTCAATTATTTTTTCTGACCAATTCATTTTCTTGCCCTTTGATTATTCTTTTAAGGCATACCCTCTTTACATGTTTTAACTTTTTTCTTTATTCACACAAAAGATGGAACCTTTGTGTCATCAAAGATGAAAATTTTTGGCATTTCCACTGTCAATCATAAAATATGAAACCCTATTGGTATAGGAGGCTAATAGCAGGAATAATGATAAGAGCACTCTATAAACTAGGCACACTTTTCTAATATAAAACACACCAGCTGTAAAGAAACTAATCTAGCAAAAAATCTAGACATAGAATTTAAGCATAATATCTCTTCAGATAAAGTCCATTTCTGGGTTTATTCAAAGAGACATCGTCAAAATCTATCAATTCATAAGCCCCTTTTGCCAGCATTCGCTTAACAATGTAAGGACCATGCCATGTAGGTACAAATTTTCCAACCACTGGCTTATCGTTTGCTTGATCATATACTAAAACTAGGTCTCCTTCTAAAAAATTACGAGATTTAACACTTCTGTTGTATTGAGCTTTTATTTGTTTCGCATGAGTCTCGTTTGCTATTACAGAAGTGCATCGATTCTCATCTAGCCGAGCTAAGTACAAAAAATGTTTCTCTTCTTTAGAAGTAGTTGGGAGTAATGCTATGGCTAATTGTAATGACAGAATTTCGCATTCAATAGGTAACACTGCTTCCAAACCATAGACCAGTTGAGAAGGAGTGAAACCAGTCGATGTTTTCACTGAGGTCCGATATGCCCAAAGTGCTGAAAATAACGTGGTATTCCAATTTGACTTATGAATACCAATGATTCATTTGATCATAGTGACTAAAAATTTATTGATAGCTTCAACCAGACCATTAGCCTATGGGTAATACGGGGTAGAACTATCGTGGCGCAGGCCAAGTTGATTTGTCAGTTCAGTCATCATGATATTTCGAAAGTGACTTCCATGATAAATAATAATAGCTTGAGGAACACAGAATCTAGCAATTATATGATTGAATACGAAAATTGCAGTAGTCTTGCCATCTATCGAAAATGTAGGCATTGCGTCAACCTACTTAGTAAAATAATCTACCGCTAGGATAATATACACATGTCCCCCAGTCGAGTGAGGGTTACATGTAATAAAGTAAATACCCCACTTTGCAAAAGGACTGACAGGAATTATAGGGTGAAGAGGAGCGGGTGGAGCATGCATTTTACGATCAAAGATTTCACAATTGTGGCATTTTTGGATTGCATAGATACAATCTTTGAATAAAGATGGCTAGAAATAACCAGCGCGCAATATCTTTAGGGTTGTGGCATACCCAGACATATGACCGACACATGCTCCAGAATGACAGTCATTCAGAACCTTTTCAGCTTCTTCATGAGTTAGACAACATCAAAAAACATAATCCACTCCACGGCGATAAAGTGTATCACCAATAATATTGTATTGTTGGGATTGGAAGCGTATTTTCCGTCGCTGAGATAGTGAGATTTGAGGCTGAAAAGATTGGGTTTGGAGATAAACAATAATATCTCCATACCAAGGATCAAGAGTACTAATAAGAAACAAGGATTCATCTGCAATGGGCTGTTCTGCCATAGTTTCAGTATCAGTATGTGGAAAATCACACATCAGTTCGGCAAAAACCAAAGATTTCTTTGCCTTGGATTTTTCAAATTCCAAGTAAAATTCTTGCAGGATAACTATCCATTTGGAATACTTGCCCCCTAGAAAATGTTTATTCAAGATATACATCATAGTGTTACATTCAGAAATTACCGTGGTTTTGCGTAAGAAGATGTAGTGACGAAATATTTGGACAGCTTGGACAACTGCCAAGGCCAATTTCTCCACATGCGAATATTTAAGCTCAGTCGGATGCAGAGTTCAACTAAGATAGTAAATCACATGTTCATCGTTGAATTCATCTTCCTAAACTAAAACCATGCCAATGGTGGAATGAGAAGCGGCGAGATACAAAAAGTAATCTTGGTTGCAATTGGGAGGATGGAGTAATGGTGCATGGGTTAACGCATGTTTAAGTGCATCAAAAGATTGATTAGCCTTCTCATCCCAAAAGAATGGAATATTCTATTTTAACAACCTAGTAAAACCTTTCGTTATCTTGCTGTAGTTAGGAATGAAACGATGTAAAAAGTTTGCTTTCCCTTGCAAACTTTGGAGTTGGCGAAGAGTTGAAGGAGGAGGTAGATTGACGATATCTTCAACCTTCAAGGGGTCAACACGAATGCCAACCTTTGACATGAAAAATCCTAGTAAGCGACCCATTTCTACACAGAAAACACATTTATGTGGATTCAGCCGAATTCTATAATGCTACATCTCATAAAGATAGCTCGTAAATGAGTGAGATGATCAGCTCTACACAATGAATAGTTAGGTAAATCATCGAGATAACGCTGCACAATGTGCTTGATCTCATGAAATGCATAAGACATAGCTCTTTGAAAAGTTGCTCCAACGTTCTTCAATTGAGAGGGTAATTTGCAATAAGCAAATTTCCCCCATAGGAAAATTAAAGTTGTTTTAGGCTGATCAGCAGGGAGTATGTTGATTTGATTGTAACTGGAAAAACCATCCATAAAGGAGAACATTTCACTGCTGGCACAATCATCAATAATTTGATCGATATAGGGGGTTGGATAACTGTCTTTAGGACAAGCACGATTAATATCCCTATAGTCGATACATACACTTATCATTCCTTGTTTTTTGTTGACAGGAACAATATTTGATACCCAATTGGTTAAAGGAATTGGATAAATGAAACCTGCGTGAAGTAATCTCTCAACTTCGGCTTTGATAACAGCAACTTTTCTCGGATGTATTTGACGTAAGTGTTGCCAGACAGGTTTAGCATTTGGGTATGTTTTAATTTCATGGATAACAATTGACAGATCAATTCCTGGCATTTCATCATATGACCAGGCCAAAAATTCACGGAATTCATGATATAGGGCTTTATAAGTTTGGATTTCATCGTCCGTATGGGAAGCACATATATGAATGTTTTCAATAATTCCTAGCTTAACTAAAATATCAATAGGAACCGTTGGAGAGATATTTTCCAAATTTAACTCAAAATCAAAATGTTGCAATGAATTCTGTGGTCCTTTGACATAGTCAGTAGTAAAAATAGAAGAAAATTCATTTTCAAAATGATCAAGCTCAGGTAAAAACGAAGATGGGTGATGAAGATCTTCCCATGGTAAATCATCAACAGACAAAAGTTCACGAATCTGTTCATCAGTATGAACAAGATCAGAAAGTGTTGTTGTAGCTAAGGTTGATCTCGAAAGTGATTCCGCATGGACCACATTCATTGGATCAGTTTCGGTTGAATAGGAATCAGAAAACAGCTGTACAACCTACTATGCAATTTCAAAGGGACTCAAAGGCATCGCACCACCAAATGAATCCACCTCATAATCGAAAGGTACGATCCAAGGATCATGAAAAGTAACAATATTCAATGAAATCATATGAATATTGGCAACAAAAGGCGAAACGTTAGGGGGAGGTAAGGAAAAAGTTCCGAGTAAAATGAGTACCTTTGAAATTGCAGGGTTTCCCTTTTTTGTCAGTAGATTCATTTTTATCTGTTTTATCTTTTGAATTTTGTTTCTTTTTCTTCTTCCCTTTCATTTTACTACTAGATTTTGATTTGGTCGTAGATGATTCTATGACATGAATGTCGGCAGAAATTTCACCGAAAGAATATCTTGTCGGGGAATCAGGTAAAGTTATTATAGGAGAAGAATTCTTTGAAGATTTCTTCTTACTTTTAGTACTAACTGAACCAATCATACCATCAGCGGCATGAGACCCTGAAGGAGCTGCAGTTATTTGACCATGTTTTGGAAGATCATGGATTTTTTCATGTAAAGTACCTGACAACATATAGATGAGGTAAAGGTACTGAGCCTGAGCAATGACTTGCTCTTTAGTGACAACTCCTCCCTTAGCTACATCTTTAGTGATTTTGGGTAACAATGATTTAATGAACCATTCTGCTAAAATTTGATCCGGAATGAAAACTTTCACTAAACGCCTTCTACATCGCCATTCATGAATATGATCAGAAATATATGTGGATGTGGATTGTTTCAATGAAGGTAACAGTTCCGTGCCATTGTCGTATCTAACAGGCAACTGAAAATGAGTTAAGAAAGCAATGGCTAACTGATTGAATTTACTAAAAGAGCCTCGTGGTAACTCAATGTACCAATTGGCAGCAAGACCAATAAGAGTTCATTGAAAAAGACGCAATCGAATTGAATCATCAATGATTGAATTAGATGCACACCAGAGGTGATAAGTCATAACGTGATTTGACGAATCCTCTCCTAACTTACCCTCAAATTTCAGGATATCACTAGGCAACTTACTAGGCATTGGCAGCAAATATGGAAGATAGTAAATTGGATCATTCATAAGGCATGACAAATCAGGTAAATCCAAAGTTGCAATAAATGGTAACTAACGGTTAGGGTCCTAAAAACCTTGAGTAATGAGACCAATTCCAGGAGAAGGATATCTAGGATAACCTAGAATCGAATTTGCATTGGGAATGTTATAACCTCCTGGAAAACCAGGATTAACCAAACCAAACTGGGGTTGTTGAGGCTGTTGATAAGTATAGCCAGGATACGGTTGATACTGATAAACTGGATTTTGTACAGTAGGACCAAATTGATACTGTCCCTGGTACGGTTAACAGTTGAATTGCGGTTGACTTGTGGCAATCGTACTTGTACCAGCTTGTCCTACAGGAATCTGGACTGAAGTCTAAACTATAGGTCCTGACTGTGGCACAGAGACTTGAGGAATTTGCACTGATGCAAGGATAGTAGAAATTGGAGCTACAAATACTCTAGAAACATGTGTTTTAGGTTAAACAAAAGTTGTAATAGTTTCATCAGTTTGAGGCAGAGTACGAGGTGTGCTAGGCCTAGGGTGCTGAACTAAACCAGGTGTAGGGATTTGAACATTAGGTTGGATAAGTTATTGGGTTAGACCAGAAACCAAAGGCTATCCAAGTTTATTAGGAAACTATACATTAGGTTTCATAGTCTATTTAGTTTGAGATGGATTCAACACCATGTTCATTCCAAAGTATGGACCCATAAAAGGTTGTGCATATGAAGGACCATAACTTGGTTGAACATAGGGCTGATAATTAAGTGGTACATTTCTAGCTCCTTGTAAAAATGATTGACCAGAAGGCAGTGGGAAACCTTGAGTTGGGTAATGACCTTGAGGTTGATAATGCTGAGGCACGTACTAAATCTGGGGTTGAACTTGGGGTATGTACTGAGTCTGGGGTTGACCTTGGGGTATGTACTGTCCTGAAGGTTGAAAACCTTGAGGTAGCCCTCCAGGTGGTAATTTACTACCTTGAGGTTGCCCCCCAAGCGGTAAGTGACTACCTAGGGGTTGCCCCCCAGGTAGTAACTGACTATCTTGAGGTTGCCCCCTAGGCAATAAGTGACTACCTTGAGGCTGAGGATTTGGAACACTACCAGACATCATAAGGATTTGCTCTACGCTTAACGTTTGAGTTCCATTACTACCAGATGATAAATCTTATTCAATCGGTCAAGGAGTTGCTCTTGAAAAAGTACCAGAGACTCACTGGTACCCCGAAGGAACAAAAGGACCACCAGGTAAAAATGTTTCCGGTGATTGGGAAAACCTAGATGACTCTCTTGACATGATTGACGAAGGATAATAACCTCTTGGTGTAGGATGAAAAAGAATTCGAGGTGGTGAAAAAATAAGACCCGGATTTTCTAAAAAGTTTGTCAATGATAAATACCAAGTATCACTCCTAACAGGACTGTAGAATATTGATTCATGCTCCCTAAGATTTAAATTATGTTGGTTTTCGAGAAGAGTTATGTCTTCGTCTGGGCTGACAAGTTCTGCAATAGAAATGAGGCTAGAAGGAAGATTTTGATTAATGATATTTCTTAACCTAGGTGAACCAAGATCACTAGAAGTTGGAGTAACAAATCCTAAAGATGGTTCCAAAATAGCAGGTTTAGTGTCAGGCTCAGAAATTTAAGGTTCTTCAGCTATTTCACTAGAAGGAGAAATACTACCAGTAACTTCGGAAAATGAAATTAGCACTTGAATATACTCTATTGTTTGTATTTGATAATCAGGATGAACAATTAAAGATGACTCTCTAGCTTCTGGTGATCCAACTATACTGTCATTAGGTGATATGAGAGCTCACAACACTTCAAGTTGGCTTGGTGTATACTCAGGAGGTTTCCCCTGAAGTCTATGAGATTGTCTCGGTAATTCAGCCATGATTAAATATTAAATAATCACACACAAACAAAGAAAATTTCAATAAAAACACCTAAAGTCTCTGAAGAAACAAACAGTTGAATCAAACTCCTAAAAAATCTAAGAGTTCAAACCACACACAAACTGTAACTTCCCGTACTAAAAACACTAGTTGGTGATGAAATCCAACTTAGTAGAAGTTTAATACAGAAAGGGTGGTTGGAACAGTTACCTCGACAACCTGCTTAATGAAACAAACTGGCACAAGTTTCTTCACAAAACCATCTCGAGTGAAGAGAACCCCCCAGAGAGTCCAAGTGAGTCTAGTAGACATCTGCTCTAGGTACAGTGAGATCTTTCCTTCAACATCACCTTAGGAAATAATCTTAAGTTTATGGACACTAAGGTTACCAACAATGAAAAATACAACTGGGGGGGCAGTCTACAATTCGATCTATACGCAAGGGCAGAGTAACAAAGCTCAATCTCCTTGAAGGCTCCTCAACATGGTCAATCTTACGTTTACCAACAAGTGACCCTAGACTCTTCGACAATGGTTATCCAAGGTTTACTATTTATAATACGCACAAATCTTCTATCTTTCCCAATGAAATAGAATTGATTGTCTCAAAGGTTCGGACATGATCTCGTGATTGACTCCTTTAAGAGAAGCTTCCAAGAATGTATCAATTACAATTGGATTTATTTCTTACCACAAGTTGTATCTACTTGTTTGTTTTAACTATCTTGGAGAGTTAATTACTCCCTACTCCAAGATACTAGCCTAAGCTATATTGGTGATAAGAGCCCTAGAAATAGAAAAGATTACTAGATCAATTTTAATTAAGCATTGATTTTATGGGTTGTTCTTTAAGTCGATAAGTATGGAGATGAAACTTTTATTGTGTGAAGACTCGACTCCAAACACACTAAAAAATACACCTAAAATGATAAGCAATTCATTTTTCTTTAAATGAAATTCTAGCTAAAAGAAAGAGTTCGAGAATTCAATTCTTTAAGAAACAATTCTTTCTTTCAACATGGAAATGGAAAGAAAATATTTTTGTCTTTTTAATAAGAACTCAAAACAAGACAAATAATTAATGCTCACAATAAATCCCTTTCCCTTTTTCGGAACACAAAACTACAAAAAAAAACAATTTGCTTCAAAGGAAATCTACAAGTTCTAGAAAAACACTCAAAACTACAAAAACTAATTTTGAGATCTAAAAACTTTAAAAATCTAATTGAATAAAAGCTTCAATTCGTTTTTAAGATGTTTTACTTAGTTGTTCAGTAAACTAAGGATTCATTTGCACAGAATAACAAACCAATAAAAAACATATAGATATGTTTTCCTTTGTAAAAATGGAATTCAGAACTTATAACAAAGTTTATTCAAAGATTTGCAACGAGAAAACTAAACCTATTTCTCACAAAGGATAGATTTCACAACCAAGTCAGACTCATCAAGAAGATGAAAAGACACCAGGGTGATCTAAGGTTTCTCAAGCTTCTGGTATTTGAGTCACTACAGAGACAAAGTGAAAACCACTCCAAGCATTCAAAACTTCTAGAAAATCATTCAAAACAAAAATACTATCAGAACTCACTCACAAGAGATTTTTGACAGGAATAATACAGATCTGGGTAGACATTAAAAATCCTAAATCAAACCTAAACTTAAGTGGAATAAGATATATTAGGGTTTTCAAAAAAATTTAACAGGGTCCACAGGCTCCAAAAGCAACAGGTGCGGTCACGCACTATTTACTAAAAGAAAATGTTGATACACCCGCACTTTCTGTATAGAGAAAGTGCAGTCCCCAGAAAACTTCAAAAAAAACAAAAATACTTCCAGATTTTAGAAACTACCCAGGCCAGTATACATATCAAAAACCAGGAAAGAAACAATTTTCTCAAGTCAAAACAAAGGAGAACCAAAAATCAAATACCTTCCCCAGTGGAGTTGCCAATTTTTTGGCTGGATAAATCAATCTTGCAGACAAGACCGATCTCCCTAGTATCAGAAGATAGTCTAGCAACAAACGGACAAACAAACCTATCTGTCTCTAGACATATACGATTTATAAGTAAATACTACAAAGGTGTTAAGATCATACCTTAGATCCAATGCTTGTTCGTAGTAGTCATCCTCCAATCGTTCGAAAGCATTACCTTTGAAGACCTCCAATCACAAACAAGCAAACATTAAATAGCACCTACATAGAAAATATTATAAATCATGTCTATTATGGTGATCAAGGAATTCATAAAATAAACCATGAATTAACAATTTATTGAGAAAAACAAATTTATTTGTATTAACTTTGAATAGTAGAAGAACCTTACAACATTTTCAACCTTGATGTTGAACAAGCTCTTCCTGGGGTCCATAACAGGAATTTCCTTTACTTTGACAAGTCTTGCACTCTTCCAAATGAGATCTTAGATGTATGTAATCTCTCCTCATAAAAACTCAATTAAAGAAGACTAAGTTCCAGTAGCATTTCACCTCAAAAAATACTAAGCTTCCAACTCCCAAGTAACCAGCCCAATGCTTCTTTTTATAGTGTAGAGGAGGAGGTTACAGGTCCACCTATGAAGGGATAGAATCCTCCTTTGAAGGGATAAGCTCCTCCCATCAAGGGGTTAGCTCCTTAAGGTATGGGATACATGAACCTTAAAAGAGCAAACTTGCCACCTCAAGATTCCTTCCAAAAACTTCTAGAAATAACTGAAAGTGAGTTTTTCAGAATATACTCGCGCCTTCTTAACTTTTATAGGGGTCCACACCTTTAACACAGAGACAATGCGGTCAAGTGCACAAGGGACATGACCATTAGGTGCAGGACCACAGGTAAGTCAAAGAGAAAGTGCATAACCATAGTTTTAAAGACTTTTGAGAGCTTTTCTCTTATTTTCCAGACTTGATATGAGGAACTAATGTTTTAGACTTGCAGAGGAAGAAGGTATGAGTGGTAATGAGCTCACACAGATAACATAATGTCAAGGTGACAATTTTTAGTGCAACACTGACAAAGTTACTTGAGGGCAAGTCATGATGTTTGTGTTGGGGGCCTGTTGGGCGGGGGATCCCACAAGGGATGTTTTGGGGCTTAAAGCCCAGATTTTGACTAATTCCGATGTAAAGACTCTATGTTTTGTGGGCGTGGAGTGTGATCTTGTAAATGAGTCATAGTGTTGTCTGCCCTCATTTTGTAATGTAATGTTAGCTTTAGAGACCTACCCATGGTCCGTGGACCATGGGATTGTATAAATAGAGTGAGGCTCTAAGTTACATGAAGAATAGGATCTAGTGATGAATGAAGGATGAAGAATTGAGTCTTATTTAAGTGTAGAGTCGAGTCTTTGGGTCGTAGAGTAGGAGAAGGCTCTATAGCTGAGTGAGCAGAGGCCTAGTAGTTTGCAGCTGAGTGCGCGCACCCCTGCAGCTGAGTGCATAGGGAAGGTTGAGTCTGTAACTGATTGAAGCATTAATAAAGAGAAGTTTTATACCATTCCTATGTATTTATTTACTATTTTCTACATTGAATTTATTGGGTATAAATTCTATTTCTATTATTTATATGCTACGTGAACATATATGATTATGTTGATTAAGTGAATATAAGATAAGGTATCTATTTACGCGAAGTTAACTAACATTATAAGAAGATAAGTATGATCCATGGTGTAACTTGGGGAAATAGGACAGATCACTGCCTTAGTAGTGTGAAAGCACCTCAACCCCTGGTTAGGGCTGCACAAAGGCGATTACAACAAACTGTGAAGGCTTCGCAGGTCAGGGCAGTGCGTGAAGTGACTTGCGTGAAGCCATTCACAGTTGGACTAAATCGACCCCTTAGACATCTCAAGGGTGCGGAAACTTGGTTCCAGCATCCCCCCATATTGCTTCGGGTGAGACCTTAGTCTGCGCTCGCAGGATATTGCGAAAGGGCCAGTAGTGTAGGGATTTGTTTGGCTAATTAACTCCGAACCTGGGTCAAGCCCCATCAAGACAACACCAGTCAAGTTTTTCGCTTGATATCATAAACAAACCTTAATTCCATCCACCTGATAGCCTTGAGTAGTCTATTCAGGTTAATACAATGAAGCTTGGGGGGCATGAACCTAGAATCGAGTCATCATGCTAGGGGAATGTAAACCAATCTCAAGCATAGTTTTTCATTTCAAGCTTGTGTAAATGTGAAACTGAATCTAAGCATAGTTCCCTATGATTGAAGCTTGTGTAAAAATGAACCCATCTCCATTTTAACCCTTGTGGTTTCCATTCTATCAATCTCTTCCATCAAATGAGCCTTGGTTGTTCTCCTTCCATCTATCTGCTTGGCCGATCATACACTTTCACTTGGTTTTTTTTACCCTTTTTTGAGGAAAAGTTGCAATGGATGGTCTTATTAGCCAACCTCTTCACATAAATCAACATGTTTTGAAAAGTTCTAACATCACTGGAACTAGTTGCTATCCTAGACGCCACTCATTCCTCAAGTTGGAGTCCTCTTTAAGCTCTTCTCAGACTCTCGAAATATGAAAATATTTCTAAGCACGTGTCATTTTTAGCTCGTTAATGGATTGCAAACGACATCTACTCAGTATAAGTTTAACCCTTTTCCCGACTGAGATAGATTATTTACGAAAAAGGAATACGTTGATCGAACATCGTCAATAGGTTTTGTCTTGTATTGTTTTACACTTTTTCAGACTTGAGAGACAAATATACGAAAAAGAACTTGTAACACATATTTCATTAAAATTGGAAATATTTTATTACAAGGACATGATTATAATTTAGCTTTTTAGTTATTTTGAAATTCTAGATCCACTATTTAATTCCAGATATAATTAAGTATGTGTTTTGTGGAGTTTTCTTTTTTTCCCTTTTTAAATTCTCTAAACATGAAAAGCACCGAGTTATCATTGTTATTAGACTCGTTAAAACATCAAATAGCGACAAACTTGTCCATCATGACAAGACTGAGTTTCACCTTCGCTAGACTCGTTAAAACATCACATAGCGATGGATTCACGAATGATGGAATTATATAACGAGCATATGTTATCCTCCTAAAGCTTGATAAAAATAAAGAGGTACTAGTCAATAATGACTGGGAAAATGGGAAAAGGCGTAAACAACTTTATGGTAGCAGGTTGCTCTTGAACATGACACTTTAACTTCATCATTTTGACTATTTGGGTTGGGATATCTGCTTAATGGTCATCATACCATCCATTACTTTTGTTTTGGGTCAATTCCACCAATCCATTCAGTGTTGTCGGCATGTTCAAGAGAAGTCACTTAGTTTAAAATTCATCCTTTGCAACAATTATAAACCTTAATTTTCATGAACGTCATTCCTGAACCTTGTGTCATTAGTTAAATTTTGTCTCCAAAATCATTACACTCATTTCATGTCGTTGATGTGGGATACATCAAGGCTCTCCTACGACGAGTCGCTTCTTGTCGATATCAACACATTATCCAATAAGTTGACTTAGAAACACCCTTCTAGTACCTTAAGTCTTACATACATTAATGGTAGGTTTCTCACTTCCGGCGATAGGTTGACATCACTGGCTTTTGACCGAAAGACATTTTATGGTGTTCGACATCAAAACATACACTCACACCATGCAGAATTCACTGTAGTACCTTGAGGATCATTATCATTATTGATGATTTCTCTTGTTTCTGTTAACAACTTACATCATTGGCTATTAATCAGATGGTGTCTTCCCATGTTTGACTTTAGATCACATATTGACATGACTAGAGTCATACTTGAGTGAACGATTGAACAAGATAGAAGACTCTAGATCTAGTTTCATTCATCCAGGTTGTGATTTCAAGAGTACCAAATCATATGTACAATGGCCTTACATTGATGGTCATCTTTCCATGGGTCTATATCTATAGACGACTATCTATGTACATATAATGAAAAGTTTATATGCTGAGCATGGGGATGCCTTCCCTTAGTAATTCATAAAAAATCCAAAATATCATGAGATTATTTATTGTAATTGATGCAGGCCACCATCCACTTCGGAACCTCATCATCACATCGTAAAGAAATTCATTCGACATTTACATTTTTTACTTCAGGCTTTAGGGGGTAGCTGTTACATATCCATTTGAGCACATCACCCCCATCATCTAGATCAGTGTTTTAGGGCTCATCAAACCCTAATTTTAGTTGCTACATTCCCTAAACAAGTCAACCTTTTGAATGCCTCCTTCCCAGATAGTTTCATGGCCTGAAGACATCCTAAAATGACCTCTAAAGGGACCAGCGTAGGTAGGGCCATGCATGGGTCCACTAGCGAGTAGTTAAGTCCATGCTAGGGTGCTCTGCAGAGTACTTAGGCCCTCTTTGACCTACGTTGGGTGAGTTTGAGTGAAATACACATGGGTTTGGGGAATATTCTTATCTTCTAGAGCCTTCTAGAAGATTTCCACACTTATCATCTCATATGAGATCGAAAATGGATGAGGAATGAGTTAAGATACCTCTTATGCTCTCATTCCTTCCTCCATGGAACTAATTCTAAGTATGGAAGGTCATTCAATACCTTCATTAATGACAAAACCACCTCCATCGTCCTATAAATTGAGCACTCATCTAAGTGATCAGAGGCTGCACTTTGATGAATTGTAAGGAGGTAATGTTAGTTTGAGAATTTAGACTATTGTAAGTTTCATTATGCCACTGGAATGTCATTCTTATGATGTGATGTGGATGGAACCAAAGCTAGATGAGTGACTTCGAATAGGGCCTCATGGTTGTAATTATTCCTGCTATTCAATAAAGTATTTACACCTTTTTCCATATTCTTATCTTGATATATGATGCTTATATGTGTGAATGTATCTGATTCAATTTACCTGTAATCAATAGATCTTTTTCTTTGATTGGTTCTTTGTCTTCTGCTGATGTTTACAGGTACTTCTCAAGTGTGTTAAGTACGGGAAGGAGCGACAGGATCGATACAAAGGATACAAGAGGAAAGTGAAAGTACAAGTAGGTCCTATCATTCTCTTTGTCTTATCTATTATTTGTAGAAAAAGGTTAAAGTGATTTAAACTGTTGTTCTAGATATGGCTACTTATCTAGGGAATTAGTACTTATCTGTAGATACCAAATTCTTCATAACAGGGTGTTTGGATTTTGTTTTTAAAGACATGTCAATTAGGCATATTCATAGTGATACATTTAGTTGATGATCCCAAACAAATTGCAACAAGTTTTATCCCTTAGGGCACACCTCTCCAACCATATACCAATTTTGAAAATCATTTATGTAATATAAATATGTTTTCATTTTAATTTCTATATTATATAACTTAAAAATTTCAATCAAATGTTATATAAAATGCATATGAATGATCAATATTGGAAATTATTTAATCTTGGAGGCCATGCAAGAAGAAAAATCAAATTTTCAGTCACACAATTTTGGATAACAAGATACTTTGTACATAAATAAATGAAATGAAATACATATCAAAAAATTTATCAAAAAATTGATAAAATATCTATCTCCCTAAAGCCTATAAAGGTAAAATCAAGAAACCCAAGCCACCATCATAGATGCACAACAAACTAGCATCAATACCGAAAAATTCTCCCTTTGCTACAACAAGATTTTAATACATATTCTCTTGACACTAGAATTGTTTTATTCCATTCGATCTATCAATCCTAGCCATGTTGTGTCACACAAGTGCATGAAAACTCAACTCTATTACTAGTATCCATATATACATATCCATCCTAATGTTTTTATATTCAAACCATTGTCTTTCCACTCTTAAATCAACATAAAAAACAACACCTCCTTAGAATATCATGAAATATGTAATAATCAACTAGTTTGCTAATAAATGCATCACACCATGCTCAATACCCATTAGTTTCTTCTCATCATGATATTTCCCTAGCATCACTTTGCATAAGGAAAAGGTTTTAAAATCCTTCAAGTATTTAGATCCATTGTCGATTTATTCTACCAGCTTATAAAATCTTATAGTACAATAATATACATCATAGGCATCATCCTAAATTACGTCAAATCCATGGTCTTCTCGAGGATCTGCATGCATAGCGTAAACCATAACACCATATGATAAAAGCTAAAGTTAAACAAAAATAAATCTCTCGATGAAACATATAAAATATTTATCTCTACCCTTTTCTTATTTTAGGGATTTCTCATGCACCCTAATTTCATACTATTAGGGTTTCCTCATGATCCTAACATATTTGTCCCTAGAACACATCTCTAAGACAATGAAATGAATCAAGTACAATGATAAAAAAATATACGAAAACTACATCCTCCCTTATATATGCAATAAGTGAGGGAATATAACATAATAAGGACATAATTCCATACAGATGAAACACCCTACAAGTATAATCCTCCTTGGGATCAACACCCATTCTCTAAGATGGTGCACTCTTTAACAAGATGATAGTCGAATGTTTCCTCTTCCATGGTTTACTATCCAAGTGTTCTCATGTAAAATGTTTCTCCTCTAAATATCTGCCACATGTCCCCATTGTTATTTTTCATTTGGTTAACAACTTTAGAATCACACTTGAACACATTAATATGCCCCCCATTATATTGAGAAGCTAAATTATTTTACAATATGCTTGCCTTTTCACATTTCATTTCTTTTTTACAATGTAAAATTATGTTGTCACACACTTATTATATTTCTAATATATTCTCAAATACATTTAAAGTGAAATCCTCGGGGTTGGAGATATGGACTATTACATTTGTCATCTCTCTTCTCTAATAGTTGATCCCTTATTATTATTTTTAAATTATCATGATTAGTGTATAATAATAAATCACTTAATAAGAAGATACAAAAATTTACACCATTTTCTGCATTTCAAAGAAGGAACTTATTGTTGTTATCTCATGTGTGTAACAAATTTACCACTTTTTTATTAGTGGTATTTATACCATATAAGATTTGCGCCTGGGTACATAGACATTCCTATCCATGCAAAGTGTCATCTACAATCCACTCCTATGTCATATTCATGCATGACCCCTCTAATTACGATACCATACTATTTTACTACTATTTTTATGTCATGGAATGAATCCCTTGAGCCACGTTCACCTTAACCTAGATATGGGTCCTCATTGGGATGTCTAGTACTTAGGTAGGTTCCTTAGTCACCCTTTCCCATTTGTGTCTAGTATTCAGCACCTTTTCTCCGTCTTTATAAAATAAAACCAATAAATTTTTATAACTAATACTCTCAAAAGTGTTATGAAAAATCTACTCCCTTGTGCAAAATTTTCAATGGCGTTTATTAAGCAAAATCATCACTCAAAATATCCTTAATAAATCATTTTTTCACCTATGAAGTCATAGAAGGGGGTTTCCCATATATGTTACCCAATTCCAAGGGTGAAACAAAATAGAGAGTTTACCAATCTCAGTCACATTCTTTATATTATGGCCATTTTCATCTCACATGCTCAAGCCATTCATGGATATATTGTTAATTCTTTCCACGGGTATGCAAATCAATTCAAATAGAAAAACCAACTTCTTGATATTTCAAATTATGTTTCACCAAGGCCCATGTGAGCACACTACTAATAATCACTTGAGCGAGTGTTTTGTAAAATCCAGCTCATTTGAAGTTTGCATTGGTCTTTAAAAAAAATCCTAACTTTGAAGATCTCGATCAATAATTTTCTAGCCTATCAAATTCTATGGGAGGCATGGTCCTAGCTATAAATTGGTGCAAAGAATCCAACACAAACAACAATTTTCCTATCCAAGTGACAATATGTATTTTATGTCGAGTTGCATCTCACTGGCAAGAGCCATTTAGGGACATATTTGAATTTCATTCATGGGTATAAAAATCAAACTGAGCCGCAAAATTGAATTTCATAAGCTTTGGAAACTGTGTTTGAAAAGGTCCATGTGAGCACACTCACCAGGATCACTCAAGTGAGAATTTTCTAAAATACAATCTATTGTGAAAAAATTATCATTGATCTTTATAGAACAAAACATTGGCTCTGAATATCATCAAATAAATAATTTTTTAACTATGAATTCCTAAATAGTGGTTTTACTAGCTGTAACATAGTTTCATGAGTCAAATGGAACCAATGGTGTATTGGTGTGTTTGTTGACTATGGGTCCAAAAAATACCTTCCTTTCAATTGGTTCTTACCTAGAAGGATCATACAAACAATTGGATGATGTTAGTGCTTAAACGAAAACCAGAAAAACATTGAAAGTAATGGAAACAATGCATGAACAAAAATAATAAAACTACACTGAATAACACATAAATAAGCTTGTGAAGAAAAACAAATGAATAAACGTCTAGGAAAAGGATCCTCCTTATTGATTGCTGGTGGTGGAAGACATACAATCGAAGTATCAAAGGAACTTGAGGAGAGTTGTTTGAGCAATGGTGCTAAAAAACTCTCAACAAGGATTTCTCTTCTCAATCTCTTTTGTAAGCTCTTCCTCTCTCAAACAAGCATAGAAAACTCTCTACAATGATGGAATTATACTCACAATGGTATGCTAGATTTCTTGTGAGCAATTTTGGCAGCATAACAATGCACTACGTCTTCTTGTTTTTGGCTCTCTATGAACTTGTGTTTATATAATTTTTGGACACTTCTTCCCTCCTTTGGCTCTTCAATGTCATTGTTTACCTCATAAATGGACAAGATCTACCAACTTCTTGCAATTAAGGCTTCTTGGGGCTTAAGGATTGACTAGTCATCCCATCAGGTTAATATTTGGATTGTTTCTTAAGCAATTTTGCAGACCAAGGTGTTGACTGGGATTTCTGTGACCAACGAGGCTATCAAAGAAAAATTCATGCAATAGTTAATTTTTAACAATGGTAAACCAGTGTCAGTCAACTTTTTAATTGAACCTGAGGAAATCTTTTGAATTTCTAGTCTGCATGTTGATTTTAGCTGAAAATGTAACATTTGTGTGTGTTAATCACTCATTCTAAGTGTCTTATGGTGAATACATATGAATGCACAATTTTATCATGATAACATTTGCCTTATGATGTGTGAGGTTAGGAGCAACCATGTAGCCAAAATATATCACATTTTTGTTGATTTGATTCAGAGTCTTTCCAACTTCTTGAGAGATAGAGAAACTTATTATGGAGATGATTAGGGAATGATCCTTGATTGAGAACCAAAGAAAACCATGCTATGAAGAAATGCTAATACAAAAGTGTTTGCATGAGATGGGCATATCCCATGCTGGTTATGATGACTATGACTAAGTATTAAAATTATATCAGAAATTGTCTTTTTAAGTCAACATGGATGTGACTGACATGATGATTGCAGAAGAAGATAACTTATTTCACCTTCATGGGCGTCTCTAACAAATATACTGGACTGGGTGCCCCCATGCATCAAATGTAAATCAATGTTGAATGAGGTCTATGGGATGTATGGGTCTTTGATTAACTGAGAGAACTGCATTGGTCACAAAGTAAGATACTATTATGACATGAAAAAGTTATGTTGTGTTGAATGCTAGGGAGACAGATGACATTAATAGGTGCTAATGATTCCTATTGTGCCACCCAAGGGTGTCACTTAAAGCGGGGAGAAAGCAAGGTATTACTTTGACCTTGTAAGATGAGTGTTGATGTTGATATGAAAGGGGCATCAATATCCTAAAAAACTAGTTCAGAGAATCTATGTGCAACTTGAAGTACATGGTTGTAATATGATGGGTCAAAAAGGCATCATAGTGAGAACTCACAATATGAGTGGATATTTGAAAAATGGCCCAAGGTTGGAGCTGTAATACTAGTGGCAAAAGTTGAAACATTTTTTTTGAGGTAAATGCCCTTGGAGTTGGTAGGATGTCCAAGGTGGGTATGAGTATGTTTGGACTGGCATGGTAGGTAATGAGTGAATGATGAGAAATATTGTGGCGAAAGAAGGAGAGCTACAACAAAGGGAAACTAAGGACTATCATTGGGTAACTGACACAAAAATATGGGTCAGAATCCTTTTCCTTAGAAAGTCTTTGTACACTTACCAAAAGAATGTAAAGGTGGTTTGAGATGTACAAACATGGGGACAGGTCCCCTAAGAAAATGGTGGCCTGCGTGATGATTCAGGTGGTTTTTCATTGAAGGTATGGGCCCCATTGGTTGGTATTTGTGTGAGGTTAATGAATAATATGAAGTGACGTAGATGGGCTATTACCATATGGAGGTGTGGCATGCCCAATGTAGAATGTGGGTGTGCATTTGATTCAATCTCACAATGAGTAGAAATGTTGGCTCGGGAGTGGGGTTGGTAAGAAAAGAGAAAAGAAGAGAATTATGAGGATGATCTTCTAGACATGTATATGAAATGGTTCTCGGGCCTGCGGAAATGGCCATGGATTCTAATAGTGTGAGGGGAACTATGAAATGGGGTAATCCATGTAGGGGAATTGCTATCAATTGACACGGACATTTCCCATGTACAAGTGGAAGGTGATGGTAAACATGGCCGAGATGGTGGACCCCATGTTTTATTTCAGATAAATGATGCCAGGATATGAAAATTGTTTGAGGAAACCTATCATGCTGAGTGAAGAACTATACCTGAACTATCGATTGGCACCAGGGAAATGAGTTTATTGAGAAGGTGGTAAGAACTTACAACGTCAAAAGAAATTACCCCAAGTGAAAGCATATTGATGAAACAATATGAAAACTAAAATGTGTTGAATAAGGTGTACCAATAAACATGGAAATGAACACCTGAAGGGTACTTTGAAATGTGAAATGGGTCCAAAAATGAGTAAAATGATTATGTGGATGAAATGAAATAGAGTGTACCATGATGTAGGTGAGGATGTCCTAACCCCAATGATGTTGGTGACTTTGTGGAAGGAAGTTATGAGCCCATGAATGGGCCTCTCTATGAATGATAGAAAGAGAAATAGATAAGGGCATGGGTCCCATATTTCCACCTCATTTGTAGCTGTTGACTTGGACTCTAGAGTGGAGCCCACAAGTTGTTTCAACTGTAATAGTTAGCCAGTGCACCCAGTAGCACACGAGGAGAGACAGGTTATAGGTCTTTACCCGCCCTCATGAATTCAATAGTCTAAGATAAGTAGGTCATACAAGTTCGCATGTACTGGCCTTTTTAGGAAAAAAGGTAGAAAATCGCATGAGCGACTGTGTGATAGTAGCATGAGGTTGCATAGTTTTGTACGTCATAGATGCGTGAGGCACACAGTTAGGGGGATCATAGTCATGTTTGTAGTGCGACTATAGGGAAGACATATGAAAACTACTCGAACAAGGGTCTCGTGGGTAAGGGTCGAACAATCGCACGATACACATGACTGTAAGAAAAACAATTGTGTAATATGCATGACTATATGGGAGACAACCACAAGTACCCAGAGATGAGGATGTCACAGGAACATGTTATATAGTCATGTGAATGGTGTGACTATTTGGGAAATCAACAGGTAGTATCCGCACAATTGTTTTGGTTACAATTATGTGCCTATTTGGGAAATAGGTGCGTGAGCCACCAAATGTTATATTTTTTGGCATTAGGGTTGATTTTTTTTGTTTTTTTCTTTACCTTTTTGGGCATGATGGTTTCTTGGAAAGGGAGGGATTTACCTACTCTAAGCATGGCGGTAGCAGTGAATGCTCGGGTGCAAGTGCAACTAGTAGCATGGGGGTTACTGAAGTATATTCAAAACCCCTTACGGTGGTCACAAGAGGATTTCCTATGGCTTTTTGTGAGTTCAGGGTGGCTAGATAGACATGTATTTGACATTGGAGGTATAGATATGGTGTTCACCACGAAGGTGGAAATCTAAATCATTAGTAGAATTGTGCCTTGAGGCAAGGTGTTACCGAAAGATATCCTACATGAAGAGCATGCGTTGACAACTTGAGCTTGTGAGCACTGAGGGGATGATTCTTTCATCAATACGATAATATGAATTTATTTTAATCTAGACATATCTATGCAGGTGACAACCGCCATGATAGTGTGTTTTGTGGTGAAAACAACACCAAAATGCACTTTGGGAGTTCATATTGCAGTGCCAGAACGAATGTGGGTGGGAACTTTCTTTGATTGTGCAGGATTCCTCCATCAGAGAATGATGGCTCATCTCTCACAGGTAGCTCAAGGGGTGTTGGCTTGAGGGGGCCTGACCCAAGTTCAGCATTAGTTAGCCAAAAAAATCCCTACACTATGGTCCCTTTCAGCATCAGCTTGCGGAGTGCGGACTGAAATTTCACCCGAAGTAGTATGGGGGGATGCTGGAACCAAGTTTCTGCAAGTCTGTTCCACTGTTCAGTACCTTCGTGAAAGGGTATAATTGGCTTTCACGCAACCCTAATGTGTGACTCAGGGACATTTGTGCTGCTAGGGCAGTGAACTGCGATATCTCCCAAACTAGGCTAAGTGTCTTACTTATCTTATTAACCGACCTTAGTTAGCTTAGCGTAAATAGATGTTCTTACTTCCGTTCACTTAACCAACACTTTCAAATACATTTATGCATCATATAAGCATTATAATTGAAATTCATACCCAACATAAAAAGATGCATAAAAGGAAAATAAAGACGTGGAAATTGTAGAATACGTCTCTTTATTGGTAATTTCAGACGATTATAGACTTGACCCGCCCTGTGCACTCAGCTATAGGGGTTCGCACACTTAGCTGTGGACTTCTACCCTAGGCCTCTACACACTCAGCTGCAAAGCCTCTACCTACGCTACAACCCAAACTTAGACTTATACCATAGAGCTATCTCTCACACATCATACCTTCATGTATCTATCTTCTATTCTTTCTATCAAACTACTTAGAGCTTAGCTCTATTTATACAATCCCATGGTCCGCGGACCATGGGTAGATATTTTATAGTTGAAATTACATTTCCAAAATAAGGGCAGATAACCCTATGACTCTTTAACACCTACGTGCTCCGCGACCACAAAATGCAGAGTCTTTACACTTGGATCACAAAATTTGACCAAAATATGGGCTTTTAGCCCCAGAACAACCCTTTGGGGATCCTGCGCCCAACAAGCCCCCAACACAAACATTGTGACTCGCCCTCCAGTCACTTTATAAGTGTGGATACCTTAGTGGGAAGACCTCCCAGCTCTGTTTCGATGACTGCAACCTTGGCAACGCACTTAGCGACCGCCTGCTGGACTTCTTCGACTCTCTTCTCAGTGGCTGCCGCTAAGCTTCCACCGTGAATCCTTTGTTGAGTTTCCTGCAGTGTTACAAGCTTTCCTTCAATGGAAGTTATGATCATATATGCCTCGTTTATCCATGGTTGTAGGGGCACTTTTAGGACCGCTTCTTTGTGCTGAGCGACATCCACCTATTCCTTAAGTGCGCTTTCTTTTTGCATCCGTGCGAGTCTCTATGTAAGGGAGACTGTTTGCATAATCCCTTTTACCTCGTCATATCTTTGTTGTAGTTCACGCGCCTCTATCTCTAGGTGCTCTACATTTAAGTCCTCCTGTAGGTTGGTCAGGATCTCGAATGACGGCTCAAAAAGTCGCGTGCAGTCTGCTACTACAATGTCAACCACTGCTATTGCTGTTGTAACAATGGTGGCACATTGTTCCCTAACTTCTGGTGAAGTTGAAGGCTGAGCCATCAACTACAATCCTATTATCTGCAGGTTCAGCTTCAGATGAATCTTGTCCATCTCTGTCCAAGTGTCACGCACATTTGTGGCCAACTTGCAGATGCGTGCCTCCCCGGTTCTTCTACCTGAATGTCTAATTCTGGGACCATTCGACAAGCTTCTAGCACTACCTACATGATTTTCTTATTCTGTTCAACTGTCTCATTGCACTACAGGCCCACCTACTTGATATTGATGCGCTTCTTGCTCATCACCTATAGAGCGCGACTCTCCCGGGTCCTATGTTCGGCAGTGACTCCATCTTGCAAGAGGTGGAGTGTGTCTCGAGGGAGCGGAGCCATATTCAATCTCACCCCTTTTGGACTACTGACTGTGGGCTTGTCAGTCTCATTTTCTGTAGTAAGTGCCCCATCTAGTAGTAGTATTTCGTTCATCACCATTGTGAGAAACATCTCTATGGTCGTTGAAGTGTCGATTGTGAGGCTGGTGGACACTATTCTAGCCTGTGGAGTGTGACCCTACAACTCTTGCAGCTCTATCTGAAGTGCTTCTAATACCAATTATTGCTACCCTTCGAACTGTTAGAGGGCCTCCATGGTGACATCCCTCACCATTTCTCCAATATTGTGCAAATCCCGCTTAGTGAGGGTGATTGGGTCCATGGATGTCTTTAAAGCCTTGGTTTTCTTCCGTGACATTGCCTTCTCTTACAGTCACTGACGCTAGATCTGGGTGGACATTGTCTACGGGGTTGTGCCACCTTGCTTTGTCAGCTCCTATATTTTTGCCTCAACCCTGGTCGAAGGTGACTTATGTCATTTGAGCTCTTCTCCTCCTGTCTCTTGCTATGCTGCCAATTTCGCAACATCACACGCTGCCTGGGTCTTAGCCTTCACTTCCTCTTTTTTGCGCTTCTCAGCCAGCTACACCATTCTGAGATTTGTTTCTTCCTTCTTATGCTACACAGTGGACTTGTCCATTTCCATCGTGGAGCCTGTTGCCGTGGGCCTCTCCAGCAACCAAGTCTCAAGAACCAAAAAGATAACGTCATCAGTTACTAGATATGGTAAGTTATGCCATGTCTTCATAAGGTCCTTCCGCGCTCTGATAAAGACATGGTGCAAAATATTCTTTGAACTCTACAAAGCTCCATAAACTAGCGTATACTGTGGGTGACAACCATGGCTTGGATTGATCCCCATCCAGATACTCATTTCCATCAAGATCCAAAATATCTTTCCTTCTTTTACACGCTGCGTGTCCTTTGTCACCCACACCGAAGCATACTTCACTACCTCTAGAAGGTCTGACATGACCGAAGGGAATTGGATTTCTTCTGGAAACTCCCATTCCATTAGTACAATTGATAGCAAGAGCCACGTGTAGTGGAATGTCTTGTCCTACTCCTGTGCCTCACGACAGTTTGCAAGGAACTTGTTGCATAGATAATTCACCCAGTTGAACTGGGCTCCTTTAGCGCATTAGGTTGCTAGTGTAACCACAGGTGTGAGCATCTCATCCATGCGACACTTTTGCATCACCTTCCCAACTAACATTTGCGTTACTACCTTGACTGTAGTGTTGTTAATGCTGGAGATGGCAAATCCCCGCTTCTTCTTCTCCAACTTGAATTTCTTCTTCATAGCTTCCGTGAGGGCCAACTCACCACCTTTTCATTTTGATATATTGGCTGGATCCTCACCCGAGTAAGGCAGCCATGTGATTTGATGGATTAAGTGGTCTATGATGGGATTGGGCTCGTCCAACCACAAACACCCATGATGCATCAAGTAGAGTAGCTACCTGATGTTGAAGATAGTCAGTGGGGCATGGTGGTAATGTGGTATCTAGAGCAGCTTGAGCATCCCGGCTTTATCTACACCCTTGAGCCATGTCTGTGGCTGTAATTTAATCATTCTAGGAGTTGTGTCAATCAGTGAGTGCATTAGCTACTCAGTCACTAAATGCGGGAATTTCTCATGATCTACGAGGTCCCAATCTTCGAACTTTAGTACAAGAGCCCGCACTAAGCACGACCCCTAAAAAATAATGCCATCCAGGAGCATAGAGTTTGCAGGGAGCTCTTGCTCTTCTCTATGTCCTTTGAAACCTGGGCTTTACCCTTGCATGGAGGAATATATTCTTCTAACCTAGTAATAGGGTTTGCACCCTGGGTTTCAACTTCCATTTCCAAATCCTCCACATCTACCAGGATTTCTTCAGATTCTTCCTCATCTACTTCCATATTAATGGCCTTCCTCTTTTCCTGCAAAGTGAGCTTTTTCCTTTGTGGGTTTCTTGGTGAGATGCACACCTGTAGCATAGTCTACTTATCCTTCTTTGGTCTCGGTGTCCTTAGTGATTTAGGGACTTTGACTACCATTTCAACACTCTTTGGGGTAGCTTCTACTACCTCAATTTCCTATGCAACTTCCTTCATTTTGACCACTTCTATGTCCATGGCTTTCGTAGGTGTAGACATCATTCTATTCAGGAGGTCCTGCATCTCCTTTGACAATATCTCAAATGCTGAACTTGTTGTCAAAGCCTCAAAATTCGCATGGTCCATACACACCTGATAACGCAACAACTAAATTTTCAAAATGCCAAGTGTTTTTCACTGGAAAACCACTTTCAATTTATAAGGCCTTTTGAATTCAAATCCAACCGTTCCCCCCACATTCAGCGCATTAATGCTAGAATGGCGGCAGATTTTCAAGACTCTAATCATAAATATCACCTTAAGTTCCTGTCGCCCGCTCCATTTGGCCAAAATTCGACCATCAAATTGTGAACAGTGACTTTAACGGTCACTTTTCAGTGGACCTGCACATTATTTCCATGAGTAGTGCAACTATATTTATGCTATTGCGGACCCTGTGACACTTCCCTGCTTCGCGTAGTCCTGAAATTGCATAGCTCCCCAACCCAGGTGGTGTAGTTTATAGTTCTATGCCACCTTTTAGCGCCTAGAGTGCTAAAACTATACTACTTTCATTTAGTCACATGGTTGGACCACCAGTGTATGGCTTCGAGTGACTTCCATTCACCTTTCCTCGGAAGGGTTCTCCATTTAACTTGATTAGATATATCGCTCCTCCGTTGGTAGTCTTCTTAATAACATAGGGCCATTACCAGTGCATCCTGAATTTTCTGAGGAATTTATTAAACTTACTATCATACAACAAAACCATATCATTTACTTTAAATGTGTGCAGCTTGATATGTTGATCATGCCATGCTTTTTCACACTGCTTTTGGATGTATTGGTGAAACCCAACCAGAAATCTTTCTTCTTCAAGTTCATCCAATTACGTGAGCCTCTATTCCAAGGCTTAATGATCCATCATACCTATGAGCGCTGCTATGCACATACTAGGCATGATGTATTCCATAGGCATAACGACTTCGACACCATAGACAAGCCTAAAAGGGGTTTGTCCCGTCATCATTTTACATGTTGTTCGATAATCCCACAATATTGTAGCTATGCATAGGTCCCAATCACTTCACTGAGAATTGCAAACCTTGGTCAATGCATTTTCAAGAACTTTGTTCAACACCTCCATTGTTGCATTAGCCTATGGGTGATAAGGTGTGCTCTTGTCATGATATACCTAAAATTCATCCGTTAGTGCATTGATCGCCTCATTCAGAAAGTGCATACCACGATCACTAGTCAAGATACTTGGACATCCAAATCGTGTCAATACATGCTCAAATAGGAACTTCGTGGTTGTTGCGCTCATGTAATACTTCACCGGTTGTGCTTCTACCCAATGAGTCAAATACTCCATTACAATGATAAGTTACCTTGCCCCTGTCTTCCCTTATGGCTGAATGGGTCCTGCAAAATCTATTTCCCACTTCTTGAAAGGTTGCAATGTAATTTATGGATTCAAGGGCATTTCATCCCTTTGCAATGGCCTTCCTATTCTTTGACATACATCACACGCCTTGCAATACGATTTTGAATCTTGATGAAGGGTTGGCCACCATAACCCTACTCATAGAATCTTCTGTGTGATTACTCTCCCTGCGTAATGTCCTCCCATGTTTCCTCACGGATGCTGCTTCGTTCAAACTTAGGTACATATCGTTGCAATATCTCATCAGTCCCCATCTTGTATAGATGTCTTGCAATGACAGAGAAATCTGTCGCATGCACCACTAATTCCTTGTTTTGCTAGACAAAGAAACCTTCTAGTGCAGTTCCTATTGTTAGGAAGTGTATTATATCCTCAAAATGACCATCTGCAACACGTACTGCAAATAGTTGTGTGTCAAGAAATCCTTATTCCAAGTTAGTAAGTTCCTCCCCTGTTTTGATGCATGACATATGATCAGGTCCCACATTCAATCGTCTAGGCTTCACAATAACTTCAAAATCATAATCTTGGAACAATAAGAGCCATCTGTAGGTTCACCCCCCAACACAGGCGTATTGACTAGTTACTTCAACCTGGAGTGATCCATATATATTTTAAAATGGCCTACTGGCAAGTAGTGTCATTACTTTTGGAGCACATACACTATAGCTATCCCCTCTCATTCAGTGGTAGAATAGTTCTTCTTTGCTTTGGATAATCTGCGGCTTGCGAAGGTGATAGGATGGTCCAAGCCTTTGCCTCCATCCTGTGTTAGTACTGCCCCCAACGCTATACATGACGCGTCAACATGTACATGAAACTCTTTCTTCTAGTCCAAGAAGATTAGAATCAGTGTAGTAAGCATATTTTCTTTCAATATATCTGAGCTTTTCTTACAGTCATCGTTCCAGCAGAATGTGGCATCCTTCTTCAACAATTTTCCCATCAGCGTGGTGATCTGGGCATAGCCTTCGATAAACTTTCTGTAACATCCTATATGTCCCAGAGTAGCGTGCAACTGTTTCACACTCCTCGACACTTTCAAGTTCAGTATCACCGCAATCTTTGCGTGATCTATCATTAGTCCTTATCTGCAAACCACATGCCACAATAGGTTACCAAAAGGAATGCAAAATAGACACTTCTTGAGATTGAGCACAATCTGGTTTCTTTGACAGGTATCTAGCATCAGGTGCAAGCTTCCTATGTGGCTCTTAACCAACCCAAATACAGTCTAGTCATCAAAATATACCTCCAGGAACTTATGAATAAATTACTTTAATTCCGCAACAACCATGCGCGAAAAGATTGCAGGCGCATTCTTCTTTCCAAATGGCATTACAGTTTATTGAAAACAACCCCACTCAGTCGTGAAGGTTGTCTTGCTCCTACCCTTCAATGTGATTTTGATTTGGTGGTACCTAGAGAACCCATCAGTGAAGGAATATTCTTCCTAGCCACCTACATTGTCCAACACTTCATCTGTGAATGGAGTCTGGAAAGGATCATGCACACAAGTGTCATTCATTTTTCTAAGATCCACGCATATCCTTATCTCATCCTTCTTCTTTTTCTCTTGCACCACCATAGGGCTTACTCAATCAGATTCTTCCATAGGCTCAATGATGCCATCCGCTAGCATCTTATCTAGCTCTGAGTGGACCTTCTCCTTGTATTTCGGATTGACGCGGTAAGGCCTCTACTTAACTGGCTTCATGTTGGGTTTTAACGTCATCTTCATCACTCCTAGGTCTCCGCTTATTCCTTTTAGATCTGTAAACTTGGTAGGGAATAAGTCCTCATATTCAAGGAGGAATTCAACAACCATATCCACCATCGCATAGTCCCAGTAGTCTCCAATCTTCATGAATTTGGGTTCTTCCCCCATAACAATGTTCACCTGTTTTGTTTTCATTGGCACGATTATATCAGGGTTCTCAATCTGTAGTCCTTAAACCTCGCGGTGACCTTTTGTTTCTGGAATGTTAATCTTCCACGGGTCCTCATCCCCATGTTCAGTAGTTACATTATAGCATTTGAGCGCATGAATCAGTTGAGTAGCCCATTCACGCTGAATTAGGTCTAAAGGATCATATGATATCCTAAATATGGCTTGTTTCACCTCTTGTAGCACCTCATCATTACTGTCAAACCCATCCTCAAAAATAAATGTCATCATGAATCCTTCGCATAGGATATTCTAGTCACCAGTCCCATGGCGGGTCTCTGTTTCTGTATACCAATTCATTGGGATAACATCCAGAGTATGATAGAACAGGTGCACCCACTCAGGTTGGGGCTTTTTTCCATAAGCCTGCGTCCATTAGGCCATATGCACGCGTGAATCATTCTTCCCATCATAATTGTCTATCTATCACATCTTAGGCTTCCAAAATCATGTTCTAATCATCCCCCTACATTCGCGACAATCATCAAAGCTTCCCTTCTGCGTACCACACCATCTTGCGGGTGTAGCGCGCAGTGCCCAGTCCAAGGCCTGAAAGCGTTGCTTTTCTGGTATCCCCCTTTAAAATGCATCCAGAAAGATATCTACCTAATTTAGACCATCATAAATAGGCAGATTTCTTGCCTCTGATGACACAAAAGGTAGCGCCAGATCATCATGTTGTAATTCAATGTAGTTACTTCACGTAACCGATTCTGGTAGCGTTCTATTTCTTTGTCAGAATATAAAGTGCAGGAACTCTCGCAACCCCATGTAATATGTCCATCCATGGTGGGATTCACCCAACCTTGTTCTCACACTACTATCTTCTAGATGCAGTCTAGATCATCATCACTCTCATAATCATGCACTGGTTCTGTATAACGCGATCCTTTAGTAGGATCTAGTGGTATTATTATGCGCAATGATTTCTTCTCAAAGATCATCATTCATTTCTTTAGATTGATTACCACATTCATATCAATATCTCAGTAAATTCCCAGGAGCATAGGGTAGGGATTGCTATCATCCATTATCTCTATTACTTCAAAATCCGCTAGTGCACTTGCTCCCTCAATGTCCACTATCACCCACTACAACCGCCCCATGGGGATGATTTTCTGCTACTTCACCATCCTTAGCTGAGTCGAAGACCATTGCAGCGCAGGCCTCCCCATTCGCTCTCAAGTCTACTTTTGTAGGACATTTGCATATGACCCCAGGTCCAAAATGGCCTAATCCATTTCATACTCTCCTATTTGTGCAGTTAGTCTCACATCCCATCCCATCCTCATTTTATGCTTGCCAATTTTTTGTACTATGTGCGGCTCACCTGGCGTGGTACCAACATATCTATTGATGAGTTCTTGTAACCCTTTCACAGTGTTATTATTGTGCAATAACTTCATATAGGTTTCCACAAAATTTGTGAGCATAGAAGGGTCCATTTCCGACTCAGGCTTATCCTTTCTTCGCGAGGTGGAGGCCTCAGCGAAGCTCTTCTTAGCTTCTATGAGGGCTTCACGAGTGTGCTCCAAGTCGAATTCCACCTCTTTTGTCGGGGCTTTGCAAACACATGTACTATTTCTAGCTGTTTCCCCTTGTCATCCCGTACCACGATCCCACTCCTAAGCACTATGTTAATGTTCGAATCCTCCTCGCACAACTCGGACCTCATCATCTGCAGGTTCTATGTTGGCGGAGGTGGTATCGCCGCTTTCTCTCGTATCCCAGCTATCAGTGTAGGATAGTCTTCTGTTTCATGATCAAACAACATGCAATACTTGCACGATGGATGTGTTGAATTAGTGAAATCATGGGAATAATGTCCTGGTCCTCCCCAATTGTAACAAATCAACTGTCCTCGACGTTTACCAGGTCCTCCTCTACCTTGGCCTCGTCTGTGCCCCTGAAATCCTGTCCATGTCATTTGTGCATTCTGGTCGAGGGGCCACATTTTGGCTTGAAACCTGTAGGTGGGAGTTTTTTTCATCATCAATTCATAGCTCCTGCAAGTATGCTCATCATGTCCTACTGACATACAGAATTTGCAGAATATTTATTGCAGTGCTTGTACATACTTTTGTAGCAAGTGACAGTTATCAGTGGCATGTTTTCTAACTACCTAACAGATAGTGCACCATAATGCAGGCCCCATGGTAGGTCTTGCTTGAGCTTCCAACCTTAAAGGCATTGATCCTCCCCCTGCAAGGTAATTCGCAAAGATTGGGCAATGGTCTTTGTCATGACCCTGACTCATGCATTTCAAGCACCATACTTCCTCACATACCTCTGGTCAAACCGTCTTGTCCTGCTTCAGACCTTACATCTCAAGGCACAGATTCTTCAGTTGCACATGGATCTGCTAAACTCCTAGATTAGGATCTTGAATTAGAGTCTCATGTACTCTCATGGAAATCTCCAAGGCCTCTACTTGAGTTGTTATCTTCTGCTGCGACAGTGCACTTCTTAAGTGTGGTAGTAGCAAAGCCACAAACCACTTGCGATGTTGTTCGTCTGTCAAATTCATGTTAGCTTCACAGATTATACATTTCAACCTCTAATGTAGTTCCCAAGGTGTCTCATCTGGTCGCACCACGATCTCTTTGAATCCCACAATCGACTGCGCCTCAGATTTAGGCTTGCTAAATTCCCTATTTAGTGCTGCCTAGATGTCTGCTACTCTAGCATTTAGTTTATCGTTAGAGTACTTGATATACTAGGTTAGCATGCGATCTTGAAAAGCACTAACCGGTGTTGCCTTATTTATGTGATCATCTGTAACACCTTGAGCTTCCCATACAACCCTCACAACGAACTAGAATTGGTCCGGGTCCTCATTTTCCAAGCCTTTGAGCAAAGGCAAATTCACTGTATTTTCCATATTGAACCATGGTGGAGGTGGAGGTGGTACGGCTGAAGTTGGAGGCGATGGCGGTGAAGTTGAAGGTGGTGTCGGAGGAGGTAGTATTCGCAGGAACCCTTGTGTTATTAGTTGAATAGCTCTTCACGAACAAACCTTCACTATCACTTCTTCATCTGACACCACCTTCTTAGAATAAAAAGAATAGAACTCAAACTACTTAGAGTTTAGCTCTATTTATACAATCCCATGGTCCACGAACCATGGGTAGATATTTTACCACTGACATTACATTTTCAAAATAAGGACAGACATCCCTATGACTCGTTAACACCTACGCGCTCCGAGACCACAAAATATGGAGTCTATACACTTGGATTACAAGATTTAACCAAAATATGGGCTTTTAGCCCCAAAACTACCCTTGGGGAATTGCACGCCAAACAAGGGTAGATAAGTAGTTTTTGTTATGGCAACATAATTTGCAGCATAGTCTACAAGAGGGTAGTTATTCTATGTCCAATGACAGTAGTGGCCCAAGAGCCCCTGAGGGGGCCACGGATCCAGAGATGGGCCCCCTTGATGTCGCAAGCAGGTGGGGGAGAGATAGGGTGGTATTGGAATCCCATGGTCAAGGGTTTGTTTCAATCAAACCCTTAGCAAATTTTAGAGTTTTTGTATGTGGGGATGCAATTTAGGGGGGATCTAGAGATGGGCTTGCCCTAGCAGATGCTTGGGGCCGAGTAGGTAAGCGTGTATATTTTCAACATTTTATGATTTGTACATATTTTGGTTTATGATGTGTGTGTGTGTGTTTATATATATATATATATATATATATATATATTATATATATATATATATATATATATATATATATATATATATGCTGATGTGTTATATGTTTTCTTGCAGATGTTGGACCTTGTGGGTGTTGTTTAGGTAGGTTGGTAGGGGTTGATCCCCATTACATTGGTGGGGCTTGTGTTGCTGGAGGGAAGTGATGAGGGCGGGAGGGCTGAGTAGAGGAGGGCCTAGAAGGGCCAATGTGGAGGGTGCACTTGGAGATAGGTCGAATGATAGAGGGGGGAGAGGCTGAAGCTCTTTTAGCATAGGTTGAGAGGTTACAAGCCTGAGCCAAGACAACCAAGGATGCATGAGATCACCTAAAAATATACTTAGAGGTATGCCTATGGCAGGAAAAAAGGTGCTTGGGGAGGATGTTATTGAGAGGACAATGGAAGGAGATAGGGAGTGGCATCCAGTTCTAGGCCTAGTGGTAGTGGCAATGGATACAACATAGCCAATTTTGGATCTTCCACTGGATGAGGCAAGGGGGACTCTGGTAGGTGGCACAGCGGGTGCTAGTGGTGTCGAGGGCATTGAGCACCGACCTTAGATGTAGGACTTCATGTACTAGGGGAAGCACCCATTATGAAGATGCTCCCCTTTTACTAATGGCTTGTTTTTCTGGCTACGACCAATGGATTTATATATTTTTTGGATGACATATATCTATATCTATATATATATATATATATACATAAAAATCCACATATACATCATTAGATTTAAACATAAAAATCAAGGGAATGAATTTATCATTAATGAATGCAATAAACCAACTAGAGATGGGACTACCATGTTCCACTCAACCATAGATTAGATGAGTCAAGTTTATCTTTAGTCAATCACCCCCATTCCATATTCCAGGCATGAATGTGCAACTCATTGAACACACCAAAATAACACCAACAAGCACATATTCGACCAAAATTCTCTACCTACACTACGAGGAATTTGACTTCCTCCTAGTCTCTCAATCTTTACCATAATCCGCAGTCTGATCTAGGGGTCACTAGGCCCTACACCAAGGGACACTCTATAGGATTTACCATACAACCCATCCCGGGACTACTAGGCCCAAAGGAGAGAAATCCACCTCTTGGCTTTACCGTATATCTTTTCATTCACTGACAAGGATTCTTAGGTCCACCGAGGCACACAATCTTGCTTTACCTCGACCCACGATCTTGTTCAGGTGTTAGTAGTCCATTGGCTTTACCATGATCCATAGTCTGGTTTAGTGACCACCAGGCCATGTGTTTGTAAGCTTGAAGATCCACACCACTTAGCTTTGAATCCATCCGGCCATCCCATATTAACCGAATATGAGAAACCCATCTCATCAAAGCTATCAGGAAATGTAAAGCTAGGCTAAAAAACATTGTCACACCTTGCAAAACCCATGCCATGATATAGAAGTACCACATGCAATACCATGCATGACAAATCTAACAAGGAAAATACACATGTGAGTCGATATCAACAAGGAAGCCTACCGTAGTTTCTTGGTTTTTCCTTTCCCTGCTTGATCTTTGCTTCCTTTTGCCTTCTCTGCCTTTCTTTCTCCAATGCTAGAGTGCTCCAAGAAACTATAAGTTTCCTAGAATAAGAGAGAGAGAATGATAAGAGAGCACCAAATCTAAAATGACAAAAGGTTACCAGTTGATCCTCAGAAGCATTTTTATTAATCAAGAATCTATTTTCTTGATTTTCCATTATTTTCCTTCAATTTGCTCCTCAAATGCAACCTATGACCTTTCACCTCCATTTTCTCCTCATTTGAATTATTTTCATAAATAGATGTGCCAAAAATTCCATTTTACCTTTCCAAAGCCTTAGCCATTTCCTTTGCCAATTTCCTTAGCCATAAACAATTAAATGAACACCCCCTAGGATGTATTTCCTAACATTCAACTTGGAATAAGTGTCCCATCAAGCATGGCTATTGTTTTTAACCTTAATTACATGGAGTTTTCACTAGGGCTGTTATATAACCCTCTCCCTTAGGGGACATTGTCCTCGATGTTCAGTCACACATATACCTCAGCAACCCGCTGAAACAAGACATAATGCTCATGGAGATTTATAACATAGCTCAATGCAATATTTACAATGAAGAACCTACTGGACCCGCTCAAAAGAAAAACGTCATGAAAACATACTACTTATTGGAGATTTATAACATAACTCATTATATTATTTACAATGATCATCCTACTGAGTGCCAACCCACATGACATCATAAGATCATGACAACATAACCACATGATAGCATAGTAACATGACAACATAATCATAATGACATGACATCCATACCGCTTAGTGGAGCTTTATAACATAGCACATGGAAGTATTTACATCCATATACATATGTACATATAACAATATCACCAAAATATATATCAAAACACGTACCAAAACATATGCCAGACCACCATATTAAAACATATACCCAAAGCACCATATCAAAGCATATACCAAAACACCATATCACATCATATACCAAAACACCATATGGAAGTTGCTTTGCCTCAACTGGCAAACAAGGAAGGATACATAGCCCACATCCAATCTGACATCCGCCATGTAGCTTCATCGGGCCCAAAGTGCTTCCATTACACTTTAAGTTGCTCGATTTCTTGGTTCCGGAGCATGAACACCCTTTTCTACAATATACACTAAGGCTCCGGCTGGAATTCTCCATCTGGATCCACCTACAATATAGACCAGTCAATCAAATGATCAACATCCTTAACATACTTCTTAAGGAAAGATACATGGAAACATCATGGACCATCAATGTGGAGATAGTGCAAGTCAATAGGCTACTAGCCCAATCCTCTCAATGATTCATCCAGGCGGATCTCAAGACATCAGGGGAATGAAAAAGGCTCAAAATTCAAAGTGGCAGAAATGGAAAATTCTTAGCATCAGATCAAAGTGCTCGTCACCCTAATCCCAATAGCACGAACGACACTCCAATACGAGTCTGGATGAAGGAACTAGGCTCAGTCAAAGTTCAAGTTGACTCGCCTGGGTGGCAGGCCTAATGGAGGAAAGATTTCATCAAAACTTGGCTCTTGGATTTCGGCCACCTTGGGCCGGAATTCTGGGCAAAATTGCAGTCTCACCAAATGCACTCCTTCGGTCAAAGATGGGTTAAAAATTAAATGCAAGTTGGTATTATAAAAATATATATAGTGGGAATAAATCCCAACTACCCACCATATATTAACCAACAATATAAACCTTGGGGGGTACAAATATTATGGTTAAAAGAAACTATATATATGTTGATCCAACCCATAATGGCAGAGTCAACCCATACAAATTGGTGATATGGTTGGTAACATATATATATATATATCATATATATATATCAGTGCAAAGGTTTCGGGGTTCCATAGTTTTTACCACCGATACTACCAAGACTGTCAACCATTATGGTTTACACCATATATACCCGCCACCAAAACAAACATAACCACAACACATATATAAACTTAACTGTCCCTATATATAAATGCTAATCACCGGGAAATGTAACGGTGGCATATCCTATGAAAACCACACCAAAATAAATATTAACCGTGCGACCTATATATATATATATATATATATATATATATATATATATATATATATATATATATATATATATAGATATATATATATATATATATATATCTATATATATATATATATATATATATATATATATATATATATATAGATATTGTTGCCATATGCTACGGGCTCCAAACCGCCGGTAGAATAATTTTGGGGTTATGTTATAGACTGCCGACAGCTCGTTTTAGGGTTTGGTTAAATGGTTATGCAGTGGGGCTTGGGTAGGTAGCCACGTATGTGGTCCCGCCACCTAAAGCCACCACACGATATTTAATACCCAACGAGGACTTTGAATCCACCAGAAAATCATAAGGATAGGATATGGGATGTGTGTGGGCCACGTGAACTACAGGCCCGCCACCTCAAATATATGTTGAAAATATATTATATGCCCATTAAAAATATGCGGTTAGGGGTTAAAACCAACTATATGTTAAATATAAACATTACCATAACCACATCTATCGTAATTCACCTCCAATATTATTTAAACATAAAATATTTCTAGCACCCAAGTAGAGAGTAGGTGGAGAGCAATCTAGGCACAAAAACCAAGACAGACGCAATGGAACCCTGAGCAGTCAGAAAACACTGGTGGAACCATGCTTGGCTGAATTTTTGTAGGAGAGTGATTTTTGTCCAGACTCAGAATTCTGCATATTTTATATCATTTTTACACCTCTCAGTGGTAGGAATTCGATGGTGTGTCATTTTATGTAGTAGAGCTCTCCAATTTTCAGGCAATTTCCAGCATGGAGGTATAAAGCTCCATTTTTGTAACTGATGAATGTAATTTATTTCTGATGCCATTTTAATGAATGACGGCATCCCCATTGATCAAGAAGGGCCTGAAGATGTAGTCCAGGAGGGATGAACTTTGTTATCATGCTTCTTGTCTTCTTGTCATTCTTATGTGATTCTTCTTCTTCTTCTCACATGTGCACATTTAATTCTCTTTGGTTAAGCTACAAATTGTTAATGTAATTCTTTAATGCAACAAAAGATAACCTGGATCAAGTGGTATCAGAGCAGGTGTTTTTAGGTGTGAATTGCATGTTTGTATGCTAACTAGAAACATGCTCCAAAGAGGTGAAGGAGAATTACAGTCTTTCGATCCTGAGGCGGGGCGTGCACATCAAAGGAGAAACATGGTAGATGAAGAGGCTCAGTATGAAGAGGAGCTCAATTTCTGCAAGAACTTCTACACAATGACAGAAAGAATTGGTCAGTTGCTTACAAGACTGGAAAAAGTGGAAGGGAAGAATCCAGAAGAACAAGGTTCCATACATGGAGGCGATGGAGGAGATCCCCCTCCTTCTCCTTCTCCTTCTTCCCCTCACCATCATGATAATCAAAATTCAAAAGATGCATCTAAGAAACCTTTCTTTAAATTAGATGTTAAATTTGATCTTCCCATGTTTAATGGTGAAAGTAATGCAGAAAAGCTTAATAATTGGATTAGGCAGATTGAGATCTACTGCAGGATTCAACAGATCATGGAGGATGAAGCAAAGATTCAATTGGCCTCTTTGTGGCTAACTAGCACCACTCTCGTCTAGTGGGAGAGAAAAGTGCAAAGCAGTAAGAATGTGGGTAATCTTTATTCCTCATGGCCTAATTTCATTTCTACATTAAAGGAACAATTCTATCCATTGGGTTACATGCAAAAAGCATTAATGAACTGGCAGTATTTAAGGCAAGGCAAAGGTCAGGATGTTCAGAGTTTTACAGAGGAGTTTAGAAAGCAAGCACTTAATTTGGGTATTGCACTTGATACACCTGAAATTGTAACTAAGTACATTGGATCATTACATAGTTACATTAGGCATTCATTATTGTTGTTTGAACCAACCACCATTGACTCGGCCAGTGTAAAGGCCATTCATATTGAGAATAGGGGCAAAAATGAAAGAGATGATCATTCGAAGAAACCACCTTTCAAACCTCCCAATGGAAAACCTAAAGCAAAATGGAAAGGAAAGGAGAAGAAGACAACATCATCCAAGAAAGAAGAAGGAGAAAAGCCTTATTGCAGTCACTGCAAAAAGGAAGGTCATGACAATGATCACTATTGGAAAATGCATCCAGAAAAGCGACTGAAGAAGTTTGGAGGAAAGGGCAAACAAAAGACAGTGGAAGCTGTGCAGCAAGACCTTGGTTCTGACTCCGGAGATGAAGCATTGATCACAGAAGTAGGAACAAAAGGTACTCTTACACCTCATGTTAATTCTGATTCACATGAAGGCACTAGTTCAGTAAATGAGTCCCTTCCTAATGAACGAAAGAGAATTGAGTTATTTCATATTAGAGTTGTTGTAAATCATACTAAAGTGGAAACTCTATTTGATATTGGATCCCAAGCAAACTTAATTGTAGAATCCTTGGTAAAGAAACTTGGCTTAGAAACAAAACCACATCCAAAACCTTACCCACTTGGATGGATACATGATAAAGCAAAATTGAATGTAACTAAGCAATGTAAAGTGAAATTTGTGATTGCTTCTAAGCTAGTGGATGAAGTAGAACTGGATGTAATACCATTGGATATATGTGGCATGGTGTTAGGGAGTCCATACTTGTATGATAGGAAAGAAATCTTCTTTCGTCATGAAAACAAATACCAAATCACAAAATATGGGGTAGAATATATTGTAAGGGCTCATCAGAATAAAATCAACGCTAGCCTTGTAAGTGTAGGACAAATGAAGAGGTTGGTGAACTCTAGTAAGGGTTGCATGCTTATGGTTGTAAGGGGAAAAGATGCAGAATTAGCCGATGCTTTCTAGGGTTGTGATCATGAACATAAAAAGGAATTATGTGAATTAATTTCTAACTATAATGAGATGTTTCAGGAACCAAAGGGATTACCTTCGAAGAGGGAAATCCAACATGAGATCCATTTGCAACATGACGCTCCTTTACCAAATATTAGCATGTATAGGATTTCGACCATTGAGATGGAGGAAAGCAAAAAGCAGGTGCAGGAATTGCTGGATCAAGGGGTCATCAGGTAGATAACTTCTCCATGTGGCTCTCTGATTGTCTTAGTGCCAAAGAAAGATGGCACATGGAGGATGTGTGTTGTTAACCGAGCTCTAAACAAAATCATGGTGAAAAATCGCTACCCTCTTCCACGCATAGATGATTTATTAGATGAATTAAAGAATGCTATCTAATTCACCAAATTGGATTTTCATAGTGGTTATCAGTAGGTTTGAATTGCAGAGTAGGATGTGTGGAAAATCGTCTTCAAAACCAAGTAGGGGTTGTTCGAGTGGATGGTGATGCCATTCGGACTTTGCAACGCTCCAGCTACATTCATGAGGTTCATGAATGATCTCTTTAGGTCTTTTATTGATGAATTTTTTCTTGTATATTTGGACGATATTCTTGTCATTAGTAAAAGTTGGAATGAACATGTATGCCAAGTAAAGAAAGTGCTTGATGTATTGAAAAAAGAGAAACTCTATGCAAAGTTGTCAAAGTATGAGTTCGGGAAAACCTCTTTGTTTTACCTAGGTCATATTGTTGGTCATGGTGAGTTAAAGATTGATCCTCCAAAAATTGAAGCAATTGTAAAGTGGCCTAAGCCTACAAATGTAATAGAGGTCCATAGCTTTTTAGGTGCAGTCCAGTATTGGTGAAAATTTATTGCCAATTTTTCTATTATTGCAACACCTTTGCACGGATAGAAAAGTGTGAAACCGGTCTTCCAATGGGGATGAAAGTAGTAGAAGTCCTTTGAAGCATTGAAGGAAAAGATCAGCACTGCGCCAGTCCTAGCCTTACCAGATCTCCAACATTCATTCGAGATTGAGACCAATGCCAGCGGATATGCCATGGGAGCTGTACTGATGCAGCAAAAGAAGCTGCTATGTTACCATCCTGAGAAGTTTTCTCAGCCCACGATAAACTATCCCACTTATGACATGGAGCTTTATGCCTTGGTCCAAAGTGTGAAAAAGTGGAATCACTACCTGATCGGTAAGGAGACCATCATCCATATAGATCATCAGCCCTTGTAGTACCTTTAGTCACATACCAAGTTACAACAATCTCGTCATTTCAGGTGGATGGGTTTTCTTCAACAGTTTCATCTGGTAATAAAGTATAAGAAGGGCACTAGCAATAAAGTGGTCGACATGCTATCTTGCCCTCCTATTTCTACTTCTATTATTTTTCATAATGCGTCATTATCTTTTGATTGTTATGTTGAACAGTATGCTAATGATGATGACTTTAAAGAAATTTATGCAAAACTAATCCATGGTTCACAGGTGGACAGTTGTCACTTGCAAGGGAAGCTGTTGTATCACCTTGGTAAATTATGCATTCCCACAGGGGAATGAGTACATGTCATTTGAGAGGCCCACACCTTTCTTGTGTCTGGTCCCTTTGGTGTCAAAAAGACTTTATGTCATGTACAAAGATTTTATTTTTGGACTCATATGAAAAAAATTGTGACTCGCTATGTAAAGGGTTGTGTGATGCATTCTATTTCAAAGCCCTCTAATAGAAAATTTGTGCTCTACACACAAATCCCTATTCCGATTCATCCATGGGAAAGTGTGTCAATGGACTTTGTAGGAGGTCTACCTTTGTCTAGGAAGGGTCACGATTATTTGTATGTCGTCGTTGACCGTTTTAGCAAAATGTGTATTCTTATGCCTTGTAAAAAGCAGATTACTATAGAGCAGATTGCTTCTCTTTTCTTTTAGTATGTTTGGGTCTACTTTGGGTTACTCACATCAATTGTTTCAGATCGAGACTCTCACTTCCTTGGAGAGTTTTGGACCAGCTTGTGGAGGATGATGGACACCAAAATAAAAAGAAGCACGACATTTCACCCGCAGACTAATGTACAGACAGAGGTTGTTAACTATACTGCGGTACACCTAATACGAGGCTATTGTGGGAAACATCCCAAGTTGTGGGATGAACATCTCCCCTATATACAACATTCCTACAATAGAGCAGTGCATTCATCAACACAAAATTCACCATTTGAGCCATGCTTTGGTTACTTGCCAAAGAACCCTTTTGACATGGTCTTTGGAAGGGAGGATGGCTCCAGTGGATGTAATGATAAAGATAAAGCTCAGCAGTTCATTCAGTGAATCCAAATGATTCAGTGCAAGGACAATTGGAAAATAGTCAAGGCCATTAGAAGGCTCAACATCATAAACACCAAGTTGACCAACAATTCCACGTGGGTGACGAGGTGTGGTTCCACATCAGCAAAGATAGGATGAAGGGAGAAGGAAGGAAGTTGTGGCCAATCCAATATGGACCATTCACCATATTGGAGAAGATTGGGAACAATGACTTTCATCTTGACTTGTCAGTATATATGGAGATGTACTCAATAGTGAATGTGGAGAACCTGAAGCTGTGTGAACCACCTTTGATCATGGACACTAATGAGGTGGGCATAATTCTTACTATCGATGGTTTTGCACCAGAATATCTTGATGAGTTGACCGAAGACATCATCCTCGATAGAAGAACCAGGACTTCACGATGAGGAGATGTAGAAGACATTTGAGTTGGATTAAAGGGAATGCATCCTAGCAAGGCCAAATGGCTAGATAAAGAAAAGTGAGGGCACAGTGCCCTCACTTGCCAATTGACTAATAAAAAGCTTTTTGCAGTCCAAAAGCTCCTCAATGGGGAGGATTGATCCAGGTGGATCTCAAGACATCAGGGGAATGAAAAAGGCTCAAAATTCAAAGTGGCAGAAAGGGAAAATTCTTGGCATCAGATCAAAGTGCTCGTCACCCTGATCCCAACGATGTGAATGACACTCCAATCCGAGTCTGGATGAAGGAACTAGGCTCAGTCAAAGTTCAGGTTGACTCGCCTGGGTGGCAGGCCTAATGGAGGAAAGATTTCTTCAAAACTTGGCTCTCAGATTTTGGCCACATCGAGCTGGAATTCTGGGCAAAACATGGTCTCATCAAATGCACTCCTTCAGTCAAAGATGGGTTAAAAATTAAAATGCAGGTTGGTATTATAAAAAATATATATAGTGGGAATAAATCCTAACTACCCACCATATATTAACCAACAATATAAACCTTGGGGGTACAAATATTATGGTTAAACGAAACTATATATATGTCGTTACAACCCACAATGGCGGAGTCAACCCATACAAATCGGTGATATGGTTGGTAACATATATATATATATATATATATATATATATATATATATACATATATATATATATATATATATATATATACATATATATATATATATATATATATATATATATCTATACATATATATATATATATATATATCTATATATATATCTATATCTATATATATATATATATATATCTATATATATATATATATATATATATATATATATATATCTATCTATATATATATATATATATATATATATATATATATATATCTATATATATATATATATATATACATATATATCTCATATATATATCAACGTAAAGGTTTCGGGGTTCCATAGTTTTTGTCGCCAATACTGCCAAGACTACCAATTGTTATGGTTTACACCATATATACCCCATGCCAAAAAAAACATAACTGCAACACATATATAAACTTAACCGCCCCTATATATAAATGCTAATCACCAAGAAATGTAACGGTGGCAATTCCTATGAAAACCGCACCAAAATATATATTAACCACGCAGCCTCTCTCTCTCTCTCTCTCTATATATATATATATCTATCTATCTATCTATCTATCTATCTATCTATATATCTATATATATATATATATATATATATATATATATATATATATATTGATTGCTGCCATATGTTAAGGGCTCCAAACCACTAGCAGTATAAGTTTTGGGGTTATGTTATAGACCGCTAACAACTCGTTTTGGGGATTGGCTAAACGGTTATGTGGTGGCGCTTGGGTAGGCGGCCACGTATGTGGTCTCGCCACCCAAAGCCACCACATGGTATTTAATACCTGAAAAGGAATTTGAATCCGTAGGAAAATCATAAGGATGGGATATGGGATGGGTGCATGCCATGTGAAGTATGGGCCCGCCACCTCAAATATATGTCGAAAATATATTATATGCCCATTAAAAATATGCGGTTGGGGGTTAAAACCAAATATATGTTAAATATGAACATTACCATAACCACATGTATGGTAATTCCACCTCCAATATTATTTAAACATAAAATATTGCCACTGCACAGGTGGAGAACAGGTGGAGAATAGTCTAGGCATGGAAACCAAGACAAGGGCAGTGGAACCCTAAGCAGTCAAAAAACACTGTTGGAACCATGTTTGGCTGAAATTTTGCAGGAGGGTGATTTTTTTCCAGACTCAGAATTGAGAAAATTTTATATCGTTTTTACACCTCTCGGCGACAAGAAATCGGTGGTGGTGTCAATTTCTATAGCAAAGTTCTCCAATTTTTGGGAAATTTCTAGCATGGAGGTATAAAGCTCCATTTTTGTAGCTGATGAATGTAATTTCTTTTTGATGTGATTTTAATGAATGAAGGCCTCCCCATTAATCGAGCAGGTCCTGGAGATGTAGTCCAGGAGGGATGAACTTCGTCGTTAAGCTTATTGTCTTCTTGTCATGCTTATGTGTTTCTTCTTCTTCTTCTCACATGTGCACATTTAATTCTCTTTGGTTAAGCTACAAATTGTTAATGTAATTCTTTAATGCATCTATAAACAAAAGATAACCTGGATCAATGATAATGAAGGGTCCACAAGACCATGATGCCAGATTGGCACATGATCCATATGTGAGGATATCTTCTTCCGTTTAATGTGAAAATACACATGTTCCCCAAACTAGAACTCCTTGAACAACCCGTTCTGATCTACATAGATTTTCTACCTATCATGTGCTGCATTCAGATTTTTCTTGATCTCTTGCATTTCCTATTCCATTTCTTCCAACATATCTGGTCCAATCAATACCCTATCTAACACAATATTCTTTGGAGCACAATACAACCTGACCACATCCATGATGAATATTTATGCTACATCGCTATCTGAGAATGTAGACTTCACTCGAATGGAATTTACAACCTTGGTCAACCTATCCACGATAACCATGATGGAATCATGATGTCTCACTATTTTCAGCAACCTTGTGATGAAATCCATGGAAATAACCTCCCATTTCCATTCTCGAATCAAGATCATCTATAGCAGTCCACCTGGATGTTTACACTCTTATTTCACTCGCTGACAGTTGAAACACCTCTTCACAAAATCTACTACATCCCTCTTCAAATTTGACGAATAGTAAAATATTTTCGCCGCTGTCAGCGTCTTCTAATAACCTAGGTGATATGAATATGGCTTTTCATGAAACTCCCTCAATATCAGCTTCTTCAGCTCACTGTTATCAGATATACATATCTTGTCTCAGAACCTCACCAATCCATTTGTTGTAAGACAATAATCCATATCATGTGCACCTACACCTATACTTGTAGTACCACTACTTGTACCTATACCTGTACCTGTTCCATCAAATATACATGTTCCATCACCTGTTCATGTACCAGCACATTGCTGCAACTTGTGCACAATCTCCATATACTTGACATCTTGTTGACCTGCCTGCAAGATCCTATGTTGTAGATCTGTCCCATAGGAACTCATGGGTACCAAGTGATTTATCTTTACTCATCTTTTGAGAGTGTCTGTCTCCCTATTCTCTTTACCTTTGATGTACCTGATCTTTAAATCAAACTTCCTGATCATGGCCAACGATCTAGCCTGCCTGACATTCAGATTTGGCCAGTCAAACAAATACCTCAACCCAATGTGATAACTCATAAGTACAAACCTCCCTTGAAGAATATATTTCCTCCACATCTTTAATATATGTATGATCATTGATAACTCAAGATCATGCTCATTTAGTTTTAGGGACTCATAGCATAGCACAAAATCTTTGTCCAGATCTACAATCTATAGCACTGGTGCATGTCTCAACAACTACTTAACCTGCTTGAAGCTAGCCTCACACTCTTGTGTCCATTCAAACTTCTTACCTATCCTTTGTAATGATGTGATAGGATAAAAAATCTGCGAGAGGGTCCTGATAAACCTCCTATAATAGACTGTCAGACCCATGAAAGATCTCACCTCATCCACACTCTTAGGAGATACCCACTCCATGATGGCCCTTATCTTCCCTAGATCTATTGCAATTCCCTCCTTCGAGACAACATGTTCCAAGTAGTGTACGTCACTCTGAAAGAAACTACACTTGTTGAGCTTAGCATACAATTGATGCTCCCTCAACAACCTCAACATTGCTGCTAAATGCTTAGCATGCTCTTCCTCATTCTTAGAATATACCAATATATCATCAATGAACACAATAACAAACTTATCCAAATATAGACGCAACACAATATTGATCAAGCAAATGAATGTAGTTGGAACATTGGTTAATCCAAATGGAACTACAAAAAACTCATAATGCCCATGCCTATTCCTAAAAGAGGTCTTGTAAATGTCCACCTCATTGATGCATACCTAATGGTATCCTGATCTCAAGTCGATCTTCAAGAACACTGCTGCTCCCTTCAGCTGATCGAACAAGTCATTAATCCTTGGAAAAAGGTACCTATTCTTGATGGTCACTTTGTTCAACTTCCTATAATCGATGCATAGTCTGAGAGTGCCATCTTTCTTATTCAAGAACAATATTGGTGCACCCTAAGGTGATACAATTGACCTAATGTATCCCTTTTCCAATATTTCCTTCAACTACAACTTTAACTCAAGAAACTCAGTTGTGCTCATCTTGTAAGGTGCTTTTGATGCTGCAGCTTCCCCTGACAGTAACTCAATAGAAAATTCTACCTCCATGTGAGGTGACAACTCTGTAATCTCCTGAGAAAATACATCCTAAAACTACTACAAAAATGGGTACCTGCTCAACACATCTGCATCCTCAACCTCCTTACCCTTATCACTAGAAATGTGTACATCAAATAACATACACCCTTTCTTACAGCTACACTTTTCTTGCATAGTTGTCACCATCCTAACTAATGTGGCTTTCTTCTTACCCTGTAAGACTCTTTGTTACCCATTGTCATCAACACACTCAATAGATTTATCATAGCAGTCTACCGTGGTTCTATGAAGATACAACCAATTCATGCCCAACAACATACTGTATGATCCCAACGATAATACATTTAGATGTGCTATGTAAACATACCATTCAATTCAAATGTGCAAGCTCTTACCTAATGATGAAATCACTTCCTCATACCTGTATCCAATTGCACTAACCAAGAATCTACATGTAATTCCTTACTCAAACCACACTTATCCACCAAGTCAGGACTAACATAGCTATAATTAGATCCAGGATAAATCAAAATAGAAATAAATTGTTCACAAAGCTTACCATCCATCTCAATGATAGACGCCTGGTGTTCTATGCTAGGGTCCCACCCTAACCCCCTTATTTATGTAATGGGATCACGTCATAGTCAAGAGTCAATAAAGCCCATATTAATATTTGTAAGTGGTTAACCCGCAATTAATGATGGGACCACAGTTAGTTGCAAATGGGCCGTAGTATTAGATAGATGGTATTAATAAAACCCACGGTATTGATCCATGGTATTGCATGTATGAGTCATCTATAAAGGATATAGACTCCCTACAAGGAGCATCGTGTCTTATTTTTGTAAGCGAGCTCTGCTCTATTGGAGGTTGCCCCCTCGAAGAGGCAAGTGAACATTACTCTCTGAATAATAAAATCATTGTTGTTCTGTTTTCTGGGTATCTTTTCTTCCCATATTCTGTATTTGGGTATCATTTTGCAGGTTAAGAGCATAACAAGTGGTATCAGAGAACTTTCCAAGGCCAGTGGGATCTCCATTTCTTAGCAAATTTATTTTTTTGGTGAGAGACGTGTTCCGACGTCTTTAAACCACGGGATCTGTCGTTGAGCACATAAACCTACAGATTTGGGGAGGCATGCACGCAGGAAATACAAGAGGTGGTCACGTCTGTTGGACTCCCTTGTAACCCCAGTGGGTACCCCTTCGAGTAGTAGCGCATTAGGCAGAACCGTGCACGAACTATCTTCCACGTACCCTCAGGGTATATCGGAAGCCCCCTAGGCTCCCTTGAAACCTCGCCATAGATAAACTGTTGGCCATCTTGCAGCTACAGTACACCGAGAACAACACTCGGAGAGATTACTCTCCCGTACGATAGGGTAGTCGAGTTGTACGGCTAAGGGTACGGTCGATCCTCCTTAGTTAAAGCCCTGAAACATTGGGCCGAGTACTACTGCCAAGCCCTTATGTATATTGTGATCTGTAGCACCTGACACTCCTCAAGACCATAGTTCCCTTTTCTGTCGGGGGATCACGCATCATCTCTTCCAGATCCGCTTGTGCAAAAGGGGTGCAGCAGCAGCAGACATCAGTCCCGCAGTCTCGAGTTCGCAGATCAGTCATTCAGATCTATTAGATCCATCAGAGCCGCAGAGCCATCAGATCTACCATTCAGATCTCTCAGATCCACCAGATCTGAGTAGTGTGTGGGGTTCCTATACCGGGGCATAATTTTTGCAGGACTTTTTGCAGCATTGACATTTTGAAGATTTAGCGATTGCAGTATTCATAAGGAAGGAGTAAAACTCCATTAGGAGTTTTCAAAAAAAAACTCCCAGGGCACTTATTGGTGATCTAGCCCATCAGAATCAGGACAACAAGCTGAGCAAGGTGGTACCATTCAATTCTTACTGATTTTCTTTTTTTTTTGGGCGGTCCCAAATCTCAAGAACATCTGATTGGTGCATGGTAGAAACTAGAGCTCAAGCTATGGCCAATGAGAGGATGGACAACCTTGAAACAACCTTGCAATCCATCCAAACTCAAATTGAAAGCCTATCGAAACTAATCTTGAAGGGCAAGGAGGAAGCCCACGAGGAGGCGTATAATGGCAAGGGACACAGTGAGGGTGAGTCTAGCCACTCTCGTCACATCTAGGGCACCCACCAGCAATCTCGTCAGCAATGTCCCAAGTTGGATATGCATAAATTTGATGGGTCTCAGCCAACAACATGGATAACACAAATGGAGCAGTATTTCAATGTGAATAACATCCTAGATGATGATACTCAGCTTATGGTGGTGAGCATGTACTTGGACAATGAAAGGTGGCAATGGTGGGAATGGCATCAACGTTGCAGTGGACCTTTTAGGACTTGGACCACCTTCAAAAAAGCTCTTCAAGACCGCTTTGACCAAGAATCTTCTTATTTTGGTCATCTTAGTAAGCTCCGACAAACTAGCACAGTGGACGAATATATTACAGCCTTCGAAGCCTTAGCCTTCCGCACCTGGGATCTCTCAAATGCGTTCTACACGGAATGTTTTATCAGTGGTCTTAAAGAAGCCATAAAAGCCCAAGTCCAACTGCACCACCCTCCCACGTCGATAGAGGATTGCAAGGTAGCTCGTAACATGGAACGTGCGTTAGCAGCCCAATACAGTCTCTCAAATTTCGCCGCTAAGGGTTGCTCCCCACAGGCTCACAGCACCACTCAAACACTTAAGGTCCAAAAGGTGTCACCTGCAGAAATGGCTGAAAGAAGAAAGCAAGGATTATGTTACTACTGTGATGAAAAATACTCCCCAGGTCATAAATGCAAGGAGCACAAATTTTTTCAAATTGATGCCACTGACTATAGCTCATCGGAGGAAGATCCACCACTGGAGAAACACGAGGAGGTAGAAGAGGACAACCAACAGGACAATGTACTTGATGAACCAGTTATTTCGTTGCATGCTTTGGAAGGGATTTCTTCATCTCAAACTCTCAAAATCAGAGGTTTTATTAAACATCGCCCAGTAGTAGTCTTGATTAATAGTGGAAGTACACATAATTTCATCCATCAAAAAGTCGCGGAAGCAGTGCATTGTTTTGTATGAGCAATTTCTAACTTCCAAGTTCAAATCGCGGATGGGGGCACAATGAAATGTGAAGGCCGCTGTGAAAATGTCAAACTTCAAATGGGGGATTATCAGTTGAAGACCCACATGTTTGCCATACGCATGGGAGGATGCGACATTGTCCTCAGCGCTGACTGGCTCCGCACTCTAGGGCCTATCACAATGTATTTCCAGGAGTTATATATGAGTTTTAAGCAGAACAACTCCACACATACCCTCCGAGGACTCCAGGCAGGAGCTCCCTCTATCATCAGCTTGCATAGGATGGAAAAATTGCTAAAAAAGGGCCATCATGGAGTTATAGCTCAATTTAATGCCATCCAGGCAGTCGAAACCAAGTCTCTGCCAATTCATCCGGAGATGCAACAGATTTTAAATAACCATCGGCCGGTCTTTGACAAGCCTCATGAGCTTCCACCCTCGAGAGGGGAACATGATCATAGCATCACCTTGGTTCCAGGGGCCCAACCCCCAAATGTGCGCCCATATAGATATCCGTTCACCCAAAAGAATGAAATAGAAAAAATAATCAAGGAACTTTTGGAAGCAGGTGTCGTTCGTCCCATCATTAGTCCTTATTCATCACCGGTGGTCATGGTGCTTAAGAAAGATGGGGAGTGGCGGATGTGTCCAGACTTCAAGGCTCTCAATAAGTTGACAGTCAAAGATAAATTTCCCATCCTAGTGGTTGATGATTTTCTAGATGAACTCAATGGGGCTCAATTCTTCACTAAGCTACATCTGCGCTCAGGCTACCACCAAATTCACATGAAGGAAGTCGACATTCCAAAGACTGCTTTCCGCACTCATGAAGGCTATTATGAGTTCCTAGTCATGCCATTCGGTCTTTGTAATGCCCCTTCTACTTTTCAGAGCCTTATGAAACACCTTCTCAAACCATATCTTCGGAAATTTGTCCTTGTCTTCTTCGATGACATCCTCATCTATAGTTGCACTTGGGCCATACATCTTTAGCATGTAGATCTACTGCTGCAACTGCTCCGCAAGCATAAATTATTTGTTAAAATGTCCAAGTGTGCATTTGGCATGAAAGAAGTTGAGTATTTGGGCCACATTGTGGGGCGTGAAGGTGTCAAGGTGGACCCCAAAAAGATGCAGGCAATGCAAGAGTGGCCTCAACCTCGGACCTTGAAAATCCTGAGAGGATTCTTAGGTCTCACAGGGTATTATCGCAAATTTTTCCGCAATTATGGTCACATAGCAAAGCCCCTCACTCAACTCCTGCAGAAAAATTCATTCTTCTGGAATGAGGAAGCACAACAAGCCTTTACAACTCTCAAAAATGCCATGTGTTCCACTCCAGTCTTAGCACTACCTAATTTCACCAAATCTTTTGTCATTGAATGTGATGCTTCGGGTACGGGTATTGGGGCAGTCTTAATGTAGGAAGGACGACCTTTGGCCTTCACCAACCAACAACTCAGTGGGAAGAATCTGGGCCAATCTACCTACGAGAAGGAAATGATGGCCATCTTACATGCAGTCAAGACCTAGCGACCTTACTTATTGGGGCGACGTTTCCAAATCCGCATAGACCATCACAGTCTTAAATATTTTTTGGAGCAACGCCTATCCTCCCCACAACAAAATAAATGGCTAGCCAAAATGATGGGATATGATTATGAGATCATTTACAATAAAGGGCAAGACAATAGGGTAGCAGATGCATTGTCTCGCCAATTTGAGGAGGAAAGTACCCTGCTAGCAATTTCCCTTCCCATTCCAGAATGGATTGAAGAAGCTCGCCGGGAATGGTTTTCACATCCCAGACTCTCCCAACTCATTTCTCAATTGCAGACGGATCCAAATTCCAACAAGGGCTACTCGTGGCAGGATGAGATTCTTCGCTATAAGGACAGAGTCGTCATACCACCAACCTCCACCCTCAAAAGTCGCATTTTGGCAGAATTGCACTAATCCCCCATTACAGGACATTCAGGCTTTCAGAAGACATATGCTCGCACCAGAAGATCATTTTTTTGGACAGGTATGAAAAAGGACATCCTTACTTTCGTAGCCGAATGCGATGTCTGTCAACGACACAAAGGGGAGACAGTCAATACACCAGGCACATTACAACCGTTGCCCATCCCGGCATCAATATGGACAGAGGTTTCTATGGATTTCATTACAGGTCTTCCAAAGTCAGGAAACAAGTTAGTCATCATGGTGGTTGTGGATAGACTGTCGCAGTATGCTCATTTTTGCGCCCTACCCCACCCGTTTACACCAACTTTGGTCGCTCAATCTTTCATGGATCAGATCTTCAAATTGCATGGCATGCCCACTTCTATTGTGTCCGATCGTGACCCAATCTTCACAAGTAATTTTTGGCAGGAACTCTTCAGGCTACAAGGCACTCAACTAAAACTCAGTACTTCCTATCATCCACAAATGGATGGTCAAACTGAAGCCATCAGCAAATGTTTGGAAACCTACCTTAGGTGTTTCACTTCAGAAAAGCAACATCTTTGGGTACAATGGTTACCTCTGGCTGAATGGTGGTATAATAACAACTATCATGCCACCACCAAAATGACTCCCTATGAAGCAGTCTATGGTCAACTCCCTCCTTCCCCTACTTCTTATATTAAGGGATGCTCGAAGGTACAAGCAGTGGATCAACTCCTACAACACCGCGCCACCATGCTCGCCCATCTTCGAGAGAATCTTCATCAAGCTCAAAACCGCATGAAGCAACAAGTAGACCAGCATCGCTCAGAGCGCCAATTTCAAGAAGGGGATCAAGTCTTTTTACGGCTGCAACCATATAAGCAAACATCACTCAAAGACAAGGGTTGTCAGAAACTATCTCCCAAATTCTACGGACCATATCAAGTACTTCAGCGCATTGGAGAAGTGGCTTACAAGTTGGCCTTGCCGCCTACTGCAAAAATCCATCCAGTTTTCCATGTCTCATGCCTCAAGAAAGTGATTGGGAACAATTGCAGAATTCAGACCAGTCTACCTGAATTGGACGAAGAAGGGTCAATTTGGCTTCAACCCGAACAGGTCCTAGACACACGAGACAAGCACCTACACAGCCGCATGATTAAGGAAGTCCTCGTCAAATGGAAAGACACCTCTCCGGAAGATGCAACTTGGGAACCAACCACTATTCTTCAGCAGTTTCCGCAGCTTCAGCCTTGAGGACAAGGCTAGTTTTAAGGGGGAGGGCATGTTAGGGTCCCACCCTAACCCCCTTATTTATGTAATGTGATCACGTCATAGTCAACAGTCAATAAATCCCATATTAATATTTGTAAGTGGTTAACCCATAATTAATGACGGGACCACAGTTAGTTGCAAATGGGCCGTAGTATTAGATAGATGGTATTAATAAAACCCACAGTATTGATCCGTGGTATTGCATGTATGAGTCATATATAAAGGATAGAGACTCCCTGTGAGGAGCATCGTGTCTTATTTGTGTAAGCGATCTCTGCTCTATTGGAGGTTGCCCCCTCGAAGAGGCAAGTGAACATTACTCTCTGAATAATAAAATCATTGCTGTTCTGTGTTCTGGGTATCTTTTCTTCGCATATTCTGTATTTGGGTATCATTTTGCAGGTTAAGAGCATAAAATTCTGCCTATTTGTTGTCCACTGATGCATAAATACGAGGAATACTCTGGACACATCGCCAATAGTCTGCACCTCTTGTGCAATATATATCTTAGACCAGCCACTCTGATGGTGCGGACAATCCCTCCTAAGGTGTTCCTCAGCACATGTCGAACACTCCGACTGACCAATACCCTCACCTATAAGCTATTGTTCTGGTGACCTGTGTCCATGTCTAGCTGCATTAAACTTCTTTTGTGGTGCCATTTTTTCTTTCTCATATGCATTCTGAGGCCTTGTTCCCTTAGGCTACCATTTGATTCTACCTTTGTCTTTTCCCTTCAATCCTTGCTGAGATTCATTCTTACACTTTGACTGTTCATAACAATGCTTCAATTTCTCAATGAATTCCTTAAGTGACCAAGGTTCATGATACTAAATCCGATCTCTAAATTCTAATGGAAAACACTGACAAATATCTCAACTTTAGACTTCTCATTAGTAAGATATGGTACACACTTCAATAGCTCAAAAAAATTGGTCGTGTACTCTTCATCTCTCATTGATCCATCTATAGCTCACAAAATTATTTGGCCTGACTGTTGTAGTACCTCTTTGACAAGTACTTCTTCCTAAAAAACCTCTTGAACTCCTGCCAACACAATTCATTTGTCCTGATGTATTTAACTCGCTTAACATATTCCCACCAGATGTCTGCCTTACCTTTCAAGCTAAATATTGTTATTCTGGCCTTCCTATTATCTGTGTACTCATGTAACAAAAATAATTTTTTCATCCCAAGTATCCTAGCCTTTGCATCTTCAACCTTCTTCACATCTCCATCAAAAGTAGGTGGTTTTTCTTTCTTGAATTCATCCGGCAAGTATCCCTTATAACTACCTTGTAAGGATGATAATGATGACAATCATGATGTCAATTAGAAACAAAACTATAATAGTACCTGTACTCATCACTCCTCCTACCCTGACTATCCAACAACCTACCATATTTCATCATATGAGATCTATCAGACCTGTGTCTACCAGGAGACCTACTACCATATGCCCCATTAGTTTTATCCTCATGTCCATGGTTGATCGAAAGAAGCCCTTGTCATTGCAAGTCTGACAAACTATGAATAAGTATCGCATTAACCTCTACTTGCTTCTATTGTGCCTATATTATATGATCATTATCTTCCTTATAACTCCTTATCTTTTCCCTCAAGATCCTCAATGTATCTACCAAATCAAAAGTGTTCCCGCACCATGCTAATCATATGATGCATAGGAAGATTCTATGTAGTCTAGTACCTTGCTATCCATTTGATCTTTTTCCTACAATGCATAATATGTCATATAAACCGAATCACAATAAATCAATGTACCTTAGCATAATTCGGGGAGGATACCTGATCTTCTAGATAAAAAAATTAGCATGATACATGTATAGCATAAACATAACATCACATAGACATACGCAAATAAATCTATCAACACATAAACATAGTTCTAGTTAGGTCTAGTCATCAATACAAGGTCATATCAACAATGCGTGCTATGACCTTATGCATGAAAACAACCATTACTTCATTGTACACATTGCCACATGCAACCAACAACATGCATAAGAAATTCCTAATCAACTACACCTATGCATAAATGCATGTAGTTGAACATAAGTAAAAAAATCTTGTAATCAACCTACAAGATTGATACATGTAATCAAATATACAATAATGTATCCTAACATACAAGGATGTAAGTAGGCAGCATAAAATGAAGATGTAAGCGACATATAACAATATGTAACTAGTCATATACTCACAAAAATTTTATTCCAAAAAATCAACATGGAAACCTTGCTACAACCATAATCAATCAACTAGCAAGTGCAACAAGAACATGGAATGCAAGTGTAAAAGACACACATGCAACTAACATGCATGCATGACCAACAGACACTGCCCATTGAGTTTGAGGGTTGAACCATGCTCTGATACCACTTTGTCATACCTTCCTCCCACATCTACCCAAGTAACTAGCCAACCAAGGTAAACATTTGACGAGAAGCTACTATTATTGGATTTGACCTCCTATGTGCCCTTAAGGAAGTGGAATCGTCAAAAACATCAAACATAGTCATCCAACATTAGCTTCACGACCCACAGAAACCAATCCAACACTTCAAACATGTTTCCCTTGGGTCCTAAAGAAGTTTTGACCATATTAGGCCTCAGTCATACTCATGCTATAGGTACGAAAGTGTCCAGAAACCCAAAGTCACTCTCACAGGCTTATGTGCCAATGTCTAGGGATCCAATTTGCCTGTTTTGTCCCAACGACGATGGGATTTAAGCCACCTTTTTAGGCCCAGAGGCCAGATCAATGCCCAGAATGGAGTGATAGATTAAGATCAATAAAGAATAGGAAGACAATAATGCCAAAGCAATAAGTTGAACAAGACCTTAACTGAACCCCTTAGCCATGAAAGGCATTTTTTCAAACATATCATCAATATGTAACCTACAGGTGTAAACAATAGAATTAAGTGTACGGATTTGATACTTATTTGAGAATCGCTACGAACCATTGTTCCCTCATGTCATTTGCCACATTATCATATACTAAGACATGTATACATTATCCATTGATTTACAAGTAAAAACATGTTGAGATCCATACATAGTTGCTACCATAAAACACACATATAACCCGCATAATAGGGAAAAAAAAATATCATAAACATATCAGCAGTAATATCCACATATACATCTGTACATTTGCACTTGAAGATCAAGGGAATGAGTTTATCATTAATGAATGTAATACACCAACCAAAGATGCGACTACCACATTCCACCCGACCATAGACTGGCTGAGCCAAGTCTCTCTTCAGTCGATCACTCCCATGCCATATTCCAAGCATGCATGTATGACTCATAGAGCACACCAAAATAACAACAACAAGCATGGATGCCACTGGAGTTCTCTACCTACACCATGAATAATTTGAGTGCCTCCTAGTCTCTCAGGCTTTACCTGCAATCCGTAGTTCGATCTAGGGGTCACTAGGCCCTACCCTGAGACACACTCTCTAGGCTTTATCATACAGCCCATCCCAAGACTACTAGGCCCAAAGGAGAGAAATCCACCTCTTTTCTTTATTGTATATCCTTCCATTAATTGACAAGGACTCTTAGGCCCAACGATGCACACAATCTAGTTTTACCACAACCCACAGTCTTTTTTATGGGTTACTAGGCCAGTGAATTTACTATGATCCACAGTCTAGTTTAGGGACCACTAGGCCATCTATTTGTCAGTTCAGATATCCACACCACTTAGTTTCGAACCCATTCGGCCATCCCATGTTAACCGAATATGAGAAACCCATCTCATCAAATCTATTTGGAAATGGCAAGGCTAGGATGAAAAACGTTGTCACATGTTGGAAAACCCATCCCATGATAGAAAAGATCCATGTGCAATACCATGCATGCCAAATCTAGCAAGGAAAATACACATGCGAGTCGATATCTGCAAGGAAGCGTCCTGTAGTTTCTTGATCATGCCTTTCCCTGATTGATCTTTTCTTCCTCTTGCCTTATTTTCCTTTCTTGCTCCAATGCCAAAGTGGTCCAAGAAACTCTAAGTGTCCAAGAGTGAGAGAGAGAGAGATCATAATGAGAGAGCTCCAAAACTAAAGTGACAAAAGGTTACCAACTGATCCTTAGAAGCCTTTTTATTCATGAGTTCTTTATTTTATTCATTTCCCATTATTTTCCTTCAATTTCCTCCTCACATACAACCTGTGACCTTTCACCTCACTTTTCTCCTAATTTCAATTATTTTCATGAATAAATGTGGCAGCAATGCCATTTTTCCTTTTAAAAGCCTTAGCCATTTCTTTTGCCAATTTCCTTAGCCATAAACATCCAAATGAACACCCCCTAGGGTGTCTTGCCCAACATTGATCTTGGAATAAGTGTCCCATCAACCGTGGTCATTGTTTTTAACTTTCATTACATGGAATTTTCACCAGGGCTGTTACAAGAGAGTATATGGCCAAGGCTGCAGTAGTGAGATGGGAAGCACAATTAGAAAACCTGTGGTACTAGGATAACAAATGATCCATTTGCAACGCATGATGAGAGTGTGGTTTTAGAGTACATACGTGATGAGGTGATCATCACAAAAATGATTCAAGGTGCATGATCGTACAAGCAAAGTTTGACATCAGAATTATGGGTAGAATTTGTTAAGTTAGAACCCATTGACAGGGTCTTTGAGGCAAGTCCCATTAGACTCTACTAACATGTAGGTACCTTTGAGAAGGCAACGTTTAATGATATATGGGCCTTTGCATGTTCCATAAAGTTTCCAACTTTCATGGCCCTAAAGCTTCTTTGGTGACATCATAGTGAAGGACTAGATCACCCTTGGTGAATGGACAAGGGTTGATGTTGTGACCAAAGGAGGTTTTGGTACTCCTTTTGTGGCTATGTTATGATGGATAGATTCTCAACAACATTCATCGATGTGTTCGAACTGTACTATCCTTTTTTCTAATGGTGAGGTATATGGGAGAAGCTTGATAGCTATGCATAAGGTAGGGATCTCACACTTAATAGGGAGTACGATCTCGACCCCATATACAAAATAGATAGGTGTGAATGCTATGGATGCCTTCACAAATTTGATGTATGCCAACAAGCATGAGAATACCATGTGATGCCAATTGGTTTTGTGCATGTTCAACATATGCTGTAACATTGTTTTAAAGAATTTGTTAACAACTTCCACTTGACCATTGGCCTCGGGGTAGTATGGAGAAGAAAACTCATGTGAAAAACCAAGGATTTGAGATAATTTATGAAAGATCTCATTCTCAAAATCATTCATGTGATCTGATATGATCTCCTTGGCATCACTGAGCCTCATGATAACATGGTTAAATAAAATCCCCACAGCAGTATCAATGGTGTTGTTATATGTAGGCATGGCTTCCTACCACTTGGTAAAGGTCATGAATTCTATGCCCCACTTGCAGAAGGGACCTATGGTGATTATCAGATGTAAAGGAGCTGGTGGTGCTCGAGCTTTATGGGCACAACATTGGCATTGGTCACACTTTTTAATGGCGGTAACACAATCATAAGAAAGAGTAGGCTAAAAATAACCAACGCAATGGATCTTTTGTGTACTGGCCATTCCTAAGTGGTGGCCACTACAAGCTCCATTATGAAAGTCATGGAAGACCTATTCATGTTCATCAATTGAAAGGAAATGATGTAATATCATTTCCACTTTGCAGTGATATAAAACATATCCTATGAGGAGATAATGAGTGGCTTGGTGGCGAATGAGATGTCGATCATCACGCAAGAGGCTTGGGTTGAACATCTGAGTTCAAAAAAGAGGAGGATATCATTGTACCAAGGGTCATTTATGGATATGATAAATAGATATTTATTAGGAAAAGCATTGTTGACAGGAGACCCTTAAGAATATGAAGGGGGTTCTGTAATGAATTCTATAAGAATAAGATCTTTCTTTCTTTTGCGATAATCAAATTGTAAGTCAAAATCTTGCAAAATGACTCCCCATCGGGAATACTTATTTTTTAGGATATGACGAATGAGAAAGTAGCTCATGGGGTTAATTATTACAATTACAGTGCTTGTATGTAAGATGATGTAATTCCAAATCTTATGCACTAAGTGTACAAGGGTGAAGGAAGTTTTTTCTACTAGCTCATACTTCAAAGGAAGTCTGGAGAGGTTCTTTCTTATGTAATAGATGACATGTTCCTATTATCATTTCATTCTTGGACTAATACCACCACCATGGCTACCTATGATGATGATAGGTAGAGGGTATAGTCCTTGTTGTGGTCAGGAGGCTAATCAGTGGTGCCTATGATAATGTACCTTTCAAGGCCTCAAATGATTTTTGAGCTTCTTCATCCCACTAGAAGGGAATTTACTGATGAAGAAGGTGCAAGAAACCATGTGCACAAGTTACGTAATCAAGGATGAAGGGACATAAGAAGTTGGACTTACCTTGAAACCTTTATAATTTCTTCAAATTTCTTGGAGGTGGGATTTATCAGATGGCATTTAACTTTAGAGGGTTGACCCTAATGCCTTATTGGAAAACAATGAATGTCTGTAGTAAACCCACATTAATGTAGAAGACATGCTTGAGGGGGTTCAAGCGTAGGTTATATTTTTGAAATGAAAACATAAGCGAAGGTCTTCCAGGCAGTCTAAACTCTTTTTGCATCATATTCTGAGATCTTCGATTAAGGCTAGTATTAGATGAGCCAAGTCATGGAAGATATAACTCATGGCCCGCTAGAAGGTGTCGTGAAGATTTTTAAGGCCGAAGTGCATGACGTGGTAGGTGAAAGAACCCCATGGGGTATTAAAGGTTGTTTTGTACTAGTCTGTATGTCGTATCTAAATTTGAATATATCCTGAGAATCAATCCATAAAGGATAAGGTTATGTTTACAATGTAAGCATCAATTATTTGATCAATGAAGGGTGTTCTATTATTTTCTTTGTAACATGCCTTGTTCGTATCTTTGAAGTCAGTACAAACCCAAATTGTGCCATGTTTTTTCATGACGGTTACAAGGTTAGAGACCCAAGATCTATAAGAAAGAGTAGATGAAACCTTCTTTATGAAGTTTGTCAATTTCTTATCTAATTACTTTTGACTTGGAAGGGTTGAGTTGATGTTGCTTTTATCTAAATGGGTAAGCATCAGGGCATGTGTCAATGTTGTGCTCCATGATTTAAGGACTAATTCTTAGCATTTCTGAATAAGACCACAGGAAAAACTCCCTATATTTTTGAAATAGGACTTTGTAAGAGGTCGCTTCTTCTAGAAAGTAATCTTCCCCCAATGATATTTATTAGATTATGTTGGGCTTGGTGGAAATGTCTACTTGAATAGTAGGTGAAATATTGGACATGTTCCCTTCCTCAAATGTGTTTGGTGCTGGGAAGGGATTTTTTAACCAATCTACCTATTCTAGTGGTAGGAATTCCTTTGTCTCTACTATATAAATATTGTGGCATGGTGCTTTAGTGAATGAGAATGTTTTTTCTCGTACAAATAAAGACTGATAGCGCATGGCATGAAAACGATATTATGGTTCCATCAACACCTCTATAATATGCACAGTTGAGTGAAAAATATTATCTAATGGTGCTAGAGGTTGTGAGGGGTCATGAGGATGGGATGGGAACCTAGTGTTGTCGATGGACCAAAAAGACAATTATTTAGTGGCACCTACCATGGAACCCAATGATGTTGACAATGCACATGCTACATGGGTCTATACATTTGTGGGTGGTGCAACCTTCACATGGGAGAAGCAGTATCGACACCAAAACTGATGAGCATAAGATATGAATCAGGGTTCCTACGGATGAGGATATGAACCATATATGGTGTTGGGTGTCATCAGCAACAAGTTGTGGGGGTATCTCTTGAATGGGCTCCCACGGATAGTTTGGGGGAGGTACTAGTTCTTTGTTGATGAGATATATGGTTTGTGTCAGGGTGTCTCTCTTAGCCATTGACAATTTTCTTGGTGGGGTGCTAGTGGGAGGAATATATGTCTAACCGGTATGAGGTTGAGTATCCATGGAAAAGGGGATCAATTGTTTGGTAACATAATACTGCAAATAGTTCCATGCCTCTCGGAAGAAAACAAGATGTGGGAAAAGCCGAGTATGATGGTTTTACATATAAATGTGATAACTATTGTGTTTGTGCCTAGGTCTATTCTTGTGGACAATTTGAGGGACATGGTGCTAATTCCTAGGTATCTACATATTAGGACACTTATTAATCAAATGTCAAAGATCGTCATATAAGGTGCACATGTGATTAGCTCTTGACAGCATCGATGTTGGCTGCCTCCCTATTTTAGTAGATATTGATAAGGGATGAGAGTTAGAATGACAATGGGTACATGGATGAATCAAGTGAGAAGCTTCTTCTTTAGAGACATTAAATGGCCCGAGCCACATCATCAATAGTTAGAGTAGTAGGTAACAATGGTATGAAAGCATTGGACTGTGAAGGGCCTCCAATGAATCCTAATAACGAGGGTGATTAGGGAAATGGTGAGTGTAGCGACCATGTTGCATGCAAATGGCACATGGATGTTCGATTCATCGGCATTTGCTGTGTGATGGACTAGCGTTGTTTCCCGATGGTGGAGATGGGGCTAACGGTGCCTTTGGGGCATGAAGAAGAGATTTTAGTTCAGCCAATGTAGGACACTTGTTGGCAGGGTGTCTTGCTATATCACATACTGCACATGGGGTAGGTAGCCTAGTAGGAGTGTTTACTGAATTTTCAAAGTTCTTTCCTTTCTGCTTCTCCCTTTTGGTTACATGTACTGGTGTTAACACATATATTACTCCTTGTGGGGTGATTTTCTAAGGTGTGGACAAAGGAATTATGTCTGTCAAGGTAATACGTAATTTAGTTGACATGGCTTGGCCGGGGGGAAGTACTAAACACTAATTGCAAAAGACATATTGAGAAATGTAATAGTTGTGATAATTTGTTGTGAGACAAAGCTAGGTTGGGGATACGAGAAAGCTTTTTGAGTTATCACATAGGGTAGTAATGATGACAAATAGTCATAGAATTAGGGGTGTTTAGAACTGGTTCCTGAGACTACGATCTATTTGACGAATTCATCATGCATAGTGCTGTTTCAGATTTTGGTGTGGCAACTGAAGAATCTCCTAGATATGTTACAAGGAGTGATGATGCCTTGAACATTCTAGGACCAACTTTGGTTAAGGATGGTACAACTTATTTATGAAACACAACATAGTGTAGCACTCCATCAGGGGATGGTGATTCTCCTGTCTTATTACATGTGAGTTTGTCTGGTGACGATCTTCTCATTGTGTCAGAACATCATGATGCCAAGTAATGATTAGGGTATCGTCATCATGGTTTAAATATAACTACGACCCAATAAGATATTCTAATCTAGTTGGGCATCAAGGACATTGATATAAATGAGAATTATTTTGTTAGAAATCTCTACTTGGATGTTCTAAAAGAGTCCTACAAGGCCCAAGGGGCGCTCATCATGTTCCCTAAGTGTGATGGATGAAGCAATTATCTTGAGGGATCCTAGTTTCTAACAAACTGATTTGGACATAATACAGGTACATGCCCCCTTATCAAATATTCAACGATGGATGGTGATATTCCATATAGTGACCAGAATATGGAAGTAAACTATTGATGGTAGCAGCCGTTTCTCATTGTCTAAATCAGAGGTCATCAATCGTGAGTCAGATGGGTCGATCACACTTAAAGAAAAAAAAGAGACTTTTGCTACATTGGACAAGTCTACATGACTTCTAATGCTCACATGGAGGAAAGTGAATGCATTAAGTCATCAAGAATGCTATATTTTTGATATGCCTTTGAAATATGCCTTACATGACTTAGTGGCATTTTGATCATCTGTTGGAAGGTTTTAATAGGGCATCGAAGCAACATCAAAGGTGTTGTGCCTGTAGTGTTAGTTGATGTCGAAGGATTTTTTTATGCGGGTGTTCCATTGTCACAGTTTTGAATTTGTGAAAGGACATAAGAGCCGAACATATAAATGTCACGGTTTGTTGTGTCATTGGGATTGCCCGTAGTTTTGTTTTGATAAGGTGGAGGGGTCGCCTCATGTTGTGTGGCCACTACTACTTGGTGAACAAAATTGTTCAGCATAACCACAAGTTGTTTGTTTGTTCCTCCATGTCCCCTTATTTCTCTCATTCTCTTCAACTCAGGGAGTTGAGGGCAATGATAAGTGTAATGCCTATACTCACCAAAAACAAAACAAGTATGATTAGTCCTTAGACTAGATTTCCTATTTTGCTTTTGTGGGGTTATTGATACCCTGGCCATTGTTTTGGTTTCATTTAGTAGGATTTCCTGCACTTGGTGCCCATGAAGGTTGTTTTTGGTTGTTTTCACCCTTCCCAGGTTGCCTTTTTTATTCCTTCCTTTATTCTTGTTGGAATTTGTAAGGTTTGTCATGTTCAATTGTTTAAATGACTATTGTTGTTGTGGGGAAGAACGTTGCACAAAATTAACCCCGATGTTCATCTGAGAAATAAGTTTGTTTTGTTGGGTGCTGGAAAATGGTAGTAAGGGTTCCCTTGTCTTGGGTTAGTGTAAGTGGTTTAGGAGGTGGAAACCACCTCTACAGCATGTGGAGGGTACTAGACACTCTTCATGGGAGGACATTTGTTATCATGAATGTTAGAGGACTGGTTACTCTACATGGTAGGGATTTGAGGGGGCATAGAGTGATTGGGATAATATCCCATATTAGGTGGAATTTGAGCTATAGGTTGGCCACCATATGATTGCAAATGGGTTTTTCGTCCATACATGTTTCTAGACTATTGAATCGTTTGTAACATTTGATGCTTTCGGTTTATCTTGTCCAAATGACTGTAATAAAGGGGCATCAGGTAGAATGGAGTAAAGGTACCCTAACTGAGTATAAATGAGCACAAAATATTGATATTTGTTTATAGCTTTTTATTCTAATCGGTTTATGGTGGTGTCCACATATTTTTCTCTTGCTAGCACAAGATATTTCAAAAAGAAATCTAGAAGGAGGGCTGGTGTGACATCAACCTTACATAAACAATGACATTTTCTCCATTCATGTAGATGGTTAGGGATACGAGTGGAGGTACTATACCGAATGTGGATTAGTAGCTCTAACCTAGTGTCATGGTGAATTGGGAGTTGAAAAATGGTGAAGAACGAGCAAACAAGGAATTAAAATTTGAGATGGGAACTAACTGTCTCGCTCACATGCCACTTTGTGTTAGTGCTAGTGAGTGTGCATTGAAATGAACTCAGATGAACTAAGTCCTCAACGCTGTTTTTTGAGGAACACAACAAGTGAAAGGTCATGATGTCGTTGAAGGGGTCTTTTCCCTACTTACCTTCAGACTTGGGAATTTCTTAAGGTAGTTTGGTTGGCATTAGAGGCTAAGTTGGATTATGGGTAATTGGACCATTTGTGAGATTCATTAGATGTGGTAGGTTTAAAGAAGCTATAAATGGTATGTGGCTAGTATTCACCATTGCAAAATGATTTTGAAATGTGGTGTGTAAAGGGGTCCCTTGTGGCGAAGTATTCATGGGACTACCGAGGGGGGTAGTGTGTAGATTCCCTTGACGGGTAGTAAAAGGGGTACCTTGAGGGATAGGGGTACCAATCAAGGTTGCTTTAATGAAATATAAACTAATTGTTATGGTTGAATGATGTTCTCTATGTCGAGATGGCAAGATACCTAACACAACTCCTTGTAAAGGGGGGAGGTTTAGTATGTATCAAGAGTGATGGGTAACTCTTGGTTCCCCTATGGTGGCCTTGTCGTTGTGCATTTATTTCTATAGTGAGGGAGGGCTCTTTGAATGAACGAAAATGAATCACATACATACAAGAAAGCGAAAAAATAAGTGGTAAATTTTCCCTTTATCTATTTAATTTGTGAAACAATCAACAAAAAATGAATTTGTGAGGTTTACCCTCTATGATAAAGATCCCTATAGGCCTAGCAGCATTTCCACTCAAATAGTAATTGGGTCCTGCAAGGATTCTTATGGAAAAGTATTGGACCATGTCGCATAATTAATGGCGACGTTTCTAGAAACCATGAATAAACCAAGCTAGAGAAGAGCTCTCAGTGCTTACCCATGCATAAAATTATAGGGATGTTAGTGTGAAATTGTTTGGAAGGTGTATTGAAAACACTTCACTTAAGTCAGTAGGTGACAAGTGAACCTAGCAACAATTTGATGGCTGCCTACAATTCAGATTTACAAATTAATTGAATAAATTATTTATTGAAAACACATGCTCAAGAAGATTTACAAAAAGGGTTTGTAAATCATCCTCAATAAGATGGGTCCTTTGATGTCCTTGATGCTTCAGTAATCGATCTTCTCTCTCATTGTGTGAGAAACCCAAAACAATGCTGAGAACTCAAATGGGAGCTCAGAATAAAAGGGACGATCATAATGATCATGGTGAAGAATGAATGAAAAACACTCGTATCTATAACAAAATATTGAGTTAATCTCGAAAATGGACAATAATAAGATAATATTGACCAAATAAAGATCTAACCACCAGGAATACTTTATTATATTTTTTGGAGAGAGAGAATATGTTTAAAATGGTCGAATATCTTTATTTAGAAATAATTAAAAAATAAAATGTTTTATTAATTATTTCATGAGGATTAAGAATGGCATGAAATTGAAATAATTATTAAACAGTGATTTAACAATTATTCCAGTAATGGAAATAAGGAATAATAAATAAATAATGATTTGTTTAACTATTCCTCAAATATTTAGTCACATGTGACAAGGAATAATTATCAAACAATGATTTAATAATTATTCCTAGAGAAAATTAAATAGATAATGATTTATTCAATTATTCTCATGGGGTTTTTTATTTTAATCACAAAATAATTTAGTAAGAGTTGTTTACTAAATTATTTTCCAATGTTAAAGTGATTTTACTATAGTAAACTTTATCCTACATGATGTATTTCGATCCACCTAGTTAGAAATGGATAGGTGATCATTTTTTGGTGATAATAGATTTCCCCCCAATGTATGAGTTTTAGGAGCAAATTTATGACATAAATATGTTGTAGGTTACACTTCCACGAGACACCGAAGGGGAGTCAAAGAGAGAGAGAGAGAACTGAAGCAATGTAAGGATGGATAAAAATGGAGGGGGCGAGACCTACTAAACTGATACAAGTCTCCTTTTATATGATGGTACATGATCTCAAATGAGGCAGGGGAGGCATACCCATACTCGCTAAGAAAACTACATACAAAGAATAATGACGTGTTGAAGAAAGTGTAAATAGGTTTGGTCTTCATAAATGTAATTTTGATCTTTGTACTTGTAAAATGAAATAATTATTATTTCTGTAAATTGTTAAAATTAGTTTCTTGCTAGTTTCATAGGTCAAGCACATGTTCGAGTTCTTCTAGAAAAGTCAAAGAGTCAATCAAATTCTCAAAGACCCATGTGGACATGTTACACCATGAGAAAGTATGTATTAGAGTCAAATAATAATCTTTGATCAAAGTGATAAGCCTCCTCCATATGTTGACCTCAAAAGAAGAAGTAATTTAGAATTTGAAGGACAAGTTGGCCTCAATTGATCAAGCTGGACCAATAGGATGGACAAACTCCTATATATCGGTCCATTCAACCTCATGAAAATACAAGCAAGTGCTCTTCGAAATCAGTGAAGGACAAAGGCTAAAAAAGAATGCGAAAAAGGTAAGAGAGTGTGTCTCTACTTCAATGGATAAGGAAGTGTAGAAGGCTGAGTTTGGAAGGTCTATTTCTTGCCCAACTACAATCACATGTGAGAAAGAAAAGAGGCTCATTTTACTGGCATATCAGAACTACTATTATAGTCATATGAAGAGGCTTGAGTGGGATAGTAAAAGAGTTCTAATTAGGCCTTTTACTCAAGCTAAGGAAGAGACTATTGAAGCAAAGGAAAGGGAGTAACAAAGCTACAATTCTTGAAGGTATCCTACACATGTGGGAAGAAAAAGAAGACATATTGTTGTTGTTCCATATCTGCAACTACAGTGAAGAAAAGAGAGATCGGTTGAGTTAGGAACAAGGACTTCTCCTCGATTGAAGGAAGGCTTCATCTGAAGTGAAGGAAGAAAATAAGAATGTCTCTTCTAGGGTATGCATGACTAGGGTTGCTGCAGGAAAGTCATAAGTGAAAAAAGGACAAAGAAGGAGGTTGAAGTGTTGCAAGAAGAAATAATATTGGATGAAATGGAAAGGCTTGACTTGTGCTTGGAGGATCTTCTTGTCAAGGGTCTAGGGTTTGGCACTTCTCAATTGAAGCTTCAATAATAGAAATTTTCATAAGGGTTTTCCTCTCTAGGAGAGAGAGGTTTTGCCCTGGCTGAGAGCCAACATCTTGTGTTCTCGTCTCCTTTCATTTTGGTAACTGTTTGATGAAGTAAGACAACACACACTAATAATAATAAGAGAATATTGTTCTAATATGAAAAGTAAAATGTACTTCAAAAATAGTTATCATTGTTCAAAGAATCTCTTGATAACCTTGATGCCTTAGATTCTTCAACATGGTTTCACATCTTAGGTGACACATCAAGGAAGGGCATTTAAAGAACACTAAAGCATCATATCTACAAGAAAATGTTCCAAGTCCATCAAATAAAAGGAGTGTTACTATCTTCTCTCATAGATCCATCAAGAAGGTCTATCATTCTAGGAACTAAAGAAATCCTTCCATCTAAATGCATCCTCAAGAAGGTTCATCCAAGAAGGGTTTACATCAAAGAATCATCATTTTCAAAGGAAGGTACTCATATCCATACCCGTCATTGAAGATCTCCATATCCACACATTGAGAAGTTTTCATCAACAAGCAAATCTCTCACAAGGCACCTTGAAGGAAGCATCTTGAAGAACTCCAAGATCCAAGAAGCCAAAGTTTCATTCATCAAGGAAGCAAGAAGATCTCTTAATCACTAACACTCTCAAGTAAGTATTTTTATGTACTCTTTAGAAAATATCAAAATGTATTTTTGCAAGGAAAGTAAGAAATTGGTTGGGACTGTTAATTTCCTTTCATGGAGAAAGAGGACTGTTCTACTTCTCAAATAAAATGAACTTCTGGACTACATCAAAGATAATGTCATTGTTCCTACCAAGGAACAAACTCAAGCCCTAGAAAATTATAATAACGATGAAACAAGGGCTCTAAGGGAGAGGGGTACAAATCAAGGTTCCTTCAATGAAATATGAACTAATTGTAGTGGTTGAGTGATGTCCTATAAGCTGAGATGGCAAGAGACCTGGCACACCTCCTTGTAAAGGGGACAGGGGGGGGGGTTAGTATGTATCAAGAGTGATGGGTAACTCTTGGTTCCCCTATGGTGGCCTTCTCCTTGTGAATTTATTTACGTGGTGAGGGAGGGCTCTTTGAATAAACAAAAATGAATCACATACATATAGCAAAGTGAAAAAATAAGTGGTAAACTTAACCTTGACCTCTTTAATTTGTGAAACAATCAACAAAAAATGGTTTTGTGAGGTTTACTCTTTGTGATAAAGATCCCTATAGGCCTATCATCATTTCCACTCAAATATTAATTGGGCCCTGCAAGGATTCTTATGGAAAAGTATTGGCACCACATCGCATAAGTAATGGTCATGCTTCTAGCAACCATGAATAAACCAAGCTAGAGAAGAGGTCTCAATGCTTACACACGCATAAAATTATAGGGATGTTAGTGTGAAATTTCTTGCAAGGTGTACTAATAAGACTTCACTTAAGTAAGTAGGTGACAAGTGACCCTAACAACAATTTGATGGCTACCTACAATTCAGATTTGCAATAAAAAGTGAAGAACCTGTAACAAAAGCATATACGATCCATAATAGAAAACAACAGATAAGATATCCAACGCAATAACCCATATGGAAAGACATTAATTGAATAAATTATTTATTGAAAACACATGCTCAAGGAGATTTACAAAAAGGGTTTGTCAACTATCCTCAGTAGGATGGGTCCTCTGATGTCCTTGATGCCTCAGTAATCGATCTTCCCTCTCAGTATGTGAGAAACTCAAAACAATGTGGAGAACTCAAATGGGAGCTCATAATAAAAGAGACAATCATAATGATCATGGTGAAGAATGAATGGAAAACTCTCCTATTTATAACAAAGTATTGAGTTAATCTTGAAAATGGACAATAATAAAATAATATTGACCAAATCAAGATCTAACCACTAGGAATACTTTATTACATTTTTTGGAGAGAGAGAATATATTTAAAATGGTCGAATATCTTTAGTTAGAAATAATTAAAAAATAAAATGGTTTATTAATTATTCCGTGACGATTAAGAATGGTGTGAAATTCAAATAATTATTAAATAGTGATTTAACAATTATTCTAGTAATGGAAATAATGAATAATAAATAAATAATGATGTATTTAAATATTCCTAGGAGATTTAGTCACATGTGACAAGGAATAATTACCAAAAAATGATTTAATAATTATTCCTAGAGAAAATTAAATAAATAATGATTTATTCAATTATTCTAATGGGGTTTTTTATTTTAATCACAAAATAATTTAGTAAGAGTGGTTTACTAAATTATTTTCCATTGCTAAAGTGATTTTACTATATTAAACTTAATCCTACATGGTGTATTTCGATCCACCTAGTTAGAAATGGCTATGTGATCATTGAGAAAATAGTATGACATAAATATGTTGTAGGTTGCACTTCTACGTGACACCAAAGAGGAGTCAAAGAGAGAGAGAAATAACTGAAGAAATGTAAGGAAAGACAAAACTGGAGGGGGCGACACCTACTAAACTGATAGAAGTCTTCTTTTATGTGATGGTACATGATCTCAAATGAGCCAGAGGAGGCATACCTATACCCATTGAGAAAACCACATACAAAGAATAATGATGTGTTGAAGAAAGTGTAAGTAGGTTCGGTATTCATAAATGTAATTTTGATCTTTGTACTTGTAAAATAAAATAATTATTATTTTGTAAATTGTTAAGATTAGTTTCTTTCTCATTTCATAGGTCAAACACATGTCTGAGTGCTTCTAGAAAAGTCAAAGAGTCAATCAAATTGTCAAAGATCCATGTGGACATGTTACACCATGAGAATCTATGTATTAGGGTCAAATAATAACGTCTGATCAATGTGATAATCCTCCTCCATATGTCGACCTCAACAAAAGAAGTAATTGAGAATTTGAACGATAGGTTGGCCTCAATTGATCAAGCTAGACAAATAGGATGGACAGACTTCTATATGTTGGTTGATTCGACCTAACCAAAATACAAGCAAGTGATTTTTGAAATCAGTGAAGGACAAAGGCTAGAAGAGAGTGTGAAAAAGGTAAGAAGTGTCTCTACTTCAACGAATAAGGAAGGGTAGAAGGCCGAGTTTGGAAGGTCTATTTCTTGCCCAACTACAATCACATGTGTGAAAGAAAAGAGGCTCATTTTACTGCCATATCAGACCTACTATTATAATCATACGAAGAGGCTTGAGTGGGCTAGTAAAAGAGTTCTAATTAGGCCTCTTACTCAAGCTAAGGAACAGACTATTGAACTGAAGAAAATGGAGCAATCAAAGCTACAATTATTGAAGGTATCATACACACATGTTACTAAAAAAAGGCTTGATGTCGTTGTTCCATATCCTCATCTACAATGAAGAGAAGAGAGCTCGATTTAGTTAGGAACAAGGCCTTCTCCTCGATTGAAAGACAACTTCATCTCAAGTGCCAAAAGAAAAGAAGAATGTCTCTTCTAGTGTATGCACGACTAGGGTTGCTACAGGAAAGTCATAAGTGAAAAAAGGACAAATTAAGGAGGCCGAAGTGTTGCAAGAAGAAATAATATTGGATGAGAAGGAAAGGCTTCACTTGTGCTTGGATGATCTTCTTGTCAAGGGTTTAGGGTTTGGAATTTGTCAATTGAAGCTTCAATAATAGAAATTTTCAGAAGGGTTTTCCTCTCTAGGAGAGAGAGGTTTTTCCCTGGATGAGAGCCAACATCTTGTGTTCTTGTCTCCTTTTATTTTGGTAATTGTTTGAAAAAGTAAGAGAACACACACTAATAATAATAAGAGAATATTATACTAATAATAAAAGTAAAAAGTACTTCACAAATAGTTATCATTGTTCAAAGAATCTCTTGATAACATTGATGCCCTAGATCCTTCAACATGGTGTCACATCTTAGGTGACACATCAAGGAAGGACATCTAAAGAACACTAAAGCATCAGATCTACAAGAAAAGGTTCCAAATCCATCAAATACAAGGAGTATTAATATCTTCTCTCGTAGATCCATTAAGAAGGACTATCATTCTGGGAACTAAAGAAATCCTTCCATCAAAAGGCATCCTCAAGAAGGGTTTACATCAAAGAATCATAATTTTCAAAGGAAGGTAATAAGATCCATACCCATCATTGAAGATCTCCATATCCACACATTGAGAAGTTTTCACCAACAAGCAAATCTCTCACAAGGCACCTTGAAGGAAGCATCTTGAAGAACTCCAAGATCCAAGAAGCCAAAGTTTCATTCATCAAGGAAGCAACAAGATCTCTTCATCACTAACACTCTCAAGTAAGTATTCTTATGTACTCTTTAGAAAATATCAAAATGTCGTTTTGCAAGGAAAGCAAGAAATTGGTTAGGACTGCTAATTTCCTTTCATGAAAAAAGAGGACTGATCTACTTCTCAAAGAGAATGTCACAGTTCCTGCTAAGGAACAAACTCAAGCCCTAGAAAATTATAATAAGGATGAAACAAGGGCTCAAAGGATTCTGATAGAATCCATCAAGGTTCCTCTCTCTCCTTATGTATCCAAAATTGAAACATCTAAAGAAATCTATGATAAGCTGGTTGATCTATTTTCAGTTAGTACAACTAGAGAAGTGATATCGTTGCATAATGAACTATATAAAATGGAGATATCCAAGGAAGAAGGAATTTCTCCCTACTTCATGAAAGTCTTTGAGATGAGAGACTAGCTGGAAGAACTAGGAGAAGTTATGTGAGACAGAGAGATGACAACTATGGTGCTCAATGCGTTACCCGGGGAAACTTCTCATCAAGTATATATGTCAAGAAGGAAGCTACCCTGTTGAATGAACTTTGGTCTCTATGAAAAATTAACGATATTAGACTCAAAGCCAAAGATAATGTGGGATCTATGGAGAAGGAATTTTCTACTATGGCCTATAGAAAAGGGAAATTTGACAAGTTTGGTCCATAGAGAAAGGGTAAATGAGATATGTCCAAAGTCCAATGCTTAGGCTTCCAAGAGTATCGACATACAAGAGTCCTAAGTTCAAAAAGCAAAGAAATAAGAGGAAATGAGAAGAAGCCTAGATTACCCAAGAAGTGAAAGAAGAAGAGAAGAAGCAGAAGAAGGAGGACCCTTCGGTCTCTACTATGACTGAGATAAACTTCTTCACATAAGTATTCTTTAAACATTTTGGGTATCATAGGAACATGTAACAGTAGGATAGAATGCATGTTTTATGAGAATGGCATCTTCAGTAATATAGGAGCATTATGTGGTTATATATCAGATGAATATATTAATATAGGAAGGATTTAACTATTGAATGACCTCATCAATGCATAAAGGAATGATCGTGACTAGGAAGAGTCACATTAGAAAGCCATGATCATCGATAGGAAGGTGCATTTGTAGAATGAGGACTATAAGGATCCTCTAGTTGAATTTTCAATAGAGGGTTCATGACTTTCAAGAAAAGTAGATTTCGCGATAGGAATACCACTTATGAGGATTAAAGAAAGGAAGATAGGTAGGAAGGGAATATGTAGCAGAGCAAAGGAGATTGAAATAATTTCAATGAATCAAGTTGTCAAAGGAAGTTGAGATGATCAAGGAAAGAACTAAGATGAGGTATGTATCCATATATGTTTTCCAGTTAAGTCATGTCATCATTTGTATGGGGAATTTATCTAGAAACATGGACAAGAATAATATAAGATCTCTTTCATTAAGATATGCATGAAGGCATGGTTCACACATTGAAAAAAGTCAACATGAGAAATATCCTAATATGAAGTATGACGTGATTGAAAAGAGAACCTATAAACAAGCATATGGGAAAAGAGACCAGGAATACAAGGAGACCATGGACACTAGGAATAAACGTCTGACAGATTTGTTAAATACATCTCCTCAAAGAAGGCACAAGAATTCTGACAAAGGAAGAAAAATATCAAAGCACCCTTGACAGCTGGAATAGGCCTTAGAGATGTGGAACATGCAGGATATTGATGATTGAAGCCAACAAAATGTCATGATGAGAATCCATCTCGAAAGGTATTATTTGATTTAATATTATGTTCTAATTTCCTGAATAATATTTGGAAGGTTTTATGCAAAGCTCATGGAACAAGGCTTGTAAATACAAGTACAACTAGAATTCATGTTGTGGATGGGAATTCTTGAAAGAAACATGATAAAGAAGAAGTAGCCATATGGAAAAGGTTCCAGATATGTATCAAGAAGGTCACTATCCATGAAGAAAGCAATGACATGATGAACGAAGAAGGAAACTGATCGATGGATGATTCCCTACAAAGAAGAAGCTCGACTGAATTCATGACATCAAGGAAAGAATCTAATCAAGTACCTAAAGTACCCATAATAATAAGTTGTTGATGAAAAGAAGAGTCGATGGTTGTGAGAGAGCTCTAACAAGTTTCTAATTTATAGGGAACTTGGGAATTTCCCTTGTTAGAGGGAGCTTGGGTACATTCCTTTATAGGAATGGGAATATCTTCCCTAGTTAAGAGGGTGGGATAGACACAAAATTCTTGTCTTCTCTTGGGAAGAAAGAATGGAGGATTGGGGAATAATCTAGCATCTGATTCCCTTTGAGGATGTGTAGGGCATGCAAGACAAGAGTAGGCAAGAGGAATGATATCATAGAAGGTCATACTTATTGAACACCCGGTTCGATATGTACCTTGAGAGACAATGATGAAGGTGTCTATAATTAGTGGTTTCACCAACATTGTGCTCTAATCTAATGAGAGATAGACTTGGAAATCAAGGCCTTGCTGTGGAAACGATCTTGGTTATTATGATGCTATAACGAATGGATTGCCAATCATATTTCTCTTATGTGAATTATTCATATTGAAAATATCAAAACACCTTGTAATGATTTATGAATACCTCCCTAGTTAAGACGGAGTGTTGAAGAAAGTGTAACTAGGTTCAGTCTTTACAAATGTAATTTTGATCTTTGTACTTGTAAAAGAAAATAATTATTATTTTTGTAAATTGTAAAAATTAGTTTCTTTCTCATTCCATAGGTCAAGCAAATATTTGTGTGCTTCTACGAAAGTCAAAGAGTCAATGTAATTGTCAAACACCCATGTGTGTATGTTACACCATGAAAATATATGTATTAGAGTTAAACGATTACCTCCAAACAAAGTCATAAGCCTCCTCCATATGTTGGCCTCAACAAAAGAAGCAATTCAGAATTTGAAGGACAAGTTAGCCTCAATTTATCAAGTCAGCCCAATAGTAGGGACAAACTCCTATATATAGGGCCATTCAACCTCACCAAAAGGCAAGCAAGTGATCTACGAAATCAATGAAGGACAAAGGCTAGAAAAGAGTGTGAAAAAGGAAAGACAAGGTGTCCCTACTTCAGCAAAGAAGGGTAGAAGGTTGAGTTTGGAAGGTCTGTTTCTAGCCCAATTACAATCACACATGCGAAAGAAAAGAGGCTCATTCTACTACCATATCAAACCTATTATTACAATCATACACAATGGCTTGAGTGGGCTAGTGAAAGAGTACTAATTAGGCCTCTTACTAAAGCAAAGGAAGAGACTACTTGAGTGAAGGAAAGAGAGCAAGCCAAGCTGCAATTATTGAAGGTATCCTCCACACGTGTGAAGAAAAAGAAGACATAATACTGCTATTCCAGAACTGCAACTACAGTGAAGAAAATAGAGATCAGTTGAGTTAGGAACTAGGTCTTCTCCTCAATTAAAGGAAGGCTCTGTCTCAAGTGAAGGAAGAAAAGAAGAATGTCTCTTCTATGGTATGCATGACTAGGGTTGCTACTGGAAAGTCATAAGTGAAAAAAGGACGAAGAAGGAGGTAGAAGTGCTACAAGAAGAAATAATCTCGGATCAAAGGGAAAGGGTTGAATTGTGCTTAGAGGATCTTCTTATCAAGGCCCTATGGTTTGAAATTTGTTAATTGAAGCTTCAATAAGAGAAATTTACAAAAGGGTTTTCCTCTCTACGTGAGAGAGGTTTTACCCTGGCTGAGAGCCAACATATTGTGTTCTTGTCTCCTTTTTTTGGTAACTATTAGATGAAATAAGAGAAAACACACTAATAATAATAAGAGAAGATTGTGCTAATAAGAAAAGTGAAAGGCAATTCACAAATAGTTATCATCATCAAAAGAATCTATTCATAACCTTGATGCCCTAGATTCTTCAAAATGATTAACCCAACAATTTGGGACTGAGCTACAAAGTACATGATACATGATACCTTGACATCAATGGGCTAGAAAATAATACTATGGATCCCATATAAATAATGCACCAATTTCCTGGTTGTAGAGAAATTGTTCTTAAGAAATTAATAAATATTATTTATTGTCACTTATTTGTCACTTAGATATATGTTGTGTTCTCAAATGAAGGACTTGGAGACTTGGTTTTTACTCTCAATATTTAGGTGAAAAGGAAATATTAGAATGCCATTTGATTAGATGAATATGAATGATTAATGAGGAAAGCTTGAAGAAGTTAAAAATAGCATGCTGCCTTATGCAGAAACTACTATCTATAACTTAGAAGAATTATGAAGGTGAGAACTGAATCATGGACAATATGTTGTTTAACACAGAACCTACTATCTATGAATCTTGGAGAAGTTAAAGATAATATATTGCCTTGCACAGAAACTACTATCTATAACTTATAAAGAAAGGTGAAAATTTCAAGTATAATGTTGAGCACTAGAGAAGGTATGTTATTATCATTTATTTTGTCATCTTTTCTTTAAAACTCATAACGTCTTTACATCATGAACTAGGTAGATAATAAGAAATTATGATAAAATCTAGAAGATTTGTATGTAATGCAAAATGACTAATAATTAACCTTTTCTTATGCAAAAAAAGGAGAAAACGGAAGATTTTCGTCCAAAGGGAAAAGACAAGACAATGTTAACTGTTGTCCCTTTGACAGGGAATCGCATGCAAACAAGGCAATCCAAATTGGAGTGTATCAGCCAGGAAAGGGAAAAGGAGATACAAAATCGGCGCAAGAGAACAAGAGGATAACTGAGAACTAATAGTTTGGCGAATCTTTCAGGATCCTTTGAACCTGAGGGATCACTATCTTAACGAATTTTTGTATCGTTGATATCTCCGCTCAGTTGTTATAAGAAGGGGTAGCACTGCTAGCCCGAGGGACAAACTGTTGTTGTTTTTATGAAATTCTCCTTTGTATTTGAGACTTTGATCATCGACTCTCTTTGAAGAGCGATCCACTGTAACTCTGTTTTTATGCTTTAATATATAAATCTAGTTGTCGTTCCATCTTTGATTCTGGAATAATCTCAAGCAGTGTATCCCTGGAGGCTAAGGGCCTAGCCCTGGTGGAACACTTGCTCCTGTACCATTATTCCTAATTCATGTGTGGTTTGATATTCTCCATTAGCTCTATTCAGTAATCTAATATGCCTCGTTGTTTTACATAACGGTTCTATTATATTTCATTTATACTTGACTAATTAATGTTATTCTCTATAACAAGAATGTTTTGTTGTTCATTCTGACTTTATATCGCATTTATATTCCTTTAACCATTGATATAACATTTTTGTTCCTTACAGATTGCCATTGGTACTCAATTACAGAGTAACCATGCTATACATTCATAAATCGGTATTACTGTATTTATCTATAGTTCATACTTGAACGTGATTGTTGTTCCATTGCGAATCGCAATTGCTCCTCTTTATAACTATGATTTATACTTGTTGTATCGAAGCCAGATTATTGTTTCTTTCAATATTAAGCGTGTCGTGTGTAATAATTGACCTGGTTTGTTGTACACTTATTCAAGTTGTTGTTCCATATTTCATTTCTATTAGTTTGCCGTTCTGTTTCCATTTGTTGTCCAATTCATCTTTAAAGTAAGGATTGTTACTTAATTCCTGTAGGATACAATTACTGTTGCATTCATTTCTGTAGGTTAAGGTTTTTCCGTTCAATCCTGTTCATAAGAGTAGTTGTTGTTCCATTTCTCGTCATTTGAATTATCATTGCTTTGGTGTGCAGAACGATCTGAGACTATAGTGAACATTGACATATATTGTCTAGTTCCCAGATCGATGATCTTTTCCTTCATTTCCTTTTAATTGCATAAGTTTATAGAGGGAAGAGTTACCATTACTGTACCTTTGACTGATAAATTGTTAAAGTTTTCTGAGTGCATGATTTGAGTTTTAAGTTTCTTTTCTGTAAGTAGATCTTATTCCAAGCATCCATTTACTCTTGTATTTGGAGCACTATACTAGTAGCATTGCTCTAAGAAATGACCACCTCAAACTGAGTACACTTTTTTAGATAACAAATTGTTCCTAGATTGACAATTAATGTAGGGTAAATAGAGGTGAAAAAGACCCTTTTTACTACTCGACATTTTGGCGCTGTTGTCGAGGAAGAGTGTAGCCATTTGTTTCTTTTCCAGAGTAATGCAAGAACCTGCTAGGAGAGAATTGGGTTTTAAAAATGGAAGGTAAGAACCTGCATACAGAGCATGTAATAGCCCTGCTCCCCTACCCGCTCCTACAGATTTTTTGTTGTTTTTGTGTAGAAATTGGCATTTGATTTGTGTGCATGACTAAGCAGAAAAAGCCTGAAAAGAATCCTAAACCTCTACCCAAGTTTGATAAAGCTAAGGGGCTGGTGACCCTTGGCCGATCAACCTTTATAGACAAAATCCTTAAGAAAGCAGAATTTCAGCCTTCAGTAGGACCTAGAAAAGTTGCTTCTAGACAAACTACTAGTCCCCTTCAGGCCACAAGATCACCATTTATATCCTTTGCTGAGGTGCATAGTCAAATGGAAGAGCAATATTTTCAAGAAATTGAGAATTCTAGCCCAAAATCATTGCAAGAAGGGAACCTTAGTAACTTTTGTGAAGGGAGACGAGAAACAGGGGAAACTGAAGAACCAAGATCTCCTCTTGGGATAATTCAACCATTAAGTAGCCCAGATAAGGGAAGTGCTACAAAAATCATTTATAATGAAGTTGAAGAACCTCAAGAACCAGAATCCCCCCAGACATTAGGCACTCTCATCATCCGAGATAAAGGAAGTGCTATTAAGGCCATTTCTGTTGAAGCCATTCCCCCGTGTCAGCCTAGGAATACCTTCCCAGACATCCCATAATATTATTGGCAGATATTTGACCAAATGGCCCAGAACCAGCCAAACACCCAAACCTATACACTGCAATATCCCATTGTGGATACTGTAGCTAATGCACCTATGAAAGTAATTCCTCTCCAGCATATCCCTACATTCCATGGCCTTACATCAGAAGATCCAGATGCATTCTTGTTTGAATTTGATGTGCTGTGTAGAGTATATGACTATACCACTGATCCCTAGAAACTAAAATTATTTCCCTCTACAATAAAAGGGGCTACTTTAAGATGGTTTATGGGATTGGGTGGTGGCGTTATAAATAACTGGGATCAAATGAAAGATGCTTTTCTGAAAAAATATTAGGACTATTGCAGGTATAGAGAATTAAAAGATGAAATATTTCAGATGGTAGCTAGATTGAATGAAACATTAGAAGAATATGGTGAATGTTTTCAGTATAATCTTCAAAGATCTCCTTATGCATCATTACCCTTACCTGATAATGTATTAAAAACAACATTAATTATAGGAATGAAGGAACAATGGATTGAAACACTAAATATTATGGGAAAAGGAGATATTTATCAGGAAAATTTTGCTAATGTTACTGATTTATGTATTAGGATTTCGAGAGGCAGCACAAGACTAAAACCAGTGGAACATGAAAAGTTTACAAGAGACAACAAGATCTCTGCAGAATGAGTAACTTGCACATAAATTGGAAATCTATTAGAAAATTTTAAAATTGACATTTTGGGGACTCTGACAATGCAACTTGATATTATGCAGGCCAAGCATAAGCAAGCAGAGGCAGAACAAAATTTGACAATCTTCTATCCCAGATGCAAAAAGAAACACAGCCACAAAGAGTGTGCATTAGATGTAGTTCAAGTTTGTGCCATTTGTACAAAAGACCATTCTACATAGAGCTATCCCTCACTTCCTGGATTGAAAGCAATATACAAGGAAGTGGAAGAAGAGCTAGAATTGGTGTACCTACTCAATCAGTGCCATCAATGGAAGCCGTGACAGTTAGGTATGTTCCCCGATCCAACTTCTTCTTTTCAGCCTCCACAATATCATGCTAAAAAATATAATACAATGTGGCAAAATCAACCTCCCTTCTCAAATTGGTCACAACAACAATTTCCTTCATCATCACCGTGGTCGGATCAAGTAAGTCAACCCAATTGGCCAAATTTTCCCTATGCCCCTCCATATTAGCAAAACAATGTATACCCAGCACAATGGTCCCCTGCTACTTCACAGAGTCAAGCCTGGCAGACAAACTGACAAAGACCAATGAATCAGCCAGTAGGAACCGTTCCACTCCCTCAACCTATACTGTTAGCATTACAACAAAATCCCCAGTCTAACTGAAGACCGCAACTCCTGGCCCAGCCCAACCCTAATCCAAATAATAGACTGGTTCAATCTATTCAAATAATTGAAACACCAGAACCAGAAACTGATCTAAAGGAGTGTAATGACCTTCAATTAAGATCTGGGGACATTATAGAAACAGAGGGAGATAAAACCACTCAAGTTGAAAATCAGTTACCTATAGAACAACCACCACAAGAAGAGGATGTGATCAGATAGCAAACTCATGATCAACCTCCCACATCTTCTCCCCCATTCCCAGAATGATTAATTATACCTCGACCTATACAACATCCTAATTTTGACATTCTGGGAAAACTTAAAAACCTGTACATAAACATACCACTCCTCCAAGCCATCCAAGACATCGAAATATATGCAAAGACCATCAAAGAGCTATGTATAAAAAAACCAAGGAGGAGAATAACAAATAACCCAACAATCCAAGTAGTTGGCACCTTAACCAATCTATTATCAGGAAAAGAAACACCCGTTAAATATGAAGACCCAGGAAATCCAGTAGTAACAGTACAAATCAATGGACAAACCTTTCAAATGCCTTAGTCGATCTAGGAGCTGCAATCAATATCCTAACAACCACCACTTGTAAAAAACTAGGCATTACATCAGTAGAACTGACTTCCACTTTATTAGAACTGGCTGACCGATCCGTGGTTAGGCCAGAAGGCACACTACATGATGTCATGGTATCCACTGATTCCCAGGAGTATCTTGCCAATTTTCTAATAATAAACCACAAAAACCGACTTGATGGACATCCATTGATTTTAGGCCAACCTTGGCTTACAATTGCTGACGCTTATATTGGCTGCTGACAAGGTAGTATGACCATAACTAGAGGGGCTAATATAAAGAATATAACCTTATATCCCCCATCCCAGCCAAGTGTCACAATAATAAGAACTAACAAACATCCTGTATCATACCTCACCGACAATATTAGATCCCCATTAACCATAGAAGATGCCCTCGATTTCAAAGATCAAATGGAGGATGATGTCATTAACAATTTTATTAGCCAAGCTGAATCTAGATCCCACATACAATGTCGCATGATAGAAGTAACATTTGATAATGGATTAGAAGAAGATCCTCTCAAAGACACTCATGATCAAACAATAGCTACTACCTCTGTCTCAAATAGCAAAACTATAGAAATTGAGCTAGGAAAAACTTTAAACATTAATGGCAACCTGACTCCCGAACAAGAAGAGAAGCTGATCCAACTACTGAGAAAATACAAAGAACATTTGCATGGGATTATCTTGACATGAAAGGAATTGATCCCCAGTTATGTACACATCACATTTACATAGAAAAGGATGCAAGAGCTGTTCGCCAACCACAAAGGAGACTTAACCCTCATCTAAAAGACATTGTAAAAGCTGAACTTCAAAAACTTTTAGATGTAAACTTAATTTACCCTATCTTCGATAGAAAATGGGTCTCTTTACTTGTAGTGGTGCCAAAGAAGAATGGAAAATGGAGGATTTATGTAGATTACAGAGAGCTAAATAAAGCAACACAAAAGGACCACTTTCCCCTTCCATTCATTGACCAGGTATTAGATTGTTTAGCAAGAAAGAAATTCTTTTCTTTCTTAGATGGATTCAGTTGATACAATTAGATTCAGATTTCCCCTGAAGACCAAGACAAAACTACTTTTACCTATCCTTAGGGAACATTTGTCTATAGAGTTTTACCTTTTGGCCTATGCAATGCCCGTGCCACATTTCAAAGGGCTATCCTCAACATCTTTTCAAATTTAATAAATGAAGGGCTTGATGTATACATGGATGATTTTACACTATATGGAGATGATTTCGACCCAGCATCGGACACACTGGAGAAAGTGCTGCAGCGGTGCATTGCCACCAGGTTATATTTGAGCCATGGAAAATGCTATATGATGATGACTGAAGGACTTATTTTAGGCCATTATATCTTAGCAGCTGGAATACAGGTAGATCAGACAAAAATTAAAATAATTTTTTAAATTCCCACTCCTACCACTCAGACATAGGTATGCAGTTTTCTTGGATTTTTTGGTTATTATAGAAGATTTATAGAACATTTTTCTCATATTGTTGCACCTTTATATGCACTAATAGGCAATGTTGACTTTGTTTGGATAGATAAGTATGACTGTGCTTTTGAGGATCCGAAAAATCTTGTGTCAAAAACCACAATACTCAGAGGTCCAAATTGGGACCTACCATTTCAAATTCCATCAGATGCTTCAGACACAGCTATTGGAGTAGTCCTTAGGCAGGAAGAAGATAAAAACCCATATGCAATTTATTATATTAGCAAGAATTTATCTCCTGCTGAAATGAACTATACTGTTACTGAAAAGGAATTTTTAGCTGTAATACATGCTGTCAATAAATTTTGGCATTATATCACTCGATATCCTATTATCTTATATACAGATCACTCTGCCATAAAATATTTAGCAAATAAACCAATCACAAATGGTAGAGTAACCAAATGGTTGATTTTATTGCAGGAATTCGACATCACAATAAAGTACTGACCTGGAAAAGAAAATCCTGTAGCTGACTTTCTCTTATGAATACCAAAACTAGTGGACAGAGTAACGGTTGCAGATCAATTTCGAGATGAACATTTGTTCGTTCTCACTGTTAAAACACCCTGGTATGCTGATGTTGCAAATTATTTAGCAGTTGGAAAATCACTGAAACATCTGACCCCTAATGAACAAAAGAAGATTGTCCAGTGTAGTACTCGATTTTCTTGGATTAGGGGCTACCTGTTCCATACAAAGGCAGATATGCATATCAGGAGATGCGTCCGTGAAGATGAAATTTTTGACATTGTGAAAGCTTGTCATAATGGACCATGTGGCGGACATTTCGCGGATTGGAGAACTGGTCAGAAGGTGCTACAAACAGGGTATTATTGGCCCACGATCCTCAAATACGCAAAGAAGTTCGTTCAAGCTTGTGACAGCTACCAAAGAGTAGGATGCCCTAAACAGTCCAACGTAATGGACATGAACCCACAGCAAGTCATTGAACCATTCGAATGATGGGCCCTCAATTTTGTTGGTCCAATTAACCCATTATCGAACCAAAAGACATATATTTTGGTAGCAACATAATATGTCACCAAATGGGTTGAAGAAGAGGCATTGCCGAGAGCTACAGAAGATTCTGTCATACAGTTCCTGTTCCACATAGTCGTGCGATATGGCCTACCAAGAGATATAATTACAGATGGAGGACCATAGTTTGTTGGTAATAAAATTGCTACAATGCTAAAAAACTATCATATCCAGCATAAAATTACTACTCCATACCACCCACAGGCAAATGGTCAAGTAGAAAGCAGGAATAAAATAATAGAAGAAATCCTGACAAAAACCATTGCGACACACAGATGCGATTGGGCTACAAGATTGTTGGAAGCCTTGTGGGCTTATAGAACAACATGGAGAAGTACTACCGGTTATTCACCATACTAGCTAGTATTTGGAAAGGAACCCATCTTTCCAATAGAATTCATTTCTATAGGTTAAGGTTTTTCCATTCAATCCTGTTCATAAGAGTAGTTGTTGCTCCATTTCCCGTCATTTGAATTATCATTGCTTTGGTGTGCAGAACGATCTAAGACTGTAGTGAACATTGACATATATTGTCTAGTTCCTAGATCGATGATCTTTTCCTTCATTGCTTTTTAATTCCATAAGTTTATAGAGGAGGAGTTACCATTATTGTACCTTTGACTGATAAATTGTTAAAGCTTTCTGAGTGCATGATTTGAGTTTTAAGTTTCTTTTCTGTAAGTAGATCTTATTCCAAGCATCCGTTTACTCTTTTATTTGGAGCACTATACTACTAGCATTTCTATAAGAAATGACCGCCTCAAACTGAGTACACTCTTTGAGATAACAAATCGTTCCTAGATTGACAATTAATGTAGGGTAAACAGAGGTGAAAAAGACCCTTTTTACTACTCGAAATTTTGGCGATGTTGCCGGGGAAGAGTGTAGCCATTTGTTTCTTTTCCAGAGTAATGCATGAACCTGCTAGGAGAGAATTGGGTTTTAAAAATGGAAGGTAAGAACTTGCATACAGAGCATGTAATAGCCCTACTCACCTGCCCCCTCCTACAGATTTTCTGTTGTTTTTGTGTAGAAATTGGCATTTGATTTGTGTGCATGACTAAGCAGAAAAAGCCTGAAAAGAATCCTAAACCGCTACCCAAGTTTGATAAAGCTAAGGGGCTGGTGACCCTTGGCCGATCAACCTTTATAGACAAAATCCTTAAGAAAGCAGAATTTCAGCCTTTAGTAGGACCTAGAAAAGTTGCTTCTAGACAACCTACTAGTTCCCTTTAGGCCACAAGATCACCATTTATAGCCTTTGCTGAGGTGCATAGTCAAATGGAAGAGCAAGATTTTCAAGAAATTGAGAATTCTATCCCAAAATCATTGCAAGAAGGGAACCTTAGTAGCTTTTGTGAAGGGAGAGGAGAAACAGGGGAAATTGAAGAACCAAGATCTCCTCTTGGGATAATTCAACCATTAAGTAGCCCAGATAAGGGAAGTGCTACAAAAATCATTTATAACAAAGTTGAAGAACCTCAAGAACCAGAATCCCCCAGACATTAGGCACTCTCATCATCCTAGATAAAGTAAGTGCTATTAAGGCCATTCCTGTTGAAGCCATTCCCCCTCATCAGCCTAGGAATACCTTCCTAGACATCCCATAATATTATTGGCAGATATTTGACCAAATGGCCCAGAACCAACCAAACACCCAAACCTATACACTGCAATATCCCAGTGTGGATACTGCAGCTAATGCACCTATGGAAGCAATTCCTCTCTAGCATATCCCTACATTCCATGGCCTTACATCAGAAGATCAGCATGCATTCTTGTTTGAGTTTGATCTGCTGTGTAGAGTATATGACTATACCACCGATCCCCAAAAACTAAAATTATTTCCATCTACATTAAAAGGGGCTACTTTAAGATGGTTTATGGGATTGGGTGGTGGCGTTATAAATAACTGGGATCAAATGAAAGATGATTTTCTGAAAAAATATTAGGACTATTGCGGGTATAGAGATCTAAAAGATGAAATATTTCAGATGGTAGTTAGATTGAATGAAACATTAGAAGAATATGTTGAATGTTTTCAGTATAATCTTTAAAGATCTCCTTATGCATCATTACCCTTACCTGATAATGTATTAAAAACAACATTAATTAGAGGAATGAAGGAACAAGGGATTGAAACACTAAATATTATGGGAAAAGGAGATATTTATCAGGAAAATTTTGCTAACGTTACTGATTTATGTATCAGGATTTCGAGAGGCAGCACAAGACTAAAACCAATGGAACGTGACAAGCTTACAAGAGACAACAAGATCTCTGCAGAATGAGTAACTCAAGCATAAATTGGAAATCTATTAGAAAATTTTAAAATTGACATATTGGGGACTCTGACAACGCAACTTGATATTATGCAGGCCAAGCATAAGCAAGCAGAGGCAGAACAAAATTTGGCAATCTTCTGTCCCAAATACACAAAGAAACACAGCCACAAAGAGTGTCCATTAGATGTAGTTCAAATTTGTGCCATTTGTACAAAAGACCATTCTACATAGAGTTGTCCCTCACTTCCTGGATTGAAAGAAATATACAAGGAAGTGGAAGAAGAGCCAGAACTGGTGTACCTACTCAATCAGCGCCATCAATGGTAGCCGTGACAGTTAGGTATGTTCCCCGATCCAGCTTCTTCTTTTCAGCCTCCACAATATCATGCTAAAAGATATAATAAAATGTGGCAAAATCAACCTCCCTTCTCAAATTGGTCACAGCAACAATTTCCTTCATCATCTCCGTGGTCGAATCAAGTAAGTCAACCCAATTGGCCAAATTTTCCCTATGCCCCTCCATATTAGCAAAACAATGTATACCCAGCACAATGGTCCCCTCCTACTTCACAGAGTCAAGCCTGGCAGAAAAACTGGCAAAGACCAATGAATCAGCTAGTAGGAACCATTCCACTCCCTCAACCTATACTGTTAGCATTACAACAAAATCCCCAGTCTAACTGAAGACCGCAACTCCCGGACCAACCCAACCCTAATTCAAATAATAGACTGGTTCAATATATCCAAATAATTGAAACACCAGAACCAGAAACCGATCTAAAGGAGTGTAATGAACTTTAATTAAGATCTGGGGACATTATAGAAATAGAGGGAGATAAAATCGCTCAAGTTGAAAATCAGTTACCTATAGAACAACCACAACAAGAAGAGGATGTGATCAGACAACAAACTCATGATCAACCTCCCACATCTTCTCCCCGATTCCCAGAACGATTAATTATACCTTGACCTATACAACATCCTAATTTTGACATTCTGGGAGAACTTAAAAACCTGTACATAAACATACCACTCCTCCAAGCCATCCAAGACATCGCAATATATGCAAATACCATCAAAGAACTATGTATAAAAAAACCAAGGAGGAGAATAACAAATAACCCAGCAGTCCAAGTAGTTGGCACCTTATCCAATCTATTATTAGGAAAAGAAACACCTGTTAAATATGAAGACCCAGGAAATATAGTAGTAACAGTACAAATCAATGGACAAACCTTTCAAATGCCTTAGTCGATCTAGGAGCTGCAATCAATATCCTAACAACCACCACTTGTAAAAAACTGGGCACTACATCACTAGAACCAACTTCCACTTTATTAGAATTGGCTGACCGATCCGTGGCCAGGCCAGAAGGCACACTACATGATGTCATGGTATCCACTGATTCCCAGGAGTATCCTACCAATTTTCTAATAATAAACCCCAAAAACCGACTTGATGGACATTCATTGAATTTAGGCCAACCTTGGCTTACAATTGCTGACAATTGTATTGGCTGCCGACAAGGTAGTATGACCATCACTAGAGGGGTTAATATCAAGAATATAGCCTTATATCCCCCATCCCAACCAAGTCTCACAATAATAAGAACTAACAAACATCTTGTATCATACCTCACCGAAAATATTAGATCCCCATTAACCATAGAAGATGCCCTCGATTTCAAAGATGAAATGGAGGATGATGTCATTAACAATTTTATTAGCCAAGCTGAATCTAGATCCCACATACAATGTCATATGATAGAAGTAACATTTGATAATGAATTAGAAGAAGATCCTCTCAAAGACACTCATGATCAAACAATACCTACTACCTCTGTCTCAAATAGCAAAACTATAGAAATTGAGCTAGGAAAAACTTTAAACATTAATGGCAACCTGACTCCCGAACAAGAAGAGAAGCTGATCCAACTACTGAGAAAATACAAAGAAACATTTGCATGGGATTATTTTGACATGAAAGGAATTTATCCCCAGTTATGTACACATCACATTTACACAGAAAAGGATGCAAGAGCTGTTCGCCAACCACAAAGGAGACTTAACCCTCATCTAAAAGACATTGTAAAAGCTGAACTTCAAAAACTTTTAGATGTAAACTTCATTTACCCTATCTCCGATAGAAAATGGGTCTCTCCACTTGTAGTGGTGCCAAAGAAGAATGGAAAATGGAGGATTCGTGTAGATTAAAGAGAGATAAATAAAGCAACACAAAAGGACCACTTTCCCCTTCAATTCATTGACTAGGTATTAGATAGTTTAGCAGGAAAGAAATTCTTTTCTTTGTTAGATGGATTCAGTGGATAGAATCAGATTCATATTTCCCAGGAAGACCAAGACAAAACTACTTTTATCTATCCTTGGGGAACATTTGCCTACAGAGTTTTACCTTTTGGCCTATGCAACGCCTATGCCACATTTCAAAGGGCTATCCTCAGCATCTTTTCAAATTTCATAAATGAAGGGCTTGATGTATACATGGATGATTTTACACCATATGGAGATGATTTAGACCCAGCATTGGACACACTGGAGAAAGTGCTGCAGTGCTGCATTGCCACCAGGCTCTATTTGAGCCATGAAAAATGCTATATGATGATGACTGAAGGACTTATTTTAGGCCATTATATCTTAGCAGCTGGAATACAGGTAGATCTGGCAAAAATTGAAATAATTTTTTTAATTCCCACTCCTACCACTCAAACAGAGGTACGTAGTTTTATTGGATTTTTTGGTTATTATAGAAGATTTATAGAACATTTTTCTCATATTGTTGCACCTTTATATGCACTAACAGGCAATGTTGACTTTGCTTGTATAGATAAGTGTGACTGCACTTTTGAGGATTTGAAAAATCGTGTGTCAACAGCCACAGTACTCAGAGGTCCAAATTGGGACCTACCATTTCAAATTCCATTAGATGCTTCAGACACTACTATTGGAGCAGTCCTTAGGTAGGAAGAAGATAAAAACCCATATGCAATTTATTATATTAGCAAGAATTTATCTCCTGCTGAATTGAACTATACTGTTACTGAAAAGGAATTTTTAGTTGTAATACATGCTGTCAATAAATTTTGGCATTATATCACTCGATATCCTGTTATCTTATATACAGATCACTCTGCCATAAAATATTTAGCAAATAAACTGATCACAAATGGTAGAGTAACCAAATGGCTGATTTTATTGCAGGAATTTGACATCACAATAAAGGACCGACCTGGAAAAGAAAATCCTATAGCTGACTTTCTCTCATGAATACCAAAACTAGTGGACGGAGTAGTGGTTGAAGATCAATTTCCAGATGAACATTTGTTCATTCTCACTGTTAAAACACCCTGGTATGCTGACGTTGCAAATTATTTAGCAGTTGGAAAATCACTGAAACATCTGACCCCTAATGAACAAAAGCAGATTGTCCAGTGTAGTACTCGATTTTCTTGGATTTGGGGCTACCTTTTCCATACAGAGGCAGATATGCATATCAGGAGATGCATCCGTGAAGATGAAATTTTTGACATTCTGAAAGCTTGTCACAGTGGACCATGTGGCAGACATTTCGCGGATCGGAGAACTGGTCAGAAGGTGCTACAAACAGGGTATTATTGGCCCACAATCCTCAAATATGCAAAGAAGTTCGTTCAAGCTTGTGACATCTACCAAAGGGTAGGATGCCCTAAACAGTCCAACGTAATGGACTTGAACCCACAGCAAGTCATTGACCCATACGAATGATGGGCCCTCGATTTTGTTGGTCCAATTAACCCATTATCGAACCAAAAGACATATATTTTGGTAGCAACATAATATGTCACCAAATGGGTTGAAGAAGAGGCATTTCCGAGAGCTACAGAGGATTCCGTCATACAGTTCTTGTTCCACATATTCGTACGATATGGCCTCCCAAGAGATATAATTACGGATGGAGGACCATAGTTTGTTGGTAATAAAATTGCTACAATGCTAAAAAACTATCATATCCAGCATAAAATTACTACTCCATACCACCCACAGGCAAATGGTCAAGTAGAAAGCACGAATAAAATAATAGAAGCAATCCTGACAGAAACCATTGCGACACACAGACGCGATTGGGCTACAAGATTGTTGGAAGCCTTGTGGGCTTACAGAACAACATGGAGAAGTACTACCAGTTATTCACCATACCAACTAGTATTTGGAAAGGAACCCATCTTTCCAATAGAATTCGAAATAAGGACACTGGGAATAGCACAAGAAGTTGGTCTAGACATAAATGAGGCCCAGATTAATATATTACAGCAGATCAATGAGCTAGATGAAATCAGGCTCTCTGCCCTTCAACATACTGCATTTATCCAACAACAGTGAGCTAAATGACTGGACACCCTCATTAAAAGGAAAGTATTCTGCGAAGGAGATTGGGCGCTCCTATATGATTCCATGTTTCAGGATTTTCTGGGGAATCTTCAGACTCACTGGCTGGGGCGATACGAAATCCAGAAGGTACATGATAATGGCACCATTACTCTAACCACCATTGATGGATCCAGACATACCTTTAAGGCAAACGGCCACCTAGTTCGATTATACCACAAAGCACATACTCGGGAATCCTTCTACCAGTAACCCGCAAAGACTCCAACATGCAGATTCTGGTGGAGGAAAAGAAATCTTCCTCACCTCTGGTTCATTAAGTGATTCTATTGTTCTTACATTTTGTACATAATTCCTTTGTTTTGTTAGCATAAATTATTTTCTGTATGTATTTTTTCATTTGCATTTTGTTGTTCCTTTTAGGAAGGAACAACATTCTCAGTACTTTATTGTTCATTTTTCAAGGAACAACATCTCTGCATTTTGCTGTTTCTTTCCAAAGGAACAACAGTTCCACTATTTTGCTGTTACTTCCTGAAGGAACAACAGTTCCACTATTTTCCTATTCCTTTTCGAAGGAACAACACTTTTGAATTTTGTTGTTCCTTTAAGAAGGAACATCATTTTCGCCGTTCTTGCTGTTCCTTTTTCCGAAGGAACGACACTTGCATTTTCCGTTGTTCCTTTTTCCAAAGGAACAACACTTTTGTTTTCTGTTTTTCCTTTTTCTGAAGGAATAACACTTTCGTTTTTGCTATTCCTTTTTTTCGAAGGAACGACACTTGCATTTTTTGCTGTTCCTTTTTCTGAAGGAACAACACTTTTGTTTTTTGTTGTTCCTTTTCCCAAAGGGACAATACTTTCGTTTTTACTGTTCCTTTTTCGAAGGAACGACACTTTTGTTTTTGCTATTCCTTTTTCCGAAGGAACAACACTTGCATTTTCTGTTATTCCTTTTCCGAAGGAACAACACTTGCGTTCTCTGTTGTTCCTTTCCGAAGGAACAACACCTTCATTTTGCTGCTGTTCCTTTTTGAAAGGACAACATTTTCACATTTCTTTTACTTGCACTTGTTTTCTTTGCTGTTCCAATTAAGGGACAACTATTGTTCCTCTCAATGCACAACAATTTCGAGTATTTTTCTTCCTTTTGCTTGTGATTTTGTGCACAGTACCTGCTTTATATTTTTCTTCTTTGTGTGTTTTTAAAGCATAGCTATACACCTATGCAATGAATACAAAACTAGAGGATACTGAAATCAACAAATTACATAAAATCGCTATCTTTACAAGAAATTGCTTTGAATTGATAACAAAAAAGAGGAAAAGACACACTGTTGAACACTTTGCTGCCATTATTCTACTAATACTGATATGATTGGTTATCTTTATCATGATGGTTCTTTTCTAAATCCCCATAGTCCTCTTTGATCATTATTAAGGGATAAGAATGAAGGGTATATTTTTCTATTGAGATGTTAAGACATCTTCCACCATTCCTACCCTTAAGGAGTGTTGAACCACCCTTTGTGTATAAATAGGAAAACTACTTTATAAAGAGAAAAAAGAGAGAAAAATGTTTATATGATTTGCTAACATGGTTTGTCAATTGAAGGATAGGGGGTCTCATCAAGAGCCAGCCTACCATGATCATAAGGAAGAAATTGAAGTGGCATTCCCACTATGGCCACAACACCAGGGATATGATCCAAGAGGCACATCAGAAAAAAAAAGAGTCCTTGGAACAGGAAGCCTCATCATGAGTCGGCCTACCCAACTTTCACTACTTCTTGGTGAATGGAATTATGATTTATCTGGTTACCAAGACAACATAATGGCCTCCATTTTGACATTGTACAACACTTTCCTAAGCATACAAAAAGGATCATGGTTCCATGGGTGAAATAAACAACTCTGTTAAGGTTATGGACACCTGTGGGCAACAAAGCTCTGTTGATGGTATTGAAGTCACATTCCTTATACACCAATAGCAATTGTTACACAAAAATATCGTCACCATGATTATTTGCAGTCAACATGGGTATATCATCACTTGTACTGTCCTCCTAAGCAAGTCTCAGACCTCAACTCTTCAAGTCAAGCTTTGAAAATGAGAGAAAGACATTAAAAATAAATGTAACTCTAGTTCCACACTTTCTCTCATGGTCACCTACGGTCCCGCACCTTCTGTGTACAAAAACTGCGGACCTGCCGGCTCTGTCCCCAACGGTGTAGGTGCGGACCCCTGTGAAAGTCAAAAGGCGCAAGTTTTATCTTAAAAAACTCACTTTGGGTTAATTCTAGAGGTTTCTAGAAGGAATTTTGACGTGGATTGTTCGCTCTGAGGTGGTTCATGCATCCCAAAAGAGAAGGAGCTAATCCCTCGATGAGAGGATCTATCCCTTTGAAGGAGGGCCTAGTAACCTCCCTCCATTGCACTATAAATACAGGCATTGGGCTGGTTGCTAGAGAGGTTAGAAGCTGAACATTTTTGAGGGTAAATGCTGGTGAAATCAAGACTTCCTAGTTGAGCTTAAGAGGAGAGATCACATACCTTTTTGGCTTCATTGGGGAGTGAGTGAAACTTGTCAAAGTAGAGGAGACTTCTTGCTGGACCCTGGGAGGAGCTTGTACAACGTCAAGGCAAAGGTTGTAAAGTTCTTCTTCTTTTGAATTAACACAATCAAACTCATTTTTCTCAACAAGTATCTCATGTTATTTGTTTCATGGACTTCTTGACTTTCATGTTAAATATGTTTTATGCAATTGGCTTTTTAGGTGCTATTTAATTTGTTTGCCTTGTTTGTTTTTGCAGATTCATGACAAAGGAGCTCATTTAGATCGAAGGAGCGAGGGCATCCACAAGCTTGCGTTGGACCTAAGGTAGGCCCTAAAAACACTTGTTTGCCATTGTTAATCAAAGCACATTTAGAGAAAGATAGTGTCTGGTTGGTTTGCTTGTCATTAGGTCTTCTTTAGATTCTAGGAAGGTCTATCTTGTCCGCAAGATCGACTTATTCCGTGTGACAAAATGGCGACTCCACTGGGGACTTGATTGTTTTCCTTGTTTTTACTTTGACCTGAGAAATTGTGTTTTTGTTTCTGTTTTTGGCCTGTTGTGTGTAAAATTGGGTAGAGTTTGTAGATCCAGGGTTATTTTTTGTTTTTCATAACTTTGGGAGAGGACCGCACCCTAGCCGTTTGACACAGTGTGTACATACCTGCAGCTTGGCTTTTAGCACATTACGCGACTGCACCTGTGTCAAGTGTGGGCCTGCGGACCCTGTCAAAATTTTGAAAAACCATAAGATTTCCTCTGTTAGTTAGCTTAGTGTTTATTTAGAAATTTTTATCCACTGCCCAGACCTGCGTATAACTTGTCAGAAGCTTTCCTTAGATTGATTTCGTTAGTGTTAGGGTTTTAAGTGAAATTCCTAGGAGTTTTGCTTGTTGGGTTTGTTTTTCATTTTGGTTGTGTAGTGGCTCTGAGCTTAGAAGCTGTAGGGACTTCAGATCACCTTAGTGTCTACCAGCCTTCTTATGATTCTAACCATTTATGAAATCTCCCCTTGTTGAGGAATCCTCTTTGAGTTTTCTCTTTACAAAACTTCGAAAAGCTTGTGTTTGAGAGTTTGGATTTTCATTTTCAAAAATAAAACAAAATTGGTTGTTCTTGACTTATTTATGATTCTGGGTAAATTGGTCCTTAGCTTACATCTAGCTAAGTAAAACATCCTTAAAAAGACTTTTAGTAGGCTTTGACTTCAAATAGGTTTTTATAATTTGTAGATCTCAAAGTTAGTCATTTTCATAGTTTTGAGCGTTTTATTAAAAAAATATAAAATTCTCTTTTGGAAAAAGTTTGTTTTGTAGTGATTGAGTGCTTTGAAACAAAAAAGGGAAATTTTGTGAAATAACTAGTTGTCTCGTTTTGAGTGCATTGGAAAAGGACAAAAACTCTTCTTTTAATTTGTTGAATTGAGAAAGATTTGTGTTTACAAAGTATTTGCATTCTCAAAGTCTTTCTTAGTTAGAAGTTCATCGAAGAAAAAAGATTGTTTTGATCATCTTAGGTGCATTTTTAGTGATTTTGAGTCGAGTCTTCATACCACGAGTTTCATCTCTGCACCTTTTGACTTAAACAAAAACCACTAAAATTAACGCTTCAAGTAAAATTCACCTACTAACATTTTTATTTCTAGGGCTCTGATGCAACAACTTAGCTTAGGCTAGTGTCTTGGAGTAGGAGAGTAATTAACTCTCCAAGATAGTAAAAACAAACAAGTAGTTGTATCTTGTGGTAGGGAAGAAATCCAATTATTGCATTTATGCTCTAGGAAAGCTCCTCTTAAAGGAGAAGCATGAGATCGTGTCCGAACCAGTGTGGGAATCAATCCTTCCTCATTGGGAACGATGCCAGATATTCACGTATTAAAAATGGTAAACCTCGGATTAACCATTGTCGAGGAGCCTGGGGTCACTTGTTGGTAAACCTTGGATTATGTCAAGGAGCCTTCAAGGGGATTGAGCTTGCTACTCTGCCCTTGCGTGCGTATCGGATCGTAGACTGTTCCCCCAGGTATATTTGTCTCAGTTGGTAACCTTAGTAGCCATATTCTTTAGGACCCTTCCTGAGGTGACAGTGGTGGGAAGATCCCACTGTACCTGGAGCAAACGTCGGCTAGACTCACTTGGATTTTCTGGGGGGTTCACTTCACTCGAGACGGTTAAGTGGAGGAACTTGTGCTAGTCTATTCATTAAGAAGGTTGCCAGGGTAACTATTCCAACCGCCATTTCTATGTTGAACTCTGTGATGTTGGATTTCATCACCAACTAGTGTTTTCAGTACGGAAGGTTACTGTTTGTGTGTGTTTGATCTCCTAGATTCTTTAGGCATGTGATTCAAATTTGTTTGGTTCTTTAGAGACTTTAGGTGCTTTTCATTGAGATTTTACTTTTTTTGTGTGTGAATTAGTTAAAAGTTTTCAACTGTGGTTGGATTACCAAGATAGTCCCGTAGACTTCGGGGCCAGTCTCCTGAGTTTGTAAACGTGGTTGTTACTGAGGAAGTCTCGTAGACTTCAAGGCCAACCTCCTGAGGAAGTACCGAGCTAGCTCGAAGGCTTGAAAGTCCTCGTAACTCCGAGAGACAGTAGAGTTGAGTCACCTGAAGAAGGAGAATCTTCTTTGATAGTACATCCTGATTTTCAACCGTCAGTAGCAGATTATAATACACAGTCAGTGTCTGTTTCCGAAATTGCTGGTAGCTTTTCATCTACTAGTGATATAGGTGAGGAACCTGAAATATCCGAGCCTGAAAGTGAATTTGCTGCTACTCCGACATCGGGGTTTGTTTCTCCAACTTCTAGTGGTCCTGGTTCACCTAGGGTAGAAAGAGTAATCACCTAATATCTTCCTTCTGGACTTATTGCTATTGAAGAACTTGCTTCGGAAGAAGAAGTAGGCATCCCTATCCCTGAAAATCAACCTGTTATTGAACTAAGGGAGCGTGAATCAATTTTTTGCAGTCCACCTAGGAGCAGTTCTTGGTATCTTTCTTTGATTAATTTCTTAGAAAACTCAGGGTTAAGGTTTTCACCACCTCGTGCTCCTTATCACCCAACACCTAAAGGTTTTTATACTCCCGTAAATATGTCAGGACAGTCATCCATGTTTACTCAATCACCCGAATCCTTTTTGTACGGTGGTCCTTCTGTTCCCTCCAGGTATCAGTCACTTTCTGGTACTTTTTCGGGAGCATCTCCTCAACCCATTGAGCAAGGGCTATTAACTGGAAACAATGGTGCTAAGCCATTGAGCGTAGAAGAGATTCCCATGATGTCAGGTTCTATTCCGAATCCTCAACCTCAAGGTGGCCAGTTACCGCCTGGGGGGCAGCCTCAATTAATGCCTGGGGGGCAACCTCAAGGTACACAGTTTGCATCTGGGGGGCAACCTCAAGGAAAGTACATACCTATGGGACAGTACGTTCCTCAAGATCAACCCTAGACTCAATATGTACCCCAAGGTCAACCCCAGTATCAATTTATACCTCAAGTTCAACCCCAGTATCAGTATGTGCCTCAAGGGTATCAACCCCAAGGAAAATACTCGAACCAAGGTTTCCAACCACCCTCCGGTCAAACGTATGTTCAAGGAATGGGAAATGTACCTTTCAATTATCAATCCTACCCTCAATCCGATTATGGTCCTCAGTATTCTCAACCAGTTATGGGTCAGTACCCTAGAATGAATATAGTGTGGGATCCATCGCAAGCTCAACAGGTATTGCAGGCAAGTGTACAATTGTCATCTCAAACTAGGCAACCCTTAGTTTCTGGTACACCCCAGCAACCAATCCAGTCTAACATTCAAACTTCTGTACCTTCGGTAGTTTCTCAGCCTGGGCCTAGTACACCTCGTATTCCGCCTCAAACGACTGCTACAACTGCCACGACATCTGTTCAATCTACCCCACCTACTTCTGGAGTATCGACAGCTCCAGTTTCTATTGTTCCTGTATCTACTCCTTAGACATCTTTACCACCATTTGGATCTACGATTCAAACTTCGGTTCAGATGCCTGTAGGACAACCTAGTTTAAGTACGATTGTCACAAGTCAACCACAATTCACTTATCAACCATACCAGGGACAGTACCAATTCAGTCCTGCTGTGCAGTAGCCAGTCTATCAGTATCAACCATACCCTGGGTACACTTATCAACAACCTCAACAACCCCAGTACAGTCCGGCTAATCCTGGTTTTCCGGGAGGATACAACATTCCGAACGCAATTCCTATTCCTAGTTATCCTGGATATCCTCCTCCTGGGGCTGGTCTCATGAACCAGAGTTTTAGGGATCCTAATCGGCAGTTACCGTTTATCGCAACTTTGGACTTACCTGACTTGTCGTGCCTAACGAACGATCCCATTAATTATCTTCCGTTTTGGCCGCCAATGCCGAATAAGTTGCCCAGTGACATTCCCAAGTTCGAAGGTAAATCAGGAGAGGACCCATCGAACCATGTGATGACTTACCACCTCTGGTGTGCATCTAACTCCATTACAGATGATTCAATCCGTCTTAGACTTTTTCAGTGCACTCTAATTGGTCTCGTGGCCAAGTGGTACATTGAGTTACCGCGAGGCACTTTTTATAATTTTAGTCAGTTAGCTACCTCGTTTTTAACTCATTTTCAGTTGCTAGTCCGATATGACAATGGCACGGAATTGTTAACTTCGCTAAAACAATCGACATCCACTTACATTTCAGATCATATTCATGAGTGGAGACGTCAACGACGTTTACTGAAGGTATTTATTCTGGATCAGATCTTGGCTGAGTGGTTTGTAAAATCTTTGTTGCCAAAGATCACTGAAGATGTTACTAAAGCCGGAGTTGTTACTGAGGAGCAAGTAATTGCTCAAGCACAGTATCTTGACTTGGTCTATACTCAGTCAGGTATGTTACACGAAAAAATCCCCGATCTTCCCAAGCAAAATCAAATCACTGCAGCTCCTTCAGGATCTCATGCCGCCGATGGTATGATTGGCACAGTTAACACTAAAAGTAAGAAGAAGTCTTCCAAGAATTCTTCCCCTATCATAACCTTTCCTGATTCGCCAACAGGAGATTCTTCTGCAGAGATCTCCGCCGATATTCACGTTGTAGAGTCATCTACAGCCAAATCAAAATCTGGTGGGAAGAAGAAAGGAAAGAAGAAGAATAAAACGAACAAAAGTTCAAATGAGAAACCTGAAAATTTGAATCCAATGATGAAAAGCACAAACCTCGTTATCCTTGTCTCAATTGTGACGATGAAAATTTTACAAGAGACTGCCCTCATCGAGCAGAGGTTGCGAAGATTGTCAAGGGTTCCCAAACTCCTGCTGTTTTGAAGGATCCTTTTCTGGGTCAAGACAGTAAGATGATAGGTTCATCCTCGAATGCCAATGAAGAACCCATACTGATGATGTCCCATGTTAGGATTGCGACTCGATCGCAAGATTATGGTAGTAAAAGTCCTGTTAATGGTAAAGAATCAGAACTTCTCATTCTAATCCATCAACCTCAGCTCCTGGTTCTGATCCACTACAGATCGAGAAACCTAATCCAGACTTGGTAATCAAACCGCCCGCCAAGGGTATACTTCGAAAGTCAGCTTTCAATCCACATGCGAGAGCAGCTCAGAATTATAACATTGTTGAGGATTTAGCTGTTTCACCCTCAGCAATGTCGGCTTTGGAAGTGCTGCAATCATGTCCAGCACAACGTAAATTACTTTTGTCGGCTATAGGAGCTGTTGATGTTCAGGACCCGAACCTAATAATTTTCGATCTAGAAAATATTACACCGCTTTTGCCTCATCAAATGGCTTTCTAGATACCAGTGATAGTAAAAAACAGGCCTATTCATCGAACTGTAATTGATGAGGGAGCCTCAACGTGTTTTATGTCGATACAGTGTTGGAGATCGCTTGGTTCTCCTTCGCTAAATCAATCCTCGACGATTCTAAAGGCCTTTGATGGCCGTGGGTTTCATCCTTTTGGCATTCTACAGGATTTGCCTATAGGGGTTGAAGGAAAAACTGTTAGTCTAGATGTGGAGGTGGTTGATGCCCCTGTAGATTACAACCTTCTCTTGGGTCGAAGTTGGTCTTACGCTATGACAACGGTCGTTTCATCGGTCTTTCGAGTAATAAAGTTTCCACATAATGGAAAGATCGTAACAATAGACCAGTTGGCTTACTTTTCATCTGACCCAGCCTCTTCAGAGAGTATTCAGCATGTCGGTAAAACGACTATCCCATATAAGGATGTTGGCGTAGGACTGGTTAAAGATGTCGGTTTACTGGGAACTTTTCCTTTTCCTCCAATCAACGCATCATCTTCATTTGCAACCATTCATATGATTACATCAAACACCATTATTTACGATGATCCTTGGATTGTCCCTTCTGAAACTGAGATAGACTCATTTGGTAATGCCATGCCTTTGAGTCCATATGAAATTGCCTATGAAGTCGTGCAATCGTTTGCCAACCCATCTTCAACCGAAAAAGACTTAATGAAGGTGGTCCGTGAGGAATCACTTTTCACATCAACCTCGGATTTAACCACGTTTTCTGAACTTGTTCACTCTGATGAGAAAATTCATGAAATCCTATGTGTAGATGATTTACCATGGGAATATCTCCATCACAGATCTTCATTTTTACCTGAGGATGATCGTTTTGAAAATGATTTCTCATCAATTTTTACAACTGAATATGTCAAGGAACCTCAAAATCCAATGAAACATCCCGATTTAGAGTTAAATTTGGGAAACATCTCTCGAACTATTCCTATTGACATTTCGGTTAAGCCCGAAATTGTTGAGAACATTCATATAGGTGCCTCATGTAGAGATGACGAAATCCAGCTATATAAGGCCCTATTTCAAGAATTTCGCGACGTGTTTGCCTGGTCTTATGAGGAAATGCCAGGAATTGATCCCGCGATTGTTGTTCATGAGATCAAGACTTACCCGGATGCTAAACCCGTCCGGCAACGTTTGCGTCAGATTCACCCATGAAAAGCTACTGCAATTAAAGCAGAAGTTGAAAAATTATTGAAAGCAGGTTTCATTTATCTGATCCCGTTAACGAATTGTGTATCAAATATTTTTCTGGTAAACAAAAAGCAGGGAACAATAAGAATATGCATCGACTATAGGGACATTAATCGATCCTGTCCAAAGGACAATTACCCAACTCCCTATATCGATCAAATCATTGATGATTGTACCGGCAGCGAAATATTCTTCTTCATGGACGGTTTTTTCGGATACAATCAAATCAATATTCTACCTGCCGATCAACCAAAAACGGCTTTCATTTGTCCATGGGGGACATTTGCTTATTGCAAGCTACCTTTTGGGCTTAAGAATGCTGGAGCAACTTTTCAAAGGGCGATGTCTTATGCGTTTCATGACATCAAGCACATTGTGCAACCCTATCTCGATGACTTGCCTTCTCATTCATTACATCGAGCTGATCACCTCGTCTATTTACGAGCAATCTTTATGAGGGGTAGGCATTATCGTATTCAGTTGAACCCACACAAATGTGTCTTCTGTATAGAAATGGGTCAATTGCTGGGGTTTGTAGTTTCGAAAGCTGGCATTCGCGTTGATCCCTCGAAGGTCGAAGCTATCATCAAATTGCCTCCTCCCTCGAGTCTTCGCCAACTCCCAAGTTTGCAGGGGAAAGCAAACTTTTTATGACGATTCATTCCTAACTACACCGAGGTTACAAAGGGTTTTAACCAGTTGTTAAAGCAAAGTACTCCATTTTAGTGGGATGAGATAGCTCAGAAATCTTTTGATGCACTCAAACACGCGTTGACCCATGCACCGTTGTTGCATCCTCCCAACTACAACCAGGATTACTTCTTGTATCTCATCGCCTCTCATTCCACCATTGGAATGGTTTTAGTTCAGCAAGATGAATTCGGAACTGAACATGTGATATATTACCTTAGTCGAACTTTAAATCCAACTGAGCTAAAATACTCACATGTGGAGAAATTGGCATTGGCAGCTGTTCAAGCTGTCCAACGTTTTCGTCACTACACTCTACTACGTAAAACTACGGTAATTTTGGATTGCAACCCTATGATCTACATTTTGACCAAGGAATTGCTAGGGGGTAGGTACTCTAAATGGATTGTTATCCTGCAGGAGTTCGACTTGGAATTTGAGAAATCTAAGTCTAAGAAATCTTTAGTTTTTGCGGAGTTAATGTGTGACTTCCCGCGTGCTGACACGGAAACTGTGGCGGAGGAGCCCATTGCGGACGAATCGTTGTTTCTAATTAGCACTTTAGATCCGTGGTATGGGGATATCATCGTTTATCTCCAGACCCAATCCTTTCGGCCAGAAATTTCAAGGTCAGAGCGTCGAAAAATTCGATTCCAGTCCCAACAATTCAGGATTATTGGAGATACTCTTTATCATCATGGGGCGGATTCTGTTTTTCGACGTTGCTTAACTCACGAGGAATCTGAAAGGGTTCTAAATGACTGTCACTCTGGAGCGTGTGGCGGTCATATGTCTGGGTTTGCCACAGCCCAAAAGATATTGCGCGCTGGCTACTTATGGCTGTCTTTATTTAAAGATTGTATTACGGCGGTCCGAAAATGCCACAACTGCCAGATTTTTGATCGTAAGATGCGCGCTCCACGTACTCCTCTCCACCCTATAATTTCCGTTGGTCCTTTTGTCAAATGGGGTATTGATTTTACTACATGTAACCCTCACTCGGCCGGGGGGCATGCGTATATCATACTTGCGATAGATTATTTTACTAAGTGGGCCGAGGCAATGCCTACATTTGAGGCAGATAGTAAGACAGCTGCAATTTTCATGTTCAATCATATAATTGCTAGGTTTGGTGTCCCGCAAGCAATAATCACTGATCATGGGCATCATTTTCGAAATGTTATGATGACCGAACTTACAAGCCAGCTTGGTTTACGTCACGATAGTTCAACCCCTTATTATCCACAAGCGAATGGTCTGGTTGAATCCATCAACAAACTTTTAGTTATCATGATCCAACGAATCATTGGGATTCATCAGTCGAATTGGCACAACATGCTATTTTTAGCACTTTGGGCGTACCGAACTTCAGTAAAAACATCAACAGGGTTCACTCCTTTCCAACTAGTCTATGGTTTGGAAGCTGTGTTACCCATTGAATGCGAAATCCCGTCACTACAAATGGCCATCGAGTTACTTCCAGCCACTTCCGAAGAGGAAAAGCGTTTGTTATACTTGGCTCAATTAGATGAGAATTGATGTGATGCTGCATTGGCGAACGAGACTCACGCAAAACGAATGAAAGCTCAGTATGATCGAAATGTGACCCCTCGAAATTTTTTGGAAGGAGATCTAGTCTTAGTTTATTATCAAGCTAATGATAAATTAGGCGCTGGAAAATTCATTCATATGTGGCATGGTCCCTATGTTGTCAAGCAAAAGCTAGCCAAAAGGGCCTATGAATTGGTGGACTTTGACGAGGACTCTTTGGGTAAACCCAGAAATGGCCTTTACTTGAAGAGGTATTATGCTTAAAAGAATGGGTACGGAGATTTTTAGTTAGATTAGTTTTTCTTTCCAGCTGGTGTGTTTTATTTTAAACAGTGTGCTTAGCTTAGAGAGTGTTTTTCGTCATTATTCCTGCTTATCTTGGTTTTACTCTTGATATTGCAGATGTTGATGCCTCTCCAAACATACATTGGTTTCGCTGATGGTGCTTGTCGTAATACACGGAACATCTCTTCCGCAGCTTGGGTTATCTATTCGCCCTCTGACGAGTTAGTATCTATGCATGGGGTAAGCCTCGGTCAAACAATGAACAACATTGCCGAGTATAGTGCAGTGATTGAGTTATTATCTGAATCTATTTCATTTGGGATTCAGAGTTTGATAGTGAGGTTAGATTCTGAACTCGTTGTATTACAGCTTAATAGAGTGTATGCCATTAGAAATCCAGTGTTATTGAGATTATTTTTGAGAGTGCGTCTCTTGGAACGTGAATTTGATTATATTGAATATAAGCATATTCCAAGATCTTTAAATACATTAGCAGATGCAATTGCTTCTCGAATGTTAAATAGACATTTGCAATAATCATACATGTAAATTTAAAACCATTCCATAACATGATTTACAAGATAAGCCGGTAATAGTGATATATATATATATATATATATATATATATATATAGGAGTGTGTCAAAAAATACATCGTCCTCGATCATAGGTTGAAAAACACCTTATGATCGGCAAAAATGATAAGTACAAAAAATGAAAATGTCACATGTGCCCACAATAGGCAATCATCCTATCACTGGTGATGATCTCTATAAGAAACCACTGCACGGGCCACCTTGCAAAGGAACCTTCTAAAAGGTCCTGGGACCCCAATCACATAGCGCTGAAGTCGACGAGGAATGTCATCTATAGTGGTCTCAGGAATATCTCCTGTCAAGCGCTCGAGATGACCCTCCAACTTGGCCAAAACCTCTGCTGATTCGTCCTGTGGGGCTGGCGCTGGTGCAACTAGTTGCTTCCTCTCGTAAGGCTGGAGAGCGGCTGGTCATTGTGGACCCACATCTACATTTGAAATTTTTTACTATCAGTTTTGAGACGATGGAAAAATAACAAAAAAAAAAAATTAAATAGGAAAAATGTTGAAAAGGATTTTACTTGACTCATCCCACTGCTCTCCTGGTGGAAGAACCATGTCTGGGTCACCACGAAAATCTATCCCAACGTAAGGGAACTCCTGAATAGAAAAGACCTGGTTTTCCAGCCATTAGAAATACTCAGGTTTGAATCGAGCAACCTCTGTCCTCTCGTCTGGGTGACGGGCCATAACTGCGACCCATCGCATTAGTTTGGGCTCTCGAGGAAGCCCAGCTCCAACAATAAGGTGCTATGGGATCAGCATAGGAACCCTCTCCAGGCCAAAACTCACAACCAAAGCCCCATAACCAAAGGCCTTTAGTTGTCCGTTTTTGGCCCTGGTCAGTTGGCCTTTCAGATTGGCCAACACGGCATCGCACCAGTTAAAGATGGTGCCTCGGAAGCAATCAACTGCCATACGCATCTAGGATCTGGTGGCAATATGTAATGTGGCAGCGCCGCAAAGTCTGGTGACAGTAAACGCAATCACCATGAGTTCAGGACGGGATATGGTCTTTATGTCTATCCCTTTGTCTCTAGCCTAGCTGTTGTAGTACTCTAGCCTAAGGCTATCGACAGATTGGCCACCTGGCCTAGCCCCAAACAGAGTCAAGTTTTTGCCTCTCTTAGGCAAACCAGTCAAGAAATATATGTCCGCCGGCTCGATTTCGAGCTGGTGGCCACCAATGAAGAAGCACTGGTCCTGTATGCTCCATCTGTCAACCAACCACTGTAAGAAATCCACCTGAGCCCTCATGCCAAGAATGGCCCAGAATTTGTACAAGCCACACGCCCTCAAAGCATCAAGTGAAGGCTGATGATTCCATGTGGTAGCATCTACGTCCTTGTGCTCTCGTTCACGCCAATCTAGCATGATGTACTCTCTCAATCAAGTATAAAGACAAATTAAATTGCTAGAAATTATTTTGTGTGGTCCATTTTTGAGAATTTTTGGGTTAAAAACCCTGGCGACGGGGACCACACCCTCTGGGTTAGACACAGTGCGTGGGACCGCACTTTTTCTACATGGAAGGTGCCGACCCCGAGCTTTTTCCCAATAGAGAAAAAGTCGGGGTCTGCAGGCCCGCAATGGTAAACCTGCGGGCCCCCGCGCACGAGTTTTGTGCCTAAAAACCCTCCCAAAAATGAAATAAATGACTAAAAAAAAATTAAACAGTTAAAAATGAAGAGTGGGATGATTTGGATTACCTAGAGAAGACGGTGTTCGATTCCGACGGTTGGATTTCCCGCAATCTTCACGGGAAGTTTTCTGAGCAAAAGCACTATTTTCTCACCCAAACTTAAACGGTAAAAATGAATTGACAAAGGCCCTTTTTATAAGTTTTTTGAGTAAATAAATTGCAAATTTGTTTATGTTTCACTTTGAAAAGGTATTTTTTGCGACATTTTTATCTATTTCAAACAGGTATGGGTAATGTTTGTGTTTTTGTGCAGGATAAAAGATTATTCAGGCGAAACCTATCATTTTTGACGAAAAAACATTTAGAGTCACCTTTAAGCTCTTTTCTGACTCTTGAAACATGAAAGGATTGCCGAGTGTTTCTTTTAAACTCGTTAAAACAGAATTAAAAGACGGTCCACTTACAGCTCTTTTCCGACCGTAAAAACATGAAAAGATTGTCAGATTTTTGTCATTTCAAATTCGATATCGGTTATAAAACGACGTGTCGTTGATCGCTTTTTTACTTTTTTGAATCAAGGGCACTAATGACGAAAAGTACTCCTTGGTCGTAAAAGATCAAGTGGTTCTCTCAAGTATTATTTTATACTTTTTTGGGCTTGGGAGACACAAATTTACGAAAAAGGTCAACCCTGGAGTCTTCTTAAGTTTTTTCAGACTCTCTAAAACTGAAAAACGCCGAGTTTCTCCTATACTGGACTCGTTAAAATTTCACAGTAAAGGACCTGTTCAATTACAAATAGGAACGAACCACTCCTTCTTAGGGTTCGAATTTAAACTAAGTTGGACTCATCCAAACGATGAGCTTATAATCAAGCAAATGTTATCCTCCTCAAGCTTGTCAAAAGTAAAGAGCTACTTGCCAGAAATGGTGGGGGAAAAGAGAGAAAAATGAGCTTGTTTGTCATACTTTGTAACCACTCTTGAACATGACACTTTAATTCACCTGGGTTGGGAAATCCTTTGCCTAACAGTTGATCAAACCACATTGAAAGTCTTCAGCCGGTTTCTGGGTATTAACTTTGGGTCAATTGTCACCAAGCCATCTGTCGTGTCATTATGTGTTCAAGAGGTCACTGCCAATAAGCCATTCATCTGCAAAATATCTGTCATCCATCTTGACCATCCCTGAGTCAGTCCTTGCAACTAAATTTGTTCAACTTGATCTATGATTTCGTGTTGTGGGCTTGCCTGTGACGGATCGCTTTCTATCGACTTCAGCTCATTATCTAGAAAGATGATCTAGGAATCGTCAGTACCTTGAGATCTACATGCCTCAATGGCAGGTTTCTCACCTTTGATGATAGTTTACATCATTGACTTTAGATCAAAGGATTCCGTGACATGTTCGACATCAACACATTTATTGGCATCTCATGGATTGTACTGGGTACTTTGAGAGCCATTGACATCATTGGTGGTTTCTCTCACACTTGTTAATAGTTTACATCACTGACTGGTAATCAAGTGGTTTCTACCATGTTCGACATCAACACATTCATTCGCATGGATAGAATCGTATTGTTTCGAGAAGTAGAAATGAAGACCCTGGATCTAGTTTCCACAATCCAGGCTGTGAGGAATTTTGTATTCATTATATAATGGACTATTCATAAACAGATGGCTGCATCCATACTGTGTCCACATGAGTCTTTACTTGTGATGTTTTACAAGATCATTCCTATATCAGAGCAGTAGTTAGTTTTCCTAGTCAGTTTTGATCTGAGTATGGGAATGCCTACCTCAGTGATGATATGATCTCATATATATATCTTGCATTGAATGTTTTTACAGGTTCCAACTAGGCTCTCCACAAGATGATCCTCGAAATGATAAAGTACTTCGCTGTTCCTAAATGATAAGAAATCCTCATCTACTACAGACTTCGCACTTTAGGGGGCAATTTGTTACACAAAAATATCGTCACCATGATTATTTACAGTCAGTATGGGTCTATCATCACTTGTACTGTCCTCCTAAGCAAGTCTCAGACCTCAACTCTTCAAGTCAAGCTTTGAAAATGAGAGAAAGACATTAAAAATCAATGTAACTCTGGTTCCGCACTTTCTCTCATGGTCACCTGCGGTCCCACACCTTTTGTGTACAAAAACTGCGGACCTACCCGCTCTGTCCCTAACAGTGTAGGTGTGGATGCCTGTGAAAGTGAAAAGGCGCAAGTTTCATCTTAAAAAACTCACTTTGGGTTAATTCTAGAGGTTTCTAGAAGGAATTTTGACGTGGATTGTTCGCTCTGAGGTGGTTCATGCATCCCAAAAGAGAAGGAGCTAATCCCTTGATGAGAGGAGCTATCCCTTTGAAGGAGCGCTTTATCCCTTTGAAGGAGGGCCTAGTAACCTCCCTCCATTGCACTATAAATACAGGCATTGGGCTGGTTGCTAGAGAGGTTAGAAGCTGAACATTTTTTAGGGTAAATGCTGGTGAAATCAAGACTTCCTAGTTGAGCTTAAGAGGAGAGATCACATACCTTTTTGGCTTCATTGGGGAGTGAGTGAAACTTGTCAAAGTAGAGGAGACTTCTTGCTAGACCCTGGGAGGAGCTTGTACAGCGTCAAGGCAAAGGTTGTAAAGTTCTTCTTCTTTTGAATTAACACAATAAAACTCATTTTTCTCAACAAGTATCTCATGTTATTTGTTTCATGGATTCCTTGACTTTCATGTTAAATATGTTTTATGCAATTGGCTTTTTAGGTGCTATTTAATTTGTTTGCCTTGTTTGTGTTTTCAGATTCGCGACAAAGGAGCTCATTTAGATCGAAGGAGTGAGGGCATCCACAAGCTTGTGTTGGACCTAAGGTAGGCCCTAAAAAAACTTGTTTGCCATTGTTAATCAAAGCATATTTAGAGAAAGATAGTGTCTGATTGGTTTGCTTGTCATTAGGTCTTCTTTAGATTCTAGGAAGGTCTATCTTGTCCGCAAGATCGACTTATTCCGTGTGATAGCAATTATCAAAACCCTTCTCCTTCTTATATCTTTGTAATGGGTCAAATGCGATTATGTACATAATTTCCCTGAACCTTTAATACATGAAAATCTGTTACAATCAATTATGACGGAAAAAGTTGATAATGACTGCATCAGACTTTTTGTGCACGTTAGATGTCCTATCCTCCCAATCTCAGATCATATCATGACATTCTCTTATTTATTAAATGATTCTATTATACACCTCGATTTCGACAATCTACTCGTTCTTGTAAACATGGCATCTCGGTATGTGCTGTTCCTTTATGACTCTGTACCATGACAGTTCAGCATGCCGCTCCCTCATTTGATGGTCGAGGATGGCCTATCACATTGCAGGGGGAGTAGGTGACCTCATAATTTGCTAACATATGTGTCAGACTATTATTCGGAGAATTCTCACTCGGTAATAGCAAGGCTTAATGGTATATTGTTTTCCATTTTGCATGGCTTGCTGTTCCAAAGATATTTCCGTATTATTCTCTACAACAATTAGTAGTAATTCAGAATTTGAACAAGCTTGCTGTTTCATCATTTTCTCTATGTTTCCTAAGAACTTAAACAACTTACTGTTCCATTGCCGTCTTTGCATTTTTACAGTGTGCTAAGCATGGGAGGAAGATTAATTAGTAGAGAACCACAGGTATTGACAGTCTCTGATGCTGCACAAGAAATCCTAACAAGGGCAAGATGGATAGTTTATCTCAATCGTTTACAAAAATCCAAAGAGACCAAGTAGTCTGGGCAAGCAGAGGAAGAAACAAAGCAACGTGAAGGAAGCCCATTGCAAAATCCATTGCAAGAGGATGAATTGGCCCAAATTCTGGCCAATGTGGGCGAATATGCTCAACCTCTTAGCCCACTAAACCTCCACACCAAAGAAGAACCAATGGAACATTCTGCACATGACAAAAATGCGTCCGAGGGACTGTGCGATGAGGAAGAAGGACCGCAGGAGCACTCTGTTCATGATAAGAGCGCATCCAAAGAATTGTGTGATGAGGAATAAGAAGCAGAGAATCACTTTTCCCATGATGAAAGTATATCCGGAGAGGAAAGTGATGAAGATAAAGAAGAGGAACAATCTATTCTGAGTCAGACTACACCAGAAGAATTTCATGAAGGAGAAAGGGTGGAAGAAGAAATTACCGAGGAAATAACAAAACAAGCTAGGGTTTCTACTCCTGAAGAACCCGATTAGAACAATGAGGAAGCACATCAAGAAGAAAACTAGGAAATTGGTCAAGGAAAAAGTCAAGGCCTGAGTAAACAAATAGCTGTTCTTCCCAAGAAAACAGAAGAAATCAAAAGATTACGAAAAGAACAGCAAAGACTACTTAACGTGATAGCATGGCTTTGACAATAAATCAGGGTTTTGAAAATGGGGAAGAAAGAAAAAAGGTCCTCGGTGGTAAAACATGCTACCACTCTGGTGAAACCCCTTAAGAAAAAGATTAGGAGGACTCAAGTCCAGTCTGCCATTCAAAATCGAAAGGAACAGAATTTGGCTATCGCCCACATCGAAGTACAAATAGATAATATATCGGCCTGTGACAAAGAAGTTCAAACAGAGGCACAGTCCTCTGAGGAAATTTGAACCATGAATACGGGACGATGCAATAAGAAGATTCAAGTAAACCTCTCGCTTACAACTACTATGTGGGATAGTGATCCAAGGATAGTAACTCTGCGAAAGGATTTGGTGCAAGCCCAGCAAACAGTAGAGAAACTTACAGAAGAGACTATCTCTCGAGAAAAGTATGAGAAATTACAACAACAGCTAAAGGGAGAAGAAAGGGTCAAAAAGGTAACTCATAGACTAGATGTACTCACCAAACAAATGGATACCTTATGCTCTTTGTATACTGACATCCTAGCGTGTAGAGCACCTGCTAGGAACTATGCCTTGTTTTTAATGGAAAGATATTTGCAATTGAAAATTAAAGTTGTCAAAGCAGGAGCCCCTATAGAAATAAACACTATTGATGATTTCATAAATTGTTGTAAGCACTATGGGGTGAAGGTTCAGAGATTATTATGTGAATTCTATTTGCACAACCTTGTGTTAGATCAAGAAACAGAGCAGAATCCCAGCCCTTTCATTGGGGATGTCCAACTGCAGGCATTCATTTCTTTTGGTGTTAATCAAATAAAATGGCTTAAAGCCTACAATGCCTTTCAAAGACAAGAAAATGGATTAGACTTATGGGTGCGAGCTGAGCCTAGAGACCCATTACAGTTGTGGAATAAACATAGGAACCTAATGAGGACTCCAGGCGTGATTGAGGCACTAGGACCTATTCATATAGCAATCAATTGGCAAGGGATAGAATACTTCTTTACCATCAAGCACCTTACCATTACAGCTACCAAATTCCGATCTCAGACTTCTAATTCGAACATCCAACTCAAGGAACTGTTTAACTATGAGAACTTTAAGCTAGTTGTTAATCGATTGGGTCTCTATGGTGACCTTATTTTGAGAGAAGGCCCATCTTGGTTAGGCTGTACGTTCCGAAGTCCGGTTATTTGGCACCCTACACTAGGATACAAAGCCTTGTATGAAATGCCTAAGGTTCAGACAGGACATATTTTTGAATATAGCTAGGCATTATGGCTGTAGGTCACCTCATGAGATCCTGTGTCCAGCCTACTCCCTTACTACCTTACATGTCAACAACAATGTTTTCATGAGGGCATGAAAAAGGGTAAGCAGGGGGGTGTGTTGAGCACTGGAGAAGGTATGTTATTATCATTTATTTTGTCATCTTTTCTTTAAAACTCATAACCTCTTTACATCATGAACTAGGTAGATAATAAGAAATTACGATAAAATCTAGAAGATTTGTATGTAACGCGAAATGACTAATAATTACCCTTTTCTTATGTAGAAAAATGAGAAAATGGAAGATTTCCATCCCAAGGGAAAAGACAATACAAAGTTAACTGATGTCCCTTTGATAGGGAACCACATGCAAACAAGACGATCCAAATTGTAGCGTATCAACCAGGAAAAGGAAAAGGAGATACCAAATTGGTGCAAGAGAACAAGAGGATAATTGAGAACTAATAGTTTGGCGAATCCCTCAATATCCTTTGATCTTGAGGGATCACTATCTTAATGATTTTTTATATTGTTGATATCTCCGCTCAGCTGTTATAAGAAGGGCTAGCACTTCTAGCCCGAGGGACGAATTGTTGTTGTTTTTATGAAATTCTCCTTTGTATTTGAAACTTTGATCATTGACTCTCTTTGAAGAGCAATCCACTGTAACTCTATTTTGATGCTTTAATATATAAATCTGGTTGCTCTTCCATCTTTGATTCTGGAGTAATCTCAAGCAGTGTATCCCTGGAGGCTAAGGGCCTGGCCCTGGTGGAACACTTTCTCCTGTACCATTATTTCCAATTCGTGTGTGGTTTGATCCTCTCCATTAGCTCTATTCAATAATATGATATGCCTCGTTGTTTTACATAATGGTTTTGTTACATTTCGTTTATACTTGACTAAGTAATGTTATTCTTTGTAACAGGAATTCTCTGTTGTTCATTTTGCCTTTATATAGAATTGTTGTTCCTTTAACCATTGATATAACATTGTTGTTCCTTACAGATTGCCATTGCTGCTCGATTACAGAGTAACCATGCTATACATTCATAAATTGGTATTACTGTATTTATCTATGGTTCATACTTGAACGTGATTGTTGCTCATTTGGGATTGCTGTTCCATTGCGAATCACAATTGCTTCTCTTTATAACTGTGATTTATACTTGTTTTATCGAAGCTAAATTACTATTCCTGTTCCATGTTTCATTTCTGTTATTTTGCCATTCTGTTTCCATTTGTTGTCCAATTCATCTTTAAAGTAAGGATTGTTACTTAATTCCTGTAGGATACAATTATTGTTGCATTCATGTATTTAGGTTAAGGTTTTGTCATTCAATCCTATTCATAAGAGTAGTTGATGTTCCATTTCTTCTCATTTGAATTATCATTGCTTTGGTGTGCAGAACGATCTGAGACTGTAATGAACATTGACATATATTGTCTAGTTCCCAGATTGATGATCTTTTCCTTGATTGCCTTTTAATTGCATCAGTTTACAGAGGGAGGAGTTACCATTACTGTACCCTTGACTGATAAATTGCTATAGCTTTCTAAGTGCATGATTTGAGTTTTCGGTTTCTTTTCTGTAAGTAGATCTTATTGCAAGCATTCGTTTACTCTTGTATTTGGAGCACTATACTACTAGCATTACTCTAACAAATGACCGCCTCAAATTGAGTACACTCTTTGAGATAACAAATCATTCCTAGATTGACAATTAATGTAGGGTAAATAGAAGTGAAAAAGACCGTTTTTACTGCTCGACATATTGGAGCGCTCTTTTAAGAAACTTTAACTTTATCTATCTAAGCAAATAAAGGTCTGTAGTTTCCTTACCATAATTGAAGGAAGAAAACATAAAATGGCACATAACAAAGAATCACAAAATCATACCCAACAAATGCATGGAAACTTTTTATTCTTCATTAATTAACAATTATATCATGAATATAATGGCCTTGTCTCCCCGGTTCTCCAAAATTTGGACCCCTTATTTATAGATTTTCCTCCTTTTATACATTTGTGAAACAGTTTTTGATCTCTAAAACTATCAAACTACTACACTGTTTCCCTAACTATCTGAATTGAAAACTATTACAGGATTTTATAGAGGCTAAAAGACACCTCAAAGAACATGAAATAACAGGAACATAACTGAATTTAGAAGAGAATGATAACTGTTGGCTTGCTCTATTAATCCGCTACCGAGTTCCTATGTATATGACTAAATAATGATTAATCCATTTTAGTCGTGATAAACTATGTTAGCCGTGCATTAATCTGGGCTTACGTATGTATTGTGCGCACTTCAATTAGCCAAAACACCAAGAAACTCGAGCAATTTCCTTTCCTTCAAACTCGGATTTAACATTGATTTTTTCCTTGACACAGAAAAATTAATGCAAAGCACACAAAAGAGGAACTGAAAAAGAATTAACCCTGTTTGATAAATTCATCGGATCCGCCCTTTCAACATTTTGTTGACTTCACTTAAAAAATCACAATCGGCACTTTCCATTGTTATATCAACCCAATGCTTAATAAACTGTGACGAGATAGACACGTTGGAGTTTTAAAATGTATCATATAAACCATATTGGGTTCGACCATCACATATCGCAATCGACGGAACCCATATATCTATATATATATATATATATATATATATATATATATATATATATATATATATATCTATATATAACGTTATGCGATATTCTAGACCCACCAAGACTTTACTATATAATATATATATGCTTCGGGTCTAGCCTGTAATCACATATCACAATCGGTGGAACCAACTGCCTGTACATAACGAGCTATGCTATACAACGGACCCGCCGGAAATATTAAAATGTAACATATAAAATATTGGATCTGCCTATTGCAAATCGTAATCGGTGGAGTCAACACCCATTGCTCTACGGACCCGCCGAAACTTTTAAACACAATGTATATATGTTTTAGGTCTGGAACACAATGACAAATCACAATTGACGCTGTCATCGGAAGCAATCATCCATGACATTGCAGACCTGATAAACTTTATAAAACGCAATATATATATTTCAGGTCCAGATCTTAAATACTTTAACACTTGTTTCGTTTACGAATCCAATATATTACTTTGTTTCTTTCTTGTTTCAATATGCAACTATCACACACACACACACACACACACACACACACACATACACACATATATATATATAGATATCGGGTCTAGCTCCATATAACCATTTATATAGCAATATGATTTGTTCGTATAGCAACCTTGGCTACACCGGGGTCGATTCTTTTACAATTCTTTCTTTTGTGATTTCAATGTATAATAAACAAAATACTTCATTTCCCTTAGACTTTGTGGATGTAAAAAAAATAAAAGAGCTTCATTAAGGTTGAACCCCTGCAATGAGTTTTATACCACACATTGTGATAAAAGTGATAAATAAGCTTAAACACAATATAAGCGACAACACTAAGATTCAGGGGAATCAATTAGTGAGTGGGGTGTTGGCATGATATGGAGTGTTGAAGTTCTTAGAGAACCCTATGAGGAAGGCTGGTGAGCCCTTGGTTTTGAGCATTGTGAGCTATTGAGACCCATATCAAGAGACCATTGTAGTATAGGGCATAGGATTGATATCACGATCCAAGACATATATTTTTTGATAGGATTTCCCCCCTTGGGGGTGGTAGGGGAGATACATCAAGTGCTTCCTCATGGGAATCATATAGTTGAGTTTGTTGATCGCCATTTTGTAGCGGCAAGTTATGAAAAGGGTAAGGCCATCCAGATCAATGATCTAGAGAGGTTTGATACACGAGCTACAACTAGAGTAGTGCTACAGATCTTGGGTAGTCATATCTTCCATCATATAACTGGGGGGAAGATGATGCTAGTTGAGAATTTGTTGCCAAGGACCTACTATGGGTGGGCACATATGATGTTGTCATCATTGAAATGATAGATATTACTATGACAAGAAAGGACTAATGATAACTGTTCATTTGGGATAGTGTTATGCTCACTCTTCTTTGAGAAGATCCCCATTATTCGACCTCATGTACAGACCCGTGATGGGGGCCCAGAGGAGCCCTAGATGCACCGTTGGGAATGACTACTAAGATAAGGTGGAGGAGGGGGGAGTTGGCTGAGTGTTTTAACCTAAGCCTTTTACTCATTGGGACTACATGACACTATACATAGATGAATATCCATGTAGTGGCATGAACTATCAAGGGGATCCTGACTTACCACTTTTGCGAGGATGAGCATGGGGTCCATATGGTAAGTGAAAATTGCTATATATTTGATGCATTTATAGTTTAAGAAATATGTGTATATGGTATTGATTTGAAAACTTTGTGGCATGCAGATATAGCACCGGTGAGGCCAGCAAGATACAAAAGAAGACCTACAATGCCTGGGGCTGTAGATTAGGGTGGGGCCACATCACAATAGAGATTGAAGAGTGATTCTTTACTTGAGGATCTCTGACATATATTTGATGTGATACTGACCGGGGTGACAGATTGCATGTGACATGAGATATATCGGTATACATATGAGTGCACGAGTCTTCCATCAAAGTGGAGAGGAATCACGTGGCAAATTTCTATGGCTAGTTAGGAAGCATGAGATGTGCGGGCTAGTGGGATGGAGCCATTGGGTCAGGAGCCTCCAGATGATATTGATTAGGCATATGGACATGTGGGTCCCCATTTTTGTTTTATGATAACACGCGAATGAGCATGTCGAATGTTTTTGGAGAAGTGGATTCAAAACACTGGATTACGATACATATTTATCGTTATGCATATTTTTGTGGCGATTGTGGTTCGTCATTTGTTTATATATGTATTCTTGTATATGCATGTGATAAATTCTAATTTGGAATTTTATTTGCAATGGTATCTACATAGTGATTCTCGACTCTATGAACATGACGAAATATTATGGATTAAAATTCACGTGCCAAAATCCTAACTCGTAGATATTTTCTAAATACGATAGGGTTCAACAGATGATAAATGTCATTCAATTGCATGACAAGTGGCAAGGAATCAAGACAAACATGAAGGTGAAGGATGCGATGATCAAGGATATAAACTAACAAACCTATCACAACATCGTATTTAGTCTAGTTATTAGTTGCATATCCAATGCAAATGTCGTTAGAGTGGACTAACGAATGCAACGGGGTAAAAATAGCCCAAGTTGCAAAGGCTAGATTGTTGGTTAGGCCACTCGCACCATCGACATAACCATATAAGGTTTGGATGATGGATCCATCTGAAAGATGCAAGAAGGAAATGCGTAATATGGTGGGGAATGAAAAGTACCTAAATGCAAGAAGAAAGAAAGAAAGAGATACAGACATTTCAATGGGAAATGCTATGGGTAAAATTTCTTGAGGTAAAGTGCATTTCAAGGATTAGGAAGCATTTATCCTTCTGGACCCTCTAAAAGGTATGCCCCTTTTCCCAAACACTTACGAATAATGTAAGGTCCTAGCCATAATGATTTAAACTTTCCATGCCCCAGGACATCATGAGTTTGGTCATAAAAAAGAACAAGGTCGCCTTCATGGAACATACGAGGGTGGACCTTTTGGCCATATTGAGATTTGGTATGCCTTTTAACCGCTTCAGTGGTTTGCAATGCAACATGACGGTCTTCATTGGCATGTTGAAGCATGATAAGTTATTTTTCTAAAGGTTGGGTTTCCGGGAGGAGTTCGATGACAAGGTCGAAGGTGGGGCTCGATTGGTAAGAATGACTCCTCCTCGAGAACAAGGTGGAAAGGAGTGAACCTAGTGGAAGTCTTGATAGAAGTTATATAGGAGCAAAAAGTAAGGAAGAGCATTGAATGCCATTTGTTCTTGTGTTTATTCACCGTCCGCTGAAGCATAGTCTTAAGGATCTTATTGAAAGCTTCAACTTGGCCATTGCATTGGAGGTAATAAGTTGATGAATATTGGTGTTCAAAGACCAATAGAGAGGATAGCTCATGCCATATATCATATTCAAGGTGTCGCTCATGGTCAAAGACCAATTATTTCGAAACCCCAAATTGAGCGATAACATGGTTAAAGAAGAAGATGGTTTTAGTAGCCGTGGTGTGATTGAATGTTGGCATTGCTTCAACCCATTTGGAAAAATATTTGATGACCACGATAATATACTTGTGTTTATTAGAGTATGGGGGTTGACACTCCATCAAATCAATATCCCATTTAAAGAAAGGACCGACTACGATGATGGGATGGAGGGGAGAATTTGGAGATTGCACCTTAGGGGCGAATACCTAGCAATTGGGATAGTGTTTGACAACCTTAATACAATAGCTAAAGAGAGACAGCCAAAATTATTTTGAACATATTATTTTTTGGGTAGTGGCGATGCCATAGAGGTTAGCACCACAACTGCCACAATGGTAGGCATTGAGCACTTTCTCAACTTCAACATGGGTGAGACAATGATGCGTGACAATGCTGACACTATGACGATAAAGATCATCACAGATCACGAGGTAGCATGGGGTGTAATGTCAAATATGTCATCGATCATCACGAGTTAAGAGGGAGCTGAATTTATAGGTTTTCATATAGGTACGAATGTCCCCATACCAAGATTCATCTATAGTAATGGCGAAGAAGTGTTCGTCTAGAAGGTCATAATTTACTAGCGGATGAGGCACACTAGTCGAAATTCAAAAATGAGTTCAACAAGGAATAAACATTTCTTGCTCTTGGGTGTGACAAATTTGAGATTGAATTTTTGAAGGATAATGATCTAATGGGTGTACATCCCGTTAATGATCCATCAACTCAACAAGAAATCCATGGGGTTTGAATTGCTCATGACTTTGATAGTACGTGTAAGGATATAATGTTGAAGCTTTTGAACAGAGAACATGAAAACCAATGCCAAATTTTCTTCTTGGGAATAGGAATTACGGGGACCATTAAGGTTCTTACTGACATATTACATAACATGCTCATTTCCTACAGAATCTTCTTGTATGAGGACCCTAGTGATCGAATAGGTGGACACAAAGATGTACAATATGAAATCCCTCTCAAAGTTACGTGGACTAATCAAGGGAGATAAAGTGATAGCATGTTTTTGGGCATTGAAAAACTATTGAGCTTGGTCATCTGAAAAAATGGAATGTTAGATCGAAGGAGTTTAAGAAACCCATGAGCCATGGTGGCATTGTTAGGAACAAATGAATGAAGAAAGCTAGCTTTGTCTTGGAGGCTTTATAAGTAGAAAAGGGTACAAGGAGGGGGGAGTTCAATAATTTCTTGAAATTTTATAGGGTCAAGATTGCTACCATCTTTGGAAACAATGAAGCCCAAAATTTGGCCGAAATGAATGCAAAAGGCACACTGAAGAGGGTTGATGCGAATGTTATACTTGCAACACAAAAGAAACATGATATCCAAATCATGAGGGTGTTGAGGCCGAAGTTTGGAATGAGCCGTGAGATCATGTATATATCCAAGGATAATATGAGCCAAGTCATGCAAACAATATGATATGGCATGCTGAAATGTGTCCCTAATATTCTTTAAACCAAAAGGCATGACTTTGTAAGTGAAAGTTCCCCATGGACTAGTGAAGGAGGTTTTAAGATTATCGACATGACGAATACGTATCTGGTTATATCCAAAGAATCCATCCATAAAGGATAGAAAATCATTCCCCACATAATCATCAATGACCTGTTCTTTGGAGGGTGTGGGAAAGTTGTCTTTGAGACAAGCTTTGTTCAGATTGTTGAAGTTTGTGCAAAGATGGATGGTGCCTTGTTTCTTAAGATCGATAAAATGATTGTACACCCATGTGGTGTATTAAATGGGATAGATGAAACAAGCCTACATGATCTTACCAATTTCAATTTTGATAACTTCACATTCAGAAGGATGGATAGGCCTTTTCTTTTGGTGAACAGGGATGGCATCGGGCCAAGTATCGATGTGTTGTTCAAAAATGGCGGGATCAAGTCCGCATATTTTAGAATAATACGAGGCAAAAAAAGTCACATAATTCCTTGAATAAATTGGTGTAAGCATAATCTCTTCTACGGTTCATCGTGCCCCCAAGATACTATTTTCTTTGATCCCTTGTTTATTCAAAATTTTGATTTTCATTGTGGGGGAAATGTTAGCCATATTTCCTTCTTCAAAATAATCTACTGTAGGAATGGGATTTATAAACCAATCAACTTCACCATGAATGAAGTCTTTGGACTTCACAAAATATTGTTCATGGGTTTGCACATATCACCTCAAGGATAATTAGGAGTGGTCATAGATTCCATCATGTCTTCATCAAAATGAAAGATGGGTGGACTAGAGGAAGGGGGACCACATGATGGAGACGATTTACCTGAGGCATATTCATGAGAGACAAGGTTAACATATGCATTGTTAGGGTTGGGAGACATATGAAAAATAGATGGAATATCTATCTATGTTGAGACTGGGGTGTTCGTCAAAGAAAGTTCAACAAAATCACAATAGCAGACATCAAGGGCATTCCAATGCATTGATCTCATGAATGATGAAAGGTAGAGAATGGTAGCGGTGCTAGAAATCATCTCTCCATTAGAGGGGATCACAATCGGTGTTTGAGAAACCTCTCGTTTTGGTGTAGGAGTGCGATCAGAATCTATAGGTAAAGGAGAGGTGGACTCACTATGAGCAGCCTATAATTCACAAAGCACTTGGAATGTATATGAAAATCATTGAGACATGCACAACGATGAGAATAATATCCATAATTATCACACAAAGCACATGGGTGATTCATGCGTAATGATCATTTCTTCTTAACTAACCCAAGTAAGGTAACATGGACCTTAGGAATGTTAGATTCATGAAAGGTATCAAAGACCAAATTCTTGCCATGAGGGAGATCAGGACAATTATTGGTGGCCTAACCACTAACATCACACAAAGCACATGGAGGAATAGGCATTGGTAGCTTAGGAGGAGTTGGGGTTGTTGGGGGTGCCTTTTCTTTGGTTCCATTTTTATGGCCTTTTCTCCCTCACCAGATGCTTTCACAATAGGAGTAGGGTCATGTTGAGGTTGCTATGAAACTGAAACAAAGGCTCGGGTAGGAATGAGAAGTTGGACCAGGGTTAAAGAAGTTCAAGGTTCGAGTTAATTGGGAGGAGTGTTTGCTAGAGGATCAATGTACAAGACTGAGATCCATAGGGTAATGTTAGGAAAACTCAATGTGGCCATGAGAGGTGTAGAATAAATTCCAAGAGGTGGGAATAAGATGGTATCTGACTAAAAGGGTAACGGCATGAAGGAACTACTCTAAGATGGTTAAGTTTTGGGGGAATGGTTCTGGGTAGAAAATGATTAGGAGAGATACCAGTAGAAGGAAGTGATCATTGAGGAGTAGTATGAGAAGGATGGGTTGGGTTAGGAACAACATTTTTTGGATGTGGTGTCTACTGGGAAGGCATATCAGACTGTTTGTAGGAGGCCTATGATGCTTGGAGCATGCAAACACTAGATGAGCTAGGCTCAAAAGGAGTAGGTGGTGGACCATAATAACCAACAATTAGAGTGGAATCTTTATGGGCTCCAATAAAAGCATTGGTGAGGGACAAGATAGTATTATTATCAGTCACAGAAGAGATAGGAGAAGTCTGGGCTTTGGGATCATAGTATGTTAACTGATCAGGGATGACGATCTTTCCATTGTGGGGAAAGAACATATTATGGTGAACTGCAAATGCGACAATTGACATAACATAGGTGTACCAAAAACAATTCACTTAATTGATTAGGTGAAAAGTGACGCCAAAAAAAAATTGATGACTTCTTACAATCTGCAATAAAAAGTGAAAAACATTTGACAAAAGCATATACGATCTAGAATAGAAAAAAACATTAAAGATATCCGATGATATAACGTAAACGGAGATATTTTAATTGGATAGATTATTTATTGAAAACACCTCGTGAAGGAGATCTAGAAAAATAGGTCTACAAATCTGGCTCCGCGGGATGGGTCCTTTCATTTCCTTGATGCTTCATTAATCAATCTTCTCTCTCAATGTGTGAAAATCCCAAAACAATGCGGAGAACTCAAATGGGAGCTCAAAAGAAAAGAAATGATAATGATGACGATGAAAATGAAAATGATCATGGTGAAGAATGAATGGAAAACCCTACTATTTATAACAAACTATTAAGTTAATCTAAAAAATGGAGAATAATAAAATAGTATTTACCAAATCAAGATCTAACCACTAGGAATACTTTATTATGTTTTTTGTAGAGGGAAAAGGTATTTAAACTGGTCAAATATATTTATTTAGAAATAATTTAGAAATAAGGTGATTTATTAATTATTTCAGGAGGATTGAGAATGGTGTGAAATTGAAATAATTATTAAATAGTGATTTAACAATTATTCCATTAATGGAAATAAGGAATACTAAAGAAATGGTGATTTATTTAATTATTCCTGGGATATTTAGTCACATGTGACAATGAATTATTATGAAACAATGGTTTAATAATTATTCCTAGGAAAAATTAAATAAATAATGATTTATTCAATTATTCTCATGGGGTTCCTTTTACTCTAATGAAAAAATAATTTAATAAAAGTGGTTTACTAAATTATTTTCCATAGTGAAAGTGATTTTACAATGGTAAAATTAATCTTACACGATGTATTTGGATGCACCTATTTAAACATTAGGTGATCATTTTTTGGTGATAACAAGGGATATATGCCCTGAGATTCGACCACTAAGGTTACCTTTGTGCCATAGGGGTGACCGAGTCTTGAGCTTCATTGTAGTCTGTCAACAATGTGGAGGCATGGATCGACAAGTCAGATAGCCTCATGGAGAGCTGCGTGCACTAAGTCCTAAGCCTAACTCCCTTTGAATTGGGTTTCTAACACGCTTGGGTTTTTTACCGTGGGATGACGAATGATTTTAAGAACCCTATAAGACAACTTCTATTTTTTAAAATGTAGAATAACCAATGATGGTTTATGTGCGGCCTACCCAGTGGTCATAACCTAAACTATAAATTATCTTGTGGACCCTATGGGGAGTTTAATGTGTTCAAGTTATGGTTTCTTTTAAAGGGCATTTCTTCACCTAGGGTGTGAAAAATGTAAGCTATAATAAACTAAGTACAAAATATCTAGAAAGTTGATACCCTTTGTACAGAATTTAGAATAACTGAGCATGTGTAGTGCAAAGTGTGTGAAAGTGAAATAATAATCATGCAAAGTGTGGAGTGATGTGTATATACATGGATCCCTTACAAACTCCCCCTATTTACACTATGTTATGTTTGTTTCCTTAACAAAAAAGAAATAATGTGTGGATGATGGGCCTCTTACTTACTTCCTAATTACTCTATGTCAGCGTATAGGAATATGGAAATTGAGTGCTTTTAGAAATGCTTCAAATGCAACCACAAAATCATCACAAGGACACAACGAAATCAGAGGCTACTCCATTTCTTCACTAACACCCAGTGCTACTCCTGATAGTAATATGAAAATGAAGTAACGATCTTTGGTTAGTAAAAAAGATATGTGGATTTAAGGCCATTTACATTTCTCATAGTTAAACTATGTGATGTAAGCTGTGAAATAAGAAAAACATGTGGAAAAGATATGTGGATTAGGGCCACTTAATTTCTACCTAATTAATCTATGTTGAAATGAGAGAAATATGTTGAAAATATATGTGGATTATGGTGACTTACTTTCGTCCTAATTCAGCTACATTGAATGATCAAGGTAAGTTGAAAATATATGTGGATTATGGCCACTTACTTTCCTCATAATTAAGCTATGTGGGTTGAAAATTTTCAAAGTAAAAGAAGTAATTGTCCTAATTATAGTGGTTAGAAAATCAATTAAGAAACATATCTAATATATAAAAATTTGCATGAGTGTAGGCAGTTCACTGAATGATGCCAAAACACTCAGGAAATATAAATTACAATGAATTTTTGAGCTTTATGTGTATCACATGGGTTATCCATTGCACAAATGCATGACTAGCGCGTCTATCTGTGGTAAAAGTCACACGACCGACTGAAAAATTTAATTGTAGGTTCTTGATTGGCCAAGAGTATATTGTAGTGGGCCTACAAAATTCTAGAAAAATTACAAAAGCTAAATGAAGTAAAAATGTAGAGAGAAAGTTCCTACAAAACAACCAATTGGATCAAAGAGAGGAAACAAGTGGAGTCATCATTTTATATTTGTGTGTTTGTTAATTATGGGTTCCAAAAGTACCTTCCTTACAATTAGTTGTTACCTACAAGGAGCATACAAACAATTGGATGATGTTAGTTTTTAAACAAGAACCAACAAATCATTCAAAGTAATGGAAATAATGCATGAAAAAAACTAAATTAAAACTACACTAAATAACACACAAATAAGCTTGTGAAACAAAGAAAATCGACAAAGGTATAGGAAAATTATCCTGTTTATTGACTGCTATTGGTGGAAGGGTTATAATTGTTGGAAATAATACTGAGAGGGGGGGTGAATCAGTATTATCAAATTCTTTTCAATATATCTTCCTTATTTATACTTTGAATAATTCTTCAAATATTGATCATTACTTTGTATGTCAGTATCATAAAATAATGAGCAGGAACAAGAAAAGCAAATAGTCACACAAAAGAACACCAGATATAAGGTGGAAACCCAATGTGGGTGAAAACCACCTGCTGCAATATGTCTCTATCTTCTTTTAATAAGAAACTCCTTTTACAATGATTTTGTACTGGTGCAGTCCTTTACCAGTACGCAGGCTACAACCTGCAGAGAGCTACAACTCTCTCTCTCGTTTTCCAGTCTCTCCTGGAAGGGAGCTACAACCCCCTACTTCTTTTCTTTCAAGGACCACTTTTCATAAATTTTCAGACTGGATCCATGAACATCAATCAATCATCAAGTATATCTGCATCAAACAATCTCCTTTTCCCAATTAGCACTGAATCAAGTAAACACTTCTCTGACAGCTATACCCAGAACACAGTAACAGTAACCACACACCAAATTCTGAACCCAGAATACTGCAGCAATAGACAGAGGCAGCTAGATCATAATTTAAAGATATACGAAACTTCAACAACCTGAAACCTGTGTGCAGATCTATAAAGGATAATTCCTTCTTTCAAATATTCAGACACTAATTAACCCAGATTGTCAGATTTATAGATCAAGCATGCGCCTCATATAACAGATCAAAATCATGCAAAGATACTATTATTCAAGCATAAAGATTATGACCCATCAAAAGAACTTATCCTTCTTTATGCGCTAAGGTTCCTCCTTCATTCAGATCCAGATCTACACCATAACCCAATCACAAATATTTCAGATCTAGCACTTATTAGGTATTCAATTCATTCGATGATACTTTGCCAAATGATCTCCTTCCTCTTTTATAGTCTTAGGCCTTCCACAATACCACGGTCCAAAACCATAGGATCAAAAAACTGTTGGACTAATACCATGAACCAACCATGAAAGAGCATGAGATCAATACTTTTGGATGCAATACCACGAGCCAAAACCATATGATCAAAAACTATAGGACTAATACCATGAACCAACCATGAAAGTGCGTGAGATCAACACTTTTGGATGCAATACCACGAACCAAAACCATAGGATCAAAAACTGTCGGACTAATACCATGAGCCAACCATGAAAGTGCGTGAAATTTTCTCTTCATGAAAGGAACTTTTCTCTGCATGAAAGTGCGTGAACTTTTTCTCTACATGAAATAAACTTTTCTCTGCATAAAAGTGCGTGAACTTTTCTCTCCATGAAATAAACTTTTCTCTGCATAAAAGTGTGTGAACTTTTCTCTACATGAAATAAACTTTTCTCTGCATAAAAGTGCGTGAACTTTTCTCTACATGGAATAAACGTTTCTCTGCATAAAAGTGCGTGAACTTTTCTCTACATGAAATAAACTTTTCTCTGCATAAAAGTGCGTGAACTTTTCTCTACATGAAATAAACTTTTCTCTGCATAAAAGTGCGTGAACTTTTCTCTACATGAAAGAAACTCTTATCTTCATGAAAGTGCGTGAAATTTGCTGCACTATAATTTATCATCTGAGATGAGTGGGTTGCCATCAAGTACAACATATGTATCATAATGCCAACAATCTCCCCCTTTGGACTTGATGGCAACAACAACCAATCACTCTCCCCCTTTGACATCAAGGGCAAAGGGTTATGCTCCCCCTAAGAACATGCTCCCCTTGACTATAAACCAGATCTGCAAAGAAGAACCATAATACATCAAACACCATAAATGACCATGAAAGAGATAGAGACGTATTGCAGCAATATTCAGACCAGCATCCATGATCTCCTTCTGTACTTACTCCATAATGCCAACAATGCATGATATGCTCCCCCTGAACCTGTGCCATTCGATCTTTGACCAATCCGCAATCCAGCACATGTATGCATATACTTCAGATGAACCTTTCATACAACCAACAATCAGAAGAGATTCAACAACAAGATGATGCATCAACAACCCCCAGCTTTTGCCTGAGGTATTCAAAGGTCTCCCTAGGCAATGGTTTGGTGAGTATATCAGCAACCTGTTCCTTAGAAGGAACATACTCCAACTTGACCTTTTGTTCAAGCACTTGTTCCCAGAGAAAGTGATACTTGATTGGTATGTGCTTGGTTTTTGAATGCATGACTAGGTTCTTTGAAATGCTGATTGCACTTGTATTATCACATAAGATGGAGATGGGTGGTGTACAAGTGATTTGAAAATCCTGCAAGGTCTGCATCATCCAAAGGAGTTGAGTGCAGCAAGATGCAGCAGCAACATATTCTGCTTCAGCTGTAGACAAGGCAATCGAACTCTGTTTCTTGCTGAACCAAGATACTAATCTGGAACCCATAAAGAATGCACCACCACTTGTGCTCTTCCTGTCATCCACGCTTCTGGCCCAATCTGCATCACTATAAGCATGAAGTGTGAGATCTGTATCTCTCGGATACCATAAGCCATAATTTTGAGTCCCTTGAAGATATTTGAAGATTCTCTTTACTGCCTGAAGATGTGTTTCCTTTGGATTTGCCTGAAATCTTCCAACTATTCCCACTGCATGTATGATGTCTGGTCGGGTACCTGTCAAATAAAGTAGACTTCCAATCATAGATCTGTAGGTTGGTTGATGTACTGCTACTGATTGATCATTTGCACTGAGGCTACATCCTGTGACCATGGGTGTACATACTGGTTTTGCATCTTCCATGCCATATTTCTTCAAAATCTGCTTGAGATACTTGGTTTGAGACAAGAAGATCCCTCCTTCCTTTTGTTGGATTTGCAGGCCAAGAAAATATGTCAATTCTCCAAGCAAGGACATTTCGAATTCTTTCTGCATCACCAAGGCAAAGCTTTGACTCATAGATTCTTCATTGCTGCCAAAGATGATGTCATCTACATACACAACAAGTATCAGCAATTTGTCATTTTCAATTTTTATATAAAGATTGCTATCTGTTGATCCTTTTGAAAAACCTTGTTGATGAAGATATTTGTCCAAACGATAGTACCAAGCCCTTGGAGCTTGTTTAAGACCATAGAGAGCCTTTTTCAATCTGCATACAAGATTTGTATCATTTCCAAGAATGAAACCATCTGGCTGCTCAATGTATACTTCTTCTTCTAAGTCTCCATTCAGAAAGGCTGATTTCACGTCCATTTGAAATACTTTGAACTTTTGAAAGCTTGAGAGAGCAAGGAACATTCGGATGGCCTCAAGTCTTGTAACATGAGCAAAAGTTTCTTCAAAATCTATTCCTTCTTGCTGCGCATACCCTTTACAAACAAGTCTGGCCTTATTTCTAATTACTTCCCCATTTTCATTCAACTTATTTTTGAAGACCCATTTTGTCCCTATAACATTCTTATCCTTTGGTCTAGGAACCAACTCCCAAGTGTTGTTCTTTTCAATCTGCTCAAGTTCTTCATCCATTGCTTTGACCCAACATTCATCTTTGCATGCCTCTTTTACATTTTGTGGTTCAGTGGATGAGAGTAATGCCAAATAGCTTGAAGCTTCTGAAATTGTTCTTCCTGTTTGTACACCCGCTTCTTTTTGCCCCAAAATCTGAGATTCTAGATGATTCTTCTGAACGTACCTGGATGGAGTCTTCTCTTCTACCCTTATCTGTTCCTCTGGTGCTTCTTGAGGTTCTTCTTCTTCATCATTCTATCCTTGAGGGTAGTCTTCATCTTCTTCGATATTTTCATGATTTACTTGCCTAGGAATGTATCCTTTTTCATCAACCACTACATCAATGCTATCAAAAATTCTTCCAAGTCTTTTATTGTAGCACTTATATGCTTTGCTGTGTGGAGAATAACCAAGAAGAATGCCTTCACCTGCTCTAGGTTCAAGTTTGCCAAGTTTCTCATCAGTATTCTTAATATAGCATTTGCTCCCAAAGATTTTGAAGTGTTTTACTGAAGGAGTCTCACGATACCAGAGTTCATGAGGAGTTTGAGTGCTGTTCACTT